>OV884002.1:89192637-89792637 GCA_930367185.1 Myathropa florea | reverse complement strand
CAGCGTTTAACGAAACCGAGGGCAGAATTAGCCTTACTAATAATATTTTCGATGTGGGGACGGAAATTAAGTACTTTATCGCAAATGACACCCAAGTCGCGCATCCACGTCGTTAATTGCTAGGATGAAAATCAATTCTGTCAGGTTTGTCGTAGTTGATCTTCCCTTAAGAAATCGATGTTGATGAGCGGAAAAGATAGACCTACAGTGAAAAAACATTGAATCATAAACAATGATTTCAAATAACTTAAGCAAGTTAGAGAGTTTGGCTATAGGCCGGTAGTTCGCAATCTCATTTTTTTTACCTCAGATAATTAGAAAGATTTAGGTAAGTAAAAAAATTTAGGTTAAAAAAAAAAAAGAAGTACGCCAAAGCTTATTCCTTTTATTGCGAAGAGATCCAGTTGTCTAAGTTATTTGTAATACCGCTTAACTGATAAAGGTTGCAGTCAGTAAGGCAATCGATAAAAATAACATCCTTATCTGAGGTGGGATTAATTGCGACATAATGGGATTCATCATTTGATAGAGTCCATTGAAGATCAGGGAAATTAAAGTCTTCAAGAATCAAGACGGTGTCGCTACGATCAGCGGTATTAAACAGAGAATCGATCGCATCGATGGCTAACTGATAGCTCTGCATAGGCTGGGCCGGACGGATATAACAACAGAGAATAAAAATGTGGCACTAAGGCATAGTTATTTTGACACAAATACCCAATAGTCCGCATAGACATTTTGCTCAATATCTTTCCTTGTACTTGAGAGATTTTAATAATTCTTTTTTCATTCAAACAGGAATAGTTTCCCTTATTTATAAACAAAATATAAATATAAACAATTCCACTAGATTTCTACAAACTAAAAATATTAAAAAAGAGTGAACATGCCTTAAAAATTGCCGCGATTTGAGATCAGAGGATTGAAAAATCTCACTTAATAGGCAAACTTTACTCAGAGAGTGACACTTTTTTCCAATGTAAGAGGTGTGTTTTGGATCGATGTTGTGTTGAAAGATCCATTTGAATTCCTTTTCCTCTTCTGCGCGGGGCAATATCGCGTTCTGTGATACATCACTGTATACACAATGATCTATTATGCCGTGAACGTCTTAAATTTTAACTATCCTATGACAAAGAAGGCCTTTTTTACAAGATTGCAAGCGCTCTAGCTCATCCAAGATCAGTTTCGATGGACTTCTGCACTCATCTAGTAGTCTAAGAAGTTGAGAACTTGCGACACTGCGCACAGAACCATTGCAGGCCATTGGGGGTAGAGCTCCTCAAGTCATCTCCGTTTCTGGGTGACAGCGTCACACATTTGGTGTGAAACAATTTGTGGCAGCCGTCACACGAAATGTAGATGTCGTTGGAACTATAGTTCTGTTTGCATTCATTGCAGTCGATATCCATTTTATATTAATAATTATTAAGTTTCTTGTAAAGATGTGATGGCAACTCCGTGAAGATTAAGTATAGCAGCCGATGTGTCCACAGATTGTGTGTTGGATGCGATTTGGTTTGTGGGATAGATAAAAACTATCACGTGCAGCAGCCTCAGCGCTCCAAAGATGATGTGGTTGGTGGATATAATAAAAAATAAGGTGTGGTGAAGTGGGCGTCGTGGCGTAGTGGGTAGGTGCGTCGAATACGCTCGAGGTCGTCGGTTCGAATCTCGAAAAAAACATCAAACATTTTTTCACGGCTCCACCTCTTTCGAGTTACTGACAATGCCCAAAGAGTACAACTGTCTAGAAATAGCTTCTCAATCTCGCCTTTCGGAGTCGACATTAAACCCATCCACTCGTGAGAGAACAACGACACGCATAACATGAGTGGTTGCTGAGAAGCTAGGCCAAAGTCCAACTCGGACTGTAGCGCCGCCAATAATAATAATAATAATAATAATATTAATAATAATAATGGCGGCGCTACAGTCCGAGGTGCATATAGATGGTTATATGTGTATGTCTTTACATATATTTTACCTTGGTTTAATTTTTTGATATTTGTTTGGAAAAGATTTGATTTAACGAATTCTGTATTAACTGAATGTTAATAGATAAGTACTCATAATATCATGTAATAATATACTCACAAGAATAGTAAAATCAGATGTAACAAGCACCAAATTGTTATTTTTTAAATCACATCCACCTAACACTGCTCCACGTGTGTCCTTTATATTATTTAACTCCTTAAATTTGTCCAATAGATCTAACACCTAAAAATAAAAACAAGTAAAAACTTTATGCATATCGTTGAGTATTTTTTTTTTCAAAAATAGCATACTTACAACAAAATTTCCCATTGGACTTATCAAAATTGCACACGTTTCAAAAATTGTAAAACTTTTGAAAAAGTGAATGTCGAACATTTTAGATCTTTCTTCGTGTTCGAAATGTTGAATAGCACTCTTTTGACTAATTTCTGAAGACGCAACAAACGTATTGTCGTTAATCATCTGCAGATATGAAATACTTTCATTAGTAAATGATTTCAGAAATACTCCGTTCGTGATGTCAAATATTTTCCCATCGTCGTATGAGCATAGTTTATTCTGATCGTACATAGTAATAGCTGTTATTTTACTAGCTACCTTTGTCGGGAGTGATATAGACCAAGTTTTCTCACTTTTAGTAGATACTTGATGAATCTGAAAAAGTAATTTAATCGGGCTTGAAACAAATAGTGTACGTATATCTCTATATATGAAACAGAATCGCAGTTTAAAAAAAATTCTATTTAATAATTAATGTGGTTTAGTGCGTCACCAGATATAGGAAGGTGAATGAATGAAAAATAACTTCTATTTTTAAGGCACCAGCTCTCTTGAGCCACTGGCTATGCTGTTGTAAATGTAAAGCTTCCCAAACATAAACGGTCAGAATCAGCATAAAACTGTAGCTCTCTTAATTATCTTTAATAAATAAAACAATCAAACTTTTACGGAAGTCGACTTTATTCATCGACACTCTTGTTGTTTATGTTGTGTATGTATGTATATGTGGTAATGTCCCTTTAAAAATCGTTGCGCTAGATGTCACTACAATGGTGACAGTCGTCAACATTTATGCTCATTAAGTGGCAAACCGTTCGTCGTGTTCGAACATACTTATAAAACTCAATAAGATATATCAAAGATTCTAAACAGTTTTCTTTATTTCTTTCCTTGATTAAATGTGGCTCAACACATCACATTATTAGTGACCCGACGAAAAAAAAAATCCAACGTCATCTGATTAAAACGCAAAAACCTTGCCAAGTTTGTTCTTCTCCCTTCGCGGAAATAAAGCAAGCGCCGAACGCGCCACACTCAGCCGAGGGACATCATGCCACCCGTTAGATCCGGTCAACACGCACAGAACACGCCATTTAAATTTATTCAGCTCTTGGACGAAGGAAAATTAGGAGACTGCACACCATCCCAACACCTGCGTCACCTGAGAGGTATAATTCCGGACATAGATGAAACAGTGCTTAAAACAAGCTGGCTCTCCCACCTCCCAAAAGAAACACGCGCTTTCGTTACGCTCGCTCAACGAGTCGAACAAGCAGACATAATCTACGAGGTTTATTCTCCGCATCATTTAGAAGCCGTTGCAACGAATGATGTCAAACAGAATTGGAATTGGCCAAACAGGTAGCTGCACTCACATCGACACTGCCACCACTCAAATGTCACGCTCTCGGTCGTAAGACTTAACGTCTGTCAACATAGAACCCAGTCTCGAAGCAGGCACAATAAACGTGTGTCATCACCCGCAAACTTCACCTGCTGGTATCATACAAGTTCAACAATGATGTCAAAAAATGCGTACCTTGGTGCAGTTGTCAGGAAAACTTCAACGACAGTCTTTATAACAGACACTCAAGAAAAATTCCTCTTCGACACTGGATCGGAAGTGTCGGTTTACCCTCCAGGGAAGATACGTAACTCAATCACACCCTTTAACTACGAATTGGTAGCGGCAAATGGAGCGTCAATAAACATCTTTGGCATAGTTAACATTAGCCTTAAGATCGGCCTTCACAGAGATATCAGTTGGCGATTTATCGTGGTAGACATTTCTGTCCATTCTGAGCCATTTTGGCTTACTAATCGACCTCAAGAAGCAGAGCGTCATTGATGAAACAACAGGTTGCTCAGCAAAAGGAGAAGTATCTTGCGTACAAACATGTGTCATCCGTGGTTCCACCAGTATTCAACACTTTACCGCATAAAAACAAAATCAGGACCTCCTATCTCCAGCAAGGCACGACGACTAGCTACAGACCGCCTTAAAATCGCCAAGGTAGAATTTGAAAAGACGTTTGTTCTCCGCATTGCTCGTCGATCTAGCAGTCCATGGTCATCCCTTTCCATCTCGCATCCAAAAAATCCTATTCATATCCAGTGCGCTAACTAGAAGTCTTCGCTGATCGATTTGGTTCGCTCTTCCAACCAAATACCAGTCGTACCCGAAAATATTCAGAAGACGGCGATTATTGCCCCGTTCGGGGAATTGGCGGAAGTATGGGAGGGGGCACGGCTGCATGTCGTGACTAAGGATAATCACCCCTATTGCGATAGTCGTTTTTATTGAACGACAAATGTCGCTTATAGAAATTGGTATTGCGATAGTCACTTCATTCGCTTCATTCGCATTCGCTTAATTTTTTTCGTCGTCTGAAAAGGATGCATTCATCCAACGGGGACAAACAAATGCTTCCATAAGCTCGAGCATCTCTTTTAAAATGATACTCATTGTTGCTTGAGCAATACCCAAATTAAAATCATTGCCTACACTTCTGATAGCTACTACACTGTGTCATTGGCACACACGCCTTAAGAATGGGACAAGGAAGAAGAGGAAAGCATAACGCATCTCCTCTGCACTTGTGAGGCTCTATCCTCCCGCAGAAAAAAGCGACTTGAGC
Organism: Myathropa florea; assembly: GCA_930367185.1. Lineage (NCBI taxonomy): Eukaryota > Metazoa > Arthropoda > Insecta > Diptera > Syrphidae > Myathropa > Myathropa florea. The sequence goes on along the minus strand of OV884002.1, from coordinate 89,787,718 downwards.
GAAATGCTCAATGTAGGCATCCATCAAATAAGAAGCTTCGTGGCGAGTACCAAATGATTTTTTGAATAAGGGATATCCGCTCCGCGTGGTACCACAATGGGCCTAAGTTGGCTTAAGTGTGACTGCTATCTGCAGTCAGCCACCTAAACCTTACCTAACCTACTTCGAATTTGGCAAATGCAAGGGATTGGACTTCGATCTTAATCTTCTCCTTTCTCTTATTAACTTATTTTTTTCCACTTCTTCCCTCTCATCTTCATTAATAATATTATTTACCACAAAAAGTAAAATACTGTTCATTATTATATATTCACAATTCAAAAATTTGACATTTCTTCGAAGTGTCTAACTGTATTTGTTCTGTATTTGTTATTTATGTGGAATGCATATGGATCGAAAACGACTGGCGTTTAAGTATTATAATACCGACACTTGAACGCCTAAAAAGTGACTCGACAGAGAAAATGAGAAGTGTCGTTCAATAAAAACGACTATCGCAATAGGGGTGAATATCTCTAGTAGGACCAGGACTTGTGTCTGGTTAGCGCTCATCCCCTCCCATACCTCCACCATCCTAAAATTCATCCAGGTTTGCAACCCGGATCTCCAAACTCACGATTGGAACACCGAAAAACTGGAGGAGCCTACTAATGTTATCAATGAGTCGTTCGCTTCTCTCACGAAATCTAGTGGGGTTATTCACTATGGTTTCACTAGCGTTAAGTGAAGCCGCTCTATTTCTCCGTCTTAACACCTACGGAAAAGATATTGTCCTAGTCCAAGAATCCTGAGTCGTCAATGACCAAGTGTGTGGATTTAGGACCGCCAACTATAATCTTTTGTTCATGAGAAATAGAGGTAAGCCCAGAACCTACATTCTCACTAAATGCCTTTCTTCTTCCAAATTACAGCGATCTGTACCTCCCTCCTCTACTACAATCGGAGGGAGCTAAAACTGCGTTCAATCTGGGATGCGATACAAACGCGCATCGCACAATCTGGGGTAGCACGGACATCAACAATAGAGATGAGCTAATTCTTGAGTATATTCTAAACAACAATTTACTAATATGCAACTCAGGTTGCGAACCCACTTTTATCACAAAGAACCAGACATTACCCTGGTTTCTGATTCTGTAGTTGACAACATTAAAAACTGGAAGGTCTCACATGACCACTCCTCTCTGATCATTTCTATATCACATTCAATGTAGTGAGATCGCCTCGTATACAAATATCTTTCAGGAAACATCGAAAGACCAACTGTGATAAATATAGATATACTGTCCCGACAAGCCTGACTGATACACCTATCTCCGTCCCCAACTGTCTTGCCGACCTCGACACTTCTGTGGAGACGCTCACAAACATCCTTAACCACGCGCTGTCTATTTTCTGCACTATCAGCAAGCCTAGTGGCAAGGCGAAACCACCATGGAGGAGTCAGGAATTTGACAAGTTGTGCAAAGGAAGCAACAAAGCGAAGCGCTCCCGAGATGCTTATGATTGGGAGACTTATAAAGAGGAAGGAGGCACCTTCAAAATTGAACTAAGAGCCAAATGTGTGTTTTGGAGACTCTTCTCCAAAAATTGAAGAAGTTTCTGAAACCTCCAGGCTGAGGAAAGTACTAGCATCGCTCCTGAAAAAACCCAGCTTTCGCCAAAAATCTGATGGTACCCGGACATCTTCCAGTCTAGACACTCTAAACCTCCTTATGGACACCCACTTCCCAGGAAGTCTAGCTGCTAGATCAATCTGTCCTCATAGTACATCATCCAGCTCCTCCTACAGCCCTCTTAAAGAATAATGCAGTCTGCGATTGACCTTAGACCTATCAGCCTCTGTCCTTTCCTGCTCTTCCAGAAGCAGTATTGCGTCTGACAGATTTTCGCATGCTCAACATGTGTACAATAAGAGTAAGTCAGTAGAGACTCTACACACCCTCATAGGTACGATTGGAAAATCACTAAAATATAAGGAATTTACCCTGGTAGCTTTTTGACATTGACCGAGGCAATCACTTTGGCGCTTAACAATCTCGGAATTGAAAAGTCTCTTTTGGCTTTTATTCACCAGCAACTTGTTAGTTGACTAACAAACTCAAAACTCGGTAAGTCCAATGTCCAGATAACGGTTAATAGAGGAACCCCGCAAGATGGTGTACTATTTATTGCGTCCATGTCTACATCGTGTTTTCCTTTATCATGTTAATGAGTGTTTCCAGTTGGCTTAGGTGATGTTGCAAATGACCCTGCATCTCTTTCACCCCTTTTCCCCCTATTACCCGATCTTTTTTGCCTTGCCACGTTAACTTCACCATCTAGAGAGCTGGCCTTTTTCTTTTTGCCATCTTTTTTCTCATCCTCGTGTGATCTTTTTGGGTTAGTATTGTAGGCGCTTAGAGGTTTTTTAGATGTATGTGCTATCTCGATCTCTTTCCCGTTAGTGAACAGTTTGCCCCTTCTTATAGTTACTTCAGCTCTGTTTTTTTTCTTCTTATTGCGTTCAATCAAGAACATGTCATTTTTGATGAAAATGTTTGCCCCTTTTGGCTTCGATTTTGCTTCCATAATTTCACATGTCTTGATCAGGGACGTCAACCCGACTAAGATGGGTCTTGTTTTTCCTCTTGGTTAGCAATTACTTTCCTTTTATTTTTTCCTTGAACTGTTCGTTCATAATTTCTAAATTTATTTCTTCATGCTTTTGATGTATTTCTTTCTTTATGTCAATCCTTCATAGTCGTTAAGGCTATATGCAGTTGACTTTCAAAATCATTAAAATCAAAACATTAAGATCATTTTTATTTCGCATTTTAGTTCATCTTTAAATTTGTTTAGAATTACACACACTCTTTTACGCGAGATTTGATTATTATTTAATTAGTACCCACTCTTTTGCTTAGTTCCCGCCAAAAAACGCAAGCAAGTTTTGACTCCAATTTAAAAGAAATTTCTGGGAATTTCACTGAAATTGTTATTTTTGCTTGTTCTCACAATATTTAAGGAAATCACACTAGGTTTTTTAGGTTTTAAATTGTTTTTACCATTTTTTACGAAAGCACGTCTTCACTGATTGACACTTTTCACACGAACACGTTTCAGTACTGTACGTTAAATTTGTCGTCTCCACTAAAAGATAATACCGAGCCCTCGACATCCTTAAAGTTGCAGACAGAAGATGGTCGAGAATTTGATTCCGTCTCATCTAGTTGCAGCTCGTGTAATTGTTGTTTCAATTCCATTATCTCCTCCTTCTGTTTACAGATTCCTTGCAGCTGCAGTAATTCTGCATCGAACGTGTCTTCATCTTCACTACTGGGTGCAATACTGGAAGCACGGTCACGCGGGAGTACTGAATCATTGACACATAGGCCCTTGTTTGTCGATGGGTGGTTAAGAAATGAATTTCTAAGCAAAGAATGTTACTATTGTATTTAACTTATTATTATGATTATTTATTAACAGGTAATTAAAATTACAAGCTAATATACAGTTTAACGAGCCTAGCGGCGGAGACTATTGGCTTCTATTACGTTCTTATAAAATAAAATTGGCTTTTGATAGAAAAGTATTGATTTTAACAATATTGTTTATATTAGAGTTTTGAAGTATGTCATAGATAGAGTTGTTTTGAAAAATATTTTTGACTATGGGTTGCAGTACTGGGCACTAAAAGATGTTGTAGGTCTAGGCGGGTATTACAGGTGTTTGGCGATTTGATGAGCTGGTATATGATTTCAGATATGAGATCGGTGTTGTTGTTGGGGGTTTTTATTGCATTGATAACTGATATGCTATCAGTGCAAACAATGCGTTTATTGTGAGGGCTGTTTGCTATTTTCATGGCTTGAAGAATAGCAAATGCTTCTGCTGTGAATACTGAGGCGAAATCTGGCAGATTACCAATCTTGGCTATGGATCTATTTTCTAGTGTTACGGCGAATGCGGTATTGACTGTGCTCTTCGAGCCGTCGGTGGAAATGCAGTTTCCCATTGATTTTAAATGTTCTAGGGTGCTAGAAAAGAGTTGATGGTAGGTCATGTTGCTGGTGTTGGCTTTTTGTAGTCGGCTAGATTTAGTATCAATGATTCCTGATTGATAAAACAAGGGGGATGACGAGGTGTATTGCAACGTACTCTTTCGGTTGGTAGGTCTACCTTATCGGCTTTTTGAAGAATGGTGGTGATGGCAGAATTTATCTTTCTGGTGTGTTTTTGGGTTTGGCTCTTCTTTATATCATCAGTTTAGCCAACAGATTGAGAGTAATAATATCTCTCCTCAATTGTAGGTAGTCCAGCTTCTGCTAAAATATTTCTTATTGGGCTGATTGGGAACGCGTTAATGCATCTTCTAGCCGCGTCGTGGTACAAGGGTTTAATTGTTTTTAATATCGATTTGGGGCAGTGGCCGTATCTGTATAGCCCATAGTCAATTTTGCTTAATACTAACATCTTAGTTATTTTTGTTAAGGTATTTATATGAGCATTGCCTTTTTTTGTTGTTACGTATTTTACAATATTTGTTCTCGCAGCTAGGGATTTTTTAAGATCTAGACAGTGTTGTTTCCAAGAATACTTATTATTAAATATTAATCCTATTATACTTAAATTATTAACATTTGCAATTTGAACATTATTGACATTTACATTTGGTTTACGGCACTTTTTTTTACGACATATATGAAGCGTTTTATTTATCATTTATTAATGGATAATTTAGCGCCTGATCCGTTGGACCATGCTAAGATTTCTTCAAGTGCATTCTGAAACAATACATTACATTTATTGACATCGTTTATTTTACATAATATGTATATGTCGTCTGCAAAGATGCAATGGTCTAAAAGCGGATGTCTTGCTAAAATTCGGTTAATATCTTCGAATGCTATTATGAAGAGAACCACAGATAGTGGTGATCCCTGGGGTATACCATTATGCAATGGGTAGCTGGAAGAGTAAACTTTGTTAACTTTAATGCAGAATTTGCTTCCAACACCACATTTTATAAGGTTGTTTAGGATAACATGGATGACGATTCTGTCGAATGCTTTTTCGAAGCCCAGGGAGAGGATAGATATGTGGTTTCTGGCTGAGAGAGCCCTCGAGGAAAGGAAGTCGATGTGGAGAAGAGCGTCGACGCATCACCTATTGGCTTTAAATGCAACTTGATTGGGGCTGATCAATTTATTAGTTTCGACATACCAGAGCAAACGCTTCGCGATTATCTTTTCCATTGGATATGCATGGGATAAGTGAGATTGGGCGATACCCTTCAATATTATGTTTGTTTTTCAGCATTGGGTATGAGATTTCGTCTCTGCTAGGGCTTTTGCCTTTCACCTTGTTGAGTGCGGTTTCAAATTCGATGAAGGTAATGGGCTGTTCGATGCGACAAGCTGTCGGGTTGACGTATTGGGTTGTGGATGGACTATTGCCCGTTTCCTCGATAAAAATATCTGAGAAGCTGTTATTTTCTGAGGCATTTGACCATTTTGGCGCTAAGAAGTTTGAGATTTGTGGGAGGTCAATGATGGTGTCGCTATTAGAGAAGAAGTTAAAGAAGTCGCCAGTTAAACGGCGAATAGTTTGCCATATTTAGGTAGGAGAGGTGTTGGGGTTTATGTTTGTCGTGATGTCGGAGAGGCTCTTTGCTTTGCTCTGTTTGAGTTGAGCATTTACTTTTTGTAAGAGATCAGGTTTTGCGTCGTGCGATGCTTTTGGAAATTGTTTAGTGCAATCATTTTGTGTTTTCCCAAGGATGAGAGTTCACTGTTCCACCAAGGAACTGACCGTTTCCGGTTGATGTAGCTGGACTGGACTTTGATGAACCCCATAGTGGATTCCAGGCGATAACATCGCCCCCGAATATGATTGGGGTATTTACGAGGTTGACGATGTGTACAAGGTCGCTTTTGTTTTCCGAGCTTGTTTTGCCAACAGCAAATGAAGGATGGGGGAGACAGTATTGTTTACATTTGGTTTGTTATGTGTTGTAAGTTTTTTGATGTAAATTATTAGGGTTTCTAGAAATGTGTTGATGGAACATTTGACTCTGCGCCTCTGGTGCTGAATCAAACAGGCTCTGAAAAGAGCTTGGTCGATTCAGTTCCCGAATCGCAGAGTCGGTTTTATGGTTTAAGGAATTATTATTGCAGTTGGACATTATATTCTTCTAGCTGATCATTATTTATGTAGTAATCACTGTTGTTCAACAGATTACGGCTAATAGTTGAAATTGGGGATTGGGAGAGTGTGGAGGTTAGAGATTGATTGATGGTAGTAGTGTTGAAAGATGTGTTGTTATGTGTGTTGGTGTTGCGCTTTGGGAGTTGTTGTAGTGGGTTTGGATTGGTTTGAGAGGGAATGTTTGAGTTGCAAGATGTGGTTGAAGAGTGGGTATTGATAATTGATGGTGTATTTACTTGGGAGTGTCTTTCAGTTGTGTTTGCTTGACTGGTGTTTTTAGTTTTGGTTTGTCTAGTGTGATGATTTTTTTGTTTAATGTTGATGAGTTGGAGTTTGGGTGAATGTGGGACAGTTTGGAGGTGTGGGGATCTGTCAGATTGCTGTCTGTATTTGTTGTTGTTTTTTTGGTTGTTTCTGCAAATGATTCTTGTAGAGGGATTTGGTTACCACATTGTTGACCATATATGCGTTTGGCTTCTCCCATAGTGCATTTTCTTACAGCTTTTACGGTGAGAATTTATTTTGCTTGTTTGTAAGCAGGACATGATTTGGAAGATGAATAGTGGGGTAGAGAGCAGTTTGCACACATTGTACGGGTGCATGGGTCGAATATATATTAGGGGGAAGGTTACATGAATCGCATTTTACATTGCTGTTGCAGCGCTTCACTGTATGTCCCAGTAGTTGACAGTTGCGACACCTCAAGGGATTGGGAATGTACTCTGTTATTTAGGCAGAGTAAAATCCAATATCGACTATTTTGGGAATTTGGTAGAGGTCGAAAGTGAAGAGCATTAATCCTGAAGGTTTTCGTTTTTCATCTTCACCTGTCTTTAAAAATTTGTAGATGTTTGCGACACCTTGAGGTTTCATTTCGGTGATGATTTCTGTTTCTGAAACGTTTATTAGACAAGGAGCGTAACAAATACATTTGGATTGGTTGAGTTGGTCGTGCAGTTTTACTGTGATTGGGCAAATACCAGCAAGATCTTTTACTCGGAGGAAGAATTCCGCAATCCTCTGGGATTTTACGAATATTAGGAGGCTGCCGTCGCGAAGTGGGGTTATGTTCTCGTATTCTTTGCTAATGCCATCAATGGACTTTTTAAATAGGAATGAGCTAAGGGCGGTGATTGGTTTTTCGGTTCTAGCGGGAGACATTAAGACGAAACGAGGATTTTTCGCGTTGCAGTGTGTTGGCAGTTCTGGGAAAGTGTTTATTGGTGGATTAGAGTACTTTTGTTTTTCTTTTGGTTGGAGGTCGGGTTTATGGTCAGGGTCGAGAATATCGAACCGGCTATGAGTATTTATATGTCGATCGCTTGTTTTTTTTTCACTGGGTTATTCACTGGGTAGGAAGAGAGATGAGAGAAAGATAGAAAGAGAGAGAGACGGTTTGAAGGGAGAAAACCGGTTTACGGACTAGGCGAGAACTAAAGTCACTTTAACTTGCGGAAGAGCGATGTTATCGGTTCGGGAGCTAGTTGGTGACTGTGTATTTAACTTATTTGTTAACATCATTTGAAAATGTTTATGTAAATTTACAACTTGTCTATTTGTTATTTATTTATGTATTCTATTGATTTCAGTTTGTTAACATTACATAATTTCCACTAAAGTTCTATACAGTTAAACTACTTGTCAATATTTTTTCTTTAATGTACTGCCATGTACGCTTTACTATTGTACATCATATTTATGACAATATATTCTAGTCCATTTGGATTACAGACACGCTCAGGGTAACACGTCTTTTTCTCACACTGCTTATTCGTTATCATACAATGGGAATTCTAGCATAAACATGGCTAAGTCTTCGTCTGAATAGTCCACAACAGCTTCTTCCGCCCAGTTTAATTCATCGTTAATGCCGGTTGTTTGACACTTTAAGAGCCTAAGTATGCTCTTAAGCCTCAGAACTGTGGCAGACTCCAAGAAATTCACCCACTCTTCTGTCACTGTCAAATCGCACCAAACGACTATGAAAAAATGCGATTTAAGCACGAACGTAAGCTCGCCTCGCCGAAATTTGCGGAACACTATTCGATTCACTTACTGTAATCCCACTTCTGAGAATTGTAGGAGGAAAATCAGAGAAAAAACATAGAACAACAATGCACCGTTCATTGAACTCCGCTCGCTGTCACGGTCAACGTACATATTTATTCAACACAAGTGGAGATTTCAGGTCTTTCACATAATCAGATGGCTGGCTCTTTCTAATATACAAAATTCAGCAAACGGACCCTTTTGCATATAATGCAGAACCACACTGTGTTCTACAAGAATGGTTCCCGTGATATTTGTATTCTTCTACAAACATTAGCTCTTATGCTTTATTTATTTACTGCCTTATGTTTATAATACAAAATAAGATTATTTTATAAAGGATGATCTTTTAAGCGTTTGGTTTTAAATTGTCAAAAACGAAATTATCTTTAAAAAGTAAATGACAAGCAGCTCAAATAAAAATTGTGTACACTTTTGCAATTTTCCTGTGATTTATTGACAATTAAGAACCAAACACCTAGAAAATCACACAATGCTAAATTATTATTATTAAAATTTTACATACCCTATTTTTTGAGTCAACTGCGACCAAAATAGAATAATCCTTTTGATTAATATCGAATAATTTTTTTCCTTGCAACCAGACGTCCGGCTCCAATTGTGGATTATTTACATCAGTATTTGTTACCGGTAAATTACTCAAACGATACGACCATGCGATTGTATTATTTTCTAACTCTTTCAATGCAAACAAACTCAGTGTATTGGACTGATCTGACGCACAAAGTATTAAGTACTTGTATAAATTATCATCCAAGGGGTATACATCAACACATGCTATTGATTCACTGATGTTACCCCTCAATACTTCTGATTGTGTTTCTATATTTAGCACAATTAGTCCGTGTTTAGTGCCAAGTACCAAGAAACGCCCATCATGGGACATTCGTGCACAATTAATCAAATTGTCAATATCGTCATCACCAATGTTATATACCAATTTTAATTCACCCTTCAAAAGTTCGAATTTTTGTGGTGGAAAACTTAAATATAGCACCTTGTTAGAATAAACAAATATAATTATATTTATTTCTTTTTTTCTATACTCTCCAACGTAAAGAAGATTTCTTAGTTTTGGCCACTCAAAAGAACGTGCAGTCTGTGAACTATCACATAAATTGAAAAAATATATGTCCCCCGCTGTATTTAAAAGCATGTAGTATTTGTTCAATATCTTTGAGAGATAACATATATTTTGTACTTTTGTCGGTAATATTGGTAACCTTTTAATTTTGAACTCTTCACATTGAACGTTCCACGAATAAATGCAGACATCGCCATTCCCAAATGCTAAATGCAAGTCAATTTCATTATTATGTAGCGGTTCAATATGGAATGCCTTTATAGGAATGTTTTTTTCGATTAATTGTTTATATCTTCGTTTTTGCATTTCTGGACTTTTCTTAAGATTAAGAGGATTTACTTTTCGTTCAAAACAAACACTGCGTCGGCGATCATCCACAATAGACCACACTTTTAAATTTCCTTTTACATCAAGTGTTATGATGTAGTTGTCCTGTAAAATAAGTTTCATTTGAAGAATTGGATGTTTGTTGCCTGTTAAGTAAACTGGTTCATTGTTATAGTCCAATGACAAATCGACTAGGAGGATATCATTCGTTTTAAGTACAATAACACAAATGTCAGCTTCTACGGATTTAATCATATAGGGTTTTTCCGGTAATCGTACAACTTGACGTCGCTGATGAAAGTGACCTCTAAAAATATATCCGGAAACAATTATAAGTACACATTATACATATATATACACATATATCTTATATATATTTATGTATTATATATATAAGTATATATATATGTCTAATAAGATATAACGTCTTCTTACTTGTCTTCAAACCAAATTCTATTTTCAAATAAACTCGCTTGTTTTATAGCTTCAGCTTTTATAAGTCCATCGGCCATTAGGGCATACTGAAGAAGATTTGTGTCTTTGGAATGTAGTAGAACAGTTTCTGCATGGGGTAAAAATGTCAAAATCTCAGACAGCAGTTTTCGCCGCCTTAAATCGTTTCCTGCAAAGATAATATACACACACATATTTGATACAGTTTACCCAAAATATGAATTATTTGAAACTTATGCGCCAATTACTGCACTAGCTTAGCAGCAAATTGTATCTGTCAATCTGATTACGTTTTAAAGCTACCAAGAGATTTTGCCAAATTACACAACATAAATTCATTCCTAACATACATTATCTCTAATTGTCATATTAGTAGTTAACGTTCTTAATATACATACGCTAGAACTATAAAAAAGAATGTATGGTATTTTTGTAGTAGTTTGGAAAAAATTCGAAGCTTTTGTATTCTATGAGAATTTCTCCTGTTTACAACTTTTCCGCTTTCAATATGTTGTAAAGAATTAAAAAATATCGAAAATACACAAAATAATAAAAAAACATATAATAAAACAAACATTCTGAAGAAATAAATCGAAAAACCTTAGATTTTGTTGAATTTAATTTTTTTTTTTAAATATATCTACAGATAATATATGATGATCGATCACTTTTCGTAGCATCTCTCACAACTCCCAGACTTAAAAAAAAATTAATAAAAACTTTAACTTCTCATATCCCCATTAATTGTTATAAATGCAAACAAAAAATGGTCGGTATGATACATTTAAAATAGCACACCTTGATTGCAATTGTTTCTTTCATGGTACTTGTGTAGACATTCTCTAATTCGACATAAACTATATGAACAACATTAACAAGTTCCACATCAGTCCCAGAATTAAAGAATCGAAGCTGCAACAAAAAGTTGTGGGTTCATCGAGCAGCAAAGCGTCCAGAAAAGGAACTGCATCAATCAGCAAGCAGTCGGTAGTGGAAAATGCAGTCTCAATTGACTTCGATGAAAGAATAATAACATAATAAAACATAAAACAGAATTTCTCTATATGGTACAGCAGCTTAGAGAAGGAAATTTATAAATAAGCATTTATATTTTCCGGCGAAAGAGTTAAGATATAGAAAAAAACAAAATAATTACTTTTTTTTCGTTTGATGGTCTTAATAAAATATTATTTTTGACTGATAATTTAAATTCTAACAACTTTACCATTGAAACCATATCCAAATGTCAATATAGTTATCATTTTAATACGACTGATAATGAAACATTTTTCATATCGCTTCAAAATATAATAATAATAATAGTGGCGCTACACTCTACAGTACAAGGTGGACTTGGGCTTAACATCTTAGCAACTAACAATAGCAAGGGCTATTCGCAGCTTCAAACCATATAAATCCCCTGGTCCGGGTGGTATTATACATGCGGAACTCCAATTGAACTTGGACCTAATTCTTCCATGGTTGGAAATTATACTTAAAGGATGCCTGAGCCTGTCCCATATCCCTATAAGATGGAGACAGGTGAAGGTTGTCTTCCTACCTAAAGCAGGACAAAGTTCTCATGTAAACCCCAAAGACTTAAGACCTATTAGCTTATCTCCTTTCCTACTAAAAACACTGGAAAGACTCATAGATATCCATATTCGCAGCAATATAGACCCATTTAAATTGTCAGTCTCCCAACACGCATACACTAAAGGCAAATCTGTAGATACCCTTCACCATAAGGAATACACTATGGTAGCCTTTTTGGACATCGAGGGAGCTTTCAACAATGTCAACCCATCCTCTATCATCAGTGCACTGGTGAATCTTGGCATGGACAAGGGACCCTGTAGATTGATTCACCAACTGCTTGTCAGTAGAGTAATCATATCGAAGCTGGGTTCCACCACCGCCACCAGACTTGCCAGCAGAGGAACACCACAAGGTGAAGTTCTATCTCCTCCGCTATGGAACATCGTGGTGAATGAACTGCTTTTGTTGCTAGATAAGGCAGGGTGCAAGGTGATAGCCTATGCGGATGACATTGCTGTAGCTATCTCGGGAAAATATCCATCAGTGCTAAGGGATCACATCGATATGCTCTCTCGCAGTTATCGGCGTGGACCAAAGCTGGCGAACTGGGCATTAACGCTTCAAAAACGGAAATTGTCCTCTTCACACGGAAATACAGAATCCCTTCGCTCGAACCCCGTACCATTGATGGCATCAGTTGAAATTTCTCAGAGTCTGCTAAATATCTAGGGTTCATCCTAGACAAACGACTTAACTGGAAGCCGAATATAATGGAGCGTACCCGCAAGGCGACACTGGCTCTCTACATATGTAAAAGAGCACTAGGGAAGAAATGGGGTCTCCAACCACATATGATCCATTGGATCTACACAGCCGTCGTTAGACCCATTCTCTTGTATGGAGTGCACGTCTGGTGGCCAATACTAGACAAAACCATACACTACAATCTCATGCTCTGGACGTATCATGAACCTATCCCCAATCGACATTTTTGGTAGACTACTAGCAAAAAACACTGCTATTCGTCTTATGGCCTCTGCCCAGTGAACCAATAATCCCTTTGGCCACTCCTCCATACTAAGTTCTTTAAACTTCCCTACGAGAAATCTGGACTATGCCACACCCCTATACTTCCCTGACAGACAATTTGATACCCTGATTCAAGATAGAGACTTCTGGAATGATAATCCTAAACTCTTTGCAAGTTCCCTGCACCTCTTCACGGATGTGTCAAAGACTCAGGATGGGGTGGGTAGTGGCGTTTTCTCTGATGAACTAAATATAAGTCTCTCCTTTCGCTTACCCGACCACTGTAGCGTGTTTCAGGCGGAGATAATGGCGATAAGTGAAGCTCTGTCCTGGCTCAAATGGAATGCAATATTCGCACGTGATATTTGCATATTCACTGATAGCCAGGCAGCCATCAGAGCCCTGGAATTGGTCTTTACGAACTCTAAAACTGTAATAGACTGCCGCTCATCTTTAGACAAGATGGCCGATGAGTTCAATATTCGCCTGTGCTGGGTGCCAGGCCATAGAGATTTTCCAGGTAACTGCAAAATGTATGAGCTTGCCAAGTTCGCAACAGCCATTACTTCCTAAACACAGTGACTTGGGTATGCCCCTCACAACCTGTAAATTGTTGCTCTCATTAAAGGCAACTTTTTTTTTTTTTTTGTTTTCTTACTGACTTAAAGGTAATAACAATAACAATATACATAAATATTTCAGAAAGTAATAATAATCAATCATTAACTTAAGCGTTAGTGTGGATTGATTCAAAAAATTAATTACTAATACAACAGTTTGATGTGGGGGATAACAGCGGTTATAAAAATAATCTAGTACATGGATTAGAGTTTAAAAATTGATATAAAAAATTAGGATAGCCGATCTAGTTTAAGTAACGATTCGAGAACGTTATAGCTTAGCGTAAGTAACCAGTCTTTGACTTTTCTTAAAAACGAATTTAGATGTTTAGTTGTTCTAATAGCAAGAGGCAAATTATTGAACATTAAAGGAGCTGTAACAGTGTAGAAATTAGAGAAGTGGGTTTTGCACACATTTGGGACATTAACAAGATACATTGCATTTACACGAAGACTATAAAACGGACTACACCTACTAGGAATATTACCACTTTTCTTGAAAAATTCTTTTAATACTTTAAAAACATAAAGGTGCTTCAGCGGTAGAATACGCAGTTCATTAAATAGAGGCCAACTTTGAGTAGTACGATTTTTATTACAGATAATTCTGAGAAGATATTTCTGACCTGTTAGCAATGGTTTAGAGGAGATGTTATAAGGGCCACCCAAACTTCCAGATACCATACTGCAGTTTTGAATGAGCAAGGCTGTAATAAATTGTCTTTAAAACGTAAAAACATTTTTCGTATAACCAGTAGCAAATGTGATTTTATAGTTTGTATATGCTCCTTCCAGTTTAAGTTTTGGTCGATTACTACTCCAAGGTATTTAAACTGACGTACTGTTTCAATATTAAAACAATTACTAGAACAACATGAATTACCAACATAATTACATTTACCACAACTATGTAACGGAAAATAGAATTTTTTACAATCATAAGCATGAAAACGTAAATTATAATCTTTCACAACGTTGTTCGATAATTTAAAGGACATAAGTTTTGTTTTTTCACTAATAATCAATTTGTGTTGCGTAAACCAATTTCTTAAGTTCTCTAAGTCTTCTGATATTTTTGCAACACAGTCGAATTCAGTATCAAACTGGTAAGAAAAAGCAATGTCGTCTGCGAAGGCCGTTGACATTCCATTTAAGTTTAGATCAAGGAGAGAGTTAATGTAAATTAGGAATATGAACTCATGAAATAAATAGCACATGAGCGAGTGGCACTACGTGTCACATCTCCAGAATGATCTGGCCGAAGCTAGATCTCAGAAGATCTAAGATCTTTTGATAGATTGAATATAAGTACAATCGTCGGTGTCATTACAGGACACTGCCTCATAGGAAACTATGCCAGTAGACTATGTGTCCCGGCTAATGATTTCTATAGAAGCTGCCTAGACGAGGAGGAAGTGGAAAGTGTTTCATAACTTCTCTTCCCCTGTCCGGCCCTAGCGTCTATTCGACGCCTACATCTAGGGGCCTACTTTTTCGATAACTTATGTGAACTTAACGCGGTTCCCATTAATAATCTACTACGCTTCATTATAGGCTCAAAATGGTTTCCCACAAATACTTCATTGGATTGACCTCAGTCAACCCATGTGGCTGCACAATGGATCAACTCTGGTCTAAGTGCACATCTTAGTCACTTCATACCTACCTAAGCATAACTATCTAGAAGCGCCACCATTATTTGTATGTACAGACTTTGGAATATGCCTGTACAAATCTTTATAGAGAAAATAAAATAAATCTTAAATCTTCTTATACATCAATGTTATTCTTGTTACATCAATATATAAACAAACTAGTGTACAAGTAAAATTTTGTTGTAACAGATACTTCGAAAATAAAATACGTAACGCAAAAAGAAACCTTACAAATATAATAGAATAAGGTAAGCTGTATTCTGTATTCTCAAACCGTCATATTGAGTCCATCAAACTCAATGATGGCAATAAATACATAACAGACCATATAGCTGTTTCACATCTATTGCACAGATGGCTTGCTCTTCTGACTGGTCAACAGCTTGTGTAATCTTGGTTATTGGACCACCTTTCAGTTTAAATGTTTTTCCAGGTGTATTTCCGTAATTTCTGTTAAATATCCAAATATGATTTTCACATTTACAAAAAAGATGATAGAACGTAAAATAAATTACAGATTAATTTCACTATAATCTTTGAAAAAGTTATAAAAACCAGAGTACTGACTTTCCTCAAATATATTTTTAAGTGAGAAACAATTTAGATTTAGAGAAAACTGTTCCACCGTTCCAGTGGGGATAACGGACTTCTTGTGGCCAAAAATTGCGAATATGGATCTGGACGAGATGTGGTTCCAACAAAATGGTGCCACTTGCCACACAGCCAACGAAACAATGGCTCTTTTGCGCGCCAAATTCAATGACCGTATTATCTCACCTCGTGGCGATATCAATTGGCCGCCACGATCATGTGATTTGACACCGTTTGACTTATATCTTTTGGGAATATTTAAAAGAAAAAGTGTACGTCAATAAGCCAAGAACAATTTAAGAGCTACAGAATGAGATTATTCGGCACATTAACGACATTGAACATAAATTATGTCTCAGAGTCATTGCAAATATGGACCACCGGATAGAGGTATGCAAACAAAGCAGTGGCGAGCATTTGGTCGATATTTTGTTTCACATGGTAATTGTCATAGATCCTTCTATCCTAATAAAATATATTAAGATAATTCTCTCAAAACTTTTTGTTTTATTTACAAATATCATCGTGCGTTTTCGTTGGACCAAGTTGATAAAGTTAAAGCTTGAAGTACGAACGTTTGTTTTACAAAAGTTTGGGCTAATATTACTATGTAGGTTATGGTGTTCATAAAATAATACAGATGTCTAACTGGCAACATTTTCAGTCTATTAAATAAAACGAACGTGCAGATAGTCTGCCCGCCGAAATGTTTAAAGCAGCTGGAGGTGATCTGGTAGGGCGCATGCACCAGCACATCTGTAAGATATGGTCGGAGGGTAGCATGCCCGATGAGTGGAATCTCAGTATCGTTTGCCCGATCCACAAGAAAGGAGACCCCTTTGACTGCGCCAACTATCGAGGGATAAGTCTCCTTAACATCGCCTATAAGGTCTCCTCTGCCGTTTTGTGTGAACGCCTGAAACCATTCGTGAACAAACTGATAGGTCCTTACCAGTGTGGTTTCAGGCCCGGGAAGTCCACCATCGATCAAATTTTCACACTGCGGCAGATCCTGGAGAAGACCCAGGAAATGCAGATCGACACACACCATCTATTTGTTGATTTCAAGGCCGCATATGACAGCGTGCATAGAGACGAGCTATACAGCGCCATGTCTAGTTTTGACATTCCTGCAAAACTCGTCAGACTGAGCAGGATGACGATGGAGAACTCTCGCTGCTCCATCAAGGTCGGTAACGAACTCACCGAGACCTTCAATGTCAAAAAAGGTTTTAGACAAGGCGACGCGCTGTCATGTGATTTCTTTAACATCATTCTTGAGAAGATCGTGCAAAACTCACTGGCCAACACAAGAGGCACGATCTTCCAAAAGTCCGTTCAACTGCTAGCCTACGCGGATGACATTGACGTGATTGGGCGAACACAGCGAGCCGTTAATGATGCGTTTGCTGGCATTGAAACGGAAGCGGCTAAAATGGGTCTGGCGGTAAACGAGGGCAAAACAAAGTATATGCTGTCATCAAGAAAGGACGCACAACATCGACGACTTGGCCAGAACGTCACCATAGGCAGCTATAACTTTGAGGTAGTAAAGGAGTTCGTCTACCTTGGCTCCGCGGTTAACAGTACAAACAACATCAGTACCGAGATCAAACGCAGAATTACTCTTGCCAACCGCTGTTTTTATGGGCTCAAAAGGCAATTGAGTAGTAGAGCCCTCTCTCGGAAGACCAAGTTGACTTTGTATAAGACCTTGATCATCCCAGTCCTGCTTTACGGTGCAGAGGCATGGACAATATCCCAAGCGGATGAACAGTCTCTTGGTCTTTTCGAGAGAAAAGTTCTGCGCGCGATCTTTGGTCCTGTTTGCGTTGATGGCATTTGGAGGAGAAGATTCAACCACGAACTGTATGGGCTGTACAGCGACATGAGTCTAGCCAGGCGTCTACGGATCCAACGCCTAAGATGGCTAGGCCATGTAGAGCGTATGGACAACTTAGCTCCAGCCCGAAGAGTCTTCGACTCTGAGCCTGTGGGACAACGCAAAAGAGGACGTCCACGAACAAGGTGGCGCACACAAGTCGAGGGGGACCTCTGCCGGCTTGGTGTGCGAAACTGGAGACAGCTGGCGAAAGATCGTGCTGGCTGGAGAGGCATGTTGAGTGCGGCCCAGGTCCACCTCGAAATGTAGCGCCCTAAGAAGAAGAAGAAGAAATAAAACGAATATACAGTGGCGAGCAAAACTGGATACATAATTTCAGTTTTCATGGTTTTTCATCAGTACATTTTTTTCCTTATGTCGGATTTGGTTGAAATTTTCAGAGCCCTTTGCTTAAAGTGTTTCAATGAAAGTGTCATCAAAGAAAGAAATCGTACAATTATAACGGCTGAAATAAAATAAAAACCAAGCGCATCCAATCAATTTGGCTGGCCATTTCATTGCCTGAAAACGTTTGTTTTCCAACCAACTCTTGACAATTTTGACTGTTGGAAAATTATTTCACCCGTGAGATAAGCACAATTTTCGACAAACCCAGGCAAATTGATTTGCAAAATATCTAAACAATTTTCCTTTCTCATAATCCGTGAAATTTTTACTAATGGACCGACGTGCCACCAAGTAAAGCAGCCTCAAACCATCAAACTACCTCAACATGCTTCACAGTTTAAGGTGGTGCTTTTGAAGTTTTTCGTTTGGGCGGTGCTAGTACGCCTTTCCATCGGACTGGAACCTGTTTATTTTAGTTTCATCAGACCAAATTACTCGCTTCCAGTCTTCTGCAGTACAGTTTTTATGTTCTTTTTATAGCGGACACTAGCTCTATCGTACGCAGTACCTTTCTAGCAGTCCACTCGCTTACATTTTTGGAAATCAGTCTAAAAGCTGCTTTCGGTGTTTTAGCGTCTTTTTTTTCCATAAGGTTTTCAACAAGCCGAATATCTCCATCTGTCAACAGTATTGGGCGCCCACCTTTATTATGCACTGCGATGGCATAGACCAAATTTTTGTGCTATGCTCAACAATGTTGTTTTCAATATCCTCTGGTATTTTCCTCATTGTTTTAAATGGTAAAATTTAATATTTTATATTTCTTAATATTTATTAAAAACTTGACTTTTTTAACTGGAATGTCCTTGCGACCACTCAGTATGATGTCAAAATCAGAGTGCCGAAATAAAGCTATAGTCAATGAAATAGATGTAACTCAAGAATTTCTGTATTTTTCCACATATCTTTATTTTTCTCCATACACCTCACATCTGCTTTTATCTTTCAATGATCATTATACCGTTAGTTACATTCTGGTGTCTTCCAAGGAAGATGCATTTCGTAATGTTTAAAAAGAATATTTGTCCCTTTTGAGAAACCTTTAAAATTAGTTGGTCATTAAAATAGGTTCGCTGCTTGTTTTAAGTAACAATAATTGAATTAAGCAATAAAACGATTTTCTTTTATCAAAATAAGTAAGAGGGATTCAATTCATATCGTTAGGATAAGATACAGTAATTATGGGACATGGATCACATTGCCTCAAAGAGGAAAGAAGATTGATTCTACAGTTAAGGAGTACAAAAATTAAAACGTACTCTGAAATTTCAAAGTTAATGAGATGCTCTCAAAATATGGTAACAACTGCACTGAAGCCGGAAAAACTTGAGAGTAAACGAGGCAAAATTCGAAAAACGTCCAAAAGAACTGGTCGATGAATTGTTCAAATTTCTAAGATTGACCCTTTTAAACCTTCAAAATATATTGTGAAGGAAATCGAAGACAATATCAGCGCTAGAACTGTTCCGAGAAGGTTAAACGAACCAAATTTGTTTGACAGAGCCGCGAGAAAAGTTCCCTTGTTAAGAGCCACACATGTAAAACAAAGGATAAACTTTGCTAAGAACCCCGCGGAATGGACTGAAACACAGTGCATTAGCCAATGAAGAAACATCCTCTGGACAAGTTAGTTACAACACTGGTGTTTCAAGCATCTGGATAGACGAAACTAAAATTAATTTAAAAGGTTCCGATGGTAAAACATTTGTAAGACGGCCACCGAAGACAGAGTTATTCCTCCGTCACACAAGAAAAACTGTCAAACATGGTGGGGGCAGACTAATGATATGGAAATGTTTCATGCACCTATTTTATTGGCCATAGCTGTATGTCACAAGATATGCTACGTCAAGCTTGGACCTAACGGTAAACGCACGGAAAAATAAAAAAAAACATGCAAAACTGGGTACATGGGATGCGCTTGGGTTTTATTTCATTTTAGCCGTTGTAATTGTATAATTTCTTTCGTTGATTTTTTTGTTATTTTTATTCCACAGACCTCTGGATTAGCTAGCCTTACCTACGTATGCGGAACCCTGCATAGGCGGACCACCCTTTCTCCGATACTCGTGGGAATCACATGCAAATCTCTAACCAAAAAATTCAAAAAAATACAAAAAATTTACCAAGAGGGGAAGAAGGTTCTATCCGTGAACCGGCGAGGGAGCAGGTCAGCAAATCCACCCCGCCTCTCCCGAATCCCAGCCCTTCATCTGGATCGGTGAGATCAACTTGCCCCCACTTGTCCAACACGGACTCCTCAACAACACTGCCAGCCAGCTCGCCATTAGCTCAAGTACGGGATAAACCCTGCAAAAGCAAACAAGCGCTTGCTGCTGCTAGGCCAACAGGGACCTCTGCGGACCACAGTCGAAAGACCGTACCTGTTATAAGAATCAAAGTCAGCAACTTGTCCACTAAGGCAGGTTCTGGTAAGGCCTTAACAAAGCGGGTAAGGTCTAACCATCTGCCCTTAACGGATGCGAATACCAGCAACTTCAGGGAGAGGCGCTCAGCCACTCGTATCCTTGATAAGCTAGCGCCCTTCCCCAAAGATAGCTGGATTATTAAGCAAAAAGAGTCTTATGAGTGGGCCATCAATAGACTCTCGAGTGCCAAGGGCACCTCAGAACCTCACGCGGTCAAACGCGACAGGTCTATGGAGGAGCAAATGGCGCAGGCCCCGGCCCCCAAAAGAGTGAAAAATAACACCAGTACTGCCACACAAGACAAGCAGTACAGCGATGTCCTTAAGAGCCGTACTCTCGTTGGCATGGTCGACAAGGCAGATCCGGGATCCGGAGCATCTCTGCGGACAAGTGGAGGAAGGTGGAGGTCAAGTTGGCCCCTGCCCTTCTCTCAATCCTAAGGGAGCGACCAGGACCTGCTCCAACCTGTGAAGACGGGGGATGGTTCCAGGGACACGTTAAACTACTTGCCTGCGCAAACCAAAGGTCGATTGACCTCCTCATTCAGGTCATAGGGATGGTAGGAGAGGTGTGGTCAGGAGCTCCATGTCTAGTTTTGACATTCCTGCAAAACTCGTCAGACTGAGCAGGATGACGATGGAGAACTCTCGCTGCTCCATCAAGGTCGGTAACGAACTCACCGAGACCTTCAATGTCAAAAAAGGTTTTAGACAAGGCGACGCGCCGTCATGTGATTTCTTTAACATCATTCTTGAGAAGATCGTGCAAAACTCACTGGCCAACACAAGAGGCACGATCTTCCAAAAGTCCGTTCAACTGCTAGCCTACGCGGATGACATTGACGTGATTGGGCGAACACAGCGAGCCGTTAATGATGCGTTTGCTGGCATTGAAACGGAAGCGGCTAAAATGGGTCTGGCGGTAAACGAGGGCAAAACAAAGTATATGCTGTCATCAAGAAAGGACGCACAACATCGACGACTTGGCCAGAACGTCACCATAGGCAGCTATAACTTTGAGGTAGTAAAGGAGTTCGTCTACCTTGGCTCCGCGGTTAACAGTACAAACAACATCAGTACCGAGATCAAACGCAGAATTACTCTTGCCAACCGCTGTTTTTATGGGCTCAAAAGGCAATTGAGTAGTAGAGCCCTCTCTCGGAAGACCAAGTTGACTTTGTATAAGACCTTGATCATCCCAGTCCTGCTTTACGGTGCAGAGGCATGGACAATATCCCAAGCGGATGAACAGTCTCTTGGTCTTTTCGAGAGAAAAGTTCTGCGCGCGATCTTTGGTCCTGTTTGCGTTGATGGCATTTGGAGGAGAAGATTCAACCACGAACTGTATGGGCTGTACAGCGACATGAGTCTAGCCAGGCGTCTACGGATCCAACGCCTAAGATGGCTATGCCATGTAGAGCGTATGGACAACTTAGCTCCAGCCCGAAGAGTCTTCGACTCTGAGCCTGTGGGACAACGCAACAGAGGACGTCCACGAACAAGGTGGCGCACACAAGTCGAGGGGGACCTCTGCCGGCTTGGTGTGCGAAACTGGAGACAGCTGGCGAAAGATCGTGCTGGCTGGAGAGGCATGTTGAGTGCGGCCCAGGTCCACCTCGAAATGTAGCGCCCTAAGAAGAAGAAGAAGAAATAAAACGAATATACAGTGGCGAGCAAAACTGGATACATAATTTCAGTTTTCATGGTTTTTCATCAGTACATTTTTTTCCTTATGTCGGATTTGGTTGAAATTTTCAGAGCCCTTTGCTTAAAGTGTTTCAATGAAAGTGTCATCAAAGAAAGAAATCGTACAATTACAACGGCTGAAATAAAATAAAAACCAAGCGCATCCAATCAATTTGGCTGGCCATTTCATTGCCTGAAAACGTTTGTTTTCCAACCAACTCTTGACAATTTTGACTGTTGGAAAATTATTTCACCCGTGAGATAAGCACAATTTTCGACAAACCCAGGCAAATTGATTTGCAAAATATCTAAACAATTTTCCTTTCTCATAATCCGTGAAATTTTTACTAATGGACCGACGTGCCACCAAGTAAAGCAGCCTCAAACCATCAAACTACCTCAACATGCTTCACAGTTTAAGGTGGTGCTTTTGAAGTTTTTCGTTTGGGCGGTGCTAGTACGCCTTTCCATCGGACTGGAACCTGTTTATTTTAGTTTCATCAGACCAAATTACTCGCTTCCAGTCTTCTGCAGTACAGTTTTTATGTTCTTTTTATAGCGGACACTAGCTCTATCGTACGCAGTACCTTTCTAGCAGTCCACTCGCTTACATTTTTGGAAATCAGTCTAAAAGCTGCTTTCGGTGTTTTAGCGTCTTTTTTTTCCATAAGGTTTTCAACAAGCCGAATATCTCCATCTGTCAACAGTATTGGGCGCCCACCTTTATTATGCACTGCGATGGCATAGACCAAATTTTTGTGCTATGCTCAACAATGTTGTTTTCAATATCCTCTGGTATTTTCCTCATTGTTTTAAATGGTAAAATTTAATATTTTATATTTCTTAATATTTATTAAAAACTTGACTTTTTTAACTGGAATGTCCTTGCGACCACTCAGTATGATGTCAAAATCAGAGTGCCGAAATAAAGCTATAGTCAATGAAATAGATGTAACTCAAGAATTTCTGTATTTTTCCACATATCTTTATTTTTCTCCATACACCTCACATCTGCTTTTATCTTTCAATGATCATTATACCGTTAGTTACATTCTGGTGTCTTCCAAGGAAGATGCATTTCGTAATGTTTAAAAAGAATATTTGTCCCTTTTGAGAAACCTTTAAAATTAGTTGGTCATTAAAATAGGTTCGCTGCTTGTTTTAAGTAACAATAATTGAATTAAGCAATAAAACGATTTTCTTTTATCAAAATAAGTAAGAGGGATTCAATTCATATCGTTAGGATAAGATACAGTAATTATGGGACATGGATCACATTGCCTCAAAGAGGAAAGAAGATTGATTCTACAGTTAAGGAGTACAAAAATTAAAACGTACTCTGAAATTTCAAAGTTAATGAGATGCTCTCAAAATATGGTAACAACTGCACTGAAGCCGGAAAAACTTGAGAGTAAACGAGGCAAAATTCGAAAAACGTCCAAAAGAACTGGTCGATGAATTGTTCAAATTTCTAAGATTGACCCTTTTAAACCTTCAAAATATATTGTGAAGGAAATCGAAGACAATATCAGCGCTAGAACTGTTCCGAGAAGGTTAAACGAACCAAATTTGTTTGACAGAGCCGCGAGAAAAGTTCCCTTGTTAAGAGCCACACATGTAAAACAAAGGATAAACTTTGCTAAGAACCCCGCGGAATGGACTGAAACACAGTGCATTAGCCAATGAAGAAACATCCTCTGGACAAGTTAGTTACAACACTGGTGTTTCAAGCATCTGGATAGACGAAACTAAAATTAATTTAAAAGGTTCCGATGGTAAAACATTTGTAAGACGGCCACCGAAGACAGAGTTATTCCTCCGTCACACAAGAAAAACTGTCAAACATGGTGGGGGCAGACTAATGATATGGAAATGTTTCATGCACCTATTTTATTGGCCATAGCTGTATGTCACAAGATATGCTACGTCAAGCTTGGACCTAACGGTAAACGCACGGAAAAATAAAAAAAACATGCAAAACTGGGTACATGGGATGCGCTTGGGTTTTATTTCATTTTAGCCGTTGTAATTGTATAATTTCTTTCGTTGATTTTTTTGTTATTTTTATTCCACAGACCTCTGGATTAGCTAGCCTTACCTACGTATGCGGAACCCTGCATAGGCGGACCACCCTTTCTCCGATACTCGTGGGAATCACATGCAAATCTCTAACCAAAAAATTCAAAAAAATACAAAAAATTTACCAAGAGGGGAAGAAGGTTCTATCCGTGAACCGGCGAGGGAGCAGGTCAGCAAATCCACCCCGCCTCTCCCGAATCCCAGCCCTTCATCTGGATCGGTGAGATCAACTTGCCCCCACTTGTCCAACACGGACTCCTCAACAACACTGCCAGCCAGCTCGCCATTAGCTCAAGTACGGGATAAACCCTGCAAAAGCAAACAAGCGCTTGCTGCTGCTAGGCCAACAGGGACCTCTGCGGACCACAGTCGAAAGACCGTACCTGTTATAAGAATCAAAGTCAGCAACTTGTCCACTAAGGCAGGTTCTGGTAAGGCCTTAACAAAGCGGGTAAGGTCTAACCATCTGCCCTTAACGGATGCGAATACCAGCAACTTCAGGGAGAGGCGCGCAGCCACTCGTATCCTTGATAAGCTAGCGCCCTTCCCCAAAGATAGCTGGATTATTAAGCAAAAAGAGTCTTATGAGTGGGCCATCAATAGACTCTCGAGTGCCAAGGGCACCTCAGAACCTCACGCGGTCAAACGCGACAGGTCTATGGAGGAGCAAATGGCGCAGGCCCCGGCCCCCAAAAGAGTGAAAAATAACACCAGTACTGCCACACAAGACAAGCAGTACAGCGATGTCCTTAAGAGCCGTACTCTCGTTGGCATGGTCGACAAGGCAGATCCGGGATCCGGAGCATCTCTGCGGACAAGTGGAGGAAGGTGGAGGTCAAGTTGGCCCCTGCCCTTCTCTCAATCCTAAGGGAGCGACCAGGACCTGCTCCAACCTGTGAAGACGGGGGATGGTTCCAGGGACACGTTAAACTACTTGCCTGCGCAAACCAAAGGTCGATTGACCTCCTCATTCAGGTCATAGGGATGGTAGGAGAGGTGTGGTCAGGAGCTCCATGTCTAGTTTTGACATTCCTGCAAAACTCGTCAGACTGAGCAGGATGACGATGGAGAACTCTCGCTGCTCCATCAAGGTCGGTAACGAACTCACCGAGACCTTCAATGTCAAAAAAGGTTTTAGACAAGGCGACGCGCTGTCATGTGATTTCTTTAACATCATTCTTGAGAAGATCGTGCAAAACTCACTGGCCAACACAAGAGGCACGATCTTCCAAAAGTCCGTTCAACTGCTAGCCTACGCGGATGACATTGACGTGATTGGGCGAACACAGCGAGCCGTTAATGATGCGTTTGCTGGCATTGAAACGGAAGCGGCTAAAATGGGTCTGGCGGTAAACGAGGGCAAAACAAAGTATATGCTGTCATCAAGAAAGGACGCACAACATCGACGACTTGGCCAGAACGTCACCATAGGCAGCTATAACTTTGAGGTAGTAAAGGAGTTCGTCTACCTTGGCTCCGCGGTTAACAGTACAAACAACATCAGTACCGAGATCAAACGCAGAATTACTCTTGCCAACCGCTGTTTTTATGGGCTCAAAAGGCAATTGAGTAGTAGAGCCCTCTCTCGGAAGACCAAGTTGACTTTGTATAAGACCTTGATCAACCCAGTCCTGCTTTACGGTGCAGAGGCATGGACAATATCCCAAGCGGATGAACAGTCTCTTGGTCTTTTCGAGAGAAAAGTTCTGCGCGCGATCTTTGGTCCTGTTTGCGTTGATGGCATTTGGAGGAGAAGATTCAACCACGAACTGTATGGGCTGTACAGCGACATGAGTCTAGCCAGGCGTCTACGGATCCAACGCCTAAGATGGCTACGCCATGTAGAGCGTATGGACAACTTAGCTCCAGCCCGAAGAGTCTTCGACTCTGAGCCTGTGGGACAACGCAACAGAGGACGTCCACGAACAAGGTGGCGCACACAAGTCGAGGGGGACCTCTGCCGGCTTGGTGTGCGAAACTGGAGACAGCTGGCGAAAGATCGTGCTGGCTGGAGAGGCATGTTGAGTGCGGCCCAGGTCCACCTCGAAATGTAGCGCCCTAAGAAGAAGAAGAAGAAATAAAACGAATATACAGTGGCGAGCAAAACTGGATACATAATTTCAGTTTTCATGGTTTTTCATCAGTACATTTTTTTCCTTATGTCGGATTTGGTTGAAATTTTCAGAGCCCTTTGCTTAAAGTGTTTCAATGAAAGTGTCATCAAAGAAAGAAATCGTACAATTACAACGGCTGAAATAAAATAAAAACCAAGCGCATCCAATCAATTTGGCTGGCCATTTCATTGCCTGAAAACGTTTGTTTTCCAACCAACTCTTGACAATTTTGACTGTTGGAAAATTATTTCACCCGTGAGATAAGCACAATTTTCGACAAACCCAGGCAAATTGATTTGCAAAATATCTAAACAATTTTCCTTTCTCATAATCCGTGAAATTTTTACTAATGGACCGACGTGCCACCAAGTAAAGCAGCCTCAAACCATCAAACTACCTCAACATGCTTCACAGTTTAAGGTGGTGCTTTTGAAGTTTTTCGTTTGGGCGGTGCTAGTACGCCTTTCCATCGGACTGGAACCTGTTTATTTTAGTTTCATCAGACCAAATTACTCGCTTCCAGTCTTCTGCAGTACAGTTTTTATGTTCTTTTTATAGCGGACACTAGCTCTATCGTACGCAGTACCTTTCTAGCAGTCCACTCGCTTACATTTTTGGAAATCAGTCTAAAAGCTGCTTTCGGTGTTTTAGCGTCTTTTTTTTCCATAAGGTTTTCAACAAGCCGAATATCTCCATCTGTCAACAGTATTGGGCGCCCACCTTTATTATGCACTGCGATGGCATAGACCAAATTTTTGTGCTATGCTCAACAATGTTGTTTTCAATATCCTCTGGTATTTTCCTCATTGTTTTAAATGGTAAAATTTAATATTTTATATTTCTTAATATTTATTAAAAACTTGACTTTTTTAACTGGAATGTCCTTGCGACCACTCAGTATGATGTCAAAATCAGAGTGCCGAAATAAAGCTATAGTCAATGAAATAGATGTAACTCAAGAATTTCTGTATTTTTCCACATATCTTTATTTTTCTCCATACACCTCACATCTGCTTTTATCTTTCAATGATCATTATACCGTTAGTTACATTCTGGTGTCTTCCAAGGAAGATGCATTTCGTAATGTTTAAAAAGAATATTTGTCCCTTTTGAGAAACCTTTAAAATTAGTTGGTCATTAAAATAGGTTCGCTGCTTGTTTTAAGTAACAATAATTGAATTAAGCAATAAAACGATTTTCTTTTATCAAAATAAGTAAGAGGGATTCAATTCATATCGTTAGGATAAGATACAGTAATTATGGGACATGGATCACATTGCCTCAAAGAGGAAAGAAGATTGATTCTACAGTTAAGGAGTACAAAAATTAAAACGTACTCTGAAATTTCAAAGTTAATGAGATGCTCTCAAAATATGGTAACAACTGCACTGAAGCCGGAAAAACTTGAGAGTAAACGAGGCAAAATTCGAAAAACGTCCAAAAGAACTGGTCGATGAATTGTTCAAATTTCTAAGATTGACCCTTTTAAACCTTCAAAATATATTGTGAAGGAAATCGAAGACAATATCAGCGCTAGAACTGTTCCGAGAAGGTTAAACGAACCAAATTTGTTTGACAGAGCCGCGAGAAAAGTTCCCTTGTTAAGAGCCACACATGTAAAACAAAGGATAAACTTTGCTAAGAACCCCGCGGAATGGACTGAAACACAGTGCATTAGCCAATGAAGAAACATCCTCTGGACAAGTTAGTTACAACACTGGTGTTTCAAGCATCTGGATAGACGAAACTAAAATTAATTTAAAAGGTTCCGATGGTAAAACATTTGTAAGACGGCCACCGAAGACAGAGTTATTCCTCCGTCACACAAGAAAAACTGTCAAACATGGTGGGGGCAGACTAATGATATGGAAATGTTTCATGCACCTATTTTATTGGCCATGTATGTCACAAGATATGCTACGTCAAGCTTGGACCTAACGGTAAACGCACGGAAAAATAAAAAAAACATGCAAAACTGGGTACATGGGATGCGCTTGGGTTTTATTTCATTTTAGCCGTTGTAATTGTATAATTTCTTTCGTTGATTTTTTTGTTATTTTTATTCCACAGACCTCTGGATTAGCTAGCCTTACCTACGTATGCGGAACCCTGCATAGGCGGACCACCCTTTCTCCGATACTCGTGGGAATCACATGCAAATCTCTAACCAAAAAATTCAAAAAAATACAAAAAATTTACCAAGAGGGGAAGAAGGTTCTATCCGTGAACCGGCGAGGGAGCAGGTCAGCAAATCCACCCCGCCTCTCCCGAATCCCAGCCCTTCATCTGGATCGGTGAGATCAACTTGCCCCCACTTGTCCAACACGGACTCCTCAACAACACTGCCAGCCAGCTCGCCATTAGCTCAAGTACGGGATAAACCCTGCAAAAGCAAACAAGCGCTTGCTGCTGCTAGGCCAACAGGGACCTCTGCGGACCACAGTCGAAAGACCGTACCTGTTATAAGAATCAAAGTCAGCAACTTGTCCACTAAGGCAGGTTCTGGTAAGGCCTTAACAAAGCGGGTAAGGTCTAACCATCTGCCCTTAACGGATGCGAATACCAGCAACTTCAGGGAGAGGCGCGCAGCCACTCGTATCCTTGATAAGCTAGCGCCCTTCCCCAAAGATAGCTGGATTATTAAGCAAAAAGAGTCTTATGAGTGGGCCATCAATAGACTCTCGAGTGCCAAGGGCACCTCAGAACCTCACGCGGTCAAACGCGACAGGTCTATGGAGGAGCAAATGGCGCAGGCCCCGGCCCCCAAAAGAGTGAAAAATAACACCAGTACTGCCACACAAGACAAGCAGTACAGCGATGTCCTTAAGAGCCGTACTCTCGTTGGCATGGTCGACAAGGCAGATCCGGGATCCGGAGCATCTCTGCGGACAAGTGGAGGAAGGTGGAGGTCAAGTTGGCCCCTGCCCTTCTCTCAATCCTAAGGGAGCGACCAGGACCTGCTCCAACCTGTGAAGACGGGGGATGGTTCCAGGGACACGTTAAACTACTTGCCTGCGCAAACCAAAGGTCGATTGACCTCCTCATTCAGGTCATAGGGATGGTAGGAGAGGTGTGGTCAGGAGCTCCATGTCTAGTTTTGACATTCCTGCAAAACTCGTCAGACTGAGCAGGATGACGATGGAGAACTCTCGCTGCTCCATCAAGGTCGGTAACGAACTCACCGAGACCTTCAATGTCAAAAAAGGTTTTAGACAAGGCGACGCGCTGTCATGTGATTTCTTTAACATCATTCTTGAGAAGATCGTGCAAAACTCACTGGCCAACACAAGAGGCACGATCTTCCAAAAGTCCGTTCAACTGCTAGCCTACGCGGATGACATTGACGTGATTGGGCGAACACAGCGAGCCGTTAATGATGCGTTTGCTGGCATTGAAACGGAAGCGGCTAAAATGGGTCTGGCGGTAAACGAGGGCAAAACAAAGTATATGCTGTCATCAAGAAAGGACGCACAACATCGACGACTTGGCCAGAACGTCACCATAGGCAGCTATAACTTTGAGGTAGTAAAGGAGTTCGTCTACCTTGGCTCCGCGGTTAACAGTACAAACAACATCAGTACCGAGATCAAACGCAGAATTACTCTTGCCAACCGCTGTTTTTATGGGCTCAAAAGGCAATTGAGTAGTAGAGCCCTCTCTCGGAAGACCAAGTTGACTTTGTATAAGACCTTGATCATCCCAGTCCTGCTTTACGGTGCAGAGGCATGGACAATATCCCAAGCGGATGAACAGTCTCTTGGTCTTTTCGAGAGAAAAGTTCTGCGCGCGATCTTTGGTCCTGTTTGCGTTGATGGCATTTGGAGGAGAAGATTCAACCACGAACTGTATGGGCTGTACAGCGACATGAGTCTAGCCAGGCGTCTACGGATCCAACGCCTAAGATGGCTATGCCATGTAGAGCGTATGGACAACTTAGCTCCAGCCCGAAGAGTCTTCGACTCTGAGCCTGTGGGACAACGCAACAGAGGACGTCCACGAACAAGGTGGCGCACACAAGTCGAGGGGGACCTCTGCCGGCTTGGTGTGCGAAACTGGAGACAGCTGGCGAAAGATCGTGCTGGCTGGAGAGGCATGTTGAGTGCGGCCCAGGTCCACCTCGAAATGTAGCGCCCTAAGAAGAAGAAGAAGAAATAAAACGAATATACAGTGGCGAGCAAAACTGGATACATAATTTCAGTTTTCATGGTTTTTCATCAGTACATTTTTTTCCTTATGTCGGATTTGGTTGAAATTTTCAGAGCCCTTTGCTTAAAGTGTTTCAATGAAAGTGTCATCAAAGAAAGAAATCGTACAATTACAACGGCTGAAATAAAATAAAAACCAAGCGCATCCAATCAATTTGGCTGGCCATTTCATTGCCTGAAAACGTTTGTTTTCCAACCAACTCTTGACAATTTTGACTGTTGGAAAATTATTTCACCCGTGAGATAAGCACAATTTTCGACAAACCCAGGCAAATTGATTTGCAAAATATCTAAACAATTTTCCTTTCTCATAATCCGTGAAATTTTTACTAATGGACCGACGTGCCACCAAGTAAAGCAGCCTCAAACCATCAAACTACCTCAACATGCTTCACAGTTTAAGGTGGTGCTTTTGAAGTTTTTCGTTTGGGCGGTGCTAGTACGCCTTTCCATCGGACTGGAACCTGTTTATTTTAGTTTCATCAGACCAAATTACTCGCTTCCAGTCTTCTGCAGTACAGTTTTTATGTTCTTTTTATAGCGGACACTAGCTCTATCGTACGCAGTACCTTTCTAGCAGTCCACTCGCTTACATTTTTGGAAATCAGTCTAAAAGCTGCTTTCGGTGTTTTAGCGTCTTTTTTTTCCATAAGGTTTTCAACAAGCCGAATATCTCCATCTGTCAACAGTATTGGGCGCCCACCTTTATTATGCACTGCGATGGCATAGACCAAATTTTTGTGCTATGCTCAACAATGTTGTTTTCAATATCCTCTGGTATTTTCCTCATTGTTTTAAATGGTAAAATTTAATATTTTATATTTCTTAATATTTATTAAAAACTTGACTTTTTTAACTGGAATGTCCTTGCGACCACTCAGTATGATGTCAAAATCAGAGTGCCGAAATAAAGCTATAGTCAATGAAATAGATGTAACTCAAGAATTTCTGTATTTTTCCACATATCTTTATTTTTCTCCATACACCTCACATCTGCTTTTATCTTTCAATGATCATTATACCGTTAGTTACATTCTGGTGTCTTCCAAGGAAGATGCATTTCGTAATGTTTAAAAAGAATATTTGTCCCTTTTGAGAAACCTTTAAAATTAGTTGGTCATTAAAATAGGTTCGCTGCTTGTTTTAAGTAACAATAATTGAATTAAGCAATAAAACGATTTTCTTTTATCAAAATAAGTAAGAGGGATTCAATTCATATCGTTAGGATAAGATACAGTAATTATGGGACATGGATCACATTGCCTCAAAGAGGAAAGAAGATTGATTCTACAGTTAAGGAGTACAAAAATTAAAACGTACTCTGAAATTTCAAAGTTAATGAGATGCTCTCAAAATATGGTAACAACTGCACTGAAGCCGGAAAAACTTGAGAGTAAACGAGGCAAAATTCGAAAAACGTCCAAAAGAACTGGTCGATGAATTGTTCAAATTTCTAAGATTGACCCTTTTAAACCTTCAAAATATATTGTGAAGGAAATCGAAGACAATATCAGCGCTAGAACTGTTCCGAGAAGGTTAAACGAACCAAATTTGTTTGACAGAGCCGCGAGAAAAGTTCCCTTGTTAAGAGCCACACATGTAAAACAAAGGATAAACTTTGCTAAGAACCCCGCGGAATGGACTGAAACACAGTGCATTAGCCAATGAAGAAACATCCTCTGGACAAGTTAGTTACAACACTGGTGTTTCAAGCATCTGGATAGACGAAACTAAAATTAATTTAAAAGGTTCCGATGGTAAAACATTTGTAAGACGGCCACCGAAGACAGAGTTATTCCTCCGTCACACAAGAAAAACTGTCAAACATGGTGGGGGCAGACTAATGATATGGAAATGTTTCATGCACCTATTTTATTGGCCATAGCTGTATGTCACAAGATATGCTACGTCAAGCTTGGACCTAACGGTAAACGCACGGAAAAATAAAAAAAACATGCAAAACTGGGTACATGGGATGCGCTTGGGTTTTATTTCATTTTAGCCGTTGTAATTGTATAATTTCTTTCGTTGATTTTTTTGTTATTTTTATTCCACAGACCTCTGGATTAGCTAGCCTTACCTACGTATGCGGAACCCTGCATAGGCGGACCACCCTTTCTCCGATACTCGTGGGAATCACATGCAAATCTCTAACCAAAAAATTCAACAAAAATACAAAAAATTTACCAAGAGGGGAAGAAGGTTCTATCCGTGAACCGGCGAGGGAGCAGGTCAGCAAATCCACCCCGCCTCTCCCGAATCCCAGCCCTTCATCTGGATCGGTGAGATCAACTTGCCCCCACTTGTCCAACACGGACTCCTCAACAACACTGCCAGCCAGCTCGCCATTAGCTCAAGTACGGGATAAACCCTGCAAAAGCAAACAAGCGCTTGCTGCTGCTAGGCCAACAGGGACCTCTGCGGACCACAGTCGAAAGACCGTACCTGTTATAAGAATCAAAGTCAGCAACTTGTCCACTAAGGCAGGTTCTGGTAAGGCCTTAACAAAGCGGGTAAGGTCTAACCATCTGCCCTTAACGGATGCGAATACCAGCAACTTCAGGGAGAGGCGCGCAGCCACTCGTATCCTTGATAAGCTAGCGCCCTTCCCCAAAGATAGCTGGATTATTAAGCAAAAAGAGTCTTATGAGTGGGCCATCAATAGACTCTCGAGTGCCAAGGGCACCTCAGAACCTCACGCGGTCAAACGCGACAGGTCTATGGAGGAGCAAATGGCGCAGGCCCCGGCCCCCAAAAGAGTGAAAAATAACACCAGTACTGCCACACAAGACAAGCAGTACAGCGATGTCCTTAAGAGCCGTACTCTCGTTGGCATGGTCGACAAGGCAGATCCGGGATCCGGAGCATCTCTGCGGACAAGTGGAGGAAGGTGGAGGTCAAGTTGGCCCCTGCCCTTCTCTCAATCCTAAGGGAGCGACCAGGACCTGCTCCAACCTGTGAAGACGGGGGATGGTTCCAGGGACACGTTAAACTACTTGCCTGCGCAAACCAAAGGTCGATTGACCTCCTCATTCAGGTCATAGGGATGGTAGGAGAGGTGTGGTCAGGAGCTCCATGTCTAGTTTTGACATTCCTGCAAAACTCGTCAGACTGAGCAGGATGACGATGGAGAACTCTCGCTGCTCCATCAAGGTCGGTAACGAACTCACCGAGACCTTCAATGTCAAAAAAGGTTTTAGACAAGGCGACGCGCTGTCATGTGATTTCTTTAACATCATTCTTGAGAAGATCGTGCAAAACTCACTGGCCAACACAAGAGGCACGATCTTCCAAAAGTCCGTTCAACTGCTAGCCTACGCGGATGACATTGACGTGATTGGGCGAACACAGCGAGCCGTTAATGATGCGTTTGCTGGCATTGAAACGGAAGCGGCTAAAATGGGTCTGGCGGTAAACGAGGGCAAAACAAAGTATATGCTGTCATCAAGAAAGGACGCACAACATCGACGACTTGGCCAGAACGTCACCATAGGCAGCTATAACTTTGAGGTAGTAAAGGAGTTCGTCTACCTTGGCTCCGCGGTTAACAGTACAAACAACATCAGTACCGAGATCAAACGCAGAATTACTCTTGCCAACCGCTGTTTTTATGGGCTCAAAAGGCAATTGAGTAGTAGAGCCCTCTCTCGGAAGACCAAGTTGACTTTGTATAAGACCTTGATCATCCCAGTCCTGCTTTACGGTGCAGAGGCATGGACAATATCCCAAGCGGATGAACAGTCTCTTGGTCTTTTCGAGAGAAAAGTTCTGCGCGCGATCTTTGGTCCTGTTTGCGTTGATGGCATTTGGAGGAGAAGATTCAACCACGAACTGTATGGGCTGTACAGCGACATGAGTCTAGCCAGGCGTCTACGGATCCAACGCCTAAGATGGCTATGCCATGTAGAGCGTATGGACAACTTAGCTCCAGCCCGAAGAGTCTTCGACTCTGAGCCTGTGGGACAACGCAACAGAGGACGTCCACGAACAAGGTGGCGCACACAAGTCGAGGGGGACCTCTGCCGGCTTGGTGTGCGAAACTGGAGACAGCTGGCGAAAGATCGTGCTGGCTGGAGAGGCATGTTGAGTGCGGCCCAGGTCCACCTCGAAATGTAGCGCCCTAAGAAGAAGAAGAAGAAATAAAACGAATATACAGTGGCGAGCAAAACTGGATACATAATTTCAGTTTTCATGGTTTTTCATCAGTACATTTTTTTCCTTATGTCGGATTTGGTTGAAATTTTCAGAGCCCTTTGCTTAAAGTGTTTCAATGAAAGTGTCATCAAAGAAAGAAATCGTACAATTACAACGGCTGAAATAAAATAAAAACCAAGCGCATCCAATCAATTTGGCTGGCCATTTCATTGCCTGAAAACGTTTGTTTTCCAACCAACTCTTGACAATTTTGACTGTTGGAAAATTATTTCACCCGTGAGATAAGCACAATTTTCGACAAACCCAGGCAAATTGATTTGCAAAATATCTAAACAATTTTCCTTTCTCATAATCCGTGAAATTTTTACTAATGGACCGACGTGCCACCAAGTAAAGCAGCCTCAAACCATCAAACTACCTCAACATGCTTCACAGTTTAAGGTGGTGCTTTTGAAGTTTTTCGTTTGGGCGGTGCTAGTACGCCTTTCCATCGGACTGGAACCTGTTTATTTTAGTTTCATCAGACCAAATTACTCGCTTCCAGTCTTCTGCAGTACAGTTTTTATGTTCTTTTTATAGCGGACACTAGCTCTATCGTACGCAGTACCTTTCTAGCAGTCCACTCGCTTACATTTTTGGAAATCAGTCTAAAAGCTGCTTTCGGTGTTTTAGCGTCTTTTTTTTCCATAAGGTTTTCAACAAGCCGAATATCTCCATCTGTCAACAGTATTGGGCGCCCACCTTTATTATGCACTGCGATGGCATAGACCAAATTTTTGTGCTATGCTCAACAATGTTGTTTTCAATATCCTCTGGTATTTTCCTCATTGTTTTAAGTGGTAAAATTTAATATTTTATATTTCTTAATATTTATTAAAAACTTGACTTTTTTAACTGGAATGTCCTTGCGACCACTCAGTATGATGTCAAAATCAGAGTGCCGAAATAAAGCTATAGTCAATGAAATAGATGTAACTCAAGAATTTCTGTATTTTTCCACATATCTTTATTTTTCTCCATACACCTCACATCTGCTTTTATCTTTCAATGATCATTATACCGTTAGTTACATTCTGGTGTCTTCCAAGGAAGATGCATTTCGTAATGTTTAAAAAGAATATTTGTCCCTTTTGAGAAACCTTTAAAATTAGTTGGTCATTAAAATAGGTTCGCTGCTTGTTTTAAGTAACAATAATTGAATTAAGCAATAAAACGATTTTCTTTTATCAAAATAAGTAAGAGGGATTCAATTCATATCGTTAGGATAAGATACAGTAATTATGGGACATGGATCACATTGCCTCAAAGAGGAAAGAAGATTGATTCTACAGTTAAGGAGTACAAAAATTAAAACGTACTCTGAAATTTCAAAGTTAATGAGATGCTCTCAAAATATGGTAACAACTGCACTGAAGCCGGAAAAACTTGAGAGTAAACGAGGCAAAATTCGAAAAACGTCCAAAAGAACTGGTCGATGAATTGTTCAAATTTCTAAGATTGACCCTTTTAAACCTTCAAAATATATTGTGAAGGAAATCGAAGACAATATCAGCGCTAGAACTGTTCCGAGAAGGTTAAACGAACCAAATTTGTTTGACAGAGCCGCGAGAAAAGTTCCCTTGTTAAGAGCCACACATGTAAAACAAAGGATAAACTTTGCTAAGAACCCCGCGGAATGGACTGAAACACAGTGCATTAGCCAATGAAGAAACATCCTCTGGACAAGTTAGTTACAACACTGGTGTTTCAAGCATCTGGATAGACGAAACTAAAATTAATTTAAAAGGTTCCGATGGTAAAACATTTGTAAGACGGCCACCGAAGACAGAGTTATTCCTCCGTCACACAAGAAAAACTGTCAAACATGGTGGGGGCAGACTAATGATATGGAAATGTTTCATGCACCTATTTTATTGGCCATAGCTGTATGTCACAAGATATGCTACGTCAAGCTTGGACCTAACGGTAAACGCACGGAAAAATAAAAAAAACATGCAAAACTGGGTACATGGGATGCGCTTGGGTTTTATTTCATTTTAGCCGTTGTAATTGTATAATTTCTTTCGTTGATTTTTTTGTTATTTTTATTCCACAGACCTCTGGATTAGCTAGCCTTACCTACGTATGCGGAACCCTGCATAGGCGGACCACCCTTTCTCCGATACTCGTGGGAATCACATGCAAATCTCTAACCAAAAAATTCAAAAAAATACAAAAAATTTACCAAGAGGGGAAGAAGGTTCTATCCGTGAACCGGCGAGGGAGCAGGTCAGCAAATCCACCCCGCCTCTCCCGAATCCCAGCCCTTCATCTGGATCGGTGAGATCAACTTGCCCCCACTTGTCCAACACGGACTCCTCAACAACACTGCCAGCCAGCTCGCCATTAGCTCAAGTACGGGATAAACCCTGCAAAAGCAAACAAGCGCTTGCTGCTGCTAGGCCAACAGGGACCTCTGCGGACCACAGTCGAAAGACCGTACCTGTTATAAGAATCAAAGTCAGCAACTTGTCCACTAAGGCAGGTTCTGGTAAGGCCTTAACAAAGCGGGTAAGGTCTAACCATCTGCCCTTAACGGATGCGAATACCAGCAACTTCAGGGAGAGGCGCGCAGCCACTCGTATCCTTGATAAGCTAGCGCCCTTCCCCAAAGATAGCTGGATTATTAAGCAAAAAGAGTCTTATGAGTGGGCCATCAATAGACTCTCGAGTGCCAAGGGCACCTCAGAACCTCACGCGGTCAAACGCGACAGGTCTATGGAGGAGCAAATGGCGCAGGCCCCGGCCCCCAAAAGAGTGAAAAATAACACCAGTACTGCCACACAAGACAAGCAGTACAGCGATGTCCTTAAGAGCCGTACTCTCGTTGGCATGGTCGACAAGGCAGATCCGGGATCCGGAGCATCTCTGCGGACAAGTGGAGGAAGGTGGAGGTCAAGTTGGCCCCTGCCCTTCTCTCAATCCTAAGGGAGCGACCAGGACCTGCTCCAACCTGTGAAGACGGGGGATGGTTCCAGGGACACGTTAAACTACTTGCCTGCGCAAACCAAAGGTCGATTGACCTCCTCATTCAGGTCATAGGGATGGTAGGAGAGGTGTGGTCAGGAGCTCCATGTCTAGTTTTGACATTCCTGCAAAACTCGTCAGACTGAGCAGGATGACGATGGAGAACTCTCGCTGCTCCATCAAGGTCGGTAACGAACTCACCGAGACCTTCAATGTCAAAAAAGGTTTTAGACAAGGCGACGCGCTGTCATGTGATTTCTTTAACATCATTCTTGAGAAGATCGTGCAAAACTCACTGGCCAACACAAGAGGCACGATCTTCCAAAAGTCCGTTCAACTGCTAGCCTACGCGGATGACATTGACGTGATTGGGCGAACACAGCGAGCCGTTAATGATGCGTTTGCTGGCATTGAAACGGAAGCGGCTAAAATGGGTCTGGCGGTAAACGAGGGCAAAACAAAGTATATGCTGTCATCAAGAAAGGACGCACAACATCGACGACTTGGCCAGAACGTCACCATAGGCAGCTATAACTTTGAGGTAGTAAAGGAGTTCGTCTACCTTGGCTCCGCGGTTAACAGTACAAACAACATCAGTACCGAGATCAAACGCAGAATTACTCTTGCCAACCGCTGTTTTTATGGGCTCAAAAGGCAATTGAGTAGTAGAGCCCTCTCTCGGAAGACCAAGTTGACTTTGTATAAGACCTTGATCATCCCAGTCCTGCTTTACGGTGCAGAGGCATGGACAATATCCCAAGCGGATGAACAGTCTCTTGGTCTTTTCGAGAGAAAAGTTCTGCGCGCGATCTTTGGTCCTGTTTGCGTTGATGGCATTTGGAGGAGAAGATTCAACCACGAACTGTATGGGCTGTACAGCGACATGAGTCTAGCCAGGCGTCTACGGATCCAACGCCTAAGATGGCTATGCCATGTAGAGCGTATGGACAACTTAGCTCCAGCCCGAAGAGTCTTCGACTCTGAGCCTGTGGGACAACGCAACAGAGGACGTCCACGAACAAGGTGGCGCACACAAGTCGAGGGGGACCTCTGCCGGCTTGGTGTGCGAAACTGGAGACAGCTGGCGAAAGATCGTGCTGGCTGGAGAGGCATGTTGAGTGCGGCCCAGGTCCACCTCGAAATGTAGCGCCCTAAGAAGAAGAAGAAGAAATAAAACGAATATACAGTGGCGAGCAAAACTGGATACATAATTTCAGTTTTCATGGTTTTTCATCAGTACATTTTTTTCCTTATGTCGGATTTGGTTGAAATTTTCAGAGCCCTTTGCTTAAAGTGTTTCAATGAAAGTGTCATCAAAGAAAGAAATCGTACAATTACAACGGCTGAAATAAAATAAAAACCAAGCGCATCCAATCAATTTGGCTGGCCATTTCATTGCCTGAAAACGTTTGTTTTCCAACCAACTCTTGACAATTTTGACTGTTGGAAAATTATTTCACCCGTGAGATAAGCACAATTTTCGACAAACCCAGGCAAATTGATTTGCAAAATATCTAAACAATTTTCCTTTCTCATAATCCGTGAAATTTTTACTAATGGACCGACGTGCCACCAAGTAAAGCAGCCTCAAACCATCAAACTACCTCAACATGCTTCACAGTTTAAGGTGGTGCTTTTGAAGTTTTTCGTTTGGGCGGTGCTAGTACGCCTTTCCATCGGACTGGAACCTGTTTATTTTAGTTTCATCAGACCAAATTACTCGCTTCCAGTCTTCTGCAGTACAGTTTTTATGTTCTTTTTATAGCGGACACTAGCTCTATCGTACGCAGTACCTTTCTAGCAGTCCACTCGCTTACATTTTTGGAAATCAGTCTAAAAGCTGCTTTCGGTGTTTTAGCGTCTTTTTTTTCCATAAGGTTTTCAACAAGCCGAATATCTCCATCTGTCAACAGTATTGGGCGCCCACCTTTATTATGCACTGCGATGGCATAGACCAAATTTTTGTGCTATGCTCAACAATGTTGTTTTCAATATCCTCTGGTATTTTCCTCATTGTTTTAAATGGTAAAATTTAATATTTTATATTTCTTAATATTTATTAAAAACTTGACTTTTTTAACTGGAATGTCCTTGCGACCACTCAGTATGATGTCAAAATCAGAGTGCCGAAATAAAGCTATAGTCAATGAAATAGATGTAACTCAAGAATTTCTGTATTTTTCCACATATCTTTATTTTTCTCCATACACCTCACATCTGCTTTTATCTTTCAATGATCATTATACCGTTAGTTACATTCTGGTGTCTTCCAAGGAAGATGCATTTCGTAATGTTTAAAAAGAATATTTGTCCCTTTTGAGAAACCTTTAAAATTAGTTGGTCATTAAAATAGGTTCGCTGCTTGTTTTAAGTAACAATAATTGAATTAAGCAATAAAACGATTTTCTTTTATCAAAATAAGTAAGAGGGATTCAATTCATATCGTTAGGATAAGATACAGTAATTATGGGACATGGATCACATTGCCTCAAAGAGGAAAGAAGATTGATTCTACAGTTAAGGAGTACAAAAATTAAAACGTACTCTGAAATTTCAAAGTTAATGAGATGCTCTCAAAATATGGTAACAACTGCACTGAAGCCGGAAAAACTTGAGAGTAAACGAGGCAAAATTCGAAAAACGTCCAAAAGAACTGGTCGATGAATTGTTCAAATTTCTAAGATTGACCCTTTTAAACCTTCAAAATATATTGTGAAGGAAATCGAAGACAATATCAGCGCTAGAACTGTTCCGAGAAGGTTAAACGAACCAAATTTGTTTGACAGAGCCGCGAGAAAAGTTCCCTTGTTAAGAGCCACACATGTAAAACAAAGGATAAACTTTGCTAAGAACCCCGCGGAATGGACTGAAACACAGTGCATTAGCCAATGAAGAAACATCCTCTGGACAAGTTAGTTACAACACTGGTGTTTCAAGCATCTGGATAGACGAAACTAAAATTAATTTAAAAGGTTCCGATGGTAAAACATTTGTAAGACGGCCACCGAAGACAGAGTTATTCCTCCGTCACACAAGAAAAACTGTCAAACATGGTGGGGGCAGACTAATGATATGGAAATGTTTCATGCACCTATTTTATTGGCCATAGCTGTATGTCACAAGATATGCTACGTCAAGCTTGGACCTAACGGTAAACGCACGGAAAAATAAAAAAAACATGCAAAACTGGGTACATGGGATGCGCTTGGGTTTTATTTCATTTTAGCCGTTGTAATTGTATAATTTCTTTCGTTGATTTTTTTGTTATTTTTATTCCACAGACCTCTGGATTAGCTAGCCTTACCTACGTATGCGGAACCCTGCATAGGCGGACCACCCTTTCTCCGATACTCGTGGGAATCACATGCAAATCTCTAACCAAAAAATTCAAAAAAATACAAAAAATTTACCAAGAGGGGAAGAAGGTTCTATCCGTGAACCGGCGAGGGAGCAGGTCAGCAAATCCACCCCGCCTCTCCCGAATCCCAGCCCTTCATCTGGATCGGTGAGATCAACTTGCCCCCACTTGTCCAACACGGACTCCTCAACAACACTGCCAGCCAGCTCGCCATTAGCTCAAGTACGGGATAAACCCTGCAAAAGCAAACAAGCGCTTGCTGCTGCTAGGCCAACAGGGACCTCTGCGGACCACAGTCGAAAGACCGTACCTGTTATAAGAATCAAAGTCAGCAACTTGTCCACTAAGGCAGGTTCTGGTAAGGCCTTAACAAAGCGGGTAAGGTCTAACCATCTGCCCTTAACGGATGCGAATACCAGCAACTTCAGGGAGAGGCGCGCAGCCACTCGTATCCTTGATAAGCTAGCGCCCTTCCCCAAAGATAGCTGGATTATTAAGCAAAAAGAGTCTTATGAGTGGGCCATCAATAGACTCTCGAGTGCCAAGGGCACCTCAGAACCTCACGCGGTCAAACGCGACAGGTCTATGGAGGAGCAAATGGCGCAGGCCCCGGCCCCCAAAAGAGTGAAAAATAACACCAGTACTGCCACACAAGACAAGCAGTACAGCGATGTCCTTAAGAGCCGTACTCTCGTTGGCATGGTCGACAAGGCAGATCCGGGATCCGGAGCATCTCTGCGGACAAGTGGAGGAAGGTGGAGGTCAAGTTGGCCCCTGCCCTTCTCTCAATCCTAAGGGAGCGACCAGGACCTGCTCCAACCTGTGAAGACGGGGGATGGTTCCAGGGACACGTTAAACTACTTGCCTGCGCAAACCAAAGGTCGATTGACCTCCTCATTCAGGCCATAGGGATGGTAGGAGAGGTGTGGTCAGGAGCTCGCCTGGAGGTCTTGTCGATAGACAAGATCCCCAGCAGGCCCAGGGCACGCATTCGCATGTGGCCGAGCCTTCGGATCCTGCGTCCATCTTGGATTTAATCAAGATGGGCAATCCGAAACTAAACACTGGAGACTGGAAAGTCGGCAGGCTGGAGGAGCCAAAGAGGGAAACTCGTTCGGTGATCATCGTCATCAACGAGGAGTCCTTGGCTGAACTTGCTGCAGACGAGTACAGAATCTACTACAGTTTCAGCAAGGTCCCAATACAAATTTATAAAAAGGACTCGGAAAGGAGTCTGCCCCTAAGGCAGATAGTCCCCCGGTCGTAACAATTGAATCTGGCACGTCATCTGCCTCAGCAAAGGAACCTTCCCCCATATTAAAAGACATTGTCCTACTGAAACAAGTGCTATTCCTTCTGACATCGGACCATCGGACGCATCAGCGGACGTCGTCTCGATAACGCTCAACACTCTGGGCATTGATGACGAATCACTATCATCAGACTCAGAGTTTGAGCGGTTCTTCACCGCCAACCTCTATCGTCCTCCCCAGGAGAAAGAAGACTTTATGTCTTCCGACTCGGACGAGGCCAACGACACTGTGGTGGAGGTATCTGTCATCAGTCGCAATGCTGCGCGTGATACAGATTTACCTTCACCACTCCAAGGCGGCCTCCGCCAACCTCCTCATCCGATTAGCCAAACATGAGGAGGACCTTGTCCTGATCCAGGAGCCCTGGACTGCTAAAAGTCTGGTGCTGGGACTCAGGACGCCGGGCTACAAGTTGCTCTATACCAAAAATGCAGGTAAACCCAGATCATGCGTTATGGTTAAAAGCTCCATTAACACATTCCTTATTTCTAACCTTAATGATCCTGACACCACGATAGGCCCATCCCATCCACGTCACTCACAAGGATAGGCGCTACGGTGGAATCGAACAACGCTTTCCTCATAATTGGTTGTGACGCTAATGCACACCACCAATTATGGGGTAGCTCCAATGACAACGAAAGAGGTGAGTCATTGTTAGATTTTATTCTTAGTAGGAATTTAGTTATATGTAATACAGGAAATGTACCCACCTTCGTTACCAAGAATAGACAGGAGGTACTTGATATTACCCTTGTCTCTAACAACTTCTCCAACTAAATAAGTAATTGGAAAGTTTCTGATATACACTCCTTTTCGGACCATAGATATCTCCAATTTGACCTTAACGGTCTTCCCCCCGAGCAACCCCCAGTTATTAACTATAGGAATACTAACTGGCCTCTCTACAAAAGTACTTTAGGTAAGTCCCTTTCAACGGCACCTCCTTCTCCCACGGATGTCAATGAGTTGGACCGGATAGTTAATTCGTTTACCACTGCCCTTAACAAAGCAATGGATATTGTCTGTCCTCTCAAAATCCGGAAGGCTTAGAGTTGCCAAGCCACAGTGGTGGAACAGTGAACTTGAACATTTTCGCAAAGTCAGTAGGCGAAAGTTCAACAAAGCTCAATCCTCCAGAGATGAGCTCCATTGGGAGTCCTATAAATAATCCCTCAAATTATTCAAATCCAAAATGAAAACGGCAAAAAGGAAGTCCTGGAAGCTGTTCTGCGGTAGAATAGAGGATATCTCTGAGACCTCGAGACTCAGGAAAATCCTCTCCACTTGTCCCGCCATACCAAGCTACTATATGAAGCAATATGGCACATGGACTACGTCTAGTAAAGAATTACTTGAGCTTCTGCTTGATACCCACTTCCCCAGCTACACGCATGACCAACCCATTTCCTCCATGGTTTCTGGTTATCCAATTAGTAGTCTCGTGAAGCTCACCACTAAGCGTAGAATAGCATGGGCTATTCGTAGCTTCAAACCACATAAATCCTCGGGTCCCGATGGTATTATACCAGAGGAACTCCAATTGAACTTGGACCTAATTCTTCCATGGCTGGAAATTAT
Organism: Myathropa florea; assembly: GCA_930367185.1. NCBI lineage: Eukaryota > Metazoa > Arthropoda > Insecta > Diptera > Syrphidae > Myathropa > Myathropa florea. The sequence continues at coordinate 89,743,946 of OV884002.1, read as the reverse complement.
CCTTAAAGGATGCCTGAGCCGATCCCATATCCCTATAAGATGGAGACAGGTGAAGGCTGTTTTCCTACCAAAAGCAAGCCGCAGTTCTCATGTAAAACCCAAAGACTTAAGACCTATTAGCTTATCTTCTTTCCTATTAAAAACTTCGGAAAGTCTCATAGATATGCGTCTTCGATCTATCTTCTGTAGATTGATTTATCAACTGCTTGTCAGTAGAGTAATCATATCGAAGCTGGATTCCACCACCGCCACCAGACTTGCCAGCAGAGGAACACCACAAGGTGAAGTTCTATCTCCTCCGCTATGGAACATCGTGGTCAATGAACTGCTTTTGTTGCTAGATAAGGCAGGGTGCAAGGTGATAGCCTATGCGGATGACATTGCTGTAGCTATCTCGGGAAAATATCCATCAGTGCTAAGGGATCACATCGATATGCTCTCTCGCAGTTATCGGCGTGGACCAAAGCTGACGAACTGGGCATTAACGCTTCAAAAACGGAAATTGTCCTCTTCACACGGAAATACAGAATCCCCTCGCTCGAACCCCGTACCATTGATGGCATCAGTTGAAATTTCTCAGAGTCTGCTAAATATCTAGGGTTCATCCTAGACAAACGACTTAACTGGAAGCCGAATATAATGGAGCGTACCCGCAAGGCGACACTGGCTCTCTACATATGTAAAAGAGCACTAGGGAAGAAATGGGGTCTCCAACCACATATGATCCATTGGATCTACACAGCCGTCGTTAGACCCATTCTCTTGTATGGAGTGCACGTCTGGTGGCCAATACTAGACAAAACCATACACTACAATCTCATGCTCTGGACGTATCATGAACCTATCCCCAATCGACATTTTTGGTAGACTACTAGCAAAAAACACTGCTATTCGTCTTATGGCCTCTGCCCAGTGAACCAATAATCCCTTTGGCCACTCCTCCATACTAAGTTCTTTAAACTTCCCTACGAGAAATCTGGACCATGCCACACCCCTATACTTCCCTGACAGACACTTTAAAACCCTGATTCCAGATAGAGACTTCTGGAATTATAATCCTAAACCTGTTGAAGGCCCCTCACAACTTGTAAATTGTTGATCTCATTAGAGGCAACTCATGAAATAAACAGCAGATGGGCGAGTGGCACTACGTGTCACACCTCCAGAATGATCTGGCCTAAGCTAGATATCAGGGATTTCGAAGCGTTAATACCCGAACCATGCAGACACAAGCGTCTGCACCTAGCCTCTATTACCGAACTCCTACTCTCACCTTCCCGTGTTGAAATCCGGGAGTCGAGTACCCTCCACAGAAGATGGGGTAACCAACCCCCGTGGGACGTCTGGGCGGCTGCAAACGAGAGAGGGGGAAATGTGAGTCTACCAGGGCTCATCACTCTTTTTAGAATGGCGACGGAGAAGCTGGTCAGCTGATTGGCCAACGGCGGCATCCACAACTCCAGTCAGCAGGTGCTACCTGGTTTCCATGGTAAGGTCGGGACCCTGGAATAGAGATGGCGACGGATGAGCCCTTCTTTTAGGGCCAACGGCGGCGCTCACAGCCTGCAAAAGGCTACCGACACCGGATTTTTCCGGACCCCTTTGTCCGGGGGCTAAACATGGACCTGTCCTCCCAGTTGGAGGTTGTGCGTGGGGTTAACTTCCTCACCACGTAAAAAAAATATACGAGTTGAGAAGCAACACTATGATGAAAAACTGCGATATCTACTACGGCGATTGTTACAGAGAGCGAAAGCAGCGATTATTTGGATGTGGATTTGTTGTTCGAGGCAGACTTAGGCAAAAAGTCTTAAGTTTTAAGTACATAAGCGAGCGTCTCATAACAATCCGCATCAAGGCTAAATTCGGCAACATCAGCCTAATCTGCGCCCACGACCCAACGGAGGACAAAGATGACGATAGCAAGGATGACTTCTATGATCTCCTAGAAAGAACGTATGATCAGTGCTCCAGCTACGACACCAAGATCGTTCATATAGAATCTTATAGTTTTAATCTGAGCAGTTGTGATATCTTTAAACTTGTTATTAGTGACCTATTATTATTAGTGATAATTATTTGTTTCTGTTATCATCTTATGGCTTTGAGTCGTGCATAAATAAACCAACTCGTATTACAGAATCAACTAGCACCTGTATTGATCGTATCATGATACGCACTTCCGGCTCTCAATTAACTCGACTTTGTAGCTGTTGTTGATTTGCAGATAACTGATCATTGTATGACATGTCTCAGTTTTAAATGTTCTCTTGCTTCTACTAGTAAAAAGTTATCTCCTCCTTCCTCTTATGTTAAAACAGATTTCGTGTCACTTAATAATCATCTTCGTTTTGAAGGTTGGGAAAGCGTACTTTTGGAAAATAATCCTTCTTTAGCCTTTTCTAAGTTTATTAAAATACTTAAAAGCTATGTTTCACAAAACACAGTAAAAACGTAAATCGAATTAATAAATGGAAAAAACTTAAGCCTTGGATAACTAATGACGTTATAAAGAAAATTCAAAGGAAAAACAAATTGTATAAAAAGAAGCTCAAAAATCCTGAAAATTGCAATATTGTGAAAGCTTACAAAGAATCATGCAAAGTTGTCTCCAAAGATGTTATTTTATGTAAAAATAGTTTCTATGTGAGTAAGTTTAGAAAGGCCAAGGGTAATTCTAAAAAGGAATGGGATTTAGTAAAAGCAATACTGAATAATTCTAGTCAAAAGATTAAAATTACAAATTTGATTATAGATAATACTGTGATATCCGATGCCAAAGATTTAGCAAATAAATTCAATAGCTTTTTTTCGTCCATAGGTACTAAGATTATTTATATTTTATGTTTTATTTATAATAAAAGTGTTACATGTGGTGTCTTTCCAGAATATTTAAAATTTGCCGAAGCCATACCGTTATTTAAGAAAGGAAAAAAAACCGTAATTAATAATTATAGACCTATTTCCTTACTTTCGGTTTTCTCAAAAATTTTTAAAAAAATTATAAAGACATGAATGGTCAAGTTTTTAGATAAAAACTACTTTTTTAGTAATTGTCAATATGGTTTTCGTTCTGGGTGTTCTACTGAGATTTCTGTTCTGTTAATTTCTGTTCACATGTATATGATGGCTTAAATGATAAGGATCACACCGCCGCACTCTTTGTTGATATCACGAAAGCATTTGATACCGTCGATCATGAAATTTTACCAAACAAGCTATTTAAGTGTGGGTTTAGAGGTAGTTTTCACAGCTGGCTTCGTTCATATATTTCAAACAGAACACAAAAAGTTAAGATTGATGGTGAATTAGGCTTAATAAATATTGTTACTTTAGGTGTTCCTCAAGGTTCTGTGCTTGGTCATTTGCTTTTTCTTATTTTTATTAATTTACTGTTCCAACAAAAATTTCATAGCAAAGTAACAGCCTTTGCAGATGATATGGCCTGTGTCTTTACAGCTAATTCCGCCTTGAATCTTTCTGCCAGAATCAACCATGATCTAGAAACCCTTAGTCATTGGTTTAAAGTGCACAAAATGGTCATTAGTGACAAAACCAAAATTATGTTTTTTAGTTCTAGTGCTAGGGTAACTGACTATGTATCTTTTCTTTTTCATTGCGCTAATTGTAAACCATACAAACACAGTAAGGCTATTTGCAGTTCTCAGTCTTGTGAGCAGACTTTTAACGATCATCACTCTTATTCTAAAAAATGCTTTTGTATCGAGAATGTTAACCACTTTAAGTATTTGGGTGTCTTATTCGACTGGAAGTTGAACTGGTCTGAACATACTAACGCACTAAAGAAGTACCTCATGGCGGAATCTTGTTCAAGTACCTCACCATAATTTGCAGATCTACTCTCAGTTTTTTTCAGTAAGTGCTCCGCGACTCTTCAATAAGCTACCCTATAGTATAAGGTGCATTTGTAATAATTCCATTTTTCTAAAAAAGGTGAAATCATGGCTTTTTAATTTTAATTATAATGAAGTTCTAAATATGCTTTGCATTGTTGTCTAGTTAATTTTTATTATTGTTATATATTGCCTATTATGTATTGACCTCACTCACTCATTCTGTTGCTTATTGTTAATTAAATTATTATTGTTGTTGTTTTACAGCTTTCGCATCTAGCTTCTTATGAGCTATAGATAGCAGTTGCTGCTTAATTATATTTATTTAATTTTATTATATTCTCTGTATTGTATCGTATGAACACTTAATTGTTTTTAAGAAATAAATAAATAAACTAAACTAAAACTAAACTAAACTTCTAGAAGATTTTAACGCTAAGCTTGGTAAAGAGGACATCTTTGCTAGAGTCATCGGTAAACACAGCCTGCACGACACCACCGAAAAAGTCCAAAAACGGACTCAGGCTGGTGGACTTTGTTACGGGGCGAAACCTCTCTGTTGCTAGCACGCGGTTCCCACACCTCAACATCCATAAAGGGACCTGGCGGTCCCCTGATCATTCAACCGTCAACCAGATTGATCACGTTGCGATCGACGTCAGACACTCCTCCAGTATTCTAGATGTCCGAAAGCTCCGAGGCGCCAACATCGACTCGGACCATTTCCTTGTTGTAGCCAAGGTAAGGACACGGATATCGAGAGAACAACGGAGTCGAGAAAGACAACCAGTTTGGCATGTTGACTGACGCAAGTAAAAGTGGAGGTCAGACGCTCAGAATGAACTAACGCTGCCTAGGTTAGAATTAACTCCGGCTCTAACTGCTTCAAGGCTATGTTCATATTTGGTCCAGAATTTAAAGGTTTCACTTGAGCGCGTTTGTCTCTGGACAGACTCGAAAATTGCTCTATATTGGATTAGAAACGATTCAGGGAAAAGATGGAAGCCATATGTGGAAAATAGAGTTTTAGAAATTAGACAGTTGACCAGAGATTTTGAATGGAGTCATTGCCCTGGGAAAGATAATCCCGCTGATTATTTAACCAGAGGTGTAGCATCAACATTTTTCGAAACTTCAAACCATTGGATACATGGCCCTGCCTGGTTATGACTGGATCCCGAAAATTGGCCAAATAATGACATTCAGGTAGATCTTTCACAACCATACATCTCAATGCACGTAACTATTACAGATAAAATTAAAACCTGTTCGAGAGAGCCTCTTTTCCCAATAGAACGCTTTAGTAGTTGGACAAAAATGCTGCGAGTAACTGCGTTTGTGCTGCGTTTCAGAGTGGAGAAGCTATCGGTAAGTCTTCTGTTCTACTTACATTAAATCCTCTGCTCGATGATAACGGCATACTGCGAGTAAATAGTCGTCTTAGAGATACTGAGTTGCCAGATATTAACGCGTTCCCAATTATATTGCCATATCGATCTGCCCTAAGCAAACTCATTGTACTGCATGTTCACCAAAGTATGTTACATGGTGGAACGAATACAACATTGTCGGAGTTAAGAAATAAGTTTTGGATTTTAAAGGGGAGACAGCTGGTAAGGTCGGTAATTTCTCGATGCTTGATTTGTAGGCGAATCTCGGCTCTTCCTGGAACGCAACCGTTCGCTCCTCTTCCTCGAGAAAGGATGATGATCTCGCGACCATTCGAAATGACAGGAGTGGATTATGCGGGACCTCTGTATGTTCGCGAATCGGCTGATGAAGGATCAACAAAGAAGGTGTATACAATGTTGTTAACTTGCGGTTTTATAAGAGCCGTACACTTGGAACTGGTGACAGATCTCACTGCTGAATGCTGTTTGCTGGCGTTGAGATTTTTCGTAAGGAGAGGAACTCCGAGCCTAATTTATTCCGATAACGCAAAAACATTTAAAAGTGGATCTAAGGAACTGAAGATTTTGAATGATGCGCTCAGTGGTGCGACAGTGCAAGATTTTGTGAGCAAGAAAGGTATTCGGTGGAAATTTATCGTTGAGAGAGCGCCTTTTGGGAGCGACTCGTCAGGAGTGTAAAGGTAGTACTGAAGGTAACAATAGGACGAAGTATACTTAATTTCGAGCAACTACGAAGGTTATTAGCAGAAGCTGAGAGTGTTGTCAATTCCCGGTCATTGACATATATTTTAGAAGATCCTAGAGATTTAAATATTCTCACTCCATCTCATTTTTTAATAGGTTCATCTGGGCATTGTGATATATATCAACTCGAAAATCCACAAACAAGCAGCGAACTTCGATTAAAATGGAACTAGAGATTGAAAACCTTGAGGTGCCTTTGGAAACGTTGGAAGCTTGAATATTTGCAGCAGCTCCGAACACTTCACCACTCGAAGATAGGCGCATCTTCTGGATTCCAACCTAATGATGTCGTCATTCTACATGATCTATCTCTATCAAACATTTTCTGGCGGTTGGCGATAGTCGAAGAAGTTTATCCTGGGCGTGACAACCAAGTGAGGGCATGTCAAATTAGATTAGCTAATGGAACCAAGCTACGACGACCCATTCAACTATTGTATCCGCTAGAAGTCAATTAATTCTTTAATCTTTGGGGGGGAAGGATGTAGAAAATTGTACACCCTGTAATCCTTAATTGCCATATTTGTATTATCATACTGTAAACTGTAATATTTCGCGAACTGTCATATTTTGCAAATTGTCATATTTTCTTTGACAGAAACATATTAAATTCTTCATTCCTGTTTTAACCATTTTGAAGTACGGTTGGAATAAAGTTTTGTTGTTTGACTCGCGTTTTTTATTTAAATTTATTATCGAAATTCTTCAGTTGGGTCTTATCTAAACTTCGTTTTGAAAATGTGGCTCGTTTCGTGTCTTAAGCTGTATTATAAAAATTCATAATGAGTGAAAGAAGAAAAAGTACCGGGTACCCAAAGTGATGGCGGGTGCCCAATAACATACGGGTACCCGAAATTATGGTTCCCGGGTAATACCCGAAAATACAGGGTACCGGGTACTCGGGAAACCCCCGACGTAAACATATAAACATACAAAATTTAGTTGCCATAAGTATAGTAACATTACTTTGAAATATTATACATACTTTAGAATTACTAACAAGCTCCCACATTTCAAAACAAAATACAGATTTTACAATAAGCGAGTCGAAAGCCCTGCAGCCTATGCTCCCAAATTATTAGTATTGTAATATATTATGTGCTAATAAATAATAATAAAAATAAATAATATATATAACATATTACCTGAAATTTTCCCCTTGTCGTGGTGCGGGGGCTTAAGCCGATCCGCAAGCCTGCTGAAGGAACGACTCAGCCTGGCACTGGTGCAACGCAACAGCTTCGGACAGGGGTGCTCCAATCAGAAGTATGGGGTGATTGGCGAACTAAGTCTATCATCCCCCTAATCCAGGGTGTCAAGAGACCCGAGCCTATTGGATGGTTCGCAGCCAGGGAGTAATACCGGCTGTGTTCTAACGGAGCCTCTCTGATACCGGGCCACCTTGGAGAGTAACTCCGGCCTTACCGCATTACTGCGAGGCTTTGATGCGGCTGACCACCTTTTCCTCTCGTGGGAATCAGATTCAAAATAGATTCAAAAACACAAAAAAAATTATAAAAGGCGTGCTGAATAGGCTGCGGGGGGTTACCGTAGCTGATGCAGTAGGCCGGGTTGAGCATCGGCTCAAAGTCGAAAGAAGCGCAAAGCCTGTCGCAAGCAGCGGTTTTAGCGGAAGGTCGGTGCAACCCAGCACTAACCAGAAAGCGAAAACCTCAAGGCAACCGATAGGCGTGAGCACAAGGACTGCCAAAAGGGCAAGCGGGAGCCAAGCTCTAGCTTCCCGACCCCCAACTGAGGTGGTAGGGAGAAAAGGGGAAGTGGAGGCTCAAGACTCTGTGACCCCCCAACCATCTTCGACCAAGGCGACAAGGAATAGGCGCAGGTGTCCACAGACGCCCCCCCTCCAACAAACTAAAGGCGGCCCAGATGAACATCCATCATACTATAGCGACATCTGCTGTAATAGCAAGGATGTTCACAATGGAAGATCTGGGCTGCGTACTTATCCAGGAGCCTTACGTCCTGAGAGGCACAGTCAAGGGACTGACATGCAGGAATGCAGAGGTAATTTGGGACACTCGGGTGCCCAACCCAAGAACTTGCATTCTTATTAATAAAAATATTAATTATGTTCTTCTTGCAGAATACGCTACGAGAGACCTGGTGCCCATTAGGGTAACACTGACCATGGCAGAAGGTGTGCAGTGAACCGTCGTCCTGCCATCGGGGGGATGGGCCGGCAGTACCAGCAGCAGTACAAAAACTGGTCGAGTACTGCAACAGGCAGCAAATGCCGCTCCTGATTGAGTGTGATGCCAACGCCCACAATTCCATCCGGGGGATCACCAACACAAATGATAGAGGTGAGTACTTATTGCAATTTATTTTAAGTTCTTCACTCTCCATCTTTAATATTGGGAAGGTTCCCACGTTTGTCACGAGAGCCAGACAGGATGTATTAGATATTACCATAGGTAGCCATAGGCTTAGCGGACTTGTTAGCGACTGGAAAGTGTCCAGCGAACCATCTATGTCGGATCATAGAATTATACGGTTCGATCTGGACGATAAGGGCATAGCAAGTAAGACTGTAAGAAAACCGAGGAAAACTGACTGGAATCTCTTTGAATCGCTGCAATTAAGTATCTGGAGCACCTTGACATCAGAAGCGCTCCATCTCACTTTTCAGAGCTAGAACATGTTGTAGAGAGCACAACAAAAGCTATCACAACAGCATTCGAAGCAAGCTGCCCAATAAGCGGGGATTTAAAGAGGAAAAGAGTGCCATGGTGGAGCTGTACGTAAGCTGTACAACGCAACCAAGCGTACAGGAGACTGGCAAAGCTACAAACAGGCACTCACCACCCACAATAAAGAAATAAGAAGATCGGAAAGAGAAAGCTTTAGGGAATTCTGCGGGACAATCACCTGTACCCCTGCCGCGGCCAGGCTCAACACAGCGCTAGCAAAAACGGGGGAGATACAGATGTTTCTAAGAAAACCTGACGGCAGATACACCGTAAGTGAAGAACAGAGGGCAAGACTTCTATTGGAAACCCACTTTCGGGGCAGTCGTCAACACACAGAAAGCTGTGAAAACAATCTGCCAATATCAAGGGATGAAGACTGGAGAGTCGCAAGAGAGATCTTCTCCAAAGGGCGACTGGAAAATTAACTCGTTTCAGCCCTTCAAATCCCCAGGTGTGGATGAAATCACACCAGTCCTACTCCAAAAAGGGGCAAGGCAAACTAATACCATTCCTATTAATGATATTAAGAATTATATATACCGAACCAGTGGAGACGGGCAAAGGTAGTGTTCATTCCGCAAATGGGGAAGAAAGACCCAAGTCTACCAAAATCCTATAGACCGATCAGCCTATCATTGTTTCTTCTGAAAACAATGGAAAAGGTTGTGGATAACTACATAAGAGAGGAAGTGCTACAGGCATCCCCTCTTCCTTACTGTCAGCGTGCTTACAGGCCAGGCAGATCCACAGAGACTGCACTCTATCAACAGACAGAAACTATAGAAAGCGCCCTTGATGCGAAAGAAATAATTATATGTACTTTCTTGGATATTGAAGGAGCATTTGACAACACATCCCATGATGTAATTGTTCGGGCTCTGGACAAAAAGGAAGTAAACCACACAATATCGAAATGGATGTATGAACTCCTGAGCACAAAATCAGCGGAGACTCACACACCAGGAGGCATAATAAGAGTCGACACAACAAGAGGATGCCCACAAGGAGGAGTTCTATCTCCTCTCATGTGGAGCCTAGTTGTAGACGAGCTTCTAGAGATATTAACTAACCATGGCATCAGATGACAGTAATCGTAGCCAGAGCCAGAGGAAAAATAGAGGAGACCCTATGCAATATTATCAAATGGGGGCTAACTTTAACTAAGGAATGGTGCCTGTCGGCTGGGCTAAGCCTAAATCCGGCAAAAGCCACCATAGTACCTTTCACAAGAAAACGAAAACTGGAACGACTAAAACCAATAGGTCTGTCGGGTACAACACTGACTCCGGGAAAAAAAGTTAAATATCTGGGAGTAATCTTGGACAGCAAGCTCATCTGGAAAAAACATACAGAAGAGATAACCAGGAAAGCGACGCGTGCTCTGATGATTTGTCGAAGCTTGGCGGGCAAATCCTGGGGATGCAGTCCAAGTATTATAAGATGGATGTACATCTCTATTGTTCGACCTATGTGATAAGCGATTATGTGTCGGGAATTAAGTCAACAATAATGAAAGATTGGGTTATTTCAGATCACGAAACAATTAAAATTGATTCAATAATAAATTCAGTGCAAAGGAAAACGCAGCAAATAAAATATGCTTTTAAATTTAAAAAGTGCATTGAATCTTCCTTAGCTAAGCTAACTAAATATTTTGAAGTTAAACCCTATTATGTGGAGTGGTATACTGACGAACTAAGACAACTCAAGGAAAAAAATACAAATTTACAATACATATACTACTTCAAAATCTGATGAAAATTGGTTAAAGTATAAATATATACGCAATAAATACAAAAATGTGTGTGTTAGTGTTAAAAATAAATGCATCGAAACAAAGATTGAAGAGAAAACCGGAAATCAAAAGGACATGTGGAAGACTATTAAAAAGTATGTCTTAACAGAAGTGCGCCATGGAGTATCTGAAATTGAAATAAACCATATAAAAATAAGTAAACCTATAGATATTGCAAACAAACTAAATTACTTTTTTGTGGACAGTATTGTGGAAATAAATAATTGCATATCTAATTTTGTTTATGATGACATTATAAGATAATCAATCCGTATATTTGAATTTAAGGAAGTAAATATTAGTGAATTGGAGGAAATTGTTAAAAATAAGAACAATAAAAGTGACTTTAATGGCCTTAAAGCAAACATGTTATTGGACTGTAAGGGCATAATTTTCCCTGCTCTGAAGGAAAATAATGCAAGAAAGCCTGAGCAATTTCGCCCAATAAACATGATGCCGTTGTATGAACAAATTTTGGAAAGAGTGGTATGTAAACAGTTGAAGAAATTTCTGACCGAAAACGGAGTCCTTTGTGAAGAGCAATCAGGGTTTCGTAAGGGGCATTCAACAGAAACTGCGTTGGCCTGGAGCTTAAATGAGTGGAAAAGGGAACTGGATCAAGGTAACTTGATATTGACACTTTTTCTTGATCTGAAAAGGGCATTTGAAACGGTAGACAGGAAAATATTAACTAAATTATATAAATTCCGGAATTAGAAACAAAGAATTAAATTGGTTTGAATCTTTCTTATCAGACCGGATGCAAAAAGTGAAGTTAGGTGAAATATATTCAAAATCCAAACTAGTCAACTTGGGTGTTCCACAAGGGACGATATTAGGACTGATATTGTTTTTGTTGTATGTCAAAGATTTAAAAGACTGTCTTACATTTTCTAAAATTTCGTTGTTTGCTGATGATACATTAATTTATATGTACTCGTAGGTAAAGATCAAAATGTATGTGAATCGAAAATGAACTGTGATGCTAAAAATATTTATAAATGGCTATGTAAAAATAGATTAATGTTGAATGTCTCAAAAACTAAGTGTATGTGTATTGGAAACAACGTTAAAGATATGTGCATAAAAATAAACAATGAGAATATTGACTGTGTAGAAAAAATTATTCGGGCTCTGGACAAAAAGGAAGAAAACCACACAGTATCGAAATGGAAGCATGAACTCCTGAGCACAAGATCAGCGGAGACTCACACACCAGGAGGCGTAATAAAAGTCGACACAACAAGAGGATGCCCATAAGGAGGAGTTCTATCTCCTCTCATGTGGAGCCTAGTTTTAGATGAGCTTCTAGAGATACTAACAAACCATGGCATCAGATGTCAGGCATATGCCGATGACATAGTAATCATAGCCAGAGGAAAAATGGAGACGCTATGCGATATTATTAAATGGGGGCTAACTTTAACTAAGGAATGGTGCCTGTCGGCTGGGCTAAGCCTAAATCCGGCAAAAACCACCATAGTACCTTTCACAAGAAAACTAAAACCAATAAGTCTGTCGGGTACAACACTGACACCGGTAAAAGAAGTTAAATATCTGGGAGTAATCTTGGACAGCAAGCTCATCTGGAAAAAACATACAGAAGAGATAACCAGGAAAGCGACGCGTGCTCTGATGATTTGTCGAAGCTTGGCGGGCAAATCCTGGGGATGCAGTCCAAGTATTATAAGATGGATGTCATCTCTATTGTTCGACCTACAATAACCTATGGTGCAATAGCATGGACCAAGACAACCAATCTGATCAGCGCGAGGGAGACACTCAGCAAAGTTCAAAGGTTGGCATGCCTCTGTATTACAGGAGCCATGGGAACTTGCAAAACTGCGGCCATGGAGGTGCTACTGGAGCTGACTCCTTTCCATCTAGTGGTAGCAGAGTGTGCAAACAAAACAATCATGAGAATGGCAAAAGAAGGAATAGGTAAAGACAGGTGCATTACATCGAGGCAATTCAACGCACTAGTCAAAAAGCTACCACTCCTGGCCATTCCGAAGGATGACATGATTAGGGAATTTAATTTCCAAAAGAAATTTACCAGTAAGCTCAGCACCAAAAGGGGACAGACGGATCAAGAACTGATGAAGGAACTGGAGCAGGAGTTTTTGGACCTAAGACAAAATACTTCGAACCCATGGGCAAATGTACCAGCATCTTTCAAGTGGAAATCTTTGCCATAGACAGATGCGTTCAGATCAATCTTGAAAGGAATTATACCAATTGCAACATAGCAATAATGTCCGACAGTCGAGCCGCTATTATGGCACTGGACTCCTACACCATCAAACCCAAACTTGTATGGGAATGCTTGCAAAAGCTCAAAGAGTTGAGTAGGAGAAACCGAGTAAAACTCTGCTGGATACCTGACCATACGGGGGAAGAAGGCAATGAAATGGCCGACTTCCTGGCAAGGAAAGGAATATCAGAACCCTTCATAGGCCCTGAACCATTCTGCGCTGTAGGAGACCATCTCCTCAGAGAAGAATTCAGGGAAGTGGAAAGGAGGAATCGGATACAAACCTGGAATAACGCTCGTGGAATGAAGCAGGCCAAGAAACTCCTAGGGCAATATAACCGGAAGAGATTCGAGGCATGCATCAAAATGAGCAAGAATAACCTCCGTATCCTAACAGGCTTCCTAACGGCGCACTGTAGACTCAGGGAGCATCTAAGGAGACTAGGGGTATCAGAAGAAAGTCTCTGCAGATTTTGTGGATAATTTAATGAAATTCCAGAACATATACTAGGATTTTGTGAGGCACTAACCCACAAAAGAAAAAGAAGTCTGGGCAAGTACCTACTATCAGAAGAAGAAAAGCAATCACTCATTCTCAGATTCCTGAAGGAAACTGGCTTAGAGAGTCCATTACCCTCAATACAACTCTGAAAAGAACTGTATTTGAGGGGAACTCGTAATTGTGCTAAGGTATTGAAAGGGGGCACAATCTTAAAGGTCGCGGTGCAATATACCCTCAACCATAATAATAATACCTGAAGTTTATGCAGTTTGACTTTCCGGGTAATGTTCCGGTCAGGATTCGTTATTTTTTACGGTGTATAGTTAGTTTTGTGACTGTGTGTGTGTTTACAGTAAATGAGATGCGGTAAAAATGAGTACATTTTTTATGCGGCATTGATGTGCCAGAGTAGTGGAAAAAATAAGAGTATATGCGGTCTAACGATAGTTGAGGTGTATCGCTAGTATATATGTTTCACCCACTCAACAAAAAAATACTAAATTACTGAGCTAAAATAAATATATAAGAAAAATAATAAGACATTTATTTATATTTTATAAATTTATAAATATAAAATCTACTTTTCTCAATTAATTGAAAGTACGAGTAAATATAAGTAAGTAAATATATATGAATATAAGCATATAAGTGGAGCATTCATTATCTATCTAAGGCCTTGTATGAAATATAAATGTAGTGCATATGTATAAACTCCTATAAGGAAGCCGTATCTGAGTTATGAAGATATATAAAATTTTTTAAGTTTGGTGATAGTATTAAACCTATATTTAAATTATAATTTTCGCTAAATCGAATAAATCATACGTTATTACCTGTTATTTCCTTCTCATAATGTTTCAAATCTCCAATAGTATTAGAAAAGCCATCATAACGTAGTTTTTCCCCCAAAAATAGAAAATTGTTGAACAATTTCGGAAATAAATTTAAATTATTAGATGCTTTCAAATGATATCCAATACAATGATAAAAATAATAGTCGTTGGAAATAGAAAGCAATTCTTCATCTTTTACGTTTTCTGGTATTTCATTGATTCTGAAAAAAAAAAAAAAAACATTCTTTTGAAAGTTTGATATTGTTATTAAATATATAAGACATTGCTTGCCTATAATAATTTACTATACGATTGTGTAAATCCGATCGATCCGTGTTCTCATCCACAGCTTTCAAGTACAAACTATAGATATAAGGCAAAACATACGCAACGCTATCATCTGGCATGTTACTACGATTTATAATGGAGTATTCATAAAATATTTCAAGAATGTTTTCTGATTCAACTACTGATTTTTCCCAAACTGATGCCAAAAGCTAGAATTACAAAAAAGGCGACGTATTTTATTGAAAACCTTCCATTAATAGTTATTATTTCTCACCTTTAGAGGAATTTTTACAGAATGAGGAAAGATTGAAAGTGTCTTATATAATGTAATTTGTTCCGGTTTTAGAACTTTGAGTGATATTTCTACAACCAGAGTCAACTTATCAGGTATTCTAAAAGTATATAACATAATTATTATGATTTCTTACTCAAATTAAATTTTTTAAATCAAATCATACTTTAGGTTCTCGAGGTTTTTTTTCCATTCACTCCAAACTTGATTGTTGCTTAGTTTTAAATTATTGGCAATAATGTTTAATAAAAGTGGTTGTCCATGGCTCAATGCAATTATCTCTGGCGTAAGTTTTGGGAAAGTGCTACGATTTCGTTTAAGCACTTTTTCAAAATATTGATAACACTCTGTAAGGGTGAATCCAGAATCGATAGGAATATGTTTGGCTGCAGACTCTGACAGATTTTCATACATTTTTGGATTTCTTGTTATAATCACTATTTTACACCCCAGATGTAAGTTTCTCCAAGTTTTTGAGTTTTGAACTCCTGATAAAACCAGAAGGCAATCTTTAAATTTATCTTGTTGCAAACGTTCACGAATTCGCTGTTGTAGATGTAGAATTTTGTTTTCTATGCCATCAAATTCACTCGAACGACTCCATGCGGATTCAGCTTCTTCGATGTGAAGTTGAAGCTGCTGCAAAGCCTTAAAGTCATCCTCTCTACGATTACAATTATATACATCTAACCAGAATATATTGAATCCCATTGCTTTCATAACTTCGTATTCGGAACAAACATCTAACAGTATCCACTTTTTTCCAATGCCTAAGTTACCACTTAGTACAAGAAAGTTATATGGTTTAAGTTTCAATAGCGCTAAACGAACAGGCCAATACTGAAAAGGAAATTATAATTCAGTTTACAAATATTATTAAGCTACACAGAAAAGCAAATTCCAAAATGGCATCTCATGTTTTAAATATTTTCAGATATCTTAAACTCAAGTATTTTCTTTCACATTAGCATACGAGTATATACATACAAACCTGATCAAAAAAATAGATACACCCTCATTCACCTTATATTTAATGCTGCCTAATGGAAGAAATGGTTAAAGTTCGCAAAAAAGGCAATTATATTTGTATTATACTGTATATTTTAAAATCTTAAAACAAAACTATTTCAATTTTTAAGCAAATTTTGTTTGTGTTAGCTCATAAAAGTCGTATGATCAAAAAAATAGATACACTTTAGATTGTGATCAATATTCAATTATATCATTATTTTCTTTGCGAGCTTTTTATCAAAAAGGTTTAGTATACTTAATTTTATTTGCTTGGTATCAATTAAGAAGAAGGAAAGAAACATTTTAGCTTTACCATCGCCCGAAATTGCCATTGCCCTACAGAAGAGAACATTTTGGGTTAGTAGCACAGAAAAGAAGGAAAATCTCTGCGTGAAATCGCGAAATGTGTGGGACGTTCACTTCATTTTGTTTAATTTTTTTTTAATCTGCACCCCAAAAGGCCTTTCAATGCAGATCGAAAAAAACGGCCCTTAGCGGATGATCGCCATATAATAATGTTATCAAAACGTGACCCTTTTAAGTCATCAAAGGCGATTTCCGCAGAAATTGACAACATCGTTAGAGCTCCAACAGTTCGTGGTCGCTTACAAAAAACTGAACCATCTCGGACGAACAGCTAGGAAAGTTCCGTTGGTGAAAAAAAATATTGGGCATGATGTTACAGTTTGCCATGACACATGCAAAGAAGAAATTGTTTGAGCAAATATTTACCAACACAGACAAACAGTGATAATTTGTTATGAAATACCAGTAGAGACATGTCAAGCATTCATCAGCAGTATGCCGAAAAGGATGGCAAAAAATATAATGCAAAAGTGTAACTTCACAGTGGTAATTGTTTTCGCAACTGAAATAAGTAAGCATTTTAGCTCTTCATTTAAATATTTTGGAAAAAATTACAATGTAACACAATTTAAACTTCATAAAAACATTATTAACGCAAAAATTGAAAATATTTTTATGTTTTTAGTTTTTAATAAGTAATAATAATACAAATATATTAGCCTTTTTTGCGAACTCTAACCATTTCTTTCATTGGGCAACACTAACGACGAAAAATGTAAGGTGAATGAGGGTGTATCTGCTTTTTTGATCAAGTATGTATATAACTGAGTGTACTCCCTTCCGAGCGAACATACGAGTAGTGTTTTTATGATAAGTATTAGGATCAAACCTTCGAGTGGTTCGGAGGCTTAGTAAAGATATATGACCCTTGAGAATTTATTCTCTATGACAAGACCCGAAGGTAAGATGCAACCATCCTTTACCCTCACCTTCACCCATATCCTCCGGTGGGCCGGATCAAGGTATCAACCGTTCCATGCCGATGATCCGCCTACATAGCTACATACCCACCCTTCTCCGCTTTCTAATAATTACAAACAAAAAAACAAAAAAACGAGATCGGTACTCACTCACCAGCTGATACTTTAGTTGGCGCCACTAAAGGCTCTTCAGACCAAGTTAGTTTCGGCTAAAGGTAATTTCATAAAAAAAAAATACAATGAGCCCGGATTCTGGAACTCAAACTCCTTATGGTTGTATTGCATTTTTAGTACACCATTGGTTGCAGTACTGTCAATTTAGCTTTAACAATGACTTTGAAACTCTCGGAATAACGATTACATTTCATTTTTTTCATTAATTGATTTACCGTGCCCCGCATGTTCCATATATATTTTGTGATTATTTTACTGATCTGTTATATATAAATTTAACACAGTTTTATATATATTTACAGGTGAGTCCATTATTGGGACATGGTCACCTTTAGTAATGACGTTTGGACTATTGATTGTATGTCAACATTTTCATCCCTCTGATGATTTGTATTTTTGTTAGGGTAAATTTCCATTTTTGGATTTCAAATCGTTGACAGTCGAAACTCCAGAAACAGTACCAATCGAGTCTCCAATCGAAACTCTCCGAAAGTTCGACATCGCCGCACAAACAATAAACGAAGAATGAAAACGTTGTGAAAACAGCCATCAGAGAAGCCGCTACTGATGTGCTGGATCTTAAAACACATAAGAAAAACCCCTGGTTTGACAACGACAGGCAGGCAGACAGAAGCAGCAAAGCAAGTAGCCTACCAGATAAGGCTGCGTCAAACTGCGAGAACTGTTCGTGAGCTCTACGAATAAAAGAGAAGGGAAGAGAACCGGCTTCTCAGGAAGAAAAACAAAGAGCACGGAAAGCGCGCGATCGAGGAGATGGAGAAGTGTTATGGCAAGCAATGTCCAAAAGTCTTACCAAAGGGTGAAACTGACACCGAATGGCGAGATTGAGAAGCTACGCCACTATGCCACTACGCCACGGCGCCCGAAGTTAAATATAATACAAAATTATTTGAAATAGAAATAGCAAGTTCCGCCCCTCGCCACAGTATTTATTGTATTTATTTATTGTACAATGACTATAAACACATTGGATTACAAATATAATAGATAGTAATTATTGGAAGAAAAGTATATTCATTTAATTTACAACAATGGAAGAAGAAGTGTATCTTTTTATTTTATATTTTTTATTGCAACATGGTCAAAAGAAAAACGCCAGGTTTTTATATTACTTATATATACTGATTTCTTTCTCTCACACCTACAATTTTCTGATAACTGTCCATGGTTCACCTCAGACGTGGTTAATGCAATTAAGATTCGAAATAAACTGCACAGTAGATGGAAGCGCAGATCAACTGATGTTAACTGGGAAGCATTTAAACAAGCGCGAAATCATGCAACTTTGATTATACGGGCATCTAAAAGAAATTACTTTGCGTCGAAACTTAACGCCTCCTTACCTGCCAAAAAGCTTTGGAGCAATTTAAAAAAGATTGGTGTTTCCAAAGGCCTTAACCCTCAAAGTACCCTTGATCCAGATAGTCTTAATAACTATTTTGTAGGTGAAGAAGTCCATCAAAGTGATCTCGATTTCCATCGAATATTGGCGCAGCCTGGAAGCTCTGTACACACACTGGAAGATTTTGAAGTGGTAAGAGAGAATGAAGTTTACAAATGTACCACAAGCATTAAGTCTGATGCTATAGGAGAGGATGGTCTATCAATACGGTTTATTAAACTCATTTTACCTCAAATTGTAGCACATCTAACTCGTATAATTAATTTCTACATTACCACATCAACTTTTCCTCAGTCTTGGAAAATTGCAACGGTTCTTCCAATAGCAAAATAAAACAAACACCAATTCCCCTTCTGATTTCAGACTAATAAGTATACTTCCCTGTATATCAAAAATATTTGAAAAAGTCCTAGAAAAGCAAATACAAGATCATATAGCTTCTAACAACCTGCTCTACTCGAAACAATCAGGATTTAGAGCAAATCACAGCTGCTCTACAACCTACTTGATGAAATAAGGCAGATTACGATAAGGGTTATGTTGGCCTTATTTGTTTACTCGATTTTTCAAAGGCTTTCGATAGAGTCAATCACAAAATTCTACTGTGGAAGCTTAAAAACTTGTTTAGTTTTAGTAATAGGGCTGTCAAACTTATTAGCAGCTATTTATCAGGAAGGTTTCAGAGAGTCACTACTGGCAGCAAATCTTCTTCACTAAAAGGTTTAGTGCAAGGAGTTCCACAAGGATCAATACTTGGTCCAATATTGTTCTGCTTGTTTATTAATGAAATTCCATTAGTCTGCACCCAAACTTCTGTCCATCTTTATGCTGATGACCCCTAGAGTGATTACACACCTTGCAGCGGTTCTGGGGCTTAAGTAGGATTAATGATACCAGTGAACTATGGCGACGGACATGCGGCAAAGCATATCCTTCAGGGTCACCCATGTCGCAAAGGTCCTGGTTGAAATCTGAAAACCAAGATGTAATCAAGCTCTATCCCACCTCATCCCTTCCTCTTCTCCTCCCCTCTACCCCACTCCCCTGGGCTGGATCAAAGTGTCATGCGACCCGTGCTGATGATCAACCAGGCTGAGGGCCCAGACAAATAGCTCAGTCGCGTACGGAGCATCCAGATACCTGGCGACCTCTGGATTAGCTAGCCTTACCTACGTACACGGAGCCCTGCGTAGGCGGACCACCCTTTCTCCGATACTTGTGGGAATCAAATTTAAATGTCTACTATTAACAAAAACTCAAAAAATACACAAAACTTTACAATTAAAAAACCAAGAGAGGAAGAAGGTTCAACACGGACTCCGCTAAACCACTCCCGGGCGGCTCGCCATTAGCTCAAGCACGGGATAAACCCTGAACGAGCAAACAAGCGCGTGCTGCTGCTAGGCCAGCAAGGACCTTAACGGACCGAATTCGGAAAACCGCGCCTGTTAAAGGATCCAAAGCCAGCAACCTGCCCACTAAGACAGGTTCTGGTACGGCTCCAACAAAGCAGGCGAGGAAACACCATCTGTCCTCAACGGATGCTAGTACTAGCAACTTTAGGAAACGGCGCGCAGCCACTCGTATCCTCAACAAGCTGGCGCCCTTCACTAAAGACAGCTGGAAAAGCAAGCAAAAAGAGTCGTATGATTGGGCCATTAATAGACTCTCCTGCGCCAAGGGAACCTCCATAACTCATGCGGTCAAACGCGATAGGTCGATGAAGGAGCAAACGTTGCAGGCCCCGGCCCCCAAAAGAACCAAGAACAACACCGGTACTGCCAGACAAGACAAGCAGTACAGCGATGTCCTGAAGAGCCATACCCTCGTTGGCGTGGTTGACAAGGCAGATCCAGATGGGAGCATCTCGGCGGATAAGTGGAGGAAGGTAGAGGCTGAGTCGGCCCCTGCCCTCCTATCTATCTTAAGGGAGCGACCAGGACCTGCTCCAATCTGTGAAGACGGGGGATGGTTCCAGGGGCACGTGAAACTACTTGCCTGTGCGGACCAAAGGTCGATTGACCTCCTCATCGAGGCCATAGGGATGGCGGGCGAGGTGTGGCCAGGGGCTCGCCTGGAGGTCTTGTCGTTGGACAAGATACCCAGCAGGCCCAGGGCACGCATCCGCCTTCCGGCCAAGCCCTCGGACTCTACGTCCATAATGGACCTTATCAGGTTGCACAACCCGAGATTAAATACTAGTGATTGGAAAGTCGGCAGGCTGGAGGAGCCCAAGGGGGACACCCGTTCGGTGGTAATCATAATCAACGAGGACTCCTTGGCTCAACTTGCTGCAGACGAGTACAAGATCTACTTTGGTTTCGGCAGAAAGGGTATCTGCCCCTAAGGCAGATATCACCCCGACTGATATAGTCGCACCTGGCACGTCATCTGCCCCCAACACGGAGATCTCCCCCTTACCGGTAGACACTTGTCCCGACGAAACAAGTGCTACCCCCACTGACAACGAACCACCGGACGCATCAGAAGAAGTCCTCACGACTACGCTCAATACTCTGGGCATTGACGACGATACACTTTCGTCGGACTCAGAGTTTGAGCGGTTCTTCACCGCTAACTTATATCGTCCACCCCAGGAGAAAGACGAGGCCAATGACACTGTGGTGGAGGCATCTGTAATCAGTCGCAATGCTGCGGGTGATTCAGATTAACCTTCACCACTCCAAGGCGGCCTCCGCCAACCTCCTCATCCGTTTAGCCAAAAATGGGGAGGACATTGTCCTGATCCAGGAGCCCTGGACTGCTAAAAGTCTGGTGCTGGGACTCAGGACAGTGGGCTACAAGCTGCTTTACACCAAAAATGCAGGTAAACCTAGATCTTGCATTATGGTTAAAAGCTCTATTAACTCATTCCTCATTTCTAATCTTAGCGACCCTGATAACACGGTGGTAAGCCTGGAGCTGAGTCAGAGTACGTGTTGGATGACCTCAGCTTACCTTGCATACGACAAACCCATCCCACCCACAACACTCACAAGGACGGTCGCTATGGCGGAATCCAGCAACGCTTTCCTCGTTATTGGTTGTGATGCCAATGCACACAATCAATTATGGGGTAGCTCCAATGACAACGAAAGAGGTGAGTCATTGTTAGATTTTATTCTTAGTAGGAATTTAGTTATATGTAATACAGGAAATGTACCCACCTTCGTTACCAAGAATAGACAGGAGGTACTTGATATTACCCTTGTCTCTAACAACTTCTCCAACTAAATAAGTAATTGGAAAGTTTCTGATATACACTCCTTTTCGGACCATAGATATCTCCAATTTGACCTTAACGGTCTTCCCCCCGAGCAACCCATAGTTATTAACTATAGGAATACTAACTGGCCTCTCTACAAAAGTACTTTAGGTAAGTCCCTTTCAACGGCACCTCCTTCTCCCACGGATGTCAATGAGTTGGACCGGATAGTTAATTCGTTTACCACTGCCCTTAACAAAGCAATGGATATTGTCTGTCCTCTCAAAATCCGGAAGGCTTAGAGTTGCCAAGCCACAGTGGTGGAACAGTGAACTTGAACATTTTCGCAAAGTCAGTAGGCGAAAGTTCAACAAAGCTCAATCCTCCAGAGATGAGCTCCATTGGGAGTCCTATAAATAATCCCTCAAATTATTCAAATCCAAAATGAAAACGGCAAAAAGGAAGTCCTGGAAGCTGTTCTGCGGTAGAATAGAGGATATCTCTGAGACCTCGAGACTCAGGAAAATCCTCTCCACTTGTCCCGACATACCAAGCTACTATATGAAGCAATATGGCACATGGACTACGTCTAGTAAAGAATTACTTGAGCTTCTGCTTGGTACCCACTTCCCCAGCTACACGCATGACCAACCCATTTCCTCCATGGTTATCCAATTAGTGGTCTCGTGAAGCTCACCACTAAGCGTAGAATAGCATGGGCTATTCGTAGCTTCAAACCACATAAATCCTCGGGTCCCGATGGTATTATACCAGAGGAACTCCAATTGAACTTGGACCTAATTCTTCCATGGTTGGAAATTATCCTTAAAGGATGCCTGAGCCGATCCCATATCCCTATAAGATGGAGACAGGTGAAGGCTGTTTTCCTACCAAAAGCAAGCCGCAGTTCTCATGTAAAACCCAAAGACTTAAGACCTATTAGCTTATCTTCTTTCCTATTAAAAACTTCGGAAAGTCTCATAGATATGCGTCTTCGATCTATCTTCTGTAGATTGATTTATCAACTGCTTGTCAGTAGAGTAATCATATCGAAGCTGGATTCCACCACCGCCACCAGACTTGCCAGCAGAGGAACACCACAAGGTGAAGTTCTATCTCCTCTGCTATGGAACATCGTGGTCAACGAACTACTTTTGTTGCTAGATAAGGCAGGGTGCAAGGTGATAGCCTATGCGGATGATATTGCTGTGGCTGTCTCGGGAAAATATCCATCAGTGCTAAGGGATCTCTTGCAGCATGCTCTCTCAAAACTTTCGGCGTGGACCAAAGTCAACGGATTGGGCATTAATGCTTCTAAAACGGAAATTGTCCTCTTCACACGAAAATATATTATCCCCTCGATCGACCCCCCTACCATTAACGGCACCAGTTGCAACTTCTCGGAGTCTGCTAAATATCTGGGGCTCATCCTAGATAAGAGACTTAACTGGAAGCCGAACATAATGGAGCGTAAACGCAAGGCGACGCTGGCTCTCTACATTTGTAAAAGAGCATTAGGAAAGAAATGGGGTCTCCAACTTCATATGATCCACTGGATCTACACAACCGTCGTTAGACCCATTCTGTTGTATGGAGTACATGTCTGGTGGCCAATACTAGACAAAGCCATACACTACAATCTCATTCGGAAAGTTCAACGTCAAGCATGCATTTGTATAGGAGGTGCTTTGAGAACTACACCCTCAGATGCACTGGACGTTATAATGAACCTATCCCCAATCGACATTTTCGGCAAACAACTAGCAAAGAATACGGCTATCCGTCTTACAGCCTCTTCCCAGTGGACCAACAATCCATTTGGCCACTCCACTATACTAAGTTCTTCTAACTTCCCCACGAGAATTCTGGACCATACCACACCCCTTTACTTCCCTGACAGACTTTTTGAAACCCTCATTCCTGATAGACTTCTGGAATGATAATCCTAAAACTTTTGCAGGCTCCCTGCACTTTTTCACGGATGGGTCTAAAACCCAGGAGGGGGTGGGTAGTGGTGTTTTCTCTGATGAACTAAATATAAGTCTCTCCTTTCGCTTACCTGACTACTGTAGTGTGTTTCAGGCGGAGATTATGGCGATTAGTGAAGCGCTGTCTTGGCTCAAATGGAATGTAATATCCGCTCGTGATATTTGCATTTTCACTGACAGCCAGGCAGCCATCAGAGCCCTGGAATTGGTCTTTACAAACTCTAAGACTGTAATAAACTGCCGCTCATCTTTAGACAAGATGGCCGACCAGTTCAATATTTGCCTGTGCTGGGTGCCAGGACATAGAGACATTCCAGGCAACTGCAAAGCAGATGAGCTCGCCAAGCTCGCTACTTCACAGCCATTACTTCCCAAACACAGTAGCTTGGGTATGCCCCTCACAACTTGCAAATTGTTGCTCTCATTAGAGGCAACTCGTGAAATAGATAACAGATGGGCGAATGGCACTTCGTGTCACACCTCCAGGATAATCTGGCCTAGGATAGATTCCAAAAGATCTAAGGATTTAATATCTCTTCACAGATCGAATATAAGCTCTATCGTCGGTGTCATCACAGGACACTGTCATCACAGAAACCATGCCATCAGACTAGGTGTCCCGGCTAATGATTTCTGTAGAAGCTGCCTAGATGAGGAGGAAGTGGAAAGTGTCCCACACCTCCTATGCTCCTGTCCGGCCCTGGCGTCTATTCGACGTCAATATTTAGGGGCCTACTTTTTTGACAACTTGGGTGAACTTAGTACGGTTCCCATAAATAATCTATTTAATTCGCTTCATTACAGGCTCCAAATGGTTTCCCTCGGACAACTTATTGGTTTGATCCCGATCAAACCATGTGGCAGCACAATGGATCAACTCTGGTCTAGGTGCACACACACACACACAGGAAAGCCACATCTCACATAACATAACATTATGCTGATGACGTCCAACAATGTGGGAAAACCCTTTAACAAGCTTGATGAGCTGGCTAACCTCGTTAATGAGGACCTTACCCGAATTTCTGCTTGGTCTGTCGCTAATGGATTGCTTCTCAACCCAATAAAATCTCTAGTAGTACCAATACCCAAAAGAAATTTTGACCTGAATATCCTGCCAGACATATGCCTAAACAACAATAAAATTATTGCTGTTGAGCATTGCACTAGCCTCGGTTTTGTTATTGACCGCAATCTCTCAGGCTACAGTCATATTCAAAAGGTTATTGGTCGGATTTACTGATGATTGCGTAAGTTATGGCTATCGTCTTATTTTACCCCAGTGGAAACTAGGCGCAAATGGGTATTTGCATTAATACTCCCTCTTATTACGTATGCTGATGTTGTCTACAGCGCCCTTGACTCATTGTCCCAGCACAAACTATAAGTAGCATTCAACGATGCAGTGCGATATGCGATATACGGCCTCCGAAAATATGATCATATCTCTGAGCACTCAAAAAGGCTACTAGGGTGAACACTGCAGCAATTCATCAATACCAGAAATTGCATATTCTTGCGTAAAATAATTAACACAATGTCCCTCTTATCTATTTAACAAACTTGTCTTTAATCGTTCTGTAAGAAATTTATGTATCGTTCCTTTTCGTCACCAATATTTGAATTCATCCCGTTTATTTTTCATTTATGCAGTCAAACTATTTAATTCACTACATCTGCGAATCAAATTCATTTCTAACCCAGCAAACTTTAAAAGTGCAGTCCTCTCTCACTTCTTTTCCGCAGTAGCCCAATCTTAAGTCCCATCCTTTCTCCTTACAATCTCTACTTCCAAGTTAATTGTGTGTGTGTGTGTGTGATTACATTTATTATGTAGCATAGATTTAAGTTATATATGTATTTTTTTAATGTTAATTCTACATACTGAATATTGTATCTAAGTGCTAAAAAAGATATTAATCTTATTGTACATTCCGTATCTATTTAAATAAATGAATGAAATAATCGTGGAGCTGTCACATAATAAAACCGAAAAAAGTGTGTTTTATAAATAGTTGGAGTGTTTGCAAAGCTCCTACAATTAATATGTAAATTATAATTAACATGAAATCCTGCATTATAAAATCCCGATTTTTCCAAAAAATATTTTAACACTTTAAAACAATACAAATGTCTTAATGGAAGAATTTCTAGAGATTTGAACAATGGAAAGCTTGGAGTTCTGCAACTAACTTTAGTCATAATTCTATTTACATGCTTTTGGAATGAACGAATGGCATTGTGTTAGTATGTCTTCTACCCTAGAGTTCTACCCAGCGAGCTATCCCACCCTCTCCTCTCCATTTCTCCTCCTCACTCCATTCCCCTGGGCCAGATCAAAATGTCATGCGACCAGTGCTGACGATCAAC
This sequence comes from Myathropa florea, assembly GCA_930367185.1. Classification (NCBI taxonomy): domain Eukaryota; kingdom Metazoa; phylum Arthropoda; class Insecta; order Diptera; family Syrphidae; genus Myathropa; species Myathropa florea. The sequence goes on along the minus strand of OV884002.1, from coordinate 89,717,804 downwards.
CAGGCTGAGGGCCCAGCCAAATAGCTCAGTCGTGTACGGAGCATCCAGACACCTGGCAACCTCTGGATTAGACTAGCGGACCACCCTTTCCTCGATAATCGTGTGAATCATATGAAAAACTAACAAAAACAACAATAACAATACAAATTTACCAATAGAGGAAGAAGGTTCTATCCGCATCAGCAAACCTACCCCGCCCCTCCCGAACCCGAGCACTTCATCTGGATCGGTGAGGTCAACTTCCTCCCACATGTCCAACACGGACTCTCTTATACTCTGCCAGACAGCTCGCCGTTAGCTTTAGCACGGGACAAACCCTGCACGAGCATACAAGCGCGTGCTAGTGTAAGGCAAACTGGAACCTCCACGGATCCTATTCGGAAGGACGCTCCTGCAAAAAGGCCTATAGCTGGCAACCTGTCCACCAAAACAGGTTCCGGTAGGAGCTTAACAAAGCAGGTACGGTCTTACCATCTCCCCTCAACGGATGAAAACACCAGCAACTTCAGGGAGAGGCGCGCAGCTACTTGAATCCTGGACAAACTAGCGCAAACGAGCAAAATGAGTCTTATGAGTGGGCCATTAATAGACTCTCGTGTGCCAAGGGCACCTTAGAACCTCACACGGCCCTCTCTTGAGGAGCAATCGGTGCAGGCCCCAGCTCCCAAAAGGGTGAAAAACAACACTAGTACTGCCAGACAAGGCAAGCAGCCACACCCTCGTTGGCGTGGTTGACAAGGCAGATCCGGACGGAAGCATCTCTGCGGACAAGTGGAGGAAGGTGGAGGTCAAGCTGGCCCCTGCCCTTCTATCTATCCTAGGAGAGCAACCAGGACCTGCTCCAACTTGTGAAGACGGCGGGTGGTTCCAAGGGCACGTCAAACTGCTTGCATGCGCAGATCAAAGGTCGATTGGCCTCCTGATTCAGGCCATAAGTAGGACATAGGATAGGTGAGGTGTGGCCAGGGTCTCGCCCGGAGGATTTGTCGATAAACAAGATCCCCAGCAGGCCCAGGGCACGCATACGCCTGCCGGCCGAGCCTGCGGACCCTGCGTCCATCTTGGAGTTAATCAAGATGGGCAATTAGAAGCTAAACACTAGTGACTGGAAAGTCGGCAGGCTGGATGCCTAAGTGTGATACCCGTTCGGTGGTTATCGTCATCAACGAGGTATCCTTGGGCCAACTTGCTGCTGACGAGTACAGGATCTACTATAGCTTCGTCAGTTTCCCTCCAACGATTTACAAAAAGAACACGGAAAGGATATCTGCTCCTAAGGCAGATACTCCTCCAGTCGCACAAGTAGAACCTGGCACGTCATCTGCCATCAGTCGCAACGCTGCGAGTGATACAGATTAACCTCCACCACTCCAATGCGGCCTCCGCAAGCCTCCTCATCCTTCTAGCCTTTCGCAAAACATAGGGAGGACCTTGTCCTGATCCAGGAGCCCTGGACCGCTGGAGGTCTGATGCTGGGACTCAGGACGACGGGCTACAAGCTGCTCTAAACCAAAAATGCAGGTAAACCAAGATGTTGCATTATGGTTGATGTAAAACACAACCTCCTCTGTAGGCACACTTTATTAGAAGGAAGTCAAGTTTGTACTATATAAAATTATAAACGGATATGACAGTCATCCCTTTTTTAATATATTTCATTACTAACAACTAATGTTATAAATCTTTTAATAACTAAACATATGTTGCGGTAATTTAAAAATTATCATCAAGTTAAATTCTTAAATTTATTATGTTATCTTTTTTTTCCTCTATGTAGGACCCCCTTTAAAATAAAAAAAATGCAAGTATTTGTAATTCATTTACAACATTATATTGAATTATTATGAATTATACGTTAACCGGTCTGGTTGTTTTCTGTTTCTTATAGGTCTCGAAAGTGGCACTGGTTTTGAATCGCTTGACTCCAAAGTCTCTTGTTTATTTGAAACTGGTTGTGGTTTCATTTCAAAGCTTTGTGGTTCTTCATAGTGTCGTTCTGTTTCGGCTTTTCAATTTCAGTTAAGTTTGGATTTTGTCTCATATCATAATGGAATGGAATTTTATCTTCTTGAGACGCCTTTATACCTGAGCCTATACGGTGTATTTGGTCGATATGACGCTTCCATAGACGTCCATCATCTAACTTTACAATATAATGAAGTGCACCAAGCACCTCAATTACGGTTCCAAATTGATACTTCAAATTACAACTATAATCGCGAACCGAAACTCTATCGTTGACAAATAATTTCCTATAGTTCTTAGGTTTTTTTTAAGTATTTTGATAAAAATGTTCTTCAGGTAGCATTTAATAAAGACGTGAACGTATTTGTCTATTAAACATTAGAAACGATGATGATTCGCCTGTAGTAGCGTGAGGAGTGCGTCTATAGTTCAATCTTTTTCCAGGTGCATGTTGGCAATCCTTTTCCAGGTGCAAGAATTTTGGTAAGAAGCTTATTGTCTGTAATTAAAATGAATTCTCTGGCATACACATATTGGTAGAATTTTTTTATGCCAAAAACTATAGCATATGCTTCTCTAACAAGTTGTGTATAACGCTGCTGTATTGACGAAAGCGTTTGAGAAGCAAATTGTATGGGCATTTCACTACCATCAGGAAATATATGGCTCAATACAGCCCCAACCCCAACTGGACTCGTATCGGTTGCCAGCACTAACGGTAACCTAGGGTCATAATGTACTAAATATGTTTCCATTTGGATTATACTTCGAACAGTTTGAAACGCTTTTTCACAGTTACTATCCCAAATAAATTTAACCCCGTTCTTAAGCAAATTGTTAAGTGGATACAAGATCGTACTAAGATTTTTAAATCTGCCGTAGTAATTAACTAGCCCGATGTACGCTCTAATTTCATCTTTATTTTTGAGTCTCGACATTTCAGTGATCCCATTGATTTTCTTCTGCACTTTATGTATACCATTACGGTCGATCTTGTATCCACAATATTCAATTTCACTAGCCATGAACTCACATTTTGCAAAATTAACTCGCGTATTGTATTTGCTAAGGCGTGATAAAATTTTTTTGAGACGTTGATGCAATACCATACATGAACCTGGTTGGTCTGTATAACCCACGATGAGTACTCAATGTAAGAGGTTCACGATCATCCGGATGCACTTCTAATTGTAGGTGTGCCTTACTGAGATCTGTCTTTGTACATTTTTTTTCCGCCTGCCATGGACGCAAACAATTCTTCGACTGTCGGCAAGGGATGTTCCTGAACTTGTTTGAAATTTGTGGATTTAAAGAGATTTTATAATCTCCACATATAGGAGTAGCCCACCTTGATGTTTCAACTTTCTCGATAATCCCATTTTTCTCTCTCATCTAATTCTTTTTCGACTGCTTCTCGTAATGCAAAATGAATGTTTCTCGCCTTTATAAAAACAGGTTTGGCATCCTCACGCAGAGGAATATGAGCTTGGACATTATTAATTTTGCCCATTGAATTCTCAAAAACTGAAGCCTATTTTTGTTTGAGTTTCCCGATTTGGGCTGACATTGTATCTTAAATAGATGAAACCACCTGCATTTTTCATTTGAAGATGAAAATATTTTGTTCCAGTCTAATCTAATGCTACGTAACCATTCCCTTCCCAACAAAGGTTTCCGGTTCAAATCGACCACGCAAAGCTTCAGCTCACAACTATTCGAATTGGAATTTTCGTTTGTTAAATCTGAAACCGCCCTACCAGAACAGACACGAACTAAGAAGAACCCCAACACTTTTATGTTTGTGCCACAATAACTTACCAGTTTCGTATCTGGTGCATTTAATTTTTCATGTGGAAAAATTCGGTGCTTGCCATTGTTGCTGATTATTGTAACCGGGGAGCCACTATCAATTTCGAAACCTAGGAAAGAGTTATTAACATTTAATTCAATAAAAATAAATTCAATGATTCTACACTAAATATTTCTTCTACCGACTCTTCTCCAGTTTGATCGTCTATGCAATTTGTGTTGTTGTTTGGTGCTTTAAAGCAAACTGTTCGTAGGTGCCCCTTGATTTTGCAAAAAGAGCACATGGAGTTTCGATGGCGACACTTGTTTGCTTTGTGGTCTTTGCGTCCACATCGATAACAATATGACTTCTTCTTAGCAGCCGCTTTCACATCATACTTCGGTTTGCCACCATCTTTTTTCATAAATTTGTTTTTTTTGTTGTTACTTCGGAATATGCTTTGCGGGTGCTAATTTGTCAGAGAGAACATCGAAAGTTTCTTGACCCATGTAATGTAGAAGCAGGTGTATTTTATTGTCCTCTTTTGCTCCAACTATTATCATGGCACCTTCGAATCGTTCTACCCATCTGGACTATTGGGTTTTGGTTTTGTCGAATTTCTCGAACACAGAATAATCCGTCATATTAAAAATATATTTTCGTATGTAATCACGTGTTTGATTTGATATCACAAGAAGGTTTGTATGTAGTTCCGTGTGCGGCTTAAATAGTAATTATGTAATTATTTTACATTCGTTTTATAATAAGTAAAATAAAATTCTGATAATCCTCGTCGACACTGAAATAAAACACAACCTCCTCTGTATTCACACTTTAATAGAAGGAAGTCAAGTTTGACATTTACAAACTTAAATATAAGAAAGAATGCGTTCAGTACTATATAAAATTATACACGGATATGACAATGGTTAAAAGATCCATTAACACCTTCCTTATTTCTAACTTTAGCGACCACGACACCACGGTAGTAAGCATAAAGCTGAGTCAGCTTACGTGTTGGATGACCTCAGCATACCTTGCTTACGATTGGCCCATTCCATCTGCGGCGGACAGTCGCTACAGCAGAATCCAGCAACGCTTTCCTCATAATTGGTTGTGATGCTAATGCTCATCACCAATTATGGGGTAGCTCCGACAACAACGAAAGAGGACAACAACGAAAGAGAATTCATTCTTAGTAGGAATCTAGTTGGTGGTCTGCCATGGATTACAGTAGGAGGAATCACATGTAGCAACCTGAAAGTTGCACGTGCCGTAACTATTGTTTTCCATGGAAGTCTAGCTATGACCTCCTAGTGGTGGCCACCGGTAACAATTCGATCAGCAGGTCATGTCTCTACTGGCGGATTGGCTAACATAGCAGGCGGGAAGAAGGTTAACTTGCTGGGTGTGAATGAGTGAATGTTTATGTTGAGTGTGCGAATGTAAGAGGAATGAATGAAAGAAATCCCGAACAAATCCCCCAATCCAAGGAACATCAAGCTAGTGGGTTGACTAGTCGCTAGCTTGAGGACTTGAGGTGCACAGGCGAGGCCTCATTTCAATTCAGCCTTACCATACTAATCCGGAGTTCTAGTATGGCGGACCCCATTACTTCTCACGGCACTACCTAAAAACAAAAATATGAAAAAACAAAACGAAAAAAAAAGACAAAAAAGAAGCTAATGAGCCAATCAGCCCATCGTCAGAAGACGGGCTTTTAGCCTCCAGTCAGGAGACTATCCCCCCAACAGACTTCAGCAGTACCTGCCATAGTACAGCTGCGAACTCTCACCCTGCCTCAACCCAAAACCCAGACGCCAAGGTTGCCAGCCATAGCGACCAGAAGCGGAAGAAGTATAAATCTCCTGGAACCCAGCAGAAACTTCAATACCAGAAGGCTATCTTCATTTTAGGCAAGATTGCTAAAAATGAAGCAGCCGATATTGAGGCGGAGCGGGATTCCAAGGATAAGCCAAAGTACCAAGCCATAGTGGAAGAATACACTAGGTACATGACGGAAAAAAAAGACATGACAACGACCGCAACAAAAGCTCCAACAACGTCTTCCAAACGAAACAGATCTCGAGATGAAATCAGTTCAGCTCCGAAAAGAAGCAAAGGAAGTGACAATACCAACCTTCCTTCAAACAGCAGTGAAACTGCAAAGCGCTCCATGAGCAAGGTAGTAAGGGACCATCTCCAGGTCGCGTTAGCGGACAAGCTGCCTGCCAACGCAAAGAAGGTTCTTGAAACCTGGAGCGAGATAGAAAGTAGGTTGTCCAAGTTGGTCATAGATCATCTCCTCAACTCGGAAGACAAGTCCCTACCTGGATACGACTCAGCCGAAGTCGATAGAGGTAACAGGGTTTTGAAATGTGAGGACCAATTCTCCAAGGAATTCCTCTTTGCATGCATTGCACTGTTACCGAAGATGAAATTAGATAGTGAGAAGCTTCTCAAGTGTCTAAAAATTCATAATCCCAATATAAATATGGACTGGACGGTAATCAAATCAGAACCTTCTCAGAACAACAGCATGACTTACTTACTATCCATAAACGAGGAGTGCCTTCCAAGCCTAGCGAAGGCCGACAACAAGCTACGTTTTGGTGTAAGATACGCCAAGCTAAAGATCTTCCAATCGTCAAACCCGTTTGATGACACAGACGATGTCGACGCCGCGGACAAGCTGTTCGAGGGTATGGCGATTGATACTAACAACTTAGACCCACCTATTCCCGATGCTGAAAGTCGTACAGATTAATCTGCAGCACTCTAAGTGTGCTTCAAACAATCTGTTGATGTTCCTCAAGGAAGAGGATTTCGACATCGGGATAGTGCAGAAGCCATGGACTAGATGTTCAAAAATTACAGGGCTCATAGACAACAACTACAACATCTTCTACCTAAACAACGATGGTAAGCCCAGAACGTGTATTCTAATTAAGAAACATCTTATCGCTTTCCTCTGTCCTAACCTAAGCTCATCCGACCAAACTGTCGTCAGACTTGAAGCTGTGGAAAGCTCGCTTCTGATAACATCGATCTACATGGCACACGATCGTGAGACACCACCAGAAGAATTGCGAAAGGTGGTACAACACGCCAAAAACAACAAGTTACACCTTCTGGCTGCGACGCCAATGCCAGACATACGCTATGGGGAAGCTCAGAAGTCAACGAAAGACAATAAATAATATAAGTGTATGTAACACCGGCTCCATTCCCACTTTTACTTTTCCCAGTTCGGAAAACTTCAGGAAGTTTTAGATGTTACACTTAGTCTTAACCTTAACAATTCTCAGATAGACAGTTGGAGAGTATCCAATTCTAACTTCATCTCGGATCATAAATTGATTATCCTCAATATCAATCTGAAGACTCATATCCATGTACCACATAAAAATCCCAAATGCGCAGACTGACAAAAGTTCGTTACGATTGCCAAGAAAAAACTTTGTAGAACACCGCTGTCCAATAAGCAATATTAGTGAGTTGGAAAAAACAATAGAAGTTTTCGAGAAAGCGCTCAACACATCCTTTAATATATCGTGTCCAATCAAACGAGGCAAGAAGAAACTTCCACCTTGGTGGACAGAAGACCTCTCTAATCTTAGAAAGATGATCAGGGTCATCTTTAATATCTGCCATAAATATAATTTCTGGCAACCATATAAAGATTGTTTAAGAATCTACAAGAAATCCATAAGTATAGCAAAGAAGCACTCTTGGAAGGATTTCTGTGAATAGTTCGACAACATCAAGGACTCTTCGAGGCTCAGCAAAATGATGTCCAAAGAACATTCCAATCCCTCTCTTCTTAAGAGACAGGATGGATCCTGGACTGAATCCTCAAAAGAATCCCTAGATACCGGAGTTGTAAAAGAATTAAATCTTTAGAGATCGTAATTCTATTGAATTCATCCAAAATGATTTGAAGTATTTTTGGTAAAAATGACTGCGATTTAAAAAACTATAAGTCACCACACACACAGTGACTAATGCATTAAATTTTTTACAATCTTTGAATTAAGCCGAATGATTGCATTCTTTTTTAAAAAAAAATTGTGAATTCACTTTATGTTAAATCTTTTGAAGTCTATGAATTCAACGAAAATAATTTGAATTCATTTGACGTTAGTTGGTACAAAATGCATAATAACACCTTGCCTGTGTCTATTGTTTAAGCCCAATCTTTTAGAAGACTTTTGAGGTTTGCCAATCCTTATTTAAAAGTCATAAGCATCAATTTTGATACCACAGAATCTGATGAGTTATATGCATATCTGGCCGATCCAGTAACAGACTTCAATATGTTGGATCGTTACCCGAGTTTAAAAAAAAAAAAGAAAATGCAATTAAATATAACACACCATTGCCTTCGTCACCCGCTGTGGAAAGATTGTTTTCTTTAGCAAGCTTCATCAACAGCCCCCAGCGAGGCGCGCTTTCGGATGAAAATTTTGAACGGTTGGTGTTATTAAAAGTTAATAAATTTTCCAGTCACCGACTAGCTCTCGCACCGGTTACATCGTTCTACCGACAGTGTGTGATTTATCCTTGTGTGAACCCGTTACAAACAAGATTCTCAAATCAAACGCTAATTTTCTTATCTTCGCATAGAGTGTGTGCAAATTAAAACCAATAACCAGTGTTAATTAACTAAAGTGCCATGGCCTCTGGGCCACGTATGCCTTTGGGCAATCGTTTTAGAGATCTTAATGTAGATCCACCTCCTGACTTAAAAAATGAAAAAAGAAAAAAAAAAATAATCTCTCTCCCTTGCCATTGAACGTTCTATCAAAGCAATCTCTTCCCGACGACTCTAAGTTTATAGTTATTTCTTCTTCTGACGAGAAAATGCCTCTCAACTCCTTCAGCGTGTTTCTTCTCAAAAAAGCAATAAATGGAATTAGTTCTTATTATGATCAAATAACTCAACTCCTAATCGCGGAACTATTCCTGTCCAAGAAATCACTCTCCAATTTATGCCCAATTTCTGTGTCGTTACAATGTTCCGGAAAGTGAAATATTGGAAGAGATGAAGGCACAAGGGGTAACAGATGTTTTCAAATTTAAGAAAACTAAAAACGGACAACAGTTTCCCACTGGGTTGATTTTGTTCACATTCGACCTATTCCGACCACCTTCTACTCTCAACATCGGATGGTATAACGTTCAAGTTAGAGAATACTTCCCTAACCCAATGCGTTGCCAAAATTGTCAACTTTTAGGGCACACAGCAAGAAGATGCAAAAATAACACGTCATGTGTAAATTGTAATCTTCCGCCACACAAACCAGTTGAATGTACACGTACACTCTGTGCGAACTGCGGTGAAAAACATTCGGCCTCCTCCAACGTTACCAGCAAGCTAAAGAAACACTTAAAATTAAAACTACTCATAAATGCAGTATGGCCAACAGGAACCACCGTCAACACCCATAGTAGAAATCGATCGGATAATTACAGAAGAAAAGATTATCTGGTCGGTTAATAGTTTTTCTCCCTACAAGTCTCCAGGCCCTGATGGTATCTTACCTATAATGCTACAAAAGCTACAAGATAGAGCAACCCCTTGGCTCAAAGCAATGTACAGAAACTATTTACTACTTAATTATATTCCCCAGTCGTGGAGACGGGTTCGAGTAGTCTTCATACCAAAAATAGGCCGTCAGGGTCATGAAACCGCGAAGTATTTCAGACCAATCAGCTTATCGTCTTATCTGCTTAAAGCCCTGGAACGCATTATAGATACACACATTAGGCTCAAGCTAGATGGGAAGTCTCTCTCCAAATCCCAACATGCCTATATCAAGGGTAAATCCACTGATACAGCTCTGCACGAGGTGGTCGGCACCATTGAGAAAACCATTCACTACAAACAATATACTATGGCCGCCTTTCTAGACATGGAAGGGGCCTTCAATAACGTCCACACAGAAGCTATCCAAGAATCTCTTATCGCCCAGGGGGAAGAAGAGATGCTAGTAAAATGGTTAGTTTCTATGCTCAAAACTGGAATTATACAATCCACGCTAGGAAATAGCCAACAAACAAAGCTAGTTACATAGGGGAACTCCTCAGGGAGGGGTTATCTCCCCATTGTTATGGATACTAGTCATTAACAACCTATTAAAAGAACTAGACCGGAAGGAATCAAAGTTGTTGCGTATGTGGACGACGTTGTAATTTTAGTATCAGGCCGGTTTCTCTCAGTGATTAGTGAAATCATGAAGGGGGCGTTGCAAAAGGTTAATAGGTGGGCTACTAGTTGCGGCCTAAACACGAACCCAAGCAAGTCCGAAATGATGCTTTTTACGACGAAAACCAAAATACCAAACTTTCCCCTTCCTAGACTAGCCAATCAAACCCTCACTCTGTCTTCAACTGCCAGGTACTTAGGCACTATTCTTTGGGGCAAGGTTTTCTAGATTCTAGATTTCTAGACTTTCTAGGTCTAACCAGGAGGTTAGTCCTCCAGACCGTCCATACGTGACTATGTCACAACCTGCACGAGGTGTCCCTGCTTCTACTAAATATGGCGGATCTAGAGAGGACAACTCGATAAAACCCGCAATTCCAGGTATCATACAACCGTGCCTAGGAATGAATGGCATTGCGTTAGTATGTCTTCTAACGGTGAACTCTGGACACCTGAGGCAATCCAGTTTCATAGTAAGTCCTCTTCGTTGTATACAGGGGGTGAGTACAGCGCGACCTCCTTTTCCCCCGTACTCGTGGGACAAAAAATTGAAAAAACAAACAAATTTTCAGGAAGGTCTGGTACAAAGGAGCCGGGTACCAGAACTCTTCATAAAACCGGCTCCAATTATGACATCACGGATGAGGAGGAGAACCGTCTCCTAAACCCAGGTAGCAAGGAGGAGGTGAGGATGGCAGTGAGACAATGGTGGTCAATCTGGCTGAGTTATTCATCACAGTTGACGACTATTGCTCCATTGCCAGCTCATCCAAATTCTCTGTATCGTCTGCCACCTCCATAAGCAGTAAGATTAAGAACTGCAGGCAGACGATACGTAGGTTGAGAGACAGGATCCTCAATGACAAGGAACAAGCAAGACTTCAAAAAGCTCTTGACTTCCTCAAAGAGTTATCCGCGGAGGAGTACCAGCCATCAGCTAGTACCCTCACAGGAAATGCTCCAAAGGAGAGCTTAGGGACCCGCTAAAGCAACATGCCAACGCCAGGCGCCTAATCAATAGGCTTAAGCGCCGTGACCCCAAATCCTTAACGAGTAGGGAAAGGGTTTCTCTGGCTGGGGCGAGTGGAACAATAGCCAGAACCCAGGCGGCATGGCGGGAGAGTCGCCTGAAGAAGAAACGTGGCCAGGAGGGAGCAAAAAGCTTGACCGCTACTGAGAAGGAGGGTCTTTTGTCCTCCTCTCCGAGAGCGGAAAAAGTTTCTGGTTCTTCGACCGTCCAGGGAACAGTAGCTACTGAGCCTGAGCCGGTTCCAGGATGCTCCAAACAGGTTTCCTCTAACGGCAAGGCAGATAGGTTAGGTAGGGTAGTGACCCCGAAAGGAAGGAGCGGTGATGCGATATCGGCGAGGAGGAGAGGACAACCTCTATCCTCAGCTGGTAGCGCGGCTAAGCATCTTCTATCCAAGGCGAAACAGGACACATCCCGAATTGCTGAGGAGAAAGGAACTTCCAAGAGGGGTCGTCTTGATGCTTCGCTCTCCCCTAACTTAGCTGTGGCAAAAAAGGCCAAATTCTCTGACAAGGTGAAGGAGAGTCTGCGGGTCGCAATTGTTGACCTTGGTAATCTAGAACGCAGACTCTCTGAACATCAATGGAGATTAATTGAATTGCGCATTCTTGATGGTGGGAATAACGCTATCCTGAAGAAGGACGAAGTGATCCCTCTTTTCGGACAGCTGACTTCCGTCAAGGGCTTCAAGGTCATGGAATGCGACAATTTGAGCACCCTCGAATGGCTGAAGAACTTCGTAGCCAAGACGGTAGCCCCATGGGATAATGCCGACCTACAAGTTGTAGATAAGAGGGAAATTCTAGAGTTTACCAGGCGAAAACTGAGTGGCGAATCTTTTCTCATATCCAGCAAAGAACACTTTGGGCGAGTAATTTAGCAAACATGAACAAGAGCAACATGTCACATATAAAAATAATTGTACAACCTTCTCACTTTTCCTTCTTTGATTTTCTCTCTTCCAACTTTCTTCTCTCTTATCTATCTCATATCTATCTCTTTCACTTGTATTTTCTTCTCTTAGTGTTCTTTCTGTACTCTTTTTATTTTCGTTGTAAGATATGTATCAAATGTAATTTATGTTATTTATTTCAATTATTGTCCCACTACAATATTTCCTTTTTGTTTTTTCTTTATAGTATGTTTCTTGCATTGTCCCATTTAACAGAACAGTTTTCTATTCCAGTCAATTGCTCAGCACAAAAACTCTCCTTAATATTATTACTAATTTCAAAAATGGTTTACATATCTGTCATTTTAATGCGCAAAGCTTTGTTAATAAAATAGATGAGATAAGGAACTTATTTCAAGACCAATTTCTCGACATAATTTGCATATCTGAAATATGGGCGAAGCCGGACATGAAGTCGGAACTTTTTAAGCTGCCTGGGTACAGAATATTTCGTAGCGATCGATTAAGTAGGGATAATGGAGGTGTTGCCATGTATGTGAAGAATGGCATTAACTGCAAATTGGCGAAGCGAACATCCGAATCGGATACTTTTGAATGTGTTTTTGTTGAAATAACGATTAATCACACGACATTTTTAGTGGGTTCCATGTACATGGCACCGAGTGTAGCTAGTTCATCTTGTGTAAGACACGTATTAGAGGGGTTGGGATCTCTTTATTCTGAAGTAGTTTTGTACGGGGACCTTAACTTGAATATCTTGGAAAACCAAAATAGAATTTTTGTTGAAATGGTAAGGTCTTTTGGATTGGTTTTCGCTAATTCGACCAGTCCTACCCATTTCTTCCACAACAAAAATCCATCCCTAATCGATGTTTGCTTAGTGTCACAAAAGGAACTCATATGCCATTATGACCAGATTGCTGTTCCAGGTTTTTCTCACCATGACTTATTTGTTGCAACCCTTAATATTACTTCTTCAAAAAATATAAAAAGAAGTATTCAGTTTCGTCACTTTCCATCGACAAATATTTCAGCACTGCTTACTGACTGCAATAAACTAGATTGGTCACCGATTTACTCAACGGCTGATGTTAATACTCAAGTGTCAGTGTTAGAAAATCATTTACATCATCTGATGAACAAGCATGTGCCACTAAAAATCAAAGTTGTAAAGAGGTATGATGTTCCTTTGTTTAATGAACAAATTAAAAACATGATTGCAACTCGCGATCTTCTTTACCATAGGTGGAGAAGATACAAGTGCGCATCCATTTTTAATCAATATAAAACCGCACGAAATAACGTAACATCGCTTATTCGCGACAATAAAAAAATTTACTATCGAAGTAGATTCAGGGCAAATAAATCCAGCACAGAATTTTGGAAGGCAATAAAAGAAGTTGGAGTCGGCTCAGTAAAACCTAGAGTTGCAGACGATGTAGACCTGGACGAGCTAAATAGGAAGTTTGTTGAGTTCGCATCGCCAAGAACGGAAAAAATAGATTTCAACTTTTTCCATTTGAACACACCAAACCCTGTAACGACTTTTTCATTACAATGTGTTGATTTCATATGCGTAGGCCAAGCAATCTTGTCTATCAAGTCAAAGGCAGTAGGATTTGATGAAGTACATCCTAATTTTATGAAAATTATATTGCCTGTCGTATGTAAGCACATTACATACATATTTAATACTATTATTACAACGGGTGTTTTCCCTCTTAGGTGGAAAGTGGCAAAGATTATTCCTCTCCCCAAAGTCAATAAATCTGAATTTAGACCGATTGCGATCCTTCCATTTCTTAGCAAAGTGTTCGAAAAAATATCGTGCAACCAGATGAAATCGTATCTGGAGAAACATAAGTCTGTGACGAAGTTGCAGTCAGGTTTTCGCAGTAAACATAACTGCATAACGGCACTTTTAAAAGTATCTGACGATATACGCTCCGGATTCGATAATGATATGGCATCGATAATAGTTTTTTTGGATTTCTCAAAAGCATTTGATTCCGTCAACCATTCCATTTTGCTGCATAAGCTAAGAACCCAATTTGGTTTTGATGAATCTGTGTGTAGACTCCTATCATCATATCTGCGTGAAAGAACGCAAATTGTTTTCCATGCGAATAAAAGTTCCTCGAGTTGACCAGTGTTCACAGGCATACCCCAAGGATCTGTCCTAGGTCCACTCTTATTTATGTTATTTATAAATGACAAAAAGCATAAACAAATGTCAGCATCACATCTACACTGGCGACGTTCAGCTCTACAAAACATTTAAAATTCCAACAGAGCCAAGTGCACTTAGTGATCTTAATAGTGATCTAAACGCGTTATTTGTGTGGTCACAAAAGAATCACTTATCTCTGAATCCCTCTAAAACAAGAAATCTAAATACAACAGCCGGATTACTACAAATTAATAACAGTACCATTGAATACGTCACCAAAATAAAAAATCTGGGAATTGTCTTTAACCATTTCCTCAGCTGGAATGATCACATTAATCAAATTGTTCGCAAAATTTATTGCGTCTTACGAGGGTTAAGCCCAACCAAACATTATTTACCTATTCATGTTAAAGAAAAACTCATAAAGTCATTTATCCTCCCTCTTATTCTGTACGGCTGCGAAATATTCTCTAACCTTAACTTTGAATGTTCACACAAATTGAACGTGGCTTTTAACAACTGTGCACGTTATATCTATGATTTAGATCGGTCTCAGATCATGTCTCAGATTTTGCAAAGAGAATTACTGGCTGCAGTCTTAACCAATTTCTTCGTTATCGTACAGTCCGGTGCCGGTGTCGTGAACGAAGGCCATATGAACTAACGCCATAATGGCGTTAATTCGCAAATTTGAATTAAAGCCATATGGCATTAGTTCGTTTTAGGAAGTGGCCTTAGTTCACATTTGAAATTGAATTAAAGTCACTCGCATCAATCTCAATAATTTATATTATTTACGAGTACATGGTCCTAAGAAATGAGGTAGAAACTTGTAGGGAAAAAGTTTACGGCGTATAAACAGTAATGTTGGAATGGGGGGGCATGCTGCAACCCCCCTGCTGGACCACATGTAGGATTTGAAGGCGCGAGACTGAGTGTATCCATGATTTTTTTTTATCCATGATTTGCATGAGTTTAAAGAAAGTAAATACAATCAAACTCGCACTTACTCCAAATTGCAAATGTGGCCAAGCAGGGGGGTTGCATACATACCTCATATGTATGTATGCATGTAAAGGGCAAGGGAGGTAGATTGGTTGGAAACTAAACGTGGTCCGATCATGGTGGGACATTGGACATATAACGCGCTTTAGAGCTCAAATACATTGTATGGCATTAGTTCACATTCGAAAGTGAACTAACACCATATGGCGTTAGTTCAATTTAATGTATGGCCTTAGTTCAAATTTGAAAGTGAATTAAAGCCATAAGTGGATTATGGCGTTAATTCACTTCCAAATGCGAATTAACGCCATTATGGCGTTAGTTCATATGGCCTTCGTTCACGGCACCTACAGTCCTTGCTTTGCATAAAATTATACATAGCAAAGCACCAGAATATTTGTATTCTAAATTAAGTTTTGCGCAATCCCAAAGAACCCTCAACCTCATACCGCCCAGGCATAAGTTTCTGAATACAGGAAGACAATTTTTTGTGCACGCAATTCACTTATGGAATGCACTCCCACCGGAGATTAAAAGGGTAGATGCAGGAAATCGCTTTAAAGAGAAACTTTTTGAATTTTATACAATGAATTAACCCATTAATAATACAACGATCTTAAAATAACTTCTAAAATATCTTTTACTTCTTCCACTTTTCTCTTTTCTATTTTCTTCAACCATCTTTTTCACTCTTTTGTTTTCCTTTCTCCTTTTCTTTCGCTTAGGTTAAGCTAAGTTTTTATACTGTATTTTTTTTTTATATATTCTACGAGTATATGATATTTCAACTTTGTAAAATTTTCCTGTACAAACTTAAAAGTTCGACATTATGTAACTTATCTTGTACAGCGTTATTGCAATAAAAATGAAATTAACACTAGGTTTACGGACGCTTCTTATATACCTATCTCTACGGCACCCGTCAAATTGACGGGTGAATAAAAAAACGCAATTTCTTTAAAAAAAACCGATTTATTCAAATTAACTCCAAATTGCACAATATTAGCTTTGACGTTTAAATAAAGTATCAAGAAAAAAAAAGTCCTTTAATAAATATCATGGAAATAACAATAATAATACTAACGGGTAATCTTACTTATTCAGTATATCTTTTGCAGGTTTATTCCGCTCTGCCTGTGCATTTTCCGCATACCACTTTTTTGCAAGATATGCACCAATTGCTGCTTTTATTTTTGTTGCATTATCCCACTTGGCAACTTTTTCGCTCTTGTAATATTATAGATGATGAAGAATCGCCTGATCATTGGAAAATGTTCTCCTTGTTTTCCGCATCTAATTCCTCGGCTAAACTAAACATGTATTATTTCCTGGATATTGTGGCTTTGGTGCACTGTTTATATAGTATCCACGCGTTTATTGCTGCCAAGTCCAATATATTGAAAAAGATTTGAAGTGGCCATCGGAAATTGCCTGCCTTTACGTTATGTTTGCGTGTCATCTGGTCAACGACTTCCACTCCGAACTTAGTTTTATTATAATATGATTGTGATTGTCCAGTCTGTTTTCAAGACGCGACGTGCCTCGGTTTCAGTGCAATCTTTTATGTGTTGCATTATATGTTTGTCAATTATAAAATCGAGGGGCTAAGCATGCAACCCACCAAAATATTTCTTTTAGCGGAGGGCAGTAGACCCTCCGATATTCTTGATAATCATACGGATGGGCGTCCTACCTTTAGATCCACCTGGTTTCAGTTTTGTCCACTGTGTCCCGGCAGTTGCAGTTTCGATATCACCCGCTACATTATGGGATGTACTGGGAAAGCTCGTTCTCTCATCCTCAGAGTCAGAGCTAGAAAAAATACGCATTTTCTTGCTCCGACGGACTGCAAACAACTCTCCTCTTCACTATCTGAAGATAATTCTGTCCATCCACTTTCAACAGATTGTGTAGTTTCACTTTCGGGTTCGCTTTCGCCTAACTCACATTCATTTTCTCCGGAGATATCCTCGGAACAATCCTCACTGATCTCGAGAATTTTATCCAATATCTTATTACATCTCCTGGATTTACGCATGATTGCTAGAAAAAGGAGATTGGCCAACATAAAAAAATACTGTGTTCTAATTCCATTACCCTATTGTAAATACCTGCAATAAGCGGAGACTTTCTATAGGAACCGAAACTTTTTGACACTGTCTTTCTGAAACGTTCGTACACTACCTACTGGATGTATAATGTGACGAACAAAGCAAAAATATAAGGATTATTTTCGAGGTAAGTGTACCCGTCAATTTGACGGATCCCGTAGAGATAGGCATACCACATATGAATCTCAAAAAGTAGAAGGCTTAGGGAAAAGAACCAGTGTGCATAAATTCTTTGAAAGAAATGATTAATTTACGATGCAAAACGGTTGAAATCGATCAAGCGGTTTTCGAGATATTTCATTTCAAAGTTTGAATTCCGTCAAATTGACGGGTTCCGTAATCTAGTGTTAAATGAAAAAATAAAGGCCGCATCCTCATCCAGGGACCATACCTCCCGAAGGAAAGAAGCTGAACAGTCGGGAATGGAAGGTGGTGAAGGTGGGGGAACATTCTGACAATGGTATGGAGGTCGATGTTCTCTTAAGCCATAGGTCGCTGCAACTGCTGCGCAAACAGGAGTTCAAAGTTTGTGTGGGTACAACCCGCTGCAAGCTTAGACTCCTGGCGGTCAGTGGCAGAAAAAGGACTACAGATTCCGCTGGTCGTAATGAAAGTGGTGCAAATAAACCTTCATCACAGTAAAGCGGCCAGCGCAAATCTGGTATACCTCCTTACAACAGGGAGTGTAGACATCGCCCTGGTGCAAGAACCTTGGCTCTGCCGAGGCAGGATACTGGGGCTGAACAATAAGGAGTTGGTGACATATCACGCAACTTCTGCTGTAAGTAAATCTAGATCCTGTATAGTAGCTAGGAAAAATTCTAATATCTTCCTCCTATCTAAATATAGTGATTGCGATCAGACGGTTGTGAAGGTCGAAAGGCAAGATAGACCTCCACTTTTACTTGCTTCAGTCAGTAAAAACAACTGGGACCTCGTCATGGGGTGCGACGCCAACTCCCACCACACACTATGGGGAAGCTCTGACTCCAACACAAGAGGTGAAGAACTTTTTAATTTTATATTATTAAATAATTTAAGAATAGCCAATTTGGGTGATGAACCTACATTCGTCACCAGAAATAGGGAAGAAGTTCTAGATACAACTCTTTATAATGACTCCGCCACTATGGAGGTCAGCAATTGGAGAGTGTCAGATTCGCCGTCCATCTCGGACCACAAGCTAATAACCTTCACGGTCAATAGTAGGATGGTAAAGGAGGGCAGGTTCAGGAACCCCAAAAATACAAATTGGGGACGCTTCTATAAAGAAATCTGCAGTTGCTCTAGGCATCTTATGGTCAGACCAATGGTCTCCATAAGCAACATTGAGCAAACTGCCTTAGATATTAAGAACATCTATGAGAAAGCTTTCACAAAAGCGTGTCCTCTTCGGACCTTCAGAAATAAAAAATCCCCCCATGGTGGAATAAAGACCTTGGGGTTATCAGGAAAAGAACCAGAACCCTTTTTAATGCAGCCAAAGCGTCAAGGTCGCCCGAAGACTAAGAAGCTTTCAAGGCTAGTCAAATGGACTTCAAAAAAGCAGTGGCTATTGCTAAGCGATGCACATGGCGTACCTACTGCAGTGAAATAATGAATACCACTGAAATAGCCAGGCTAAGGAAAATTCTCTCCAAAGAACCTGCTGTCCCAGGGTATCTCAAGGATAACGGCGGTGTTTGGACACAGTCTACAGAGGAAACACTTAATCTTCTGGTGTCCACTCACTTCCCGGGTTGCACCTTTGGCAGCGATATCTCGGCGCCAGCCGACGACACGGTGAATGAACTCTACGTTCCTGAAACCGTTGTTGACGAAGATAGAATTGGATGGGCCATAGACTCATTTGCCCCATATAAGTTTCCTGGCTTAGACGGCATATATCCAGTTATGTTGCAAAAGACTAAGGATATAATAATCCCTGTCCTGAGTTGGATATATAGATGCAGCTTAATAAACGGCTACATACCGTCGACTTGGAGAGAAGAAGAAGAGAGAAGAAGGTTGTCTTCATCCCAAAATCCGGTAAAGCTAGCCACACAGCTGCAAAAGATTTCCGACCTATAAGCTCGACTTCCTTTGTTCTCAAAACCTTTGAGAAGGTAATCAATGCTTATATTCGCAGTAAGCTTTCACTAACACAATCTCCACAGCACAACATGCCTACATTAAAGGCAGAGGTGTGGAGACCGCACTTCACAGCGTGGTTAATGTGATTGAAAGCACTCTCAATGCCAAAGAATACGCACTCGCAGCTTTTTTGGATATTGAAGGCGCTTTCAATAATGTGGAAACGAGAGCGATTAAGTCAGCCCTCGAGAGGGCCAATATTGAGCAGTCAATAACATCAACCATTGTTAGCCTGCTCAGTAAAAGAACAATCGACGCGAACATGGGCGACAGGCTCGTGAAAGCCATTGCCTCTAGAGGCACACCGCAGGGAGGGGTAATTTCACCCCTGCTCTGGGTTCTTGTCATCAACGAAGTCTTAGAAAAGCTCAAATACTCGGGAGTGACGGTAGTTGCTCATGCAGACGACGTAGTGTTGATAGCTAGAGGCAAATTCCTCCCGACCATAAGTCAAGTACTTGAGGGCGCTATAAGCATACTAGCTAGATGGGCAAAAAACTGCGGACTGGATGTTTAACCAGGTAAGACCGAATTGGTTCTCTTCTCCAATAAAAGAGTCATACCGCAATTCAGGCTGCCAGCTATCGAGAGATCCACACTGACGCTATCCGACAGTGCTAGATACCTAGGTAACATTCTTGACAGAAAACTAAATTGGAAACTTAATGTCTCTGAAAGGGTCAAAAAGGCAACATGCGCTTTTTATATCTGCGCAAAAATTGTCGGTTAAAAATGGGGACCAAGCCCCAAGACCATCCTATGGATGTATACCGCCATTGTCAGACCCATCCTTACGTATGGCAGCGTAGTATGGTGGCAGGCAGCATTGAAAGCCATTAATCTTAAGGCATTGACGAAAATACAGAGACTTGCGTGTATGGGAGTTACTGGCGCAATCAGCTCTACCCCAACAGCTGGACTAGAAACGATCCTACACATGCTACCGCTTGACCTTCATATGCAGGCAATCGCCGCTAAAAGTGCTCTGAGAATCAGTCAGTCTTGCAGCTGGCGCTCAGATACCACTGGACATGCAAGTATTCTCAACAAACTTGCAGTATCAGAAGTCGAGAGCGACTACAGACTCTCATTCCTCGACTTCGAGAGACCCTTCAAATGCCAATACCCCACCAGAGAGGAGTGGGCGTCCAATGA
Organism: Myathropa florea; assembly: GCA_930367185.1. Classification (NCBI taxonomy): domain Eukaryota; kingdom Metazoa; phylum Arthropoda; class Insecta; order Diptera; family Syrphidae; genus Myathropa; species Myathropa florea. The sequence continues at coordinate 89,697,325 of OV884002.1, read as the reverse complement.
ACCCATCAACAACTCGACAATAAAGGTATATACCGAAGGGTCAAAAATGGAAGCAGGCACAGGCTCGGGCATTTTCTCCAACGAGCTAAACTTGCACTGCTCAATCAGACTCCCTCATTATTGCAGTGTGTTTCAAGCGGAGGTCCTGGCGGTCAAAGAAGCGGCCAAAACGATATCAATGATGGCGATACCACCAGCTGATATTACCATTTTCATTGACTGTCAGGCGGCCATGAAAGCTATATCCGCAATAGAAGTCAAGTCCAAGCTAGTCGCAAGCTGTCGCGAAGATCTAAAGGCTCTTGGCTCACAGCACTCGATCAATCTGTGCTGGGTCCCAGGACATAGGGACATAGCCGACAATGAGATAGATGATGAACTTGCCAGAACAGGGTCAGTGACCGACGCGTCACAAGCAATTCAAGGTATTAAACCGCCACTCTCAGGGCTGAGGAATAAGGTGGATACTATGATCATTGAAATGGCAAACAGTAGATGGCGCGGTCTGTCTACATGTGCGACTACTAAAACATTATGGCCCAGATACGACCGAGCAAAAACCGACAATATCTTTCAGTGCGACAAAGAGTTGCTAACGATGGTGGTTGGAGCTCTCACTGGCCATAATCATCTTAGAAACTATACCATGAAAATGGGTCAGTTGCGTCATAGAACACTGGGAGAATTCTTCTTCCAAGACTTACATAAAATCTCAAGTATACCTCTTAGATCTCTTTACAGGTTTATAAGGAAATCGGGATGGCTCCGGCACAACGAAGGACGATGAGTGCGACAAGGGTTAAAAGGGGACACTATCCTCCAATTGGGCATCACAATGGGTCCCTAAGGACCTAAGTGAGACGTGGCTTAAGCCCGTCTACCCACATACCTACCTACCTACCTAGACACTATTCTTGACCCAAAACTAAATTGGAAAGCTAACATAGAGCAAAGAGTTAAAAAGGTATGCATAGCCTTATACTCTTGCAACAAAACTCTTGGCAAAAGCTGGGGACTTCGACCGAAGATAACACTTTGGATGTATTCTGCTGTAATTAGGGATGCAAACGATACATCGATGTTTTGCAAAAAAAAATCGATGTATCGTTGTTAATACCGATGTTTTTTTTTAACATCGATTTTTGTCGTGGAACTATCGATGTTTCAAACATCTATGTTTTTTAAGACGATATTGCATCCCTAGCTGTAATACGTCCTATTTTTATCTACGGCTCCTTAGTCTGGTGGCCAGTTTTAGCCAAAGCGTACAATATCACAAAACTAAACAAGGTACAAAGAACTGCATGTATAGGCGTCACTGGCGCCCTAAGAACGACTGCCGCAGATGCGCTTACAGTTATTTTGCACCTTCTACCTCCAGATCTACACGCAACGTTCATGGCCACATGCAGTGCACTTAGACTAAGAGAGTCAAACTGCTGGAATAGCAGAACTTATGGACATGGCAACATCCTTAACTCACTACCACAACAGGCAATACTGAGTCATACTAACTACCTTATCCCAAAGCTAAATTTCAATAAAAACTATAGGGCATACTTTCCAACTAGAACTGAGTGGAAAAGCGATAGAATCATCCAAAACCATGACATAGCCATCTTCACAGACCTTTCGAAGATGGACTCTGGTGTGGGCGCTGGAATTTTATCCGTAGCCCTCAAGATATCAAAGTCACTCAAGCTACCAAGCTTCGTGTCTTGAAATTAAAAACAGAACAGAATCAGCACAGCGGATAGCAATCTTTTCAGATAGTCAAGCTGCTATCAAAGCTCTAACATCCATAACCACAACGTCAAAACTAGTGGATTGCTGCTGCAAGGAACTATCCATTATAGGTGAACGGAGCCCGGTCTGTTTGATCTGGGTTCCCGGGCACACGGGTATAATAGGAAACGAAGCAGCAGACGAGCTAGCCAGACAAGGATCCAAACTCGATAGTCTCGTTGTAGAACAAGTCCAGGCTACACTAGGCTTCGTAACAAATAACATCTACAATCACTTCCTCAAGATCGCCAACGAAAGATGGACCAAGCTGGAAACATGTGTCCTATCCAGAAGCTTATGGCCCAACTACAACTAAAAGAGAACAAAAGACCTGCTTAACAACAGTAGAAGAAACATATCCAGAATCACAGCAGTCTGTACTGGACACTGGGCTGTTGGCAGGCATGCTGAAAGACTAGGCATACCATTTAACTCGCACTGCCGCAGCTGCCAGGTGGAAACTGAGCCAGAAACACCCGAGCACTTTCTGTGCAAATGTCCGGCTCTAGCTAGAGTCAGACAACGCACTCTGGGCAAAGCCTTCTTTAACACCCCTAATAATCTCTCAGAAGCAAACATTCATAGTCTGCTAGCCTTCATAAATTCCACAAAGTGGTTTCAAAATTAGGCTAATCTGCGTGAATACACGCTCCTTTTCACCCCCATCTCACAAATTAGGTATCCCATAGGATGTGGTATCAAAACGGCGCTTTCATGGCGCTAATTGGGAAAACAGGATCTGTATGTCCACCGCCACTTTTACCTACCTAGCTACCTAGCTACCTAGGAATCTAGTTATTTGTAACACAGGAAGTGTAATGAAGGTGGGTTCATTACCAGAAATAGACACGAGGTACTTGGCATAACTCTTGTCTCCTACAACTTCTCCAATTACATTAGTAATTTAAAGTCTCCAATAACCATTCGTTTTCGGACAATAGATATCTCCAATTTGACCTTAACGGTCTTCCCCCCGAGCAATCCCCAGTTAGGAACTATAAGAATACTAATTGGTCTCTATACAAAAGCATTTTAGGTAAGTCCCTTTGAAGGGCACCTCCTTCTCCTACGGACGCCACTGAGTTGGACCGGTTAGTAAATTCGTTCATCACTGCCTTTAACAAGGCGATGGATACTGCCTGTCCACTCAAAATCGCAAAAACAACTCTAAGCCACACTGGTGGAATAGCGAACTTGAAGTAAAGAATCACTTGAGATTCTGCTCGATACCCACTTCCCCAGCTGCTCGGATAACCAACCCCTTTTCTCCACGGATTCTGGTTATCCAATTAGTCGCCTCCTGAAGCTCACCACTAAGCGTACAATAGCATTGATTATTCGCAGCTTCAAACCATATAAATCCCCTGGTCCGGATGGTATTATTCATTTATTTACGTATTCATTTCGTCTTTCAAGTACATAGCTTTTTAATACTACTGGTAATAATAATATTTGATATTTATAATAATGTATAGAAGCCTTAAATAACATATAATTTAGATTAATTTAGAGTAAATTGCTATTCATGTGGGCGTCTGTGGGCGCCGTGTCGTAGTGGGTAAGTGCGTCGACTCCTACGCTCGAGGTCGTCGGTTCGAATCTCGAAAAAAAAACATCAAACATTTTTTCACGGCTCCACCTCTTTCGAGTCACTGACAATGCTCAAAGAGTATAACTGTCTAGGAAAAGCTTCTCAATCTCGCCGTTCGGAGTCGGCATTAAACTGTAGGTCCCCTCCAGTCGTGAGAGAACAATAGCACGCACAACACGAGTGGTTGCTGAGAAGCTAGGCCCAGGTGCACCTTGGACTGTAGCGCCGCCATTATTATTATATTATTATTATACAAATTTTAAAATTCAATTTTTACAAATCTCTCTACTCATATTAAGGTCTATAACATTGGCAACTAAGTTGTATTTTATGCAAGTGTTAGTTACAGGATCGTTTTTCCCATACTCCCATAGCTTCGAAACATAAAAGAAATCTCTAGGTCTCAGACAGCGAGACGGGGTGTAAACATTGAACATAGAAAGCAGAACTGGAAAATCAATGTGAGCAGTAATTACGTCATGAGTGAAGAGAACTGAATAATAAGTCCTCCTTACATGCAGTTGCTTTAGATCAATAAGCTGGTATCAAGCATTATAATCAGGAATATTTGAATTCCATGACATCTTTCTAAGAGCAAACCTAGTAAATCTCTTTTGTATTCTCTCAATACGAATAGCGCTATTATATAAAGGACTCCATATTAAACAACAGTATTCTAATATAGAACGATTTAAGGAAATATACACTGACTTAAGAGTGTAAAATCTTTTGAATTTCGAAACAAGAATCCCAGCATGGAGTTGGCCTTTGAAATAATATGGTCGATGTGCATAGAAAAAGTTAGTTGAATGTCGCATATAACCCCCACATCTTTATGCGATGATACTCTTGTTAAGATTTTATTATCAATCATACATTCATAGATTATAGGAGATAGAATTCTAGAAAATGTCATAACCGAGCATTTACTAATATTGAAATGTAGTCCATTCAATTCGCACCACTTCTGTACAGATGCAATATCATTTTGTAACTCCATCGCATCCGCCATTGATTGCACTGATTTAAAAATGTTTAAATCGTCAGCGTATAAAAGGCAGTTAGAATGGGAAACATAGGAGGGCAAATCGTTAATAAAAAGAAGAAACAGAGGAGGGCCAAGGTGACTACCTTGAGGTACCCCAGAGAAATTGAAAATTACCTTTGACAGATCATTTCCTATTTTTACAAACTGTCTACGATTTTTAAGATAGCTAGTCATCTGTTTCAAGATTTTAGAATGAAAACCAATCATCTCTAACTTCTTTATGAGCACATTATGTTGAACCCGATCAATGTCTTCAAGAAATCAGTATATATCGAGTCAACTTGATGTCTCGCTTCCATGGAACGTAAGCCAAAAATTTGTAAGGATAACCAAATTCGTCAAAGTTGATCTTCCACTCACAAAGCCATGTTGAAATTGTGATATATGGTTTCGAACTTCAGCATATATTTTCTTCTTAACAATAGCCTCGAATAATTTCGGAGTTAATTGGAGATAAGCTATTTGTCTGTAGTTGACAATAGAACTTCTGGGTCCAGATTTGTGAATTGGGGTGATGAACGAATCCTTCCAGCAATCCAAAAATTCGGCGCGAGCTAGTGACATATTAAAATTGATAGTCAAAGGCTTGACTAACATCCTAACATCCTTACACATTTTCAAAAAAAGCAGGGGAAGATTATCAGGCGTTAGGCTTGCTCTAGAATCCAGAGAGGACAACTCAGAAATAATATCATCATTCGTCAATTCTAATAGCCCTATGTCTTTCGATTGTATTTGCACAAAGTTCTGAACTGCAACATATTCCTACGTCAACAAAGTTTGACTGGAAATGTGATGCAAATATATCGCATATAAGCTTACGGTCATCAGTAGATACATTATCGTAGAACATATTCGATGGATTTCCAACAGACATACGTTTAGTATTGAGAAACGTCCAGAATGTCTTTGAGTTTTGTTCGATTTTTAACTTGAGAGAAAACATGTATTGCCTGTAAACAAATCTCTTTAGGAATTCATATTCTTTCCTCATACGACACAATACGTTACGCAGTGAATTGTCTTTAGCACATCTCTTTAATGTCGTGTTTAAAGCATTTTTGAGTCTACATAAGCTTCTATTGAATCAGATAGGTTTTTTGGAATAAACATATCTGTTAACCGGAACAGACCTGGATATGGTATCTTATAAAATGTCTCAAAACTTAGTATAAATTAAGTTTAAACTTGGGAAGTCGAAAGTTGTATCCTAATCGACAGAAAGGAAATAGTTATTTAATAAATTGTAATCAGCTTCCATGAAATCCAACTTAGACTTATCATCAGAAGGATCAGATACAAAGATGTTAAAAACAATCATATTAAGTAAAACTAGCAGTGCTTTATGATGCATACTATTATTTAGTAATGGAGAATCAACTTCCATGACAACAGCCTCTAGTTCTTCATCAATAAAAATTAAATCTAAAATTCTTTCAATTGAATTACGAATTCATTCATTAAATCAATAAATTCAAATTCGATATTTATAGTGACATTATAAGCAATCATACATTTGTCTTCTTCAGAGAAAATCCATTTTAAATTAGATAAATTAAAATCACCAAGCACAATAGTATAAGAATTCTCAGGTAGGTAAAAACATAAATGTTTGACAAAGTATAATTACTCGCATTAAAATACTCTATGCGCACACATAATTGTTCAATAGCAGCCGATGATTCTGATAATGCAATTTGTCCACTCTTAAAACATGAACGAAACATCGATCATGTCGGCAGACATCAAAGAACGTGGTGAAAAGTTCAGCAGAAAAAATGCCTTCGTGCAACCAGGTCTCAGTTAGGGCAATCACAGTATAAGAACAATTAGCAGCAGCGTCAAAACGCCACGTTATGGTAATAGAGCGAAATAGAAACATTGGCATTATGGCGTGCAGGAAGAGAAGGCGTTATGTTCGTTTTTCGATTCCGCCTTTGCCCGTTCCGTTTTTTTAGAGAAATCGAAAGGCTCTCACTCTCATTCCCTTCGGCCAGAGTTCGGAATCGAGAAAGTTAGACAACATATGCTCTGGTATACCAAGTTGAAAATTTACATATTTGAGAGAGATTTCATCAGCATCAACTTTGATCAGCTTGTGGCATTCCAAATTCCGTGGATCAATGTTAAAGTTAGATGAGACGTAATCCACAATTGACTGACTGGTTGTAGCAGGTTTGAACGAAGAAAGATAAAGCCACTTTGGTCGGCTAACAATCTCGAGTTCCACAGCGACGTTGGGATTGTTGTTGTTTCCAACGACGGAATTGTTGCGCTTGTTGGGACGAGTATGAGCAACTGTTTGCCAAATGGAAGTATCGGGCACTAGGGGTTCATTGACCTGGGGATCGATTTCCATTACATGTTCCAGTTGACACGCTCGTTGTGTTTGTTTCTAAATTACCAGCTGATACTGCAATAGCACATTTCTTATTAGAAACGGCCTGTTCTATGGATGAACAATTTGGGTTTTTGTTGTTAGCAACTACAGCACAAAGGGGCAAAAGTGTAGGACTTAGGTTATGCTGTTTAGCAGAATTTACACGTTGGGCACTGCCTTCAGCAACGGAAGAGGATGCGCGGGACACAGTTCCTTTATCCATCGCGAGTAATTACTTGCGATTTATCACTGACATTTACTGAAGGTCGCGATATTAAGTTTTTAATTTCAGTTAATTCAGACTGGAGCTTATCAATTCTGGCAATAAGAAGATCAGTGTCAATAATTTTATTATTGCACTTAGAACAATTTGAAGAAACCATAATAGGCAGAGTCACCGTCTAGCTCTCGCCGCGATAATATCGTTTGTCTGATTGCGCTCTCGGTCACTTTTCTTCCTTGTGTTCCGTTATTTACCGATAACAAACCGCCGTTACCTTTCTTTATTCATTTACATTTCTCCATATTAGTGAAAAAACAAAAAAAAACAAGTGTATTGTGACAAACAACTGCCCAATGGCCTCTGGGCCACGTGTCCTCTCGGGCAATCGGTTTAGCGGTCTCGATGTGGACTTGCTATCCGAACCCAAACAACATAAAAGGAAAAAAACCAATTACACACCCATTCAAAACTTTAGCTTTGATAATGTGCTACCAAACCACGTTGTATCCAATAACCCTAAATTTATCATAATCTCGTCTCTAAACGCAGAAAAACCGCTATCATCTTACAGCGTCTTCCTGCTTAAAAAAGCAATCGATAATATAAGTACTGCTTATGACAATATTAGCCAACTCCGTGATGGGAACCTTTTGGTTCTAACTAAGTCACAAAAAATCGCCGACCTATTTCTCAAACATAAAACCTTGTCCAACATCTGCCCTGTCTCCATAACGCTTCACTCAAGTTTGAACTCTTCAAAGGGTACAGCCTACGCACCCTGCCTTATTAACGTACCTGAAACTGAGATAATTCATGAGATGAAAGCGCAAGGTGTGACAGATGTTTTTAAATTTAAAAAAACTATAGACGGCAACCAACGCGCCACTGGCCTCGTCCTCTTTACCTTTGACCTCTTCCGCCCTCCTACTTCAGTTAACATTGGTTGGTATAACGTTAAAGTTAACGAATATTATCCCAATCCAATGCGGTGCCAAAATTGCCAATTATTAGGACACACCTCAAAAAGATGCAAGAGGAACCCTTCTTGTGTAACTTGCAATCTTCCACCCCACGACCCCGATAACTGCACACGTACCTCATGCGCCAATTGCCAAGAAGATCACCCAGCTTCCTCTAGAACTTGCAAACGGTACTTACAAGCAAAGGAAATCTTAAAAATCAAGACGATTAAGAAGTGCAGCATGGCTGATGCCCGAAAGACATTTCAAGAACAAAATCCTTCACCCGTTCTTTCCCAAACCTACTCTGCAGTCGCAAAAAATGTACCTCAATCAGACAAAGCCGGATCAAACCTAAATAATTCTCCATTACATAATAAATCTTTTGAAAAAAATAACTCACATACCTCAACCACTGTTCAATCCCATATTACACCACCAACAAACACTCATAATAATAACACAACTGCTCATAACAAAAACAATAACTCCAAGAATTCACGCAACACTCTCACAAACTCCACACACATTAACTTCATCGACAACCAACCTTCTACATCTACTTCCAAGACCCCTGAAAACCATACTTATGCAAACCCTCACAATTTAAATACTATCTCACACAATCAAAATCAAACCAGCCTTCCGAATCCAAAATCTCAAGAAACTGCAGAATCCAGCGATTCACCATTATCAACAATTACGCAAACCCTTATCAAAACCCACCAATATTACACAATACCTACAGATATAGTGGATGATGATGACATCTAACACTAACCACCATTTAGCTCATCGTTCGGACTCTGTTGGGCCACAGAGTCCTCCACACTACCCCCAAAACCTGTCTAACCCAAATCTTCTACAACATAATTCAACTTATAATATACGAAATTCTTCTTCAATTGTTAACTCTTCTCTGAAGATTCTTCAATGGAATCTTAACGGTTTTTTTAATAATTGCCACGAATTGCAATTACTTATTAATGACCTCAAGCCCTCTATAATTTCACTACAGGAAACCCACATTAAACATAACTCACAACCTACCCCACCTAAACAATACTCCGCTTTTTTCCACAATCTTGATTCAATCACCTCTTCAAAACAAGGCATTTGCCTTCTGGTCCACAAATCCATCCCACATAAATTTCTCAACATAAATTCTAGTATATCAGCAATAGCAGTCGAAATAACACTAAAAATTAAACTCACGGTAATCTGTTTATACATACATCCCGAACAACAGTTCTCGTGTAATGATCTCGACGACATCCTGACCAACATTAATACACCTATCATAATAACAGGCGATTTCAATTCATGGAGCCCCTCCTGGGGGTCGCCCTCCTACAGCAAACGAGGTAAAACAGTTGATCGCTTCATTTTAAACTCCAGACTCGCTATTTTAAATGATGGTCGTCCTACATTTTTCTCTTCTCATAAAACATATACCCATGTCGACTTAACGGTAACATCTCCCTCCCTTATTCCACACTGCACATGGACCGTTTCCGATTACCTACACGGTAGCGACCATTTCCCCATAACAACGACTTTGTCACTTGGATCAAACATTGCCCCCATAAAACACCATAAAAAATTCATACTGAATAAAGCTGATTGGGAGCTGTTTAATTCCATAGTATCAAATGAAATCTTGAAAAGACAACACACTCCCAACATAAACAAGGAAGCAGCAATCATTCAAAGATGTATTCGTTGCGCTGCAAATGAAGCAATCCCCCAGACCAAAGAAAAATTGTGTCATAAAAATGTGCCTTGGTGGTCTAATGAATTGTCTGCCCTTCGCCGCGAAAAAGAAAAAACCTGGCGTCTATTTAAAAAATACCCAACTGATCCCAATTTGATACTTTATCGCAAAGCTAATGCCAAATTCAAGAGGGCGGCAAAGGCAAAAAAAATCGAAAGTTTCGAGAAGTTAACTGCTGGAATTAACCCAAACTCTACGCCAAAGAAAATTTGGGCTGATATTAAAACCCTCACTGGCAATTACACCCCCCATTCTATTAAAACGATTGTAACCGACTCTAACACTTGTCCTTTACAAATAGCCGAATTTTTTGCAACATCTTGGGAGAATTCAAGTAACGATTCCAACTTCCACCCCAACTTTATTCAAGAGAAAAACTTACTCCTTCAACAACAGCTTCCACCGTACAACATTGATACCACTTCAAGTCAAATGGAATCACCTATCAAGATGATAGAATTTGAATGCTGTCTACAAGCCGTCAAAGGTACAACACCTGGATTTGATCGAATATCCTATGGTATGGTAAAAAATGCTCCTCCAGCTTTAAAGACAAGATTATTGGCCCTTTATAATCAAATCTTTGACGAAGGTATCATTCCGCAAGCATGGAAGATGGCTAATATTATTCCCTTGCCAAAACCTAATAAAGACCACTCCTCAATTTTAGGATATCGACCAATATCTCTCCTTCCCTGCACTGCGAAAATTCTAGAGAAAATCATCTCCAAACGTCTTTTTTGGTTTCTTGAAAATAAAAAGCTTTTACCGCCTAATCAAGTGGCCTTCAGAAAAGGTAGAAGTACTACCGATGCACTTCTGTATTTAGATGACTTCATTTCCTCAGCCATTTCAACAAGGAACCACGTCTCAATCCTCAGCATTGATTTCGAAAAAGCGTTTGATCGCATCGGGCTTCATGTCATTTTGAAAAAACTCATCCAATGGAAGGTTGGACCAAAAATGTTCAAATATGTAAGATCGTTTCTCACCAACAGATGTTTTCGCATAACAACCAACAATGTCTCTTCCGCCACACATAACCTTCGAAATGGCATTCCCGAAGGATCCCCATTATCTGTTGTACTATTCATAATTGCCTTTAACGAAATTAGCAACATAATTAATGAATATAACAAGGTTCACCACGTTTTATATGCAGACGATCTAATACTCTTTTCAAATTGTAAAAACTTAACCTTAACTGGTGGCCTTTTTTCAGACATCCTTGACCGTCTGTCAATATGGGGTAATACATCAGGGTCTTTAATTTCTGTTGACAAAACCCAAACATTACATATATGTAAAAAATTAAACTACCCAAAACATATTTCGGTACAACTCAACAACAAATATATAAGCAATGCCAACTGCATAAAGGTACTCGGTCTACTACTCGATTCAAAATTCAACTTTAACAGTCACTGTACTTACATCAAGAAACATCTAACTCCTAGATTAAATATAGTTAAATACCTATCTTCAAAAAATAGTTTCTGTAATATCAATACTGTCATTAACATCACTAGATCCATTATTTTATCAAAAATTGATTACGGTTTGGCTATTTATGGTAAATGTTCTAAATCCCGCCTTCAACTTATCTCAACACCATACCATGGTGCGGTCAGAACAAGCTTAAGAGCCTTTCGGACAACTCCCATAATAAATCTACTCACGGAAGCAGGTCTACCCCAAATTACGGAAAGGTTCAATCTCCTCTCCTCCCAGATCATGCAAAATATTAATTCCCCGTTGACTTCTCCCATTCACGGAGTAGCGAAAGCCTTACTAACACGAAAAAAGAAGCAGAAATATCCGTCGACATTAGCCCAAACCATATCCTCCGCTAAAACCCTGGATATCCCAATAGCTATACAACAAAAAAGATATTCATTCCCTCCCTGGTTTCTTCCGGATGATGTAATAATCACTGAGTTAACAAACTTTCCCAAGGCTACCACTAACAACGCCATGTATATAGCTCTTTTCTCCGAATTAACCCACAAATATAAACACCTTGGATGGAATTTCCTATTTACGGACGGCTCTAGGACAACTATCGGGACATCATTTGCGATTGTAGACGGAAATGGTTTAATCATCTCCAAAGGACTTTTACCCTCTTTTTCTTCAATCTTCACAGTCGAGGCCTTCGCCATCCTTAAAGCTATCGAAACAGCTTGCAACAGAAAAACTATTATCTTTACGGATAGCCTGTCCTCAATTGTTGCTATTAAAAACATTAACAACTCTGCAAGCATAATAGTATCTAGCCGGCATCAAAGGCAACGAGGAAGCAGACGCGGCAGCAAAATCAGCTATTATGGAACCCCTCATTACTTTCTATAGTTTCAATAAAAAAGATATAAAAAGACACATCGTATCAAATTGGAAATACAAAAGAAAAGTCAATTGGTCCGGTTACCAACACTTGTATAAAGAAATTAACCCCACTGCTGAAAAAGCCATCTTTCCAGCGAACGTACCTATCAAAATGTTACAAACTTTCATTAGACTTAGAATGGGGCACACTTACATTACCCATGGACATCTTATCACAAAAGAACCACCACCTTTCTGCTACCTTTGCGTGGAAAAACCACACTTGACTGTAAAGCATCTATTAGACTGCAAACAAATAAATACAATTTGTCATCGGAAATTTAACCAAAGTCTTAGGGAACTCTTAACTACCACAAGCGAAAAAAACATAAAAAATGTATATCATCTCATGTCAGCTATTAAACTAAACAATATCTAATCATCTAGCCGTAGGCCATAGCAGCTAGCGCTACAAAAATATTTATTAATATTATAATTTATTTATATATTAATATGCTAATAACATAACATAACATAATAGGCAAATTTTGATAGAATACTTGGGTGGAAAACTCTGTACTATTAGCACGTCCGACTTGTATGACAGTTCAACTTCGAATTATACCAGCGGAACTCCAATTGAACTTGGACCTAATTCTTCCATGGTTGGAAATTATCCTTAAAAGATGCCTTAACCTGTCCCACATTCCTATAAGGTGGAGACAGGTGAAGGTAATCTTCCTACCTAAAGCAGGCCGAAGTTCTCACGTCAATCCCAAGGACTGAAGACATATAAGCTCATCTTCTTTCCTACTTAAAACACTGGAAAGATTCATAGATATCCATCTTCGCAGCAATATAGACCCATCTAAATTGTCAGTCTCCCAACACGCATACACTAAAGGCAAATCTGTAGATACTGCCCTACATTCGCTTCCCTTCAGAATACACTATGGTTGCCTTTCTGGACATCGAGGGTGCTTTCAACAATGTCTACCTTTCCTCTATCATCAGTGCACTGGTGAATCTTGGCGTGGACAAGGGACTCGGTAGAAGGATCTACCAACTGCTCGTCAGTAGAGTAATCATATCGAAGCTGGGTTCCACCACCGCCACCAGACTTGCCAGCAGAGGAACACCACAAGGTGGAGTTCTATCTCCTCTGCTATGGAACATCGTGGTCAATGAACTACTTTTGTTGCTAGATAAGGCAAGGTGATAGCCTATGCGGACGATATTGCTGTAGTAAACTCGAATAAAGATCCAACAGTGCTAAGGGATCTTATGCAAAATGCTCTCTCCAAATTATCTGCGTGGACCAGGGCAAACGGTCTTAGCATCAACGCTCATTAAACGGAAATCTCTTTACACGGAAATATACAATTCTTACCATCGACCCCCCTACTATTGACGGCACCAGCTCTAGATTCCCCGATTCGTCCAAATATCTAGGGCTTATCTTAGATAGGAGACTAAACTGGAAGCATCGCTTGCTCTTTACATAAGTAAAAGAGCCACAGGCAAAATATGGGGTGTCCAAATTCACATCGAACCTCCGGTGGTACAACGACGTAAGTGCAAAAACGTCAATTCTTCAGAAAACGCGATTTAACATTTTGAAAACCTTTTTTATTAAAAAACACATACAATTTTTTTTTAATGGAACAAACTATTTATAAAAGGGGAATTAAACATAGTTTTTGGCAGTTCAGTCATTTTTTGTGCTTCAAACAGTATTATTAATAATATAAGTATAAATAAAGATAAGTTATTTTAAATAAAGAAACTTACAAAATGATAGCATAAAAAGGCTCGCAGTAACTTGGAATCTGCCCCCTGGAGACAAATAGAGTATTTTCAATTGGGTCTTTGTTGGAAGGAAGAAGGAAATACCTTCTTTGTAAAGTTGTGGCATACTTAACTCTGAATTTTCAAAATTTGCACTCACGTCGTTATTCTACCGGAGGAGCGATATGATCTATTGGATCTACGTAGCTGTCATTAGACCCATACTGTTGTATGGACTGTATGTCTGGTGACATACACTACACTACAATAACCTTAGGAAAGTTCAATGTCTGCATCTGCATAGGAGGTCTATTGAGAACTACGCCTAGCAACAAACACCGCTATACGTCTCATGGCCTCCTCCCAGTGGACCAATACTCCTTCATATGGTCACTCCTCTGTACTAAGTTCTCTAAACTTCCCGACTAGAAATCTAGACCAAGCCACACCCCAATACTTTCCTGATAAGAACTTTGAAACAGATAGAGACTTTTGGAATGACAACCATAAACCATTTGCAGGTTCCTTGCACTTCTTTACGGATGGATCAAAGACCCAGGATGTGGTTGGCAGTGACGTTTTCTCTAATGAATTAAACATAAGTCTCTCCTTTCGCATACCCGACCACTGTAGCGTGTTTCAGGCGGAGATAATGGCGATTAGTGAAGATCTGTCCTGGCTCAAACGGAATGTAATATCCGGGCGTGATATTTGCATTTTCACGAACAGCCAGGCAGCATCAGGTCTCTAGAATTGGTCTCTATAAACTACAAAGTTGTAATCAACCGTCACTCATCTTTAGACGATATGCACGATCAGTTCAACATTCACCTCTGGTACCCAATACCAGGCCATAGAGACATTCCAGCCAACTGCAAAGCGGATGAGCTTGCCAAGTTCGCTACCACACAACCATTTCTACCGAAACACAGCCTCTTGGGTATGCCCCTCACAACTTGTAAATTGTTGCTATCAGTAGATGCAACTCATAAAACAAATAACAGATAATTTTTGCAGAAGCTGCCTAGACGAGGAGGTGGAGAGCGTTTCACACCTTCTTCGCACCTGTCCGGCCCTAGCGTCTATTCGACGCCTACATCTAGGGGCCTACTTTTTCGATAACTTATGTGAACTCAGTGTGGTTCCCATTAATAATCTACTACGCTTCATTATAGGCTCCAAATGGTTTCCCACAAATACTTTATTGGATTAACCTCAGTCAAACCATGTGGCTGCACAATGGATCAACTCTGGTCTAAGTGCACATCTTGGCCACTTCATACCTACCTACCTTCCCTTTCAAATAGCGACGTTTTTTGTGCAGGGAACCAATTTAACTCAAAATTCAAAAAAATGCGTTTAAATCTAATTAGTTCATTTTCTAACAGATGGATTTCAAACAATAAAAAAAAATTTAAAACTTTTAACATAATTAAAGAAGTTTACAAAATTCAATTTATTTTTCAATTCTGATACGTTGTATCATGCATCGTGTGAAATTGTTTTGGAGCTTGTGGGCACATCCATGGAGTTTATTCGAGCTGGGACAATTTTTTTAAAGTTGTCATCTACATCTGTCATTAATTGTCACGTTTGAAGTTTGGTTTGAGTTTATATTTCTGTTTACGGCTGTATTATGTGTAAGTTTATTTTCATTCATGAAAAGATTCTCAGTTATCGAAATGTCTCCAAAGATCGATTTGATAATCTCTCCCCCCATCAAGGTTTCCACATATCAACCCTAGGACGGAGTCCCAAGTAAATTCTCTTTGGCCAATATGTAGCATGTCATTCATTTAAGACATTTTCATTGCAGGGTTTTTAGGACGAAGCGCCTAAATTCTTATGTTTAGGGGTAGATTTTTCTGATTGCTTGTTTTGGTTCCCTTCATGTTGCGAGCATTTTTCAGTATATCTCTCTAGATCTCATTTCAAACACAATCGTTGACTTTTTTGGATCACGGCTACGGAGTCCTCTTTTAACTCTTTTAACCATTCAGAGGTTAACCGTTTTAAGAGAATATTTTTCTTTTGTTTAAAGCTGTTTAGAAGCTAAAACTTACTTAGAAAGTACTTTACCTAGAACCAAATGTCTTTATATATAATTTAGAAATATTTTTGGTTCTAAATTTCGGTTTTTATACTAATATTTTTATCTTTTATTAGAAGATTTAAAAATGTTGCTTATACTTTGACAAACGTCAAATCACAACAGTATTGTTTTGAAAACATTTGCACTTGTATTCATTTATGTATTTGTACATTCAATCTTAGGAAATGGTTAACTAAGACTTATAATAGAACAAAATAAATTAACAGTTTATTCTTTAGTAAAAATAAATTAAAATATGAAGTATATTTTATATATGTATATATTTTACTTATATTTTAATATTTACAGAAAGAGGAAAATTCTTCGAATGAAAAAGATATCTTAAAGATGTTTTTATAACTTTTTTAGTTACAGAACTTCAAACACTAAAAGGAGGGTTAAAAATCAGTCGGTGGTCCTGATCTTCTAGCATTTTGTCAGGCATGAGAAATTGCATACCTTTCTACAAACATTTTTTAATAGTATTGGCCGATTTCACACAATACGCGTTCCAACCGAGGTTCGCGTTCGCATTTTGATAAATTAGTACACTTCCAAAAACTTATCACCTTTTTATCACGCAAAAATTGTTCGTCTTCAATAAAAAAAGGATCATTATACTTTGCTATCACCGTTGCAATTAGATGTACAGTCACTTTTAAAGCTTGTACTTAGCCATTCTATGGTTAAATTAAAAACATGTATATGTTGTGATAAATAAAATGAAGCGTGTTTTGAGGTACAATTTCAGAATTTATTCACGTCTCACGTACTTCATTCCAGTTAATATTAATTGAAAGAATTTCTCAGCCAATGACTCACTTCTGATGCTTATTATTTAAGTTTACAACGCAAATATTTCATCTTTAAGAACAACGACGGAATTTCTTAAATTTCCATCTTCAAATCATCCCAAAGTCCGTCACCAGAGTAAAACATTCATCGATGCCATCGTCATCCGATCAACCCATGTCATCCCATCAACCCCCAGCCACACCGACATACCTATGGGAGCACCATGCATTAGCCTGGTCAGCATTCTTTGTATTTAAGATGTAGTTTCTAGGTAGATTTAGTTCATTAATGTAACATGCGGTTTCGCTGTCGGTTAATTTTTTAATAGAATTATTTTTTGGGAAAATAGTAATTCAATTTATATATAAAATATATTTTCAATTTCTTAGTGGTGATGGGTGGCAAACGGTCTTGCGTACTAGTGAATTTTAAGTCGCGAACCTCTTTCCCTCGGGTCATCTGCGTTTCATAACATATACATCTACGTATAGCACCCGAAAACGTTTATGCAGTATATTACATTGGAAATGTTGGAATAAAAAATAACAATAAACAATGTATGAGTACAATATTAATACTTACGTATTTCATTCGATGGATATTTATGTCAATATGTTTTTCAAAATTTATACGAAGGCGTTGTAGGGCATCGAAATACAGATCCTTATCTTTTGATGCATTGAGTTCTTCATATATTTGCAGAGAAAGCCATGGATACCACTCTTGAATTTGATTAAGAAATTCTTGTATTAAGCTTGCATTATCTTGCAGAATCCAGAAAAGTTGCAAAATTTTTTTCTCTTCAGTCGACTTTATTAAAAATATTTACACTTTAAAAATTACTATTTTCCAATTATTATTATTACATGTTACTTACCTGACCAAGAATATTTTGCATTTGTTCTTCATTGAATACGCATCGTATCTTATCTTTGACATCGTCTACACTGAAGTCTTTAAAAAAGTCTTTGAGGAATTTAGGGAGGACGTCTCGAAGTGTAACAGTATCGACTTCACTGGAATTTCGGCTGTGATGGTTCATTATTTACTGTTAAACAAAAAATGTTTATAACATTAAATATTGACAAATCTTTAAATAATGACAAGAAATATGCACATATGTATGTATGCATGCATGTAGTTATATGTAACTACAATTTAATAGCTACTCTGATCTAAGGCTGAACAAAGGTCAAGCATCTTGAATACAAAAGTGTATGTAGGATAGGAGCATTGGTCTAACGAACTCGATCGAAAATAACGTGACACTAACTTCAGTCGACTAAACGGCAGGACAAAAAGAAGATAACGAAACGGTAGTATATAATAACACGGCAGACGATCTAATAGTTGACAGACACACACACAAGTAGACGGGCGACGATGCAAGGGACTCGACAGACAAAACACATGAGGAAGTAGTCAGTCATCAAATTGCTGGCAAAGTTACCAGTTGTGTAGAATAATTTGTGTAAAAAGTGAATAATAAAATTGAAATAACATAACTGTTTTGCATTTGATGATCCTACAAATTGGGGGCAAAACCGGGATCATCGTGTCCTTATTTTCTACTTCAAGAAACAAACTATGTATAAGTTTTAATTCGGATTGCTCCAATGATTGGAAACGTAGAGTAGTGTATAGTGCGTGCAACAACACCACACACATGAAAAAAAAACAAAACTATTTAAAGGGTAACAACGCAGCCTATGATGAAGCGTAGTAGATACTTATGGGAACCTCACTGAGTTCACTTAAGTTCTCAAAGAAGTAGGCCCCTAGATGATGGCGTCGAAGAGACACCAGGGCCGGACAGGAGCAGAGGAGGTGTGAAATGGTTTCCACTTCCTCTTCGTCTAGAGAGATTCTGCAGAAATCATTAGCCGTAGCTCCTAGTCTACTGGCATGATTTCTACGATTGTGTACCCCACCGGAAAATCGTCGTGTCGTGTCCAGACGAATGAGTGCTAGGGGCAGAGACAACGGAGCAGATAACGGTGAATAAAGGAAGCCTCGTGTCCAGACGAGTGAGTGCAAAGGCAGAGACAACAGAACAGATGGCGGTTAGCAGATGTTAGCTTAAGAAGAAGCTGAAGTGGAAAAGGAAGCAGAAAAGTAAAAGGGTATCCCCCGACCGAATGTTGGCCAGTTAGATTATCCTTATCTATCTTTTTTATTGATTATTGGCGCTAGATTCTAAATTAAATTCATATTTTATAGTATTTGAAGTAAAATTCTGTTGTTTATTAAATAATTGCTTTTAGTATAAAAAAATTAAATCGCGCGGATCGCTCCACGCCCATCTACGATTACTTAAAATGAAACTCAGAATTTAAAACGTTACAAAGATCCGTTTATTCGACTCGCAGTCACGATTGGGAATGCTCTAACAAAATGTATAACTTAATAACCTAAGCTCGGTTGGCCTTGGTTCCCACGGACAAGTCCGAGCGTGCGTTGATAAAAATGCAACCGCAGCGTCTGGTGCAATATGATCGCCGACAGGTGTGCGAGGTTGCGGCGTGCGTGTGTTAACTGCCTCCTTTTTAAATATCTGCGTATGGCTCTGGTCATCAATGGATTGCTGACCTTGCTGGTTTCGGATTTTGTTTGGTTGTTGAACTTCCCTTGAACGTTGGGCTGGCTGCGGTACCTGCTTCCGGCGGAAGGACAGACGGAGATCGGGGATGTCGACCTTTCCATAAATTTTTTCCACAGCATAAAAATTGTGACGAATATAGCTATTATGATGGAAAACTCTGTAATGATGGAGGAATTAAAAATGTCTTTTAGAGATTTAATATGTTCAATTTTCTTGATGCTGATGTCTTGCAGGTGTTCCAAGTTTGGCCTGATCCTCTTCCTGGTTATATTAGTGAGTACTGATGGAAGCGCCTGAAGGTATTTGGATTTTCCATCAGACTAAGTTTGATTCCGGATGCTGACCGTGTCGTCATCTAGCTGAATGAGATAGGTACCTTCTAAATGAATAGAGGAATTCTTATTTAAAAGTGAACCATTCGTGTTTTCCCCAATTAATTCAACCACCTCCTTCTAAAGTCACACACCGCGGAGCCACCCCTAAGGACTCTGGACAGACAGTTGTCTCTCCAAAACGCCTCCTTCACATACCGAGGAATTGGATATACTGTAACAGTTGCCTTTAATTCCATAGATTTCATCATGGTTAATGAGTAGTTTCGTAAAGTAAAGAACAATTTGTTTTCCGCTTCTGATTGCAGCACGGGTGGTCACTAAATGAAAAACCTCTGTGCCGACCTTTCGGATTAACAAGACATACAACAGTAAGGTCCCGTTAGTATACACAGAGGGCCGCGCGTATTCCACGGCTTCGACAATATTCTGATAAGGGAGGATCTCGAGTTCATTGATGATCGCGTTGATTTCTTCAGTGTCCAGTATATTGCTGTTTACTATACCGGTCTTAGCCATTTGGCAGGCTCTGATTACTTCGTTTACGCCTTCTTTAAGTATAAGTATCTTATAAAGTAGGGTTTGCCTTAACCTTTCAGTCTCGTCATTGCGTATAGCGTTGTTTTGACGGTCAATTACCTCGTCCATTCTCTTCATGACTTCGTGTGTTATCTTGAATATTTTCTCGTTGATCTTATACTGGTGATTATTGTTCTCAACCACGTCTGACTGTGTATGTAATAATGTATCCCAATCAGTGGCGTCAGGGGAGCCAGCCAGCCATTTCCAGGCTGATCCTATCCAGTTAATAGATCTAGTCTGCCTTGTTTTGGGGTCACTTAACTCTTTTATTCGGTCCTTTATCTGGTTGAGGTGGAAATTAAGAACCAGCCGTGCTTCATCATCTGCTATGTGCTCTATAACCAGTCTTTCCGTCTTTTCGAGGATTGTCCGATAGTTCTGGAGATCGATGACGTGAACTAGTTTGTAGTAACCATTTGTCAGCCTAGCATTGCCTTCCCTAATCATCACTACGGGTGATTTATATGGAAAAATGTGCAAAGATTGTGCAGGCACCAGGGTACCTAAACTGTACCATATAATGACATGACAATTTTAATTAAGAATTTTAGTTAACAAGCGAATTATTTTCCTTAAAATGTTATACAATTTTTACTTCGTTTTTCTTAATCTTAAATTACTACAATTTCTCGCAAATTTAATAAATTTTTAATTTTGGTTTAATATGTAGGGCTGCTTTACATTTCATTGCACTTTTTATTTCTTTTTTTTTGTTTTACTTGTGTTTTTTTATATGAGCTATATGAACTCTTCTTCCACTCTCTGTCGTTATGGTTACGCGATTGTCTTTCGCAACTATCTCCTTTTTCTACAAAGGTTTATTTTTACCTTTGATTCGTTTAATAGTGGTGAAAACGACATCACCCTCACGGTATTTCCTTGACACACTTCTCTTTCGATTTAGCCTAACATTTCTAGCTTCCATATTTCTTTTAATAATGGTCTTTATTAATTTTTGATCGAATACTTAGGAGATTTTATTTACTCTCTGGGATCTATTGAAGAAAACATCGGAGGGTTTTCGCTTGGTGACCGAATGGAAAGTGTTATTGTAGCGAACGGCAATATAATCTAGCTCCTTAACTTTGAGATCCGGATTCTCAGCTTTAAGACATCGGTAGATTTCAAGTATGGTAGAGTGGAACCTTTCTATTTGCCCATTCACCTTACTCCTATAGGAAGGGGTCAAATAAAGTTTAATTCCTAAAATCTTAATAAAATGTATAACTATGGGGCTCAGAAAACCTCTCTCGTTGTCAGTGACCAACACTTCTGGGACTGTGAAGTAGTGCAAAACTTTAATTAACTTGGATCTAATATAAATGGCTGATTTCTCTTTAATATGAAAAAATTTTGAAAATTTTGAAAACTTGTCGATAATGGTCAGGAATTTTTCATTTTGAATTTCCATAATGTCCATATGGAGAATTTCACTAGGGTATTTGGGGCAAGGTGTTGGTTACAATTCAGGGTTTGTAGGATGTCGGTCGTATTTGTTTGCTTTGTACACCTCACATGAGGCAGCGAACTTCCTAATCTGAGACATCATCTGGGGGAAATAATATCTCTCCAGTATCTCTTCTCTGTTCTCCTTCGGACCTCGATGAGCCCTCCTATGTTCTTTTTCTATTATTATGAATCTTCGCTCTTCGCTAGCAACGTCTTCGACAACCCCTTGTGTGACTCGAATTTTGTACTTCTCGAACCTTGACAAATAGACTTTTTGAAGCGCCCCTAAGTACTCCACTGGAATTTTGATTCCATTGACAACATTAGGATGAAGATTTTCCCGTAGTTCTTCGACGAGATTGTCCTCGTTAATTGACGTCAAGGAGATATAGTGACGATGGTAGCCAGCGTGTGGTTCTTCATGCGCGCGCAAATTGGGACCAATTCTAAAAATCAGTTGGTTTCTCAATACGTTGATGGGTGCCTCCACGTGGGGTATCAAATCAGAATTGTCTTGATTAGCGCTGTGAATAGAACAATAATCCGTACTACTGTTAGATAGTTCACAGTATCCCTCTTCTGCCGTACCCGTTCGGGATTCGCCAGTCCCTGAAGCCTGCCTTTCGCTCGCTGTGTCCGTGTCTGACCGGAAATCTGATTGCGCTTCAGTGGCTGTTTCTGTGCCTTCGTCGGACAGTTGGTTCATCTGAGTCTTAAGACGCGAGAGAGCATCAGCCACAAAGTTTGATTTACCAGGAGTATAAATCAACTCGTAGTTGTACTCTTCGATACGTGCCTTCCAACGTTTGAGTTTAGCGTTATGGTTTCTATTGCTCATTGCGAACGTCAGAGGCTGATGGTAGGTGTATATTCTTATCTTTTTAGCCCCGTACAGGTAATTTCTTAAATTATCAAGGGCCCAGACTATCGCCAACATCTCCTTCTCATTCCTCGCATAGTTTTCCTCTGTGCGATTCAGAGAACGAGAGATATACGCAACTGGTCTCTCCTTCCCATGCTCACCCTGGGATAACACAGCGCCAATGGCGTAATCAGAAGCATCCGTGGTCCAATTTAAACCCTTTTCGAAGTCTGGGAATGCTAATACTTCCGCAGAAGTAAGATGTTCTTTAAGGGTCTCGAATACTTTCATGCCCTCATTATCGAGAGAGACTGGGACACTTTTTGATTGATTTGCCTTAACCTGCGCGAAGGCACCACGAGAAATATTGGTCAAGGGCTTAGCGATCTTCGCATAATCTCGAACAAATTTCCTGTAATAGGACGTCAATCCGAGAAAGATTTTTAGCTCATTTAGGTTTGTAGGTGGACTTATCGTTTCAATTGTTTTAACCTTTTTCGGGTCTGGGAGAATGCATTCGGGAATAACTAAGTAACCGAGAAATTCAACAGTAGTGGCCAAGTGAGTTTTTTTCCAAATTTATTTTTAACCCGGCTTCATTGAGTTCTGAAAAGACAGTCTCAATATCTCTCAACTGATCTTCTTCGGATTTGCTAAAGACGATGATATCGTCGATATAGACGTAGCAAATCTTACCGATGAGTTCCTTGAGTACATCGTCTATCATCCTTTGGAAGATAGCGGGGGCATTCTTGAGGCCAAAAGGAAGTCTGAGGTATTCATATTTACCATTCATTGTTGAGAACGCGGTCTTGGGGATGTCTTTTTCGTGCATCATAATTTGGTGGAATCCCGAGGTAAGATCTAGTGTAGTAAAGAATTTTGCATCTCCAAGACTACCCAGAGTACTGTTTATATCCGGAATAGGGCAGGTATCTGGAATTGTTACAGCGTTGAGGCGCTTGTAATCAATTACCATCCTATACTGTTTTTCACCGTCAGGTTTTGGTTTCTTAGGGACTACCCATATGGGCGAATTATATGGGCTATTTGATGGACGAATAATGTTTTCCGAAAGGAGTTCCTTGACCTGCTTTTCGACTTGTTCCCTCATACAGGCTGGGTAAGGATAACTTTTTGTGGAAATTGGTTCATCCGTGCTTGTGAGAATTCTGGCCCTTACGTTGGTTTTAATTTTCTCGTTACCAACTGGTCCAAAAAGGTTCCTCAACCTTCCACAAATAGCCTCCAATCCAGACTTTACGGAAGCTGAAACGTGTTCTCCTAAAGAAGGTAACATGTTTACTGCTTCTGATGGTCGATTCTTTAAAGGAATCACCTTATCGGATTCGATGGTGAGCTGGTTTTTCTCTCTGTCGATGACGGCCTTAAGTTGTTTTAGCGTGTCATCCCCGATTATGCCGTCGAATGCTTTTAGACTTGGCAAGATAAAAAAAATTACATTTAATTGGGAACCTAAGCTTTGGAAGAATTTGCCGCAGATTTTATTTTCTATGCGAATTTTTCCAGCCGGACTATTCACAAAGAATGGGTTTTGGACGGGTTCGGGACATGGAGCCAGGTGCGGTCTAATGAAGTTTTTATTTGCTCCAGTGTCTATTATTAAGTTAAGAGTGACCCCGTCCCTCGTAACATACTCTAAGTATGGTACGCTGGAAATGAGGCCTCCACCATAAAATTTTCTGGTGGTGGTTCTTCATTGGTAAGATCGCCACATATCGTGCTTTCCCCTACGGTTGGTGGTTCGGGTTCCGCAGGCGTAATGCGATGAAGCCGCTGTTGCTCGTGAGGGTAATTGAGGGAGCTTGGATTGCGCCTGAATGGGTTTGGTCTATTCATATTGCTGGCACGTCTCATATGAATAGAACTATCCACTTCCATTTTGATTGGTAGATTCGAGGTAGTCGGCCTAGATGACATTCGCTGCTGTTGTGGGCCGGAGTTCCAGACTGAATTCGATCGATAGGGAGTTTTGTTCCTTGCGCTATAAGACCTGTTGACGTTTTCAGAATTTCTCTTAAAATTATAATTTACAGGAGATGATATGGTGTTAGGAGCATTTACATGGACCGAATTGCTTCTGAAATTCAAATTCTGCATCTCAAGACATGCGGAATATGCCTTCAGGCAAGGTTCGTGGTTTTTGAATTATTAGCAGTCTAGCAAGGTCTCCATTTATGCCTCTTACGAAGACGTCCAACGCGCGATTTCGGTAAGTTTCCACCAAAGCATTCATTGTTTCGGGGGAATAGACTTCGGCCCTAATTTTACTGATAATCAGTGAAAATTGGTGATTTACGGTAGCGTAGAAATCATCAACTCTTGAATTGCCTTGCGTGAGCTGGTTAAGTTGATGTTCCAACGTTTGAATGTCTCTCTTATCCGCGTAATGAAGGGAGAGAAGTCTCTTCACTTCTGCCCAATTGCCGTCGAAGATGTTGTATGACACAAGGGCTGAATCTGCCTTCCCCCTAATCTTTTGCCGAATATGTTGAAGGATTGTGCGATAGATAGGCTTGTTTCGAACAATGTCATAATACTTCAACACCGTTTCGACACTATGAACCCAAGATACGTAATGCACTGGATTTCCGTCGAAGACCTGTAATTCTTTAACAGAATCGGGAAGCTTAGAGATTTCCTTTAAATCTTCTTCACACGACGGTTCCACTTGTGGGGTAGGGATGTTCGTTCGTTCCAGAACAAGTAGCCGATTAGTGATAGCTCCTAATTGATCGTTTACCAGTTGCATAACCACCTGAGAATTATTCTGCTCTATTCTGGTCATGCGATTCTCTAAACCCCTAAGCTGCTACAGCACGGTGTTAATCGCACCTGTGAGCTGGGTTACTGACCCTTTGAGTTCATCCATACTTGATTTCTAATTCTTTCCTTCTTCTGAATTAACAAAGATTAACCGAGAAAATGCGCCAAAATACCGACTGTCAATAAGTAAGCGAGAGATATTATTGTTTTTTAACGACAGGAGTAGAATTTTTTGTAATATTTTTCAGTTCAGTGTTCTATAGCTTATCTTTTACAATGGATTTTTCTTTCAACTTTTTAGTTCAATATATTAATTTTTTAATTGGCACAGCCCAGGGTTCAATTTGATTCCCTAGATGCCCGCTAGGCGCTCTCCGTTAAAGTTTCGGGATAGAAACTGTTGCTTGGAAGGCCCGTATTTTTCCGTTTTTGTCGTTAATGTGATTTTGGGATATATGTATATTCACAGCGACCTACTAAGGTACGAGGATCTTCACCACAATTTATTAAAATTAATTAATTTTGCAGCTTACCGGCCCCTTTTTTCTTGAGAGTCGGCCCCTAGGCATAAAATATAAGCTAATTTCCCTGGGCAATGGAGGGATTTTTTCCCTGGTTCTTTACAAAAGAATTTTAGTGTAAATTATGTAGTTCTTAGTGTAAACTCGAACTTGTTCGTCCCTCTCAGACATCACACCACATAACCGTCACACCCATCATACCACTGACAAGACAACCCATTGCAACTATCACACCACAGTCATATGATAAGAAACCGCATGCAGATCGAACGACACTGCTATTGGTTGCCTAAAGTCGAACCAGCGCAGGAAGCGTCACTTTCCGTAGGTATTTAAGGAGGCTGCACTGTGGTAGCAGGGGACAGTCGAAAAGAGAGTGAAGAAGAAGATTGTGAGAACTACTGATTGGGCAATAAAGTTAAAGTTTTTTTTTGTTCGGAATATTTTTCTTCTTATATTAGTTTAAACAATATTATTATACTATTCTATCTTACAATAATAGATATATGGAGCAGCCTTGCATCGCTCGAATCCCGTTCAGCATTCTTTCGTTGGTTTTTTCCTTCTATGACAGCTTCAAGATTTCTTCACTGCACTTCACAAGTTCTATTCTTCTTTTAGACTTTGATTTGTATCAACATGGATATATTTAAATTCAG
This sequence comes from Myathropa florea, assembly GCA_930367185.1. Classification (NCBI taxonomy): domain Eukaryota; kingdom Metazoa; phylum Arthropoda; class Insecta; order Diptera; family Syrphidae; genus Myathropa; species Myathropa florea. Next base: position 89,670,771 of record OV884002.1, on the reverse strand, counting down.
GAAACCTCTCAGGATTTCTTCACTACACTTCACAGGTTATATTATTCCCTTAAACCTTGACCTTTGTCAACTTAGATATACTTAAATTCATTCACTTTACGTTTTCATCAATCAAGATGTGTTTTACTTGTTACACTTCAGAGGTTTTATTACGTGCTTCTTTACTTTTAGCACATGTTTTACAATTCATAATTTCAACTTTATATCTACTCGCCACAGGATTCGCGATTTTAAGGCTGTCCCTGCTCGGGCGCCTGTTAAAGTCCTTTATTGGTTTTAGTATAAAAAATTAAATCGCGCGGATGCTCCACGCGCGACTACGAGTACTTAAAATGAAACTCAGAATTTAAAACGTTACAAAGATCCGTTTATTCGACTCGCAGTCACGATTGGGAACCTAAGTTCGGTTGGCCTTGGTTCCCATGGGCAAGTCCGAGCGTGCGTTGATAAAAATGCAACCGCAGCGTCTGGTGCAATATGATCGCCGACAGGTGTGCGAGGTTGCGGCGTGCGTGTGTTAACTGCATTCATAAATTAAACTGTTAATTTGAATTATTTATTGATTTCATTAATTGCTGATAAGTAGAATATCTATCAAAATTATTTTGTACAATTTATAAAACTGTAAAATGGATAGTGAGACAATACTTGCACTACCAGTAGACGGACTTAGGGAACGGAGGGAAGGCAGTACTGCAGGAAAGGCTCCTTGAAAACTTCGGTCTACCCCGCGGGGAAATTGAGGAACACTTCGATCATGGGGAATTAGAGAGCGTAGCCTGAGGATCGAGGCATGAGGTGGCCGCAGCAAGGCCGACTTTCACCCTTCGGGACGTTTAAGGTTCATTGTCTACGTTCGATGGATCGGGACACCCAGATGTGAACCTATGGATACAAGAGTTTTAGGAGACCGCCGTTACGGTTAATTCCGACAACATCCAACGTTACGTGTACGCGAAACAGCTACTGAGAGGAGCCGCTAAGCTATTCAGTAAGAGTCTAAAGGGGGTAAACAGTTGGCACGAGCTGAAGCGCACACTGAAGGAGTTCGGCAGTCGACCGTCAACCGCAGAAGTTCATCGTCTACTTCGAAACCGTCGGAAAAGGGCATTCGAGATGTTGCGCGAATACTTGTACTGTTCATTGGAGATCGGCAATATCATCGAGTTAGATGAGGAGAACCTGATCGGCCATTTTATCGATCGGATTCCTGATGTGAGGCAAAATAAGGCCGTACTTTACCAAGCGAAGGACATCATCCAGCTCAAAGTTCAACTGGGAGTGTAGGAGAAGCTGCGTGGCCAAGATTCGACATCCTCAAGGGGGAGTCACCGAATACCATCTAGCATACATCAATGGATACCATATAAGGGGTAAGCAACGGCAAGGCCAGAAAGAGACAGAAAAGTCTGTTTCAGATGTGGGGATTTCACTCATATTGCAAGAAATTGCGCAATTCAACCTAAGGGGCAAGCGTTCAAGTTTTTCAGATGTGGACAATTAGGACAATTAGTCCAGGTCGGGCTTCAGAGTGCGGTAGTAACAGCGAGTCGCAACAGAAGCAAACCAGGAATTGCGAAAGCGATGTTCGAACTACATCAACTGGCAACAGGGAGGAATATATTTCTGAGGTGAAAGAAAAGAAAGAAAAGGTGAACAAATTTTATGCAAGTGGGTCAAATCGTATCTTCAAGAGTATCACTGCAGCGATCTTAGTCTTGTAAGATACGATACCTTGTTGATGATGGAACCGATAGAAATGGACTCCGCCAAGAGAAGTTTGCCGGAAATCAGACAGAATAGGATTGCAACAATAGGAGGTTTCTGGATAGATCTAGAAATAGACGAATTGGAGGTAAAGGTAAATTTTCATGTGGTACGAGAGCGTGACATGCAGTACTCAGCGGTTATTGGAAATGAGGTATTGATGTTGACAAAGTGATTACCGCGAAAGGCGCCGAGTTTAAGAAAAAATAAGCATTGAGATTTTGGCTAGCAAGGGGACTATCGGGATGGAAGTTCGCAATGGCCAAGTAGATACTATAGGCAGTAATTGTGAAGGCAGCGACAGAGCTGTGAGCAACGAAGGGGCAGGGGCCTCGAGGGACCAGGAGCGGTCGAAGTAGGGGTCAGTGGCATCGTAAGACCAAGGGCGGTCGAGGCAGGGGGCAGTGGCCCCGTAGGACCAGGGGCGGTCAGAACAGGGGACAGTGGCCTCAAAGGACCAAGGGCAGTCGAAGCAGGGGGCACTGACCTTGTAGGACCAAAGGCGGGTGGAGGAAAGAGCCAGTCGAGCGGTAGGACCACAAGCGGTCGGTCCAGTCATAGCATATCAGTGTATCAGTGTGATTCGTAGAATCGGCAGAGGAAGTGTCAGGCGTTTGATTAAAGCTAACGAAGAGGCAGAATCTAGTTTTGGATAGCTTATATAGAGACGAGATCGAAGGAAAGCCGGAAGCATTTGAGTTTGCTAGAGAGTTCCAGAGACCAAGGCGGATGGCGTATGCAGATCAAGGTATCGTACACGAATAGATAATCCTATGTCTAGCGGAAGGGGTTCAGGACTTGCTGATAGCAGCAGGGGTCCCACGGGGTAACGGCCAAATAGAGCGAATCCATCGGCCAAGCGTACTAATGTTAACGAAAGCTTGTGCGGGGAGCACTCAGAATTGGTACCCATATGGAGATAGGGTACAACAAACGATGAACAATACCCCATCAAGGGTAAGGAAGTTTAACCTGTTCAAAATTTTGACAGGCATGGATATGCGGAATGGTGATTAGCCGGACTTAAAGGAATTTCTGAATGAAGCGGCCTACGGTGAGTTGGATAAAGAGAGGGAAGTTTTGAGAGATAAGGTTCGCGACGCGAGAGTATTGCGGCGGTCCAAAGGGAAAACAAGAGAACGTTTATTTAAGAAGCGGAAGCCTGAGGAAGAGTACACCGTGAACAAGTTAGTCGCAAACAAGCGTACTCAGTTCGGCTCCGGTATGAAGCTAAGACCTAAGTTCTAAGGACCCTATCAACGTGTCGAAAATCGGAGACCATAAAGGGCCAAAAACGACAACAACCGTGGCAGAAAACATAAGGGAATGGAATTCGTTATTTAGGTCGAATGAACCGTCAGGAGGGCCGATTGTGGGATAGAAGCATACGTCATACGAACTCTAACATAAGGTGACACTACCATCAGTCGACCGAACAGGACGACAAACAGAAGATAACGAAACGGTACTATATAACAACACGACAGATAACCTAATAGTTGACGATCAAGCGACGATACGTAAAAACATTTGTAAAAGACACAGAGACCACAAACAATCGCCGAAACGCTAACCGCAGTGTTTTTAAATCGCTTCGCAAAAATGAAGCCCTTGTGTACTTCCAAATTATTAACATTTGCTACGCGTGCAATCCACTCCAACTTGTGCTGTGCATGCATTTATCGTCAAATCCATACGACACTCTTCGCAACTATTTCCTTAGCCTACCTCAACAATGTAAAAGTGCTGTGCAAACAAAACGTGCGGATTCGGTTTGGGTAACGTAAGTGAATTAATTACGAGTACTTGCAGTGGTTTGTGCCAAAAGTCGTATGACCCGGTATGCATTGGCCTCGAAGGTCGTTCTCTGACCTATTCAAAATAACTCTCGACTGTAATTCGTTTGCCCTGATTGCAAAGAACTGTCGTTATCGCACATCCTACTAGCGATTAAGTGTCATAATGAGACAATGACCTCACTATTTTCGGACTTATCAAACCATAACAATGTAATGCAATTTTATATAAAAGTGACATCGTCGACATAAATGGTATTTTCTCTAAAGGCATTACACTGGGGCCTATTGAAGCAAAAATTCTATTAGATCCTCCAAACAAGTGCAAGTTACATGCAACAGAAAAAAATCCTCCTTATCACCTTAAATTGCGATGGTATCTTAGGTCAAGATATATTATTCAAATATACAAATATTGAGGGACCGAACAGACTGCTTAAATTTCTTCATAATGTAATCCCAAAAAATGCATTGCCTATTGTAAATTACACAGAAAAATCACCCTCGCAGGGTGATAGAGCGGTTATTAGAGTTGCAGATTCAGTAAATTCTGTTTCGAAATCAACCTCGCATGATGATGACTCTAATAACGCAATAGCAATGGAGAATAAGGTTTACACTAGCAAAATATCGTTGACAATTCCCCCTCGTTGTGAAGTATTTTTTAAATGTGCGCTTAACCTTGCAGAAGGAACTGAACTTGTGTGTCACTGCAAGGAAATATGCCCAAAAATTTACCTAGCATCATTGGTCAAATTAACAACGGGTCAATAATAGTTAGCATAGCGAATACAAGTACAGCTGAAATCATTTTAAGTGATAGTGCGATCGATACTTTTCCATTTAATATCTATACACATCTGAAAGGGGATGAATTGCCTCAAAATTCATCATACCCAATAAGCACCCAAATTTCAAATGCTGAAACAGACAAAATGCGTACAAACAAATTATTTGAAGAAATTAATTGTCGAGAGGATCTTAATCATGAAGAAAGATACTCAATAGAGGCTATTTGTGAACGGGTATTTCTCATATCGAAGGAGAACCGTTACCACATACCACAGCAATATACCACAAAATTCCGACTGAAAATTACAAATGCCCTATAAATACCAAGCAATACCGACAACCAGAAGTTCGTAAAAAAATTATATATGAGCAATTTCAGCAGATGTATAGGGAAAAAATTATCTCTCACAGTCGAAGTCCCTGGAACAGCCCAATTGTACTGGTACCAAAAAAAAGCTGACAACAATGGTGATCGGAAATATAGAGTAGTTGTTGATTTTCGGAAAATCAATGACATAACAGTGGGCGATGCATTTTCATTGCCTAGAATTGAAGACATTCTGGATCAGTTAGGCAACAGTAGGTACTTTTCCACACTAGATCTTGCAAGTGGATATCACCAAGTGCCTATAAATAAAGCCGATAGACCGAAAACAGCCTTTAGTACAGATACTGGGCATTACGAATTTCTCCGTATGCCATTTGGTTTGAAAGGGGTTCTGCTACTTTTCAACGCCTTATGAACTACATCTTAAGTGACTTACAGGGCATTAAATGTTTTGTCTATTTGGATGATATCGTGGTCTACGGAAAAAACTTGAATGATAATAATAAAAAGTTTATATCAATTTTAGAATGATTGAAGCTACGTCTGCAACCAAGAAAATGCAAATTTCTTCAGAGAGAAATAGTTTACCTCAGAATGTGAAAAAGCTTTTACGAATTTAAAAAATGCAATAATCAACCCTTCAATTCTAATTTATCCAGATTTCACTAAGCCTTTTGATCTTTCTACTGATGCTAGCGGAACAAGTATAGGGGCCGTTCTGTCTCAGAAAAAAGACGGATTAGATTTACCTATTGCTTTCGCAAGCAGAATTTTAAGTCCAACAGAATGCCGAGACTCTACAATTGAAAGAGAAGCATTAGCTATGGTTTGGGCAGTGAGAAATTTCAGATGCTATCTATTAGTGCGTAAACTTACCCTTTTCAGAGATCATAAGCTCTTGATCCATTTTTTCAAAATCACTAATGATTCAACCAGAATATCCAATTTTAAGTTTAACTTAGCGGACTTTGATATCAAATACAAACCAGGCAAACAGAATGTCGTAGCTGATGCCTTAAGTCGTCTCGGCTCACAAAATACAAGAAGCCCTAATATTAGCGTTTTAACAAGAGCCCAGAAAAATAACGCTCAGGCCCATAACTATAAATCTAAGGAAAAAGCTACCCAGGGTGTATTAACAAACAACAAAAATCATAGTTCGAACAAAAATGTAAAAAAGAGTGATGTAAATAGTGACAAGGATGTAACAGTAGATGAAAAGTTTTCTTGACAGATATGAAAGAAATTGACAACGTTCTGAAGAAATATCATGATTCGCGATTAGGCGGTCATCAGGGAGTACTCAAAACATATCTTCGCATTCGTCCTTATTTTAAATGGAAAAATATGTTCGGAATCATCAAAAAATATGTAAAAGAATGTCGAAAATGCCAAATTAACAAAAAATCGAAACATACTATTATGCCAATGATGATTTCAGCCACCTCCAAAATACGGTTTGAAAAAATGTATACGGACATTGTCCACTCCAAATAACATCCCGCGGAAACAAATTCATATTGACATTTGAAGATGATCTTACCAGGTTTATGGACTGTTACCCAATTCCGAACGGGGAAGCCGAAACAGTTGCAAGTTTTCTTTGATGAAATTATATGTAGATACAGAGTTCCTAGACAATTATTGACGGATTGAGGAGCAAATTTTTGTAGCGATCTCTTCAAGATCAAGATTATGCAAATTTTTAAAAATAAGTAAGCATTAGAAAGTAATCATGGACCTTTAATAGAGTATCTGCGATTATTTTCTAATACAAATCCAGCAGATTGGAATGATTGGCTTCGTCCAGCAATGTATGTCCATAACAACACTCCTCATGCTAGTACAAAACTAACACAGATGGACGTGTTGTTTGGTTTTACCTCAGAGATTCCGAATAGCGTAAAGAAACCACCTACTCCTGTATACGATGTCGACAATTACTTCTTTGAATTAAGAAATAAATTGCAAAATGTTTATCATATTGCTAGGACAAATTTAGATCAAAGCGATGTCGACAATTACTTCTTTGAATTAAGAAATAAATTGCAAAATGTTTATCATATTGCTAGGACAAATTTAGATCAAAGCAAGAAGAATTCGAAGGAATATTATGATAAACGAATACATCCATATAGTTTTAAAGTATGAGATAAAGTGTTACTTCAAGATATGGCCAGAAGGAATAAATTATATTCTTTGTATTCTGGTCCTTTTGAAGTAAAGTAAATCAATAATGATGTTAACACCACGATTTTGCGAGGTTTAAAGCTAGAAAAGTTTCATAACAATAGACTAAAACCATACTTCGAATGAACTTAACTAAAATATATTTTCCTTCAAAATTTTAGCTAACTCCTTTTCGCTTCTGCTTTTTGTTTTATTTCTTTCAGTTGTAGACCATAATCAAAAAATGATAAAGTATCACAATATGTACAGCGTGCTAATACTTGTATTGGCGTCAATGATCCTTCCAATTACTGGGACCCAAGAATCGGAGCAAGTTTCAATTAATCATCTAGAATATGCAGTAGGCGATTACTTTGAGGATATCGGGAAAGTACAAATTGTCAAAAGCCATTGGAGCATTTTTATTTACATAAATTTAACAAGTTATTGGCATGAGTTAAGTGAAATAGAAACATATGTTAAGCGACTGGAATATTTCTGTTTAAAGGAAGTTTTCCACCAGCGATACTGTATGCCGACGGTGAAGCAATTAAGAACCAACTTGATGTAATTGAAGATAAGAATAGTCTCTTGTATAATTTAAATTCTGAAACGCTCGGTAGTCCCAGAGTTAGGCGATCTCCTTTAGACATTGTAGGTAATTTAGCACACGGTCTATTCAGCGTTCTTGACAACAAGTAAGCCGAACATATCGAAGAACAGATAGCTAAAGTCAAAGATAATCAGAAGCATCTGTCCGAGCTGATTAAAAAGTAAAGTTCCATAGCCGACTCCACAGCTAACATCATTAAGCGCACAACGTTGCAAATTAACAATCAGTTCCAGATTTTAAATCAATATTTGAAGATAACAGAAAAATCGATCAAAGATTATTTTAAAGAAAACGACCAAAAGCAAGATTTAGCCGCCTTAACTTCATATTTAATATACATTGTAACAAATTTTGAAAGGACGCAAGGGACACTGCTAGATGCTCTTCTCGATATTAAGCAAGCAAAGATAAACCCGCAAATTATAACTCCAAAACTTGCAGAATATCTGTTATTTATAAAGAGCCACCTTTCCGGGTTATTACGGTTGTCTGCTGGTTCTATAATGGACTATTACAGGATGGCCACTGTAAAATGCCGGGTAAAGGAAAAGAGCGTTGTTTTTGAAATGCGCCTGCCGTTGATTGAACTAGAGGACTATCAGATGTTTTCTCTTAATGTGTTCCCACTTCCACATAACAATATAAATTATGTAGTCGAAACCTCCTCGTCGTACTTAGCTATATCACTGATGCGCAATAAATACTTTTCATTAACACAATCTGAACTCAACCAATGTCAGAAACCTTCGCCTGGCCAATATGCTTGCGTAGTAAGTATCCTACTCTAAGACAGCACTCAAGTGATAACAACTGCGAAGTCTCTTTGGTCAATCATAAGACAAGCATGCTACACGAGTGTCAACTGAAGAGTATACCAGCACGCAATTTTTGGAAAAGACTCCAGAACCCCAATACCTGAATTTTTTCTGTGACAAAGAACACAACAGGGCATCTTACTTGTAGTCAAACGACCACAAGTATGTCTACATCAGGGTGTGGTATCTTAACATTCAAGTCACCGTGTATATTTAAGCTACCAACAATGATAATAAAAGGTCATCTATTAGAAACTCATTCGTTCCTAGTATTAACATAACTGCATGGGATTTGGATCGAACACTACCTAAATTACAAGAACCGCCTCAAGTTTTTGACATAAGTCAAACAGAATTCGTAAAATTAAAAACAGATATTCAAAAGGTCCGCGAAGAGTCGAACAATTTTGTCGATTCTGCCAACAATCACGACTACCATCACTATATATTGAAGTACTTACTAGTAGCCAGCATTATAGCCCTAGTGATCGTATATCTGCGTCATCTAAAACATCAGAATAAGAATCCAATATCCAGACCTAGACGTGGAGTAGTTCGAAGAGCTAAGTTAGACGATTCACATGCTGTGTTTGCTTCTGATACTTGTTAGACGGATTCTCAGTACACATATTACAGATATTACATTTAAGTTACTTTGAAAAAAAATATATCAATTGTGTTAATACTTTTAACAACAAAATGTAATACATGATAAATTAGAATTTAAGAAAGACTTAAAAAATAACGTGTAATAATAATAATACTGTTAGATTTGTTGTAAGATTGAAATAAAAAGTGGCTCGTTTCTTAAAAAGGGGAGGATAATGTGGGGTAAAGTGTCAACGCAGTTCGATCCGCAGACAAATGCACCGCTTAAATTTGCTCGTCTTGAGAACTTTGCAAGTCACACAGAGCGTGGGATGAAAATATTTTCGGTGTTCCCACGACGAGTGTCTGGTTTATCGTACATGCGACACCTGGAGCACATTTTCGAACTACTTTTGAGAAGAGTCGTGAAAAGTCGCTTAAGCCGATCAAACGTGTTTTAATTATCCAACAGCTTTTATCATCACCAGAGCCCCTTTCTTGACATCTTTAAATGCAAGAACTTGAAAAATCGACGCTTCTTGTTCCACATCCCAAGTAAATGCGAGTGGCTGCTAACGAACCCGTTCGGCGGCAATTGTAAAATAAATAGCTTAGGTATAAAAAAAAATGTTCAGCTTCTACTAAATTTACTCACCCTGTTAACCTGACTGGTAAATCCATCATTAGCATCAAATCTTAATCCTGATTCTGCACCATTTATTCCCTCCGCTTCGCATCGCTCTGCACAACCCACCTCTGTAAAACCAACTTCCAACCCCTCTAATTCAATAGGGAACTTAACCGAAATCGTTCCTTGACCCACTGTTCCCTCCCGTTGCGAAATTAACCAAACAACTTAGTGACCCCGGTGTTCTTTCACGCCTTCTTGATCGCAAAATTTACGCAGCGTTCGTCTCTATCTGGCGTATTTACATGATAAGGACGACTCCATCTACCTTGACGGAATAACCAAAACAAATGTTATGGTCTCACTTCATCAAAAAGGTCTTGCCATACACCCCACAAAATTAAAAAAGATTTTCGTCAATTTTCATGGGAGCACATAAATATGCCACCTAATAACGTTGCATGTGATCTATCCACTTTTGCGTCCCATATTGCCACGAAGCGCATTGTCCATCTTCAAAGAAAAACTATTTTCGTTCCTAACCGTTCAAATTACGAAATTAAACACAAGTCTATTTATAGTTTCGAATTTATTTGTGCTAAAATTTCCCTTCTCAAACGTAATCTTTATCTGTTTTGCGGCTACATTCGCCCTTCTCAACCAATACGAAGTAATCAACTTACTATTGATACCATAGACTCTCTTTTTGACGTCATAGATACCAACGATGATGTTATAATCTTAGGTGACTTTAACCTACCTTATCTTCAATGGGTACAATCTGATAATGAAACATATTTTATCGCGACCAATGTTACCACTGAATTACATTCAGTTTTTTTAGATTGCATTTCCAATTCCGGTTTATATCAAATAAGTATAATTAATTATACCTTGCCTTGGTAAGCAACTTAATCTGATTTTCTGATCCAACACAGAAAATCGTTGAAGTGATAACCTTTTCTCTACTTTAGGCCGATATCGCCCACTCTTATTTCTTTCTCTGTCTTACGACGACTCTATTCAGAAAAATCATAAATCGACTTCATATAGTTTAAATTTTCGAAAAGCGGACTTTGACAAACGTAATAGATTGCTCAGTTACGCCAACTTTAATGATGCTCATCTTAACGTTGAAATTGCTCTTTCGTCCTTTTGTTCTATAATTTTTGATTGCATTCTTAAATCAGTCCCTTATAAGACCACCACCTTTCACACCTTGGTATAACAAACACCTACGCTCGCTTCGCAACAAGAGAAAGAAACTCTGGGAAACCTATATAAAATCTCGATCTGGTTTTGACTACTCCATATACCAGCGATTCCAATTACAATTCGCTAAGCAAAACGTCTCTCTTCCTTATGTCCACCTCGCAAGGATCCATTCTACTACTTTGAAAGAATTCATTCATTGTTTCTATACATAAGAAAGGCTCAAGAAATAATATAAATAACTACCGCCCTATAGCCAAACTTTCCTGCATTCCTAAAGTTTTTGAAAGCATCGTTTATGATTTAATGTATTTCCATTGCAAATCTTTGGTTTCTTCTTCACAACACGGTTTTCTCAAGGGCAGGTCAACCACGACAAACCTCACGCAATTTGTCTCTGAAGCACTACGCGCATTTGAACATGGGAAAGAAGTCGACGTGATGGCTACCGACTTCAGTATAGCATTTGATAAAATATCACACGATATTATTTTGTTCAAATTAACCGCTCAGAAGGAAGAAAATAAAATGTTTTATTTAGATCTTTTTTCTCCAAGCCTTTTAACGCCACATGAGGTGTCTCGCAGCGTAGCTACCTGGGTCCTTTAATTTTCGTTGTTACTACGAATAATGTTGTCTACATCATCAAGAACTCTCAACTCTCTGTTTACGTCGATGATATGAAAATCTTTATTTACATCCCTTCTCCCTCCGACTCTAAACTCCTTCAACGTGATCTCAATAGATTTTCTGTTTGGTGTAAGAAGAACTTGGAAGAAGTGGGCGCCGTGGCCGTGTGGGTTCGTGCGTCGACCCATGCGCATTTGACTTTCACAGTCTAGGTTCAAATCCAAGTTGAGACAAACAATTTTTCAAAAAAAAAAAATTGTTCGCGGCTCCACCTCTTTCGAGTCACTGACAATGCTCAAAGAGTATAACCGTCTAGAAAAAGAAAAGCTTCGCAATCTCGCCGTTCGGAGTCGGCATTAAGCTGTAGGTCCCCTCCACTCGTGAGAGGAGAATAGTACGCACAACACGAATGGTTGCTGAGAAGCTAGGCCCAGGTCCACCTGGGAGTGTAGCGCCGCCATTATTATTATTGTTATAGTAAGAAGAACTTTCTCCAGTTGTATGTCAGCAAATGTCAATCTATTACATTCTCTCGAAAACGCCTGCAACCGACTGCGTGACTTCGGTGTAATCTGCGATCGAGAGCTTAACTTCAGTTCCCATATCGATAACAAGAGTAATAGAGCTAACACTAGACTTTATTAAACGTTGTTCAAAAGAATTTTCAAACCTCTATGTCATTAAATCTCTGTATGTCACCTTCGTTAGACCTATTCTTAAATACGTCAGTCCGATCTGGTCCCCCTAATATCTTGTTCACATCCAACGTATAGAAGCCGTCCAGCGCAGATTTGCCCTTCGCGATCTCAACTGGGCTGACAGAATTAAATTTCCACCTTATTCGGAACTCCTAAAACGTATACGTCTCGAATCTCTTGAAAACCGTCGTGAAACTGCAGACTTATTCTTTCTCCAACAACAACTTGCTGGTCACACAGATTGGCCCTAGCTACTCGAACTCGTCTCCTTTAGCACCAATACCCACTATCTAAGGTCTACTTTTCTATTCCGCGTTAGTTCACATCGTACTGATTATGGTTTAAGCTTCACTATCTTTTGAATGTTACGTTTAGATAACATCGCTAATCGCTCATTCGACTTCTATCTCTCAAAATCATCCCTCCTCTTAAGACTCACTCTTTTCCCCCCTAAGTTAAGTTTTAGTTCTTAAGTTTAGTTAATTAAGTTAGATTGTCTAAGTTCGCTTGTATTAAGCAGAAATAAATAAATAAGTAAATGATGCAGGAAGAGTGTGTTAGGAGGAACTTGCAGCACACACGCAGTAGCATGAGAGCGTTAGAGATTTAGCGAATTATGGTAGAACATAGTTTCTTTTTTGGCGCACTCGAATTGAACTATAAACTTTGAGCAAAACAAAAACATCTCGGTTCTTATTTCTGTACAATTTCTTCACATTTGTGTCACACTCGCCGTTTAATTTATAAAAAATGCAATTATTTCGCCACTAACAGACTTCCCCCAACACGCCGTAATTATTTTTCTTCTTCTTGTGAAGCTAGTCTGGGGTGGACCTGGTCTAGCCATCTTATTGCGTATTGCATCCGTAGACACCTGGCTAGACTCATGTTGCTGTGAAACAACTTCTCCAAATGCCATCAACGGAGCATGAACAAGGCGACACGCAAAACTTTTCTCTCAAAAGATCAACAGTTTCTTATTACGCTTTTGATACTGCCCATGACTATGTGTTCTAAAGCCATGACTGGAATGATCAATGTCTTGTACAAAGTTAGGTTGGTCTTTTGGGGGAAGGCTCAATTCTCTCAATTGCCTTTTGAGCCCAAAACAACAACGGTTGGCAAGATTGTTCTGCGTTTTATTTCGGTCCTAATGTTGTGTACTAGCAGTCACATCACAGCACATCGCCTTGCCAAAAACTTTTTTTGACATAAAGGTGAGCTTGTTACCGACTTTGATGAAGCAGAGAGAGTTCTCTATGATCATTCTGCTCATTCTGACGAATTTGCCAGGAATGTTAAAACGAAACATAGCTCGGCTCTATGCACGCTGTCATATGCGGCCTTGAAATCGAATAGAATCTGTTTCGATCTGCACTTGTTTGGTCTTAACGTAAGCTGAAGAACAAGCCGCCGGCTCTAATGGCCTGAAATATCTAAATGCAACAAATGCAAATCAACAATACGTGGGGAAACGGGAATAAGCTGCGATGGTGTCTGCAAGAAAACGTTTCATACGGCTGCAAAGTGCTCTGGATTGGATGAGTATAGTTGCTCGGTAATTAGCAACGACAACATGGTAATGTTCATTTGTGATGATTGCATTCTATACATCCAGAATGTAGACCTAGTTACCAAGGAAATGCAGGAAAGCGTTGAAAAGAACACTAACTACCTGAAAATGTACAAGGAGGAATTTACACAATCACTACGGAACAATGAAAATGAAATCAAGAACCTCTTGGAAGCAATTGAAAAAAGATATGCTGAGCCACTCCGTGAAATGAAAACAACACAGGAAATTTGCGAAAAAATTGTTGCTGCAATAAAAAAATTAAATAACATTACGGATATTTTCAATGAAGAACAGGAAAAAGCACGTACAAAATTAAAAAACAGCAATATTAACGTATGCAAAGAGGTGAAGGAAATAGTAAACAGTACACAATCAGGTGGGGTAAGCCAAATGTCATTTGCGGATGCTGCCAAACAGAGAAGTGATATGGCAAGCGAGGGACAAGTGATGCCAGACCTAAGAAAAAAAGCGCCTTTGATTGTAAAGCCGAAGGAAAAACAAAAAAAAATGAAAACGAAGCAAGATTTAAATAACAACAACAATGGAGTAACAATTATAGAAAACGAAAATACTGAAGAAAGGAACAAAATAAAAAATGAAATTGAGAAACACATGAGAGAAAAATATGAAATCAAAGTACCCAATGACCTAAATACGAGAATAATTATTTCAAATATGAAGTTTAAGCATAGTGAAGTTGACATATTAGAAAAATTAAGGAAACAAAAAAAAAGTTTGTTTGAAAAAAGCAAACTGAAAATAATAAAATATTTTGAAATTAAAAGGAAAAATGAAACAAACTATAACGCGGTGATTGAAATAGATGAAGATTCTTTCATAAAAATAATGGAACAGGGAAATGTAAACATTGGCTGGGAAAGATGTAAGATTTATGATGGAATTGAAGTCCTAAGATGCTTCAAATGTAATGGATATAACCATAGGTCAACGGAATGCAAAAACGTGGAAACATGCTAAAAATGTCTAAGAAATCACAGAAGTAAGGAGTATCAGAACGAACCCGTACAAAAGTGCATAAACTATATTACAATTATAAGAAACTCAACCTAGGACTTGATGAGAACCATAACACCCTTAACAAAACATGTCCGGTATATCAAAATAAGCTCACTGCAAAAAAGAAAAGAATTGGGTATTAGCAGCCAAAGTCTGTAAAGGGTATATATTTATTACTTACTTATATATAATTTTGATGACTTAGAGATATTATGTGACCAAAAGATATATAGAAATTTCATGCCTTTCAAATTCAACTCGTACAGGAGGAGCCACGTTATATATTAAGTCCAAATGGATAACCAACAACACTTTCAGTAAATAAATAGACTATACGTCATGGATGATATCATGTGATTGCACATACCAGGACTACAAAATAAGAATTATTGGAGTATATAGATCACCAAACACTTCGGAAAGAACATTTTGCGACTTCTTCAAGGAAAACTTCTCGCTGAAAATCAGAACAATATAATAAATGATTGCAGGTGACTTTAATATTAATTGTTGCGTTAATGACACATACAAAAAAGAGCTAAAACATTTTTTCGACGCAACGGCCTATTGCAATAAATGGACAAATTCTCGAGAATAACAAAAGATTCCAATACAATTGTTGACTACATTGTAACAAACGATCAAGATATAAAAATATTGACAGAAGAATGCGAGAAAATCTCAGATCATCAAAGTATTGTGATACAACTAAATAATATCAATAATACTAATGAACATGAAGAAACAAGTGACGTATTTATATATAAAGGATACCAATTCAGCAGAGAATTACATGCTATAAATTGCAGATATGCGACAGTATAAAGCCTACACACGAACGCTGAAAAGATTGACGAAGTACTAAATAATATTATTGCTAAGTTTACTGAAACCAAAATTGTTAATTCAACCAAGGCGAATAAATGAAAAATATAGGAAAGCAAAAATACTAAACAATAATGATTCTTGGAGAGAATTCACTAATGCAGGGAATATTTATAATAGTAAAACATGTGAGACGAAAAATCGACACATTAAACAAAAAATCAACTCTGCGTGTAGAAAACAATAAAAAGCCTTGTACTTAGACAAAGCAATACCCAGACCAAACATGTTACCTTTGGGACCATGCAACTAACAGACAGACAACAAATTGCTAACAACTTTAACAAATACTTTGTAGACAGCATTCACAAAATTCGAAATGAAATAATGTAAAATATACAAATTACTTATATACACATCACTCAAAATTTGAATTTAAAATAATAACTGAAGATGAACTGATACAAGTATGCAAGAAACTTAAAAATAAATCGGACTTCATGAAAATCAGCCCATTAATGGTACTAAACAACTAGAGTAAGATTGGAAAGACATTATTGGAAATAATAAACAAGTCCTTAAAAACTGGAGAGTTTCCTCATTCATGGAAGGACTCTATCGTAATCCCAGCAGAAAAAATTTAAAATACCAACAAATATGAAGAATTTAGACCATAAATACATTAAGAACATTTGACAAAATTTTAGAAAGCATTGTAAAGAAACAATTAACGGAACATAGAGCAAATAACATCCTTAATATTTACCAATCTTCCGAGAAAAACATTCATATGAAACAGCTGTAAACCTTGTAGTTAGTGAATGGAAGACTGTTGGTGGGAAAAACTATATTGCGGTTCAAAAGGGCTTTCGAGACTATAGACAGAAACATTCTTCTGGATAAGAAGTCCCTTTATGGAATAAAAGACAAAGAATTTCACTGGTTCAAATCATTTCTGACAAAAAGAACTCAAAGGACGAACTTCAATGGATATTTATCAGACGAAATAGTGGTCGAAACTGGAGTCACACAAGAATCCATACTAGTAGCGCTCCTATTTATAATATACATATATGATATGCCTTAAGTAATACAGGAAAGTAAGATCGTACTAGAAGATACAACCGCGAACTCTACGAGCTGTACAAAGATGTGGATGTAGTCTAAAAAGCCAAAAAGCGACGACTACACTGGCTTGGCCACATCGAGCGAATGGACAATAACGCTCCAGCAAAGAGGATCTTCCAATCACAGCCCACAGGTTCGAGAAGAAAAGGAAGACCAAACCTCCGTTTCAAGAACCAAGCTATCGCGGATGCCTGAGCGCTTGGTCTGGATAACTGGAAGCAGCGTGCCCGGGATCGCAGGGCATGGAAGACTGCCGTGTCTCAGGCAGAGACCCTTCACAGGTCGGGAGCCCGCTATGTAAGTAATTGAGGTGTACAAAGTCCTTAAGCAAACTGACTGGTGTCATTCACTCTTAATTGCAACATCGCTTGATACAGGGCCAAGGTATCAAGCGGTATCAAAATACCAATCGGTGAGGTACCAATTCCAAAAAAAGAGGGGAAAAAAATCTGAACCTTTAGCAAAAAACGATGACAAAGTTTTCTACATAAAGTATCAATGAGCGAAAATAGAATTTGCAACCAATTTGATTATTCGAAAGGTGAAACGTATATTGATAAATACAGTCAGACTAAAATGTCATGGATCTTTAAGGTACGCTGTGATCAGATCTAGCTCAATGGGACTAGATTTAGTACTCGAGATTGTAACCTATGCTTACTATGTAATATGAGGGAGATAGAAAGATTGTAACCTATGCTTACTATGTAATATGAGGCAGTTAAAAACAATCGAACATTTCATTGGTATTTGCTCGATTGTGGAGGAATTAGGTATAGTTATTTTTGCAAGGCAACACTCAGTGAAGAAGATTTAATTAATGTTTTAAATGGATTAAATTTAGCATCTTGCCGCAATAGGTCAGTCAACGGCTTAGCCTTCACGGCAAATCCTTCAACAAATCTCCTAAAATACGACGTCAGACCCATAAAACGTTGAAGCCTTTTCTTACTATTTGACACAGGAAACTCTCTTACTGCTTTAGTTTTCTATACCGATGGCCGTATTGTACTTTTCTCTACGACATATCACAAGAATTCAACTTTCCTCTTCAAGAACTGACATTTCTTCCACTTGATGCGTAGTCCGCTTTCCACTGCTGTATCTAGAAACAGTTTCAACTTGCTAATGCCGCCTGCTTCATCCTTGGATGGAATGATGATGTCATCCACATATACCACATTGTGCCGTCGTTGATCAACCGCCTCAATACCGCAAAGATGCATCTCGAAATAACAGCTGGTGAGTTGCAAATGCCAAACGGTACATATCGGAACTAGAATTGACTATTGTGCGTCACAAACGATGTAAACTTTCTCGACGTTGAATCCACTGGCACAAGAAAGATTCCATCCGCTAAATCCAAAGTAGGAAAAACATTTCCTCCTTGAAGTCTCTCAAGTGCGCTTTCTGAAATCACAACAAAGTTTCTGCAACCCGTCCTTCTTTTTCACTAGGACAACTGGTGTAGCATACTCCGATATGCTTGGTTGTATTATTTCCTCACGTAACCAATCAGCTACCTGTTGTTCCACCACCTTATGACATTCGTCGTGGACGCTGATATATTGGAATGTCGTCCCTTAATATCAGCTTCTTTTCGACTGGTGATTTACTGTTTATCTTCTGGAGTACCGCTGTCTGCTCGTCGCCGTGTAAATGATTCAACGGCCGCAACACAGATGGTTCTAAACTCAGACGCTAACTTGAAACATGCATCCAGCTCTTTCCCCACGAGGGAAGTTCTAGTACAACTCCGCGTACTTAAGGGTCCACTGGCCCCAACGCCTAGAACACTTTTGACATCTTCAGTCTCAATTACAACCACCTCAGCTGCATCATCAGCCAATTCTCCGATATTCTACGCTTCCTCCGATATTCTGCAGCCTCATCTGTTAAGATCACATCTACACTGCTTATTACATCGTTTCCGATTACTACCGAATACGGCATATCTTGTTCTCGTACTACAAGGACTAACTCGACGTAATCTAGCATCGTTAGCGCATCGTGTCGAATAAGACTTAAGTCACTTCCCGTGTCCACCAATGCTGAGAACTCATTACCCTTCACCTTGATTGTATTAAACACTCTATTCGCTTCTGTCGCGAAATATATCCTCGCTTCTGAAGCTCCACCTCCCCCATCTGTTGACGCAGTATGCAGTTGGTTGGTTCCGGTTTTGTTCTCAACTGCCCTTCCCTGCATTCGAATGAACGATGACTGACAGTCCTTCGCGATGTAAGTTGTATCTCCACATTTGAAACATTTCTTGTCTGCGACCTCCTGCTTCGCTGCCAAGTGTCCTCCCGACAGTATTCGGTAACTTCCTCTTAAAGAGGGCGACTGTTGAAATACGCTTCGAACTTTCTCGTACACCCTCAGCTGCTTCTTCAGCTCCGCTATGGTTCTTGCCTGGTACAATGCCATCTTGTTCATTGATGAATCGGATATTCCCTTGACGAAATAGTCGATTATGCTTTCGTCGTCCACGTTTGCGGCTTTTTTGATTTCCATCAAACTGTATAGATATTCACGTAAAGTTTCAGTGGACTTCCGCGGACAATGTCTTCACCCCGAACTCGTGGACGAGTGCATCCTTTAGAGCTCCCGCTTGGCTGGTCCTTTGAGCAATTGCTTGGCGTAAACGAATTTCTGAAGGCTATTCCAACACACCGTTACAGCGTTTTCGTCGAAGTCCTGAACCCATTGATTAACTTCTAGAAGGCCCGTACCATCAAATGCTGTGAAGGAGTCCTCAACGTCACGAAGCGTACAAAATCCTTTTCCGACTGTTGCTTCTATTGCAGAATCTACTATGGTGCCATCGCTAACTGTGTTTTCATCATCTTCATCACGTGATAAGCCGATCCTGTAGCGTTACTTTCCGTCCCGTTGTCCGTAGTTCGTTACGTTAAGTCAAAGCTAACACCGCCTCTAAATCCATTTTATGTTTTACAATTTATAATTTTCCAATAATTCAATAATGATAATAATAAAACAAGATACAATATTCAATGCCTAATGAAAAGAAAAAAAAATTAAATGGACAGTAGGGATTATAATGTTACACCGTAAGTAATTAAGTGTAAATAATTGAGTATAAAATAAATGAATGAACGTATGTTTTATAAAAAAAAAGAACCCATAAGCAATATAAATTTCAAATTTATTTCTACTCGCCGAACGTGACACCCTGTTGCTTTCTGCTACTCTGCTACAGTTGTCTTCTAACAAAAAAAATCGTCGCCAGCCGTTTTTCTATCGCTACTATTAACCGCTGCACTTCTCCATACACACGCACGTCTGGACACGACGGTAGTTTTTCCCTCTTCTTTGTGCTTCTTCTCCTCTGATTGCGTTGACTGTCTTCAACTCAGCTCACTTCTCGATGATTCAATATTTTTTTTAATTAATTTAGCACTTCGAATTTAGGTTGAGCCCCCGTATGTAGGATTGACTTCCTTGGTGTTTAAATAGGCAGTTATTTCTTTTATTCCAATTTACTTCACAATTTTTGTTACAATTTCCGCTTAGTGGAAGGTTAGCCAAGGTTGGGTTCTGTTTCTGAACAATTTTGTCTGTCTGACTGTGTATGTTTGTATGTATGTTTGTTCGTTTAGTTAACTGTCCTGTCTTATCGATCGGTTGTAGGGTAATGTACCACTGGTCGTTTAGGTACATCCCTACACATATAATAAATAATATGTCAAGCTACTGACAGACGACGAAAGGTCATAGTCGTACATACTTTGTTTCTGTAAAAATGCAATTTAAATCTTAAAATAAAATTAAGTATAAAATTGTTTAAAATATTTTTCTAAAATAGCCTTATACATACATGCTTGCATACATACATGCATACATACATATATATTATTTAATAAAACCATTCTGAAGTCCCACTTAAGATAACGAAAGCGCAAGATAAAATGCTTCAGTATAATAAGAATAAATAAACTGGGCATGTGCGAGTTATACTCGCACGGGGAAGGTTCCAGCGCATATATATTTTTTGAAAAAATTCCTGAATATCAAGCGACGAATTCAAACTTAAACTGAAATAAAATTTCATCTAATTTCAACCCAAATCAACTATTCATTACTACATTCATACATACAAACAAACAAACACCCATCCGTATGTATGTATATCTCTATCCAAATTTATCTAGCACAGAAAATCCCGTCATACATACTCAATCACTGCACATTCCTGCTGTGTGTGCAATGCTGTTGAGCACTCATCATCGTTTCGAGTTTTCGATCATAGCACGAAATTTATGTGTGAAAATGATAATCTTTGAAGTCTTAAATCTTTGATATCTCAAATTGGCACATAAATCGATATTTTGGTATTTCTCATTTTTTAATGCTTACATTGAGGTCTACAAAACTGCGTTTTCAGATCTTCAAAATTTGCATGTCGATGATTTCCTATCTTTGGCCAATATCTCCAAAACTAATGAAAGTCCTCATTGAAGTCAAGTTTCTATGATTTTTTCAGATTTTTAAACATTTTGGTTTTGTAGGCAAATGTTGAGTACACGGTTCCTATCCGTACTACTTATTATCTCAATTAATGCTGAGATTATCGACTTATTCTTCTTCTCACTCAACATGTCTCTCCAGCCATCACGATATTTTGCCAGCTGTCTCCAGTTTCGCACACCAAGCCGGCCAAGGTCCCCCTCGACTTGTGTGCGCCACCTTGTACGTGGGCGTCCTCTGTTGCGTTGTCCCACGGGCTCAGAGTTGGAGACTCTTTGGGCCGGAACTAAGTTAGGCCATATAAAGGGCCTAGCCATCTTAGCAATTGGATCCGTAGACGCCTGGCTAGATTCATGTCACTCCTTCAAATGCCATCAACGCAAATAGGACCAAAAATCGCGCGCAGAACTTTTCTCTCGAAAAGACCAAGAGACTGTTCATCCGCTTGGGATATTGTCCATGCCTCTGCGCCGTACAGCAGGACTGGGATGATCAAGGTCTTATACAAAATCAACTTGGTCTTCCGAGAGAGGGCTCTACTACTCAATTGCCTTTTGAGCCCATAAAAACAGCGGTTGCCAGGTATTCTGCGTTTGATCTCGGTACTGATGTTGTTTGTACTGTTAACCGCGGAGCCAAGGTAGACGAAGTCCTTAACTACCTCAAAGTTATAGCTGCCTATGGTGACGTTCAAAAGCTTGACCGCTACTGAGAAAGAGGGTCTTTGTTCCCCCTCTCCGAGAGCGGAAAAAGCTTCTGGTTCTTCGACCGTCCAGGGAACAGTAGCTACTGAGCCTGAGCCGGTTCCAGGATGCTCCAAACAGGTTTCCTCTAACGGCAAGGCAAATAGGTTAGGTAGGGTAGTGACCCCGAAAGGAAGGAGCGGTGATGCGATATCGGCGAGGAGGAGAGGACAACCTCTATCAGCTGGTACCGCGGCTAAGCGTCTTCTATCCAAAGCGAAACAGGACACATCCCACATTGCTGAGGAGAAAGGAACTTCCAAGAGGGGTTGTCTTGATGCTTCGCTCTCCCCTGACTTAGCTGTGGCAAAAAAGGCCAAATTGTCTGACAATGTGAAGGAGAGTCTACGGGTCGCAATTGTTGACCTTGGTAACCCAGAACGCAGACTCTCTGAACATCAATGGAGATTAATTGAATTGCGCATTCTTGATGGTGTGAATGACGCTATCCTGAAGAAGGACGAAGTGATCCCTCTTTTCGGACAGCTGACTTCCGTCAAGGGCTTCAAGGTCATGGAATGTGACAATTTGAGCACCCTCGAATGGCTGAAGAACTTCGTAGCCAACACTTAGAGTTTACCAGGCCTAAAGGCCGCATCCATATCCAGGGACCATACCTCCCGAAGGAAAGGATAGAGCGCTACCTTCAACACCTCAATCCGGAGGAGGAATGGAAGGTGGTGTAGGTGGGGGAACATTCTGACAATGGTATGGAGGTCGATGTTCTCTTAAGCCATAGGTCGCTGTCACTGCTGCGCAAACAGGAGTTCAAAGTTCGTGTGGGTACAACCCGCTGCAAGCTTAGACTCCTGGCGGTCAGTGGCAGAAAAAGGACAACAGATTCCGCTGGTCGTAATGAAAGTGGTGCAAATAAACCTTCACCACAGTAAAGCGGCCAGCGCAAATCTGGTATACCTCCTTACAACAGGGAGTGTAGACATCGCCCTGGTGCAAGAACCTTGGCTCTGCCGAGGCAGGATACTGGGGCTGAACAATAAGGAGTTGGTGACATATCACGCAACTTCTGCTGTAAGTAAATCTAGATCCTGTATAGTAGCTAGGAAAAATTCTAATATCTTCCTCCTATCTAAATATAGTGATTGCGATCAGACGGTTGTGAAGGTCGAAAGGCAAGATAGACCTCCACTTTTACTTGCTTCAGTCAGTAAAAACAACTGGGACCTCGTCATGGGGTGCGACGCCAACTCCCACCACACACTATGGGGAAGCTCGGACTCCAACATAAGAGGTAAAGAACTTTTTAATTTTATATTATTAAATAATTTAAGAATAGCCAATTTGGGTGATGAACCTACATTCGTCACCAGAAATAGGGAAGAAGTTCTAGATATAACTCTCTATAATGACTCCGCCACTATGAAGGTCAGCAATTGGAGAGTGTCAGATTCGCCGTCCATCTCGGACCACAAGCTAATAACCTTCACGGTCAATAGTAGGATGGTAAAGGAGGGCAGGTTCAGGAACCCCAAAAATACAAATTGGGGACGCTTCTATAAAGAAATCTGCAGTTGCTCTAGGCATCTTATGGTCAGACCAATGGTCTCCATAAGCAACATTGAGCAAACTGCCTTAGATATTAAGAACATCTATGAGAAAGCTTTCACAAAAGCGTGTCCTCTTCGGACCTTCAGAAATAAAAAATCCCCCCATGGTGGAATAAAGACCTTGGGGTTATCAGGAAAAGAACCAGAACCCTTTTTAATGCAGCCAAAGCGTCAAGGTCGCCCGAAGACTAAGAAGCTTTCAAGGCTAGTCAAAGGGACTTCAAAATAGCAGTGGCTATTGCTAAGCGATGCACATGGCGTACCTACTGCAGTGAAATAATGAATACCACTGAAATAGCCAGGCTAAGGAAAATTCTCTCCAAAGAACCTGCTGTCCCAGGGTATCTCAAGGATAACGGCGGTGTTTGGACACAGTCTACAGAGGAAACACTTAATCTTCTGGTGTCCACTCACTTCCCGGGTTGCACCTTTGGCAGCGATATCTCGGCGCCAGCCGACGACGCGGTGAATGAACTCTACGTTCCTGAAACCGTTGTTGACGAAGATAGAATTGGATGGGCCATAGACTCATTTGCCCCATATAAGTCTCCTGGCTTAGACGGCATATATCCAGTTATGCTGCAAAAGACTAAGGATATAATAATCCCTGTCCTGAGTTGGATATATAGATGCAGCTTAATAAACGGCTACATACCGTCGGCTTGGAGAGAAGAAGAGAGAAGAAGGTTGTCTTCATCCCAAAATCCGGTAAAGCTAGCCACACAGCTGCAAAAGTTTTCCGACCTATAAGCTTGACTTCCTTTGTTCTCAAAACCTTTGAGAAGGTAATCAATGCTTATATTCGCAGTAAGCTCTCACTAACACAATCTCCACAGCGCAACATGCCTACATTAAAGGCAGGGGTGTGGAGACCGCACTTCACAGCGTGGTTAATGTGATTTAAAGCACTCTCAAAGCCAAAGAATACGCACTCGCAGCTTTTTTGGATATTGAAGGCGCTTTCAATAATGTGGAAACGAGAGCGATTAAGTCAGCCCTCGAGAGGGCCAATATTGAGCAGTCAATAACATCAACCATTGTTAGCCTGCTCAGTAAAAGAACAATCTACGCGAACATGGGCGACAGGCTCGTGAAAGCCATTGCCTCTAGAGGCACACCGCAGGGAGGGGTAATTTCACCCCTGCTCTGGGTTCTTGTCATCAACGAAGTCTTAGAAAACCTCAAATACTCGGGAGTGACGGTAGTTGCTTATGCAGACGACGTAGTGTTGATAGCTAGAGGCAAATTCCTCCCGACCATAAGTGAAGTACTTGAGGGCGCTATAAGCATACTAGCTAGATGGGCAAAAAACTGCGGACTGGGTGTTAACCCAGGTAAGACCGAATTGGTTCTCTTCTCCAATAAAAGAGTCATACCGCAATTCAGGCTGCCAGCTATTGAGAGATCCACACTGACGCTATCTGACAGTGCTAGATACCTAGGTATCAATCATTGACAGAAGACTAAATTGGAAACCTAAAGTCTCTGAGAGAGTCAAAAAGGCAACATGCGCATTTTATATCTGCGCAAAAATTGTCGGTAAAAAATGGGGACCAAGCCCCAAGACCATCCTATGGATGTATACCGCCATTGTCAGACCCATCCTTACGTATGGCAGCGTAGTATGGTGGCAGGCAGCATTGAAAGCCATTAATCTTAAGGCATTGACGAAAATACAGAGACTTGCGTGTATGGGAGTTACTGGCGCAATCAGCTCTACCCCAACAGCTGGATTGGAAACGATCCTATACATGCTACCGCTTGACCTTCATATGCAGGCAATCGCCGCTAAAAGTGCTCTGAGAATCAGTCAATCTTGCAACTGGCGCTCAGATACCACTGGACATGCAAGTATTCTCAACAAACTTGCGGTATCAGAAGTCGAGAGCGACTACAGACTCGCATTGCTCGACTTCGAGAGACCCTTCAAATGCCAATACCCTACCAGAGAGGAGTGGGCGTCGAATGAACCCATCAACAACTCGACAATAAAGGTATATACCGACGGGTCAAAGATGGAAGCAGGCACAGGCGCGGGCATTTTCTCCAACGAGCTAAACTTGCACTGCTCAATCAGACTCCCTGATTATTGCAGTGTGTTTCAAGCGGAGGTCCTGGCGGTCAAAGAAGCGGCCAAAACGATATCAATGATGGCGATACCACCAGCTGATATTACCATTTTCATTGACTGTCAGGCGGCCATGAAAGCTATATCTGCAATAGAAGTCAAGTCCAAGCTAGTCGCAAGCTGTCGCGAAGATCTAAAGGCTCTTGGCTCACAGCACTCGATCAATCTGTGATGGGTCCCAGGACATAGGGACATAGCCGGCAATGAGATAGCTGATGAACTTGCCAGAACAGGGTCAGTGACCGACGCGTCACAAGCAATTCAAGGTATTAAACCGCCACTCTCAGGGCTGAGGAATAAGGTGGATACTATGATCATTGAAATGGCAAACAGTAGATGGCGCGGTCTGTCTACATGTGCGACTACTAAAACATTATGGCCCAGATACGACCGAGCAAAAACCGACAAGATCTTTCAGTGCGACAAAGAGTTGCTAACGATGGTGGTTGGAGCTCTCACTGGCCATAATCATCTTAGAAACCATACCATGAAAATGGGTCAGTTGCGTCATAGAACACTGGGAGAATTCTTCTTCCAAGACTTACATAAAATCTCAAGTATACCTCTTAGATCTCTTTACAGGTTTATAAGGAAATCGGGATGGCTCCGGCACAACGAAGGACCATGAGTGCGACAAGGGTTAAAAGGGGACACTATCCTCCAATTGGGCATCACAATGGGTCCCTAAGGACCTAAGTGAGACGTGGCTTAAGCCCGTCTACCCACATACCTACCTACCTACCTCGACACTATTCTTGACCCAAAACTAAATTGGAAAGCTAACATAGAGCAAAGCTTATACTCTTGCAACAAAACTCTTGGCAAAAGCTGGGGACTTCGACCGAAGATAACACTTTGGATGTATTCTGCTGTAATTAGGGATGCAAACGATACATCGATGTTTTGCAAAAAAAAATCGATGTATCGTTGTTAATACCGATGTTTTTTTTAACATCGATTTTTGTCGTGGAACTATCGATGTTTCAAACATCTATGTTTTTTAAGACGATATTGCATCCCTAGCTGTAATACGTCCTATTTTTATCTACGGCTCCTTAGTCTGGTGGCCAGTTTTAGCCAAAGCGTACAATATCACAAAACTAAACAAGGTACAAAGAACTGCATGTATAGGCGTCACTGGCGCCCTAAGAACGACTGCCGCAGATGCGCTTACAGTTATTTTGCACCTTCTACCTCCAGATCTACACGCAACGTTCATGGCCACATGCAGTGCACTTAGACTAAGAGAGTCAAACTGCTGGAATAGCAGAACTTATGGACATGGCAACATCCTTAACTCACTACCACAACAGGCAATACTGAGTCATACTAACTACCTTATCCCAAAGCTAAATTTCAATAAAAACTATAGGGCATACTTTCCAACTAGAACTGAGTGGAAAAGCGATAGAGTCATCCAAAACCATGACATAGCCATCTTCACAGACGGTTCGAAGATGGACTCTGGTGTGGGCGCTGGAATCTTATCCGTAGCCCTCAAGATATCAAAGTCACTCAAGCTACCAAGCTTCGTGTCTTGAAATTAAAAACAGAACAGAATCAGCACAGCGGATAGCAATCTTTTCAGATAGTCAAGCTGCTATCAAAGCTCTAACATCCATAACCACGACGTCAAAACTAGTGGATTGCTGCTGCAAGGAACTATCCATTATAGGTAGACGAGCTAGCTAGACAAGGATCCAAACTCGATAGTCTCGTTGTGAAACAAGTCCAGGCTACACTAGGCTTCGTAACAAATAACATCTACAATCACTTCCTCAAGATCGCCAACGAAAGATGGACCAAGCTGGAAACATGTGTCCTATCCAGAAGCTTATGGCCCAACTACAACTAAAAGAGAACAAAAGACCTGCTTAACAACAGTAGAAGAAACATATCCAGAATCACAGCGGTCTGTACTGGACACTGGGCTGTTGGCAGGCATGCTGAAAGACTAGGCATACCATTTAACTCGCACTGCCGCAGCTGCCGGGTGGAAACTGAGCCAGAAACACCCGAGCACTTTCTGTGCAAATGTCCGGCTCTAGCTAGAGTCAGACAACGCACTCTGGGCAAAGCCTTCTTTAACACCCCTAATAATCTCTCAGAAGCAAACATTCATAGTCTGCTAGCCTTCATAAATTCCACAAAGTGGTTTCAAAATTAGGCTAATCTGCGTGAATACACGCTCCTTTTCACCCCCATCTCACAAATTAGGTATCCCATAGGATGTGGTATCAAAACGGCGCTTTCATGGCGCTAATTGGGAAAACAGGATCTGTATGTCCACCGCCACTTTTACCTACCTAGCTACCTAGGAATCTAGTTATTTGTAACACAGGAAGTGTAATGAAGGTGGGTTCATTACCAGAAATAGACACGAGGTACTTGGCATAACTCTTGTCTCCTACAACTTCTCCAATTACATTAGTAATTTAAAGTCTCCAATAACCATTCGTTTTCGGACAATAGATATCTCCAATTTGACCTTAACGGTCTTCCCCCCGAGCAATCCTCAGTTAGGAACTATAAGAATACTAATTGGTCTCTATACAAAAGCATTTTAGGTAAGTCCCTTTGAAGGGCACCTCCTTCTCCTACGGACGCCACTGAGTTGGACCGGTTAGTAAATTCGTTCATCACTGCCTTTAACAAGGCGATGGATACTGCCTGTCCACTCAAAATCGCAAAAACAACTCTAAGCCACACTGGTGGAATAGCGAACTTGAAGTAAAGAATCACTTGAGATTCTGCTCGATACCCACTTCCCCAGCTGCTCAGATAACCAACCCCTTTTCTCCACGGATTCTGGTTATCCAATTAGTCGCCTCCTAAAGCTCACCACTAAGCGTACAATAGCATTGATTATTCGCAGCTTCAAACCATATAAATCCCCTGGTCCGGATGGTATTATTCATTTATTTACGTATTCATTTCGTCTTTCAAGTACA
This sequence comes from Myathropa florea, assembly GCA_930367185.1. Lineage (NCBI taxonomy): Eukaryota > Metazoa > Arthropoda > Insecta > Diptera > Syrphidae > Myathropa > Myathropa florea. The sequence goes on along the minus strand of OV884002.1, from coordinate 89,642,311 downwards.
TAGCTTTTTAATACTACTGGTAATAATAATATTTGATATTTATAATAATGTATAGAAGCCTTAAATAACATATAATTTAGATTAATTTAGAGTAAATTGCTATTCATGTGGGCGTCTGTGGGCGCCATGTCGTAGTGGGTAAGTGCGTCGACTTCTACGCTCGAGGTCGTCGGTTCGAATCTCGAAAAAAAAAACATCAAACATTTTTTCACGGCTCCACCTCTTTCGAGTCACTGACAATGCTCAAAGAGTATAACTGTCTAGGAAAAGCTTCTCAATCTCGCCGTTCGGAGTCGGCATTAAACTGTAGGTCCCCTCCAGTCGTGAGAGAACAATAGCACGCACAACACGAGTGGTTGCTGAGAAGCTAGGCCCAGGTGCACCTTGGACTGTAGCGCCGCCATTATTATTATATTATTATTATACAAATTTTAAAATTCAATTTTTACAAATCTCTCTACTCATATTAAGGTCTATAACATTGGCAACTAAGTTGTATTTTATGCAAGTGTTAGTTACAGGATCGTTTTTCCCATACTCCCATAGCTTCGAAACATAAAAGAAATCTCTAGGTCTCAGACAGCGAGACGGGGTGTAAACATTGAACATAGAAAGCAGAACTGGAAAATCAATGTGAGCAGTAATTACGTCATGAGTGAAGAGAACTGAATAATAAGTCCTCCTTACATGCAGTTGCTTTAGATCAATAAGCTGGTATCAAGCATTATTATCAGGAATATTTGAATTCCATGACATCTTTCTAAGAGCAAACCTAGTAAATCTCTTTTGTATTCTCTCAATACGAATAGCGCTATTATATAAAGGACTCCATATTAAACAACAGTATTCTAATATAGAACGATTTAAGGAAATATACACTGACTTAAGAGTGTAAAATCTTTTGAATTTCGAAACAAGGATCCCAGCATGGAGTTGGCCTTTGAAATAATATGGTCGATGTGCATAGAAAAAGTTAGTTGAATGTCGCATATAACCCCCACATCTTTATGCGATGATACTCTTGTTAAGATTTTATTATCAATCATACATTCATAGATTATAGGAGATAGAATTCTAGAAAATGTCATAACCGAGCATTTACTAATATTGAAATGTAGTCCATTCAATTCGCACCACTTCTGTACAGATGCAATATCATTTTGTAACTCCATCGCATCCGCCATTGATTGCACTGATTTAAAAATGTTTAAATCGTCAGCGTATAAAAGGCAGTTAGAATGGGAAACATAGGAGGGCAAATCGTTAATAAAAAGAAGAAACAGAGGAGGGCCAAGGTGACTACCTTGAGGTACCCCAGAGAAATTGAAAATTACCTTTGACAGATCATTTCCTATTTTTACAAACTGTCTACGATTTTTAAGATAGCTAGTCATCTGTTTCAAGATTTTAGAATGAAAACCAATCATCTCTAACTTCTTTATGAGCACATTATGTTGAACCCGATCAATGTCTTCAAGAAATCAGTATATATCGAGTCAACTTGATGTCTCGCTTCCATGGAACGTAAGCCAAAAATTTGTAAAGATAACCAAATTGGTCAAAGTTGATCTTCCACTCACAAAGCCATGTTGAAATTGTGATATATGGTTTCGAACTTCAGCATATATTTTCTTCTTAACAATAGCCTCGAATAATTTCGGAGTTAATTGGAGATAAGCTATTTGTCTGTAGTTGACAATAGAACTTCTGGGTCCAGATTTGTGAATTGGGGTGATGAACGAATCCTTCCAGCAATCCAAAAATTCGGCGCGAGCTAGTGACATATTAAAATTGATAGTCAAAGGCTTGACTAACATCCTAACATTCTTACACATTTTCAAAAAAAGCAGGGGAAGATTATCAGGCGTTAGGCTTGCTCTAGAATCCAGAGAGGACAACTCAGAAATAATATCATCATTCGTCAATTCTAATAGCCCTATGTCTTTCGATTGTATTTGCACAAAGTTCTGAACTGCAACATATTCCTACGTCAACAAAGTTTGACTGGAAATGTGATGCAAATATATCGCATATAAGCTTACGGTCATCAGTAGATACATTATCGTAGAACATATTCGATGGAATTCCAACAGACATACGTTTAGTATTGAGAAACGTCCAGAATGTCTTTGAGTTTTGTTCGATTTTTAACTTGAGAGAAAACATGTATTGCCTGTAAACAAATCTCTTTAGGAATTCATATTCTTTCCTCATACGACACAATACGTTACGCAGTGAATTGTCTTTAGCACATCTCTTTAATGTCGTGTTTAAAGCATTTTTGAGTCTACATAAGCTTCTATTGAATCAGATATGTTTTTTGGAATAAACATATCTGTTAACCGGAACAGACCTGGATATGGTATCTTATAAAATGTCTCGAAACTTAGTATAAATTAAGTTTAAACTTGGGAAGTCGAAAGTTGTATCCTAATCGACAGAAAGGAAATAGTTATTTAATAAATTGTAATCAGCTTCCATGAAATCCAACTTAGACTTATCATCATAAGGATCAGATACAAAGATGTTAAAAACAATCATATTAAGTAAAACTAGCAGTGCTTTATGATGCATACTATTATTTAGTAACGCTTGACCTTCATATGCAGGCAATCGCCGCTAAAACTGCTCTGAGAATCAGTCCATCTTGCAACTGGCGCTCAGGTACCACTGAACATGCAAGTATTCTTAACAAACAAACATCGAGAGCGACTACAGGCTCCCATTCCTCGACTTCGAGAGACCCTTCAAATGCTAATACCCCACCAGAGAGGAGTGGGCGTCCAATGAACCCATCAACAACTCGACAATAAAGGTATATACCGACGGGTCAAAGATGGAAGCAGGCACAGGCGCGGGCATTTTCTCCAACGAGCTAAACTTGCACTGCTCAATCAGACTACCTGATTATGGCAGTGTGTTTCAAGCGGAGGTCCTGGCGGTCAAAGAAGCGGCCAAAACGATATCAATGATGGCGATACCACCAGCTGATATTACCATTTTCATTGACAGTCAGGCGCCCATCCGCAATAGAAGTCAAGTCCAAGCTAGTCGCAAGCTGTCGCGAAGATCTAAAGGCTCTTGGCTCACAGCACTCGATCAATCTGTGCTGGGTCCCAGGACATAGGGACATAGCCGGCAATGAGATAGCTGATGAACTTGCCAGAACAGGGTCAGTGACCGACGCGTCACAAGCAATTCAAGGTATTAAATCGCCACTCTCAGGGCTGAGAATAAGGTGGATACTATGATCTTTGAAATGGCAAACAGTAGATGGCGCGGTCTGTCTACATGTGCGACTACTAAAACATTATGGCCCAGATACGACCGAGCAAAAACCGACAAGATCTTTCAGTGCGACAAAGAGTTGCTAACGATGGTGGTTGGAGCTCTCACTGGCCATAATCATCTTAGAAACCATACCATGAAAATGGGACTCTCCAACGACAACATTTGTAGAGGCTGTGGTGACGAGGAGGAACGTGAGGATACTCCTCACTACCTCTGTCACTGCCCTAGTCTTTGTCAGTTGCGTCATAGAACACTGGGAGAATTCTTCTTCCAAGACTTACATGAAATCTCAAGTATACCTCTTAGATCTCTTTACAGGTTTATAAGGAAATCGGGATGGCTCCGGCACAACGAAGGACCATGAGTGCGACACTATCCTCCAATTGGGCATCACAATGGGTCCCTAAGGACCTAAGTAAGACGTGGCTTAAGCCCGTCTACCCACATACCTACCTACCTACCTACCACCATAGGTAGGTGACGTTCTGGCCAAGTCGTCGATGTTGTGCGTCCTTTCTCGATGACAGCATATACTTGGTTTTGACCTCGTTTACCGCCAGACCCATTTCAGCCGCTTCCGTTTCAATGCCAGCAAACGCATCATTGACGGCTCGCTGTGTTCGCCCAATCACGTCAATGTCATCCGCGTAAGCTAGCAGTCGAACACACTTTTGGAAGATCGTGCCTCTTGTGTTGGCCAGTGAGTGTTACACGATCTTCTCAAGAACGATGTTGAAGAAATCACATGACAGCGCCTTGTATAAAACCTTTTTTGACATTGAAGGTCTCGGTGAGTTCGTTACCGACCTTGAGAAGCTGCGAGAGTTCTCCATCGTCATCTTGCTCAGTGGCAGGAATGTCAAAACTAGATATGGCGCTGTATAGCTCGTCTCTATGCACGCTGTCATATGCGGCCTTGAAATCGACAAATAGGTGGTGTGTGTCGATCCGCATTTCCTGGGTCTTCTCCAGTATCTGCCGCAGTGTGAAGATTTGATCGATGGTGGACTTCCCGGGCCTGAAACCACACTGATAGAGACCTATCAGTTTGTTCACTAATGGTTTCAGGCGTTCACACAAAACGGCAGAGAAGACCTTATAGGCGATGTTAAGGAGACTTATCCCTCGATAGTTGGCGCAGTCAAAGGGGTCTCCGTTCTTGTGGATCGGGCAAACGATGCTGAGATTCCACTCATCGGGCATGCTTTTTCCTCTGACCATATCTTACAGATGAGCTGGTAAATGCGCCCTACCAGATCATCTCCAGCTGCTTTTCAACATTTCAGCGGGCAGACTATCTGCACCAGCAGCTTTATTAGACTTCAGTCTCGATATCGCTATCTTGACATCGTCTAGATTGGGCGGACGGTTAAGTGGAACATTCTGCCTGACAGCGGTGTTTGTTCTCATCGCCGTTTAACAGGCCGCAGAAATAACTTTTCCAAATGCTGAGTATCGACTGCGAATCTACTACTAGCTGTCCATTCTCGTCCCAGCAGGCTTCTGTCCGAACTTTATACTCGTTCGGGCATCATTCCTGCCATAACACGTTTCCATCTCGTACTCTTTCTTTCTGGAGGAGTGTCTGCTAGGGCCGTCAACAGTAAATCCGTCCATATCCGAGACAGGTTGTTGTTTCTGAACTCGTAATTTTTTTACGTGGTGAGGAAGTTAACCCCACGCACAATGTCCAACTGGGAGGACAGGTCCATTTGTTTAGCCCCAGGACAGTGGCGTCCGGAAGGATCCGGTGTCGGTAGCCTCTTGCCAGGCTGTGAGCGTTGCTGTTGGCCCTAAGAGAAGGGCTCATCCACCGCCGTCTCTATTCCAGGGTCCCGACCTTATCATGGAAACCAGGTTTTAGGAAGGAAGTTTTAGATTTCTGTGCCTCTAATTGCGTAGAAAAGTCGCGTATTTTGAAACGGTTGCCTAACATAAAACGTACTCATTTGATCAATACATATTTAATAAGAATATTAACAAACATTTTTTTTAATTTCATTTTTTCACAGAAAACAATTTAAGCAAATGCTTTCTGATTTTCAGATTTCTTTGAAAGTAATAATTCCCACGTGAAATAATTAAAGAATTTTATTTTCTTGCATTATATTTCCAATTTCTCATGAAACTTGATTCATATCAGCATTTTAAACAGACAGATCCCAAGCAAAAACAGTTTCGCTTAAAACTCCGTGGATAAACGTCACAAATTGTACCACGGACAAGGTTATTCTGAGCGAAGTTGGATATCTCTTTACTATACGATTTCTAACATTAACTTCAACATCATACAAACACTTCTAGACCAATTAATGGTAGCACGCTCTACGTGACCAATCGAAACTATTGGCAAGGTATGGAAATGGATAGGCAGGCACTTCTGACCTCGAGAAGAATCATGTTTATCATAATCATTAAATTAAAGAAAAAAATAAGGATCATTAAAGACAGAACTATATTATCATCGGGAAAACACACCGTTAATAATGAATCACTTAATGGGGTATACTTAATATTATTCACGTGTTATACGAGAATACTTCCGGACAAATCCTCAATTTTCTACGAATTTATAAAGAAGATAAATACGAAGAGAATAATTACGAATCTATTGCCGAACAATTAAAGTTTAATAATATCAACCTCTCGGAAACATTGAGACTGGAAACTTACAATAGTCCAATCATATCAACTTTGGGGGTATAATCGGTAATTGTTCTGATTTAAACATTCATAATTATTTGTTATAGAAATGGAAAGGTAATTCCAAAACAATTAACCGAGCGACGATTAACAAAGACAGGCTCTAGAGTGATTAAGTAGGATTAATGATACCAGTGAATTATGGCGACCGACATGCGCTAAAGCATATCCATCAGGGTCACCCATACCGCAAAGGTCCTGGTTGAAATCTGAAAACTAAAATGGAATTTAACTCTATCTCACCCCCTCCTTTCCATTTTTCCTTTTCACTCCACTGCCCTGGGCCGGATCGAAGTGTCATACGACCCGTGCTGACGATCAACCTGCCTAAGGGTCCAGTCAAATAGCTCAGTCGTGTACGGAGCATCCAGATACCTGGCAACCTCTTGATTAGCTAGTCTTACCTACGTATACGGAGCCCTGCATAGGCGGACCACCCTTTCTCCGATACTCGTGAGAATCACATGCAAAGCACAATTAAAAAAAACACTAAAATTATAAAAAAAACATATCAAGAGAGGAAGAAGGTTCTATCCGAGAACCGGGGAGGGACCAGGACAGCAAACCTAATCTGCCCATCCCGAACCCCAGCGCTTCATCTGGATCGGTAAGATTAACTTCCCCCCACAAGTCCAACTCGGACTCCCCCAAACCCCAGCCCACAGGACAAACCCTGCACGAGCAAACAAGCGTTTGCTAGTGTAAGGCAAACTGGGACCTCCACGGACCCTATTCGGAAGGCCGCTCCTGCTAAAAGGCCTAAAGCTGGCAACCTGCCCACGAAAACAAGTGCCGGTAGGAGCTTAAAAAAGTAGGGTCAATCCATCTGGTCAAACCTTACTACTGAAAATACAATTGTTTAGATAGGATATAAAGTAGAATAATTTAAACCAACCTTGAAGGAAAACTATGGAAAAAAAAACATCTATTTAAGAGAAACAAAAAAAGAAAGAATATAATGAAATATATGTACATATATTCAAAAAGCAAGATGGCTAAAAATATCAGATGTATAGATAGTAATAGTAATTAGTAGTTGATATATAACATAATAAATAATAAATAACAAATAATACATAATACATAATAAATAATAAGTAATAAGTAATAAATAGTAAGCAATATATAATAAATAATAAATAACAAATGATAGATAATAAATAATAAATAATATATAACATAATTATTCCCAAGTAATAAATAACATAAAAGACAATAACTATAAGAGCTGTAGGTCTCTAATAAGTTGATTATCGACATGAGTACATCCAGACATGAAATTTTAATTGAGAATTTCAATCCTTCTACCAGTCTGGATAACACCTGCTCTTTAATGCAATATGAGAGTTGAAAAATTCCACGGTAGATTGAGCATCATTTTGAGCACCATATTTTGTGCAACTTGAAGCCGCTTAATATGGGTTTTCGCGCAATTGCCCCAGTCCCTAGTCATCAGTGCTTGAAAAATTACTTAAAAATTATTATTTTGTTCTTTTTATTAAGAGATGATTTACGATTGATAAGAGGGTAAAGCATCATTACCAGGAAAATCACCAGTAGAAATTTTCCACTGGACTTAAATTTAACAGACATAGTAAATAAGTTCGCGACATAATTTACGGATGAAATTAAATCTATCACTCACAAATGCAACATAAGAACATATAATGGCAGAGAAAGAAGTGCAACTTAATCAATGTTCCTTGGACATGTATCAGAAACCGAAATACGAAACATCCTAAATAAGTTGAACGTAAACAAATCTCCCGGCGTAGATAATAGCACCCACAGTCACACAATTGGTGAATAAGTCTTTGGAGGAAAGTCATTTTCCGAAGAAAGTCCGGGAAGAAAAACAGTGTTTCGAATTATCGCCCTATTTTCATATTACCAGTGTTAGAAGTAATGGCAAGAAGACTACAAGACTATATTGGCTAATAAAGTCATAAAAAAAACTAGTCTGGTTTCCTGAGAAACCGAAATGTAAATCAATTACTGAAAGAATTTGCCAATAACATTAACAGTAGTCTGAATAAGAACTTTCACTCGCTAGTGATCTTTATAGACTTCAAGAAAGCCGTTGAGACACTTTGTCATACAAAAATTATTCAAATGCTGGAAAAGATAGGCATTCGTGGTCAAATACTAGACTGGTTTGCGAGCTATCTTCAGAATAGAGGTAAGATTATCGTCCAGTTGTAGTAATCTGCAAAATGTTGAGTTCGGCGTACCTCAAGAATACCTCAAGGCCTCTACTTTTCATCATATATGTGAACGATATGCTGCCCGTGTTGCAAAATAGCGTCGGCTTCCAACATGCGAATGATACTGCCAAAGTTGTGAGCAACAAAGCTATTGACATTGCTACTCAGACAATGCAAACTGAGTTCAACAATATTCTACGATGGTGGAGTCAGTAATTCAGTATGGTATAACAGCTAGGGCTAATGCAGCGCATTACAGAATTATGAAAATCCAAAGGGCACAAAACCGAATTTTTAAGATTCTCTTGCGAGCTAAGTATGATAGTCGCTATGTTGAAAATGTCCTAGTGAAGATTTATATGTACTAACCGTCCAAAAACTTTTTCTTTTTAATTTTATTAATGAAACATACAAGGACGAACGATTTAAACAACCTATCGTCAACACAATGGCCTCCTGAATATTCCTAGAATACATAACGCGTATGGAAGAAAGCAACTTTCCTTTGTGCTACGAACAATATTCAACCAAATCCCACGCTCTTTATTAAACAATATAAACTTTTAAATGATACAATGTTTAATCTATATTGAAAATGAGAATTACTCTGTATATATGTTAAATCCATGCAAATAATCTTTTGCAGAAAAGCCTCCAGGCTTCGCAGATTCTGCATTGTCTTTAATGTAATATGAGAATAATCGTTTAAAAATAATATTGTAAGGCCAACAGATGTCTCACATGGACTCTCCTCTACAGCTTCAAGGTATTAACCGGCATTGAAGAGATAACTTCATGAAGATGTTCGAAGGCATACATACATAATATATTGTATATTGTATCCTGTAAATTACATTGAGACAATAAAACTCAAACTCAAAACTCAAACTTTATTCTGACCCTAACCCCACTCGACATTTTTTGCCGACTACTAGCAAAAACACTGCTGTTTGCCTTATGGCCTCGGCCCAGTGGACCAATAGCCTCTATGAAATTATGCCAGTAGACTATGTGCACCGGCTAATGATTTCTGCAGAAGCTGCATAGATGAGAAGGAAAGTGGAAGGCGTTGCGCGTCTCCTCTGCTCCTAACCGGCCCTAGCGTTTCTTCGAAGCCATCATCTAGGGGCCTACTTTTTGAGAACTTATGCAGACTCAGCGAGGTTCCCATAAGTAATCTACTGCGCTTCTCCAGAGGCTCCAAATGGTTTCCCGCTAACATTCAACCGGATTGACCTCAGTCAAACCGTGTGGCCGCAGAATGGATCAAATCTGATTTACGTGTTATGCATGAGCATTAAAATGGAGTGCCTCCATTGAATGCACGCGCGTCCGATGGATTCGCAATAATGTTGGAAAATGCAAACATTGCATTTTGTTACCAGAGGGATATACAAGCGCATTCGGTGGACAAGCGAAAGATCGAATAACTGTCTAGGCGACGTCCACGCGCATCCGGTGGAAAAGGTAAGCACAAGTTTCATGTGTGGCATGTCCTCGGGACAAAATTTCAGTTTAGTTTTTAAGTGATATCAAGAGAATAAAGTTCGTTTGGTTTTGACGGTAACTCGTTCGTTTTATTTAAGCATAACTTACGTACATACTCCAGCCACCTAAACCTACCTACCTAACAAAGAGACGAGTTAACATATGACCCTTATCGACAGATAATAAAATAATCTACAAGTCAACCACCAAATGTATCTTGTAGTTGTTTACCACACAATATCCTTCTTAAACAAATATCGACTCGGAACATTTCCTTGTTGTAGCCAAGGTAAAGACACGAAAGAAATCCACGGTTTGACGTCGAAAAGCTACAATCGCAATGGATTACCAGGAACTTTGCCGATCGAGTCTCCCTGAAGGTCTCAGAGGGTCCAACACAGCCAGGCGAAACAGTGGAAACGTTGTCAGAAAAGCTGCCTCTGAGGGGTAGGGTTTTAAAACACCACCCAGAAAAAACCTCTGCACGCACCATATGAGGCGACGCTGCATAGAAGGACATCAACATCGTTCTTGAACAAAATTCACTGGCCAACACTAGAGGCACAATCTTCCAAAAATCCAATTGGTCGAATACAGCAAGCCGTCAGTGAAGCGTTTGCAGACATTGAATCGGAGGCGGCCGAAACGGGATTAGCGGTGAATAAGGGCAAAACAAAGTATACGCTGTCTTCAAAGAAGGACACACAACATCGACGACTAGGCCACAAGATCGTACCAGCTAGAGAGGCTTGTTGGATGGGTCACTTCAGACTGTAGCGCCATAAGAAGAAGAATTCCTATTCAAGAGCAAGAAACAATACTCGTGTCACTGCCTGACTGAGTTAGAGAAAGCTTGCGTGTTAACATGGTTAAAAGGAATTTTCTACAAACGACGATGAAGGCACAAACACCGCTGTCAGGCAGAATGTTTCACTCAACTTGAACAAGATGAAAAACGAATATTTCATCACCCGACCTAGACGAAGTCAAAATAGCAATATCGAAACTGAGGTTTGACAAAACTGCTTGGCAGATGGTCTGCCTGTTGAAATATTTAAAGCCGCTGAAGATGAACTCACCGGCTGATCTGTAAGATGTGGTCGAAGGAAAGAATGCTCGAATAATAGAATGTCAGTATCGTTTTTCCGAACCAAATATCGAGGGATTAGTCTCCTTAACGTCGCGTATAAGATCTTTTTTGCTATAATGCATGAACGCACGCAATATCGTGGGAACGCCGGAAAACACAAATCTGATAGGCTTTGATATACAATGGAGAACTATTCTATTAAGGATGATATAAAAATAACCGAGACATTCAATGTCAAAAAATGTTTTAGACATGTGACATGGCACGATCTTCCAAAAAATCGACGCAGCTTTTGATGCGACCGCATTTTTTCAAAAACGGTAAACTGTTTATCTTTAAGTGCGATGTATCTGTGTACATTATTATTGGTTTTGAGTTTGGAAAATTTACTTAGTGGAACTTTATCTGTGTGACGAGTGGTCGTAGAAGTTAATTGTATTCGTTGTTCAACGTTGTGAAAAATCTTTACGATTGAAGAGAAAGCAGGTATCATTTTTAGATTGAAGCTGGAGAGCAAAATAAAGACCTTGCCAACGAGAATTCTGTTTCATACTCCCCTATATCCACAATTTTAAAGGACAAAGAAAAAATTAAACAAACAATATGCGAAAGCAGAATTTGCCATAAAAAAAGGAAAAAGATTTCATTGCACATGGAGGTTGCAAGGGCTTTGCCAATATGGTTTCAGACACAGAGAGGTTCCGGTGTACTCATTAGTGGACCCATTTTGCCATGGAAATGGAGAAGAACGACTTCGCGTGTTCGACAGCATGGATAGATCGTTTTCGTCAACGCCATGGAATTGTTAGTGACAAAATTACAAGAGAGGCCAAAAACGTTCCCAAAGGTACAGTAGACATTCTTTTTATTAAATGATCTTGGTGAAAACAATTTGAACGAAAATCAAATATTAATGGAAAAATTATAACAAAAACCAAGCAATTAGATATTTCTTCATTGCTAAAGAAATAAATTGCGGAAAATGAATGCTAAGAAAGTTAAAAAAATTAAAAAAGTTCTTCTTGTTGCTAATTTGGCGTATTCATTGAAATTAGTTTTGTCGCTAAAATAATTTTAGTCAGCTGTTTTAATTTCTCAAATGTCAGGTGCACCAAAAATTTCTCAATTTGGGAAAAAAATTCTCAATTTCGCCCTCACAGCGCACCTCTGTCAAAAAAATACCCATCATGTCCGATAATGACATGCTTTGACATTACGTTTTACGTTTTATTACGACCCTCTCATCTCTCTCATTTTCACTTACACAGTTCGACGCAATATTGTGTGCACGGCCATTGAATTGTATGCGTTGAAAGACAACGCACTATTGTGTTTCAGCCATAAAGCCCAAATCGCAACGGCGTGTTCGGGAGCTCGGACTTTGACAGGGATTGGTACGCGTTTTATCGACTTTACGAGAACCTTATGTCAAAGCACGAGCCCTCAGTTTTCCAAATCGAAATAGAACCCGCGCGTTTGACAAGTAAAATATTCTCCTCGAGGCACTTTCTAAAATACCTTTTACAAGAAAAAAATGCAATTAGTATAGACAAAACACCTACAAAAAATGATTTGCTTACACAAATAATTGCCTTTGCCCGCCAAAAGTAAAAACACAAATGAATAAAAAAAATTATTTTTTTTTCTGTCAAAAAGCCCGACTGAGTATAGAGTAGCTCTACTCAAAACTTTCTGCTCGGACTTACGATATTACGGTCTGTGAAATGTCAAAGCCCGACCGCGCTGTTCCGACTTGACTAATGATTTATGTGAATTCTACAGAAAATGTCAAAGCCCAACCGCGCGAACGCGCTGTTGCGATTTGAGTATAACAATCGTTAGCTTTTGTAGATAATTTTGTCGGCTTGATGTCGCCTTACACACCGAAGTTTTTTGTTGTATGATATTACGAGTTACTTTATTCTTAGCCTAAAATTGAGCGCTTAGTTTTAATAAACATAAACAATATGTATTGGAAAATCACATGAAATCTAAAAACCCCATTAATTCGTATTTTTAGTTTTCCACCTCGTTAAATCGAAATCTCGATAAATCATAACTTGCGGTAATTCGTAGAAAATGCCTTCCCATTACGAATTATCGGGAGTCGACTTCATATGTACGTTTAAGTATATTATAATAATAATAATAATGGCGGCGCTACAGTCCAAGGTGGACTCGGGCCTAGCTTCTCAGCTTAAGTATATTACTTAAAATTATTATTTTCCTTTGCTTTTAATAATAATAAACCGATTATATTATAGATTTCTTTATCTTTCAAGAAAAGCACTTTAGTAACAAGTTTACGCATCGCTACAAAAATTAAAATTAAAATTACGGGTTTTCCCCTACTAATATTTACAATAAATATATAAAATAAATATCTTAATCCACTCACCAATAGGCAGGTGAATAATGCAATGTCGCAAATGTTTTATAGTCTGACCATGAACAATCCGTTCAATGTTCAAGGGCACAAAATACACACAAAGCGATTTGGTAGAACTATTTTAGTTTTTGTTACACAGGTGTATTTGAACACAAGGATTGTTAAATGTTTTTTTTAGTCAGTCAATGAACTTGTTTTACCCATTAGCAGCAAGTTATTCAAGGACATATTATTTGCAGTAGGACCAGGCTCAAGATGTTTGGAATAAAATTGAGAATAATAACACATCAACACAAGTTCTTGTTTTCACATTTAACTATGATAAAATTATTTTTGAAGTACTTGTTCACACATAAAAGATACAAATTATGATTTTATTTTATTTTTTATTTGTCGAGGAAATATACATAATGTATTTAAAAGCCTTAACAACACTTTTACGATACACATTAAAGATGTATGGGCTACTAAACCAACATCACACGATTATCTGAATGATTTTTATAAGGTATTTTAAAATGCAAACAAAACAAATACAATTCCGCCTTTTCAACCGTCACAAACAGAACCAGAAATCATATGGAGAAATTCCACTTTCCAGTGGAAAAGAGCCTCATAAATCACAAATCAACTAATATTCAACTGATACCCTCTTTGCACCTGAAATTTTTTTGACAGCTTGTTGTTTTTGCACCATCTGTGAATAAATGGGAGCTCTTTCGAACAGCTGATGGCCATACACATTCAAACAAATGAGGTGAAGTACGACCCTCATTTAAAATTTTTTTCGTTATTTGAACGTTATTTCAAATATAAATTTTCATCACGAAAAGGAGGAGGAGTTTAACATAAAAGGATCATGTTCAGTTGGTGTGTTCATACAACTGGAAGGACAATTGGAATAACATTTATTATTACGTTATTATTTGAATATTTGAAAATTATAAAATAGATGTATCGAAAGGGATTCAATTTGTATGTGTTGTAATCAAACAACAAACAAAAAAAGGCAACACGACACCTACTAGGAAGAAGACACATAAAACTCCGCACACGACACACAGCGGACAACAGGAAGGGGCAATACCCGAAAAATTATTATTCCTATCTTAGCAATTTATATTTTTTGTACATAATTTTGTAGAATAAGCAATTTGATATTATTTAAGGCGAGCGTATGCTCAAATAAAGTTCAGTTGATAAGAAGAAATAGCCGATTTTCAACGTGACTTCCCCCCACCAGAGGTAAGGGGTCATTTTCAGGTATTTCGTCAACCGGTTTGCTAAAAGCAAACATTGGTTCTTCGAGGAACGAACCGCGTTCGAAAAAGCGTATCCAGGGCTCACACTGAAAGTGTACAAGCGTGTCCAAGGCTTACATTGGACATAAAAAGCGTAACCAGGGCTCACACTGGTAGTGTTAATAAGTGTATTAGTGAATTAATCAATTATTAGTGAAACAAGATGGTGTTAGATGAGACTGAAGTCTACATCATAGTAGCTAAGCAAAAATCTCTAGCAGTGAATCTAGAGAGGACTAGCAGGAACTTTTCAAAAGACAGTCCTGTCCGAAAAACTGATAAGTACTTGGAAGAAAAATTACTTCAAATAGATGAAATCTGGACAGAGTTTTATGAAAACCACAAGAAAATTCAAGAAGTGGTAAAGCATGACACTCCATACATGCAAAACAAAACAGCACAGAAAGTGCAACAACTCTACGAGGAGTTAAGCGCAAAAATACAAAATACAAGCCCATATGTATGCGAACCAGCTCCCACAGAAGAGAAAGTAGGGTGTGAGCAATCACAAAGATTGCGCAAATTGAAAATTAAAATCAATTCCATTCTAAGCAACATAATGGAATTTGCAGAAGCCACTTTAATTGGCTATACAACGGAAGTCCACGACTTTCAACAAACAATATTGCTAGAGCAGTCAAGAAGCTTCAGCGAATTACATGAAGACTTCATGATCAACGCTTCAGAGGATGATCTGAAAACAAACTACGTAATAAAAGACGAATACAGGGAAATTCAGAAGGAATTGAATCGGTGTCTCCATAAGATGGCATCCAAACTCAGCGAAACAAACCAATTGTAGGTTGAAGAAAGACACCATCAAGCTGAAGTTCGATTGCCCCAACTGAAAATTCCGACATTTAAAGGAAACTATTTGGAATGGCAATCATTTTGTGATATATTTACAACTATTATACACAACAAAACCACACTAAGCACTACAGAAAAGATGGAGTATCTGAAAACGTATTTGGAAGGAGAACCAATGCAACTCATTCAGCATTTAACCATTTCAAGTGCAAATTATACATCGGCCTGGGAAACACTAAAGGCGAGATATGACAATGAAAGGAAAATTTTTGGAGTACATATCGAAAAAATTCTCAAAGCTGGTCATCAAGGAAACCAGTCACCCTCAAATTCCATTAAGGCAATCTTGGATGCAACAAAGGAAGGTCTATCAGCAATAGCCACCATGGGTTTTGATACGTCAACGTGGGGTCCTCTGATTGTTCATTTAGTCACGAAGGCTTTAGACCAAGAAAGCAGAAACTTTTTCGAGCAAGGTAATATTGTACGACTTTCTACAAAGGAGATACCAAGCCTTGAAAGTGATGGGATCGTCGAGGCAAAGACAATATAAAGAAGAACCAAAGGTCTCCATTCGCAATTATCATTTAGAAACTCGAGCTAAATGCATATTTTGCAAGAAAGACCACAACCTTTACTCGTGCAGCAAGTTCTTGAACTGGACTCCTAAGGAAAGATGGAAACAAGTAAAACTTGCTAAGTTGTGTATAAACTGCCATGGCATGATAAAAGAAGTGCATGCACCAGCTTACGAACCTGTAAGCAGTGTAATAGGAAACACCACACACTTTTGCACCAAGAGAACTATATATCAAGACGACATGCTGATAATCATTCACCAAATAGCGGACATGGACAGTCAGAAGGAGTACAATCAAATTACGGACATCAAAATCAAGGTGTATTGCTTGCCACAGCATTGATAACGGCCACGAACATTGATGGTCACCAGAGAAGGCTGCGAGCTCTTATTGATTCAGGATCGCAGGCAACACTTATAACTGAGGAAGCTGCACAATCATTACGTCTGCCAAAACAAAAAATGTATACTGAAATCATCGGTTTAGGAGCAACTGACGCTGGTACCGCACGCAGTAAAGTAGAGCTGGTATTGACACCAAGATTTGCGTCGGAGTTTCAATTACTAGTTCCTGCACTTGTTTTACCAACGCTAACCAGACAAGAACGAATTTAATGAAATTCCTACCAATTTAAAAAATTTGTTGCTTGCTGACCCAACATTTAACATTCCAGGTAGCATTGATATGATTCTTGGATCTGACGTTTACGGAGATATCATTCTCAATGGCATTAAAAAAAGGCCAAAAGGCTTTCCCATTGCACAAAAATCTCAATTTGGATGGTTCATCACAGGCCGTACGTCATCCGAACGACCGAGTGTAAAAATCATGGGTATGATTGCCCAAACAACATTAGAAACCCAACTGAAGAAGTTCTGGGAACAAAAGGAGGTACCCGAACAAGTTCATTCGACGCAGGACGACGTTTGTTGTGAAAAAATGTATGAAGAAACACACTGTCGGGATATTCACGGTAGATATATAGTGGACATTCCATTCAACAAGGAACTGGAACAGAAGTACAGTTTAGGAAAATCGCGAGACAAAGCAGTTGCAAGACTATTGCAACTTGAGAAAAAATTTAAAAAGGACAGTTCTTTGCAATTTGACTATACCAAGGTCATAAATGAATTTATAAGTCTTGGTCATATGGTAGAAGTCCCTTCAAATGAAAATCGAATTGAAGGTGTGTACTATATGCCACATCATGCAGTCATTAAACCCGACAGTACTAACAGTACTACAACAAAAGTAAGAGTAGTGCTCGATGCATCATCGAAGACATCAAATGGAGTTAGCCTCAATGATCTTATGCTGGTGGGCTCAAGGCTACAATTTGAATTGACCACCATTATTATGCGTTGGCGAAGGCACAAATGTGTGTTCACGGCGGACATAGAGAAAATGTACCGTCAAATCAAGATTAACGAAAAACATCAAAACTATCAACGAATGATTTTTTTTTCTTTTTTTTTTTTTTTTTTTTTTTTTCTCTGCGAGATCTATTGTATCGACGGGCTGGAGTTAATCCAAAAGATTTACCACTTTCCTTATGAAAGATAGTATATCTTTTGTAGTGGAGTTTTTCAATTCCACTGAAGTCAGTATTTCTCTGTGGAGAATACGTTTCCTTAACCAATGTAGTGCCGGACATTCACATAAGATGTGCTGAGATGTTTCGTCTTCTTCAAGACAGAACCTACATTCCGTGTTTTGACACAAGTTCATTTTGTTAAGGTGGTAATACAAGCCGCAGTGGCCAGTAAGAAAGCCCGTTAGCTTTCTTATGCTCTCCTTATCTAAGCTAAGGATTTCCTTGTAGGAATAGGGTCTGATTAATCTTTTGGATTGCCTGAGACCTGACCCATTGGTCCAATGATCTAGGCGAAGTTTGTTTTCCCATTCATTAATCAGCGCTGCAGCCGTCGCCCAATTGACACTGCAGTATGGTTCAGGGCCTATGAACGCAGTACTTGAACCCGCTCTAGCGAGTTCATCTGCTGATTCGTTACCTGCAATCCCTTTGTGTCCAGGGACCCAGCCAAGTTTCACTTTGTTGTGTTTGGCTAGGGATTGCAGAGCATCGTGGCAACATTTGACGGCTTTGGAGTCTATTTGACTGGACGATAAGGCCTTAAGTGCTGCCTGGCTATCTGAAAAGATTTGTATAATTGCGCCCTTGATACCTTTACCAAGATTATGTCTCGCGCAGATCTCAATGGCATGGATTTCGGCTTGGAACACAGTGGGACTAGACCCCATCGGTACAGAGATCCCAGTGTTGGGTCCACAGACACCAGCTCCGACTCCAGAATCCATTTTCGATCCATCTGTGTACCAAACTAGACTTCTGGGGTCTAGTGTTGGGACACCATTGGACCAGTCTACCCGGTCCAATATTTCAACTTCAAATAACCTGCCGAAACAGTTCTGCCTGACCATAGTGTCCGGCATTGTACAAAACATGTCTCTATTAGGGATTGAGTTGAGTATCCTAAGGTGACCCACTAGGTCACCTGGTTTGAATTGATATTCTAGCTGCAGTTTAATGGCATAAGTGGCAGCTATCTTCCTAACGAAGATGGGTAAAGGTGTCAGCCTGATAATAGCTTCGAGAGCTGTTGTGGGGCAGGTGCGCATGGCACCTGTTATGCCAAGACAGGCAACCCTTTACAGTTTTTGCAGTTTGTTTGCCGATGACTGTTGAAGGGTTTTTGGCCACCATACGATGGCCGCATATGTGATAATGGGTCTCGCCATCATTGTGTACAACCAATGAATAATTTTGGGAGAGAGACCCCAAGTCCTACCGTAAAGACGTCTACTGGCCCACAGTGCTCTGGTAGCTCGCTCTATGGCGGACTTAATATGTGAATTCCAGTTAAGTCGTCTGTCCAGGATTACTCCGAGATATTTTACCTCGCTGGAATAAACTAGTGTGGTGTTGCCGATTATTATGGGTTCAAGGTTGACACGAGTCCTCCTTGAGAAGGGCACTAGAACGGTCTTGCAGGGATTGATCGATAAACCCTCTGCGTTACACCATTCAACGACTTGCAGTAGCGCACTTTGCATCATATTGCAAATAGTCGTGTCGTGCTTACCCCTTATAACAATCGCCAGGTCATCAGCATAACCAATTGTGGTGTAGCCTGATCTTTGAAGATCTACTAACAGTTTGTCGATAACTAGTGACCATAATAAGGGGGAAAGAACCCCCCCTCGTGGGCAACCTTTTGCCGCGGTTACAGAAACCGACACTTCTCCGGAAGAAGATGTAATCGAACGACTTTCCAACATGGCTCTGATCCATTTGTTAGTCGATTCTTCGATACCTCTGCTACTGATCGCTCTTGCGATCGAGTCGTAGCCAGTGTTATCGAAAGCGCCTTCGATGTCGAGGAATGCACATAGGGCTATTTCCTTGGAAGCAAGTTCGCCTTCTATCTTTTTGACGAGATAATGAAGGGCACCTATGGTGGATTTACCTTTCCTATATGCATACTGGTTCGAGTTTAGAGGGTTAGACAACTCTAATCGTTCTCTAATGTAAACATCAATTAGTCTCTCCATCGTTTTGAGTACAAATGATGTTAGACTTATAGGTCTGTATGATTTAGGCAGCTCAGTAGGTCTATTACCCGGTTTGGGAATGAATGTTACGTTGACCTTTCTCCAGGAGATTGGTATGTAACCCCAGTTATAGCTGGCTCTAAATAAAGCTGTCAGTTCCGGTAGGATGAGGTCTATTGATCTTTGCAATAGTGCAGGGAATATACCGTCACCACCGGGAGCTTTGAAGGGCCAACAGCCCATTCAACCTTATCTGTACTGAAAATTTTTCCAGATAAACTTTTAACTCTTCTATTAACAAAGACCCTATGGTCTGTTGTGTTAGAGTGCACTTGAGAGGTGCTATAAGACGAGCCTGGGAAGTGCACCTGAAGCAACGTTTTAAGTGTTTCTTCTCTGCCCGTCATGTAGGTACCGTCGCTTTTCTTTAAAAACCCTACACAGTTTGCCTGATCTTTTGCGGGCGATTTGTGGATGCGTGCTGCTACTGGCATGTTCGCAATGTTTTCACAGCATTTCCTCCAAGTGGCCCGCTTGGATCGTCTAAGTTCAGAATTGTATTCTGTGAGAACGGACCTATATTCGTTCCACATCTTCGTTTTCTTGGCAGAATTGAAGAGTTTTCTGACTTTACTCCTGAGTTTTGTCAGATGATCATTCCACCAAGGCACTTTGCGATTATTTGAAGTGGTCTTGGGGACACAACTGTCGTGATAGGAATTGATCATTACATTGTTTAATTGGAAGGCTGCTTCATCCAGGTCCCCTATGGACTCAATAGACGTGAGAAGCATCCCTTTTTGTGAGAGAACTAGTTCTCGATAGCGACCCCAGTCGGTGCGTTTGGGATCGTATCTGTTAGAGACATATGAGAGTTGACCAGGGATGTCAAACCTGATATGTTGGTGGTCTGACAAAGATGGTTCATCTGACACATGCCAATTTTCAATAAAATTCGAAATAAATGGACTTGCAAGTGTGAGATCAAGTACCTCTTCGCGAATCGCATTTATGAAGGTAGGCTTTGAGCCTCTATTTAGTATATCTATTTCACTACTAATAAGATATTCTAAAAGACACTCACCTTTTCTGTTGGTGTCACTACTACCCCAGACCTCATGATGCGCGTTAGCATCGCAACCGATAATGTAGTGCAGGTTGCCTGTTTTGCAGTAACTGATGAGGTCCTGGACGTCCTTAGGTGGTATGACGCTGTTGTCATCCGGGAAATACGCCGAGGCGCACACGATGTTATGTGTTCCCCTCTCCGTCGGAACTTCCAGTAGTAGGGCCACCAGGTCTCTGTTAATGAAATTGGGAATGGGAAGAAAGTTAATATCATTGCTGATGAGACAGGCCGCTCTTGGCGCACATTTAGAGATTAACTTACTATTGCCATTCCGGAGACCTTTAACATGTCCGCTTCTAACCCAAGGTTCCTGGATAAGTCCAAGGGTTATATTTTCTTCGGCGAACCGCTTGCTAAGGGTAGCGGACGCGCCCTTCGCGTGATGCAGGTTCGCCTGTAGCACCTTGATGGAGCTCATTGATCCTCCATCGAGGATCTGGCCTGCCGCATCAGTTGGGCCTTTTTAGGGCCTTTCTTCTTGCGACAAGCAGCCGTTGAGGGATGACCTTTTTTGGAATTCCCCCCCGACTCTTCCTTCCGAGTAACGTACCCTGCGGCGCCGGTTGTTTTCCTCGGAACTCCGGGCTTTATGCCGGTATTACGGTGTTTCGGTTCAACAACACGAGTCACCGTCTTTCCTGCTGCACCAAGGCCGCTGGTGCTAGCAATTGGCTCGCTGTCAACGGTCTTGGTTGCTGAGGCAGTACTGACCTCTCTTGCATGCCCGACAGCGCTGCAAGAGGGGACTGCAGATAACGTTGTTGTTGAACCGGCTTTTTGCTTGTTATGTGCAACAACACGGGTCACCTTCTTTCCTACTGCACTTAGGCCGCTGGTGCTAGCAATGGGCTCGCTGTCAGCGGTCCTAGTCGCTGAGGCAGTACTGTCCTCACTTACATGCCCTGCAGCGCTGCAAGTGGGAACTGCAGATGAGGTTGTTGTTGCAGAAGCAGGTGGAGAATCATCTGAGTTGACCTTCTTGTGGGAGACGATCAACTTGACCTGACCAAATCTATAGCAAACCTTGTTGTTTAGTTTGCTCAGGGTCTTCATGGACGCATCGTCAATGGCAAAGACGAGATGAAGGAGCGAACCTTCTTTCATCCTTTGCATTGCCTTCCATGAAGAAGCTTGAAGGCCCTCATTTTGTGCTTCAAGCGTCGCTAGGACTTTGGTCGTTGGCAATTCGGTGCTCTGTGGAAAGAAACCACGGACTATGTGAGATTTGGGAAAAGATCCCTCCTCCACAAGAACAATATCAAGACCACTTTTGGCCCTGATAGCATCGAAATTGCTTTTCATCCACTCAGCAGTAGCACTGTCAGAGCAGATGAAAATTTGCCATCCCGACTTGTGTTGAGAGCCTGAGAAATGTGGCCACACGCCCCTGTTTCTCAGTTCAATCGACACGTCGATGACTGCCTCCTGAATTAGAGCCATTTGCTCTGTTGACAGAGGCTGTTTATCAATGTCAGCTGGGACGATTCCTAGTCTGACAGTACTTACAACCTGACTGAAGGTGGGCGCGTCAGGCGCATGTCTGACTTTTGCCTTTTTGGCTGCCGGTTCAGAGGGGGTGCGATCCTTTGATCTCACCCTTTTGAACTCATTTCCAAGAGAGATTTCGCATATACTAGGGCATTTTCCCTAGTTTCGCCCTTGCGAATAGCTTGGTTATATCTCCTCTTTTCAGCTGAGTTCAGCTTGACAAATCCACCTGGTCCTAGACGCAGCTTGTCAAGTTTCTTCCCAATGGAAGAACATCCGGATTTCTCCGTGACTACACTGCAAGTGTCTATGACCGTGGATGTGTCAGACTCCTCTGAACTGACACTAGCGCTGGTAGCTGTCAAGGATTGTGCCCATTTGGCTCCGATCTCCTTGTCAGCTGAGACTGTAGCTGGCTCGCTTTCGAGCTGGTTGACTATGGCCGAAGGTGGAGTGGACGTCGGAGGCTCAGTAGCGTCCCGAAAATTGCCGTCTGCATGCTCCACAGCATGAACAGACGCTGCCGAATTTGGAGCTTCACCATACTCATCTTTTTTTGAATTTAATTTGGAAATTATGATCCCACGAGTATTCGGGAAATATATGTCACCCTAGGTAGCGCCCGATATGCCTAGGGAAGGCTAGATTAAAACCGAAGGTCGCCAGGTATTCGGAGTTCGCATACTAGAGACTAACTCTCTCTCTCTCACCATTGGATTAGAGATTATTTTAGGAGGTTTACTCCTCCCGTCGCATACTTTGGCCAGATGTATACAGTTGAAAAATTAAGGTCATGCATCGCAGGCTGGCGCCAAGAACCGTTTGTTCATTGTGCAAGCCTGAGATACCAGACCTATAGTCTCGCTGCAGCATTCGTTGCCCGATGGCCGCCCCGTGGAGGCAGTATGTCTTCTTGAAACGGTTTCTCAATAAGGATCGTCCATAGACTTTACCCTAAGAGTCCGCACCTGACCACCATCAACGAATGATAGTATGGAGGACCTCATCGAATGAAAAAATTAAGGACTACAAACTTACTACCGTCACATACGGAGCAGCGTCCGCATCGTACCTTGCTGTCAAAACACTCCATCAACTAGCATCTGACGAGGAACAAGATTATCCAATCGCTGCGAACATCTTACAGAAACATTTCTACGTTGACGACCTTATGTCCGGAGGTGACACTTTACATGATTGCAAGATTGCTCAGAATCAGCTCTTCGGAAATGGGCAGCAAATCACAAGGAACTTCTAGATGTCATCTCGGAGTCTGATTGCCAGTCTGTAATCAGCTTCAATAAGGAAGATACCATAAAGACGTTGGGTATACATTGGAATCAGTCGAACGATACCTTCCAGTTCAAAGTTAACATAAAGGGAAAGACAGTATCAACGAAACGAACAACATTGTCGGAAATAGCAAGGTTGTTTGATCCATTAGGATGGCTTTCACCACTGACAATCCTTGCAAAGTTACACATGCAACAGATCTGAAAGGCAGACCTCGAATGGGATGAGCCGCTTACTGCAGAACTACAACACTGTTGGAACAACTTTAAAAGGGAACTTCCAGAGGCAGAGGGTATAACAATTCCGAGATGGATTAAAACAAACAATATCCAAGAAATTGAGTTGCACGGGTTTTGTGATGCTTCAGACGCAGCTTACGCGGCAGTAGTTTACTCCAGAGTCTACTATGATAATGGATATTCAATCACACTCTTGACATCTAAAACAAGAGTTGCGCCGTTAAAGGAAAAGCTCACCATACCAAAACTAGAGCTGTGCGGCGCGAATTTATTGTCGAAGCTCCTGAAGGAAGTAAAACAGAATTTTGGAGCTCAAGTAAATAAAGTATTCGCTTGGACTGACTTTACCATCGTATTAGCTTGGATAAAAAGGATTCATTAAGCAAGACCTTGTTCATTTCGAACAGAATTTCAAAAATTCGTACAGCAATAGATGCAGATTCATGGAGGCACATAAGATCGGCCGAAAATCCAGCTGACTGTGCTTCTAGAGGATTGAAACCCAAACAGTTAAAAAATCATCCGTTATGGTGGAATGGACCAAGCTGGCTAAAAGACAAGAAGGAATACTGGCATAAGTAACGACATTGACGATAATCCGATTTTGACTCCGGGACATTTCTTGATTGGATCAGCACTAAATGCCTTACCAGATTCCACACTGGATCAAAATAGAAGCTATCGCTCACGATGGCTACTGCTTCAAAAAATGGTTCAAGATTTTTGGCAGACCTTGTCGTCAGAATATCTGAACCAGCTACAACACCGAGGAAAATGGAAGCAAAAGAGAAAAAATATGAGTGTTGGCGATATTGTGTTGATCAAGGACGAACGTCTTCCACCCACAAAATGGAACTTGGGAAAAATCACGGAAGTACATCCTGGGACAGATGGACAAGTTCGTGCAGTTACTGTTTATTGCAACAAAAGGTGCGCAAAAAGACCAATAACAAAACTGTGTCCTCTACCCATAGAAGATAATGCTGAACCAATTACTGACATTGAAACCAAAGCAAGTTCTTCAGACCCGAAAGATAAGCCCTCAATTTTATTGGGTAGAATAAATTTCAAGTCAGTTCTTTGGATGTGCATGTTGACGTTAGTCATAAGTACTATATCTGGCCAACAAATAAGCGAAAAGTACAAAATAACAAGTTTTGATACAACCCCAGGAATATACTTCGAAGATGTTGGCCATACAAACATGGTTGTTGGGTCGTAGAAAACTATAGTGTTCTTTAATTTGACCAACTACTGGGCAGATGTCCATACATACAGTAAATGCATAAAGCACATGAAGGACATCTGCCTAAGCACGAATCTATCAGAAGCGAACACCCTGCTTTGTGATAATAGCCTACATTTATTTGATCGACAATTGCAACAAATCGAAATAAACAATGACGTGCTGCGTTATGCAAACAATGACTCGCCACAGAGAATGAAGCGATCACCGTTTGATTTCATTGGAACAATCAGCAATAAATTGTTTGGCATTCTGGATCAAAACTTTGCGGTTCAATATGAGCAAACAATAGCAGAAGTCAGGGAAAATGACAACCATTTGTTGAATCTATTGAAAAATCAAACAAGCATAATAGATTCCACCGTCAACCTATTCAAGGAAGATCGCACGGCAACTCAAACTCAGTTTAGGATATTGTATAAAATGATTTCTATGTTAGAAACTCAAGAAAGCAATGAACATGCCTTTCAGATGTTCATATCAACAGCCTTTCCTGCGATGTTGAGTATGATCAACTTCTATAACACGCAAAGTACACTATTGGAGATCATACTGGCAACGCACAGTGGACAAATTCACCCCTTGATATTGACGGTTAACCAACTGAAGGTCGAACTCTCTCGAATTCACAACAACATTCCAAGAAATATGATGATACCAGGAGAAGGGAACCATGAGTCAATAATTCAGTTATACAAGGCGTTACAACCATTGAAATAACGCTGCCACTTTTTTATAATGAAGAATTCAAAATGTATAAGCTTCTCTCGGTACCAGCTTGGCGGGGAAAAAATTTCGCATTTATCGTACCGTCATCAGATTATTTAATAGTTAATCTCGAAGGCGATCATTTCTACCCTCTGAACGAAATGTCATTTTCGATGTGTAGACAACGATCGTCAGGATCTTTCTGGTGTGACATGAACCATCCCCTATATCTTAGAGAGTCGACTGTAAGTTCCTGTGAAATGAGTCTCTTAAGACATACAAAAGAAATTCCACCGACTTGCGCCATTCAAATCGTCAATCCTCAGCTGTATTGGGTACAAATGCACCATATGAATACTTGGATATACAGCACACCAAGTCCGGTCAAGGTAGACATAGCATGTGGCAAAATATCTTCGACAGCCCAGTTGATGACAACTGGAATAGTGCAGCTGCAACCAAACTGCAGGATTCTTCAATCAAGCATGATCATTTTTGGCCGACAGTCGGTAACCACGAGGATAATATCATCTTATTTACCGCTGCCAAATATTTCTGACTTTTCAAATGATCAGCCCCCTGTAGTAGGAACAAAGATCTCACAGCAGAAATCAAAGTTGCAGCATGAGATCGCTCTCCAAAAAAGCCAAGAAGTTCTATCGAACCTAAGCCGAAGTCACAGAATACAACAATATTCAGTGAGTGGTGCAATAATATTCATCATCGTAATTGCAGTGTGCATTACCGCGCTGAAAGGGCTTAGGAAAAGGTCGGCCAACATCAAAATTGTGAATGCTCCCAACCCAGCACCACGTAGACGACGAAGTGAACCAGTTACGTCATCAATCTTCTTTGACGAACATTTCATCGTCTAGGCGGCCCCAGCATGTTGTGATCAAACAACAAACAAAAAAAGGCAACACGACACCTACATGGAAGAAGACACATAAAACTCCGCACACGACACACAGCGGACAACAGGAAGGGGCAATACCCGAAAAATTATTATTCCTATCCTAGCAATTTATATTTTTTGTACATAATTTTGTAGAATAAGCAATTTGATATTATTCAAGGCGAGCGTATACTCAAATAAAGTTCAGTTGATAAGAAGAAATAGCCGATTTTCAACGTGACTTCCCCCCACCAGAGGTAAGGGGTCATTTTCAGGTATTTCGTCAACCGGTTTGCTAAAAGCAAACAGTATGGTTAAACTCAATTGAATTAGTAATAATGAAGTAACGAGGAAGATAAAAGGAAACAGAAAATGAATTGTTTTAGCTTTTTATTCGTAGTTGCGAATAATAAGTTATTAATTTTAAAAAAATTACCGAATTTTAACTAAAGTTGTATTTGCTTTCATTATAAATAAAGGCTGAACATGATCGCAGTAAAGGATTTTATGGACAAAAACACAGAATTGAATGTAGATTTCACTATAATATCAACGATTTATTTCTGTAGTGTATAATTGCATTTCTAGTATTTTCTAGCAATTAAATATAAACAAAACGGGTTTTATTAAGGTGACTGCCATATATGTATGTACACGTTAGTACGAATTTGAATAATCGGTAAATTCGAGTGCAATCGAAAAATTAAACTTTGTAATAACGAAATCTGACAGCAGTCGAAAAGTCGACAATAGGATATGAATTATCCGATCCGATAATTAGCGTAATTATGCTAAATAACTACAACATAAGCCTTTGGAATATAACTGTCGTATTATACTTTACATCGCATAATTTTTTTCTAAATTACCAAGCACACTACAATATTTCTAAGCAACATTTACAATTTTCTTGTGTTTTGTATTGACATATTCGCATTTCAAATACTTTTGCCATTATTTTAAACGCAAATTATTCGAAAATAAGAAAGACATTTTTTGTTTCCTTTGATTTATAAAACTATAAGTAGTTTTAATGATTAAAGTAAGTTGTCACATCTACGAACACAGCTCATGACATACTTCCAGATCGTTCCAGATCGTGGGCAAACTGACGAACAGCTGATAAACAGCTGACGAAAGACACCACTTGAGAAAGTATGCGTGAAATATATTTGACGAATATAGAAGTATGCGTGTTTCGCTATGGGCGAGGGTATTTTCCACTGGAGAGAGTCCCATCTCGTTTAATTGATTTCTGTCATAAATATTAAAATAAACAGAGTGCTACATTTGCGGTTTTATAACCACATAGGAGTATTTGCATAAAAAACCTGGCCAAAATTGTATTATATTTTATTATATTATTATTATTTAACACTCGTTTCAAATCAACGAACTGGCCCTCCAGGTTAGGGGTTGTGCCGTCAGTGTAACTTCCCTACCAAAAACTGCTCAAAAACTTGAATCTGTTCTCACGCGGTACAAGGCAGATATTACCGCCGTCCAGGAGATACGTTACGAGATACGGGGCCTGTCCGGAGTGCGATGTCAAAATCATACTCGGAGACTTCAATGCTAAAATCGGTAAGGAAAAGAGTTTTGGCGGATTAGTCGGTAAGGACAGTCTCCACGACACGACAACAGACAACGGCTACAGGCTAATCGATTTTGCAGCAGCTCTTAATACGATAATAAGTAGCACTAGATTTCCAAAACTTGGAATCCACACAGCAACCTGGTTATCTCCAGATCGTGCTAATAGCTGGAAGACACGCATGCAGCACCAAATGTCGATTCTGACTTTGGAAAAAGGTGACAGCAAATGAACACTTACTCACGCTGCAACGCAAAACAAGAGCAGCAAGGGAAGAGTACCGAAACAGAAGAAGGGAGGAAAAAAAGATCCTGCGTAAGAAGAAAGGGCCTACGCAACCTCCCAGCTCAAGGGTATCGAGGAGTTTTGCTATAGAAACTACATTCGGTAGTTTTTTAGAAGAGCCAAGCAGCTGGCAGCTGGCTTTAAACCCGGAACGCAGGTTCTTCGAAATAACGAAGGAAGCAGGGAATAGTAGATGTATTTAAGGAGCATTTCCAGCAGCTTCTTAATGGGGATCACGTGGAGAGAGTGATAGGGCAAAAAGAGAACCCACCTCCAGTCAATGAAGAAGCCATTGAAAACTGGGAGGGGGCAAGTTTTGAAGAGGTCAACTCGGCCATCGAAAAGCTGAAGAACAAGCCGCCGGCTCTAATGGCCTCCCAGCGGAACTTTTCAAACATGGTGGTGGTGTTTTGGTAGAGTGCACGCACCAAATCATCAACCAAGTATGTGTGGATGAAGCCATGCCCGACGACTGGACTCTCAGCTCTGTATGCCCCATCTTCAAGAAAGGCGATCATATGTCTTGCAGGAACTACCGAGGCATAGCCCTGCTGAATGTCGCATTCAAGATTCTATCCAATGTACTGTTTGAACGTCCGAAACCTTTCTGCAAAACACTAATCGGCACGTACCAGAGTGGGTTCCGTCCCGGCAGATCGACCCAATTTCACCACAAATCCTGGAAAAGACCAACAAGTTTCAAGTCGAGACTCATCACATATTTATCGACTTCAAAGCCGCATACGACAGCATCCTTCGTCTTGAGCTCTGCAATGTGATAGCCGAATTAGGGATCACGCGAAAACTGATCCATCTGTGCCATGTCACGCTGGAAAACACGCGGTGCAACGTGCAATTTGGGAACAGTTCCTCCGAGCTATTCCAAACATGCACCGGATTTCGGCAAGGAGATGCGCAGTCGTGTGACTTCTTCAACCTTGTACTGGAACAGAAAGCGCGCAATGCAGGCTTCAATACAGAAGGCACTATCTTCAACAAATCCGTACAGTTGAATATTTAATTTTGAATATTTTATCTTTCGCGGACGATTTAAAAAATGTTTGCAAGCATCAAAAACTTTAATGACTGTATTCGTTTTCAACTGGATATATATAAATTATTAGAATGGTGTAAACATAATGGATTGGAGCTTAATATTTTTAAATGTAAGATATTTACAGCGTACCGTATTGCAGCGCCGTTCATAAATGATTATTTTATTAACGATCTTCTGCATCCTCGTCTTGAAGAAGTTTAAATTTTTCACAACATTATGATTATGCCATATCTAAATCTAACTCTTTGTTAGGATTTCTAAAGCGGAATAGTAAAGACTTCCAAGAAGTTTATAGCCTTAAAACTATATACTGCTCGTTGGTCAGGCCATATTTAGAATACTCTTCCATTATTTGGGATTCCCCTTATAGTGTTCAAGGACTTAGATTCGAAAGAGTTCAAAAGAATTTCACGAGGTATGCTATCCGGAAATTGAACATGTTTGACGAACTTCCTCCTTATGACGAAAGATGCAAGATCATTGGCTTGCAATCCTTAAGTTTCAGGCGGAAAGATTCATCAGTCATGTTTATTCGCAACATAATCAATTATCATATAAATTCACCAGAATTGGTTTTACTTATAAATATGTGTGCTCCCAAGAGATATCTTTAGGTTAGAAATATACTTTTCGATAGAAGGCATAGAGCAACTTATGGTAGCAATGAACCTATAACTAGGTGCATAAAAACATTTAATGAATCCATCTCGATTTTAATTTAAAAATTGTGTTTTTTCATTGATTTTAGGTTAATAATATTGTTTATTGAAGTAATCTGTGAGATGCAAAATCGGTAGATGATCCTTAGTGGCGCAACAAACATCTGTTGTGTAAAGCGCTACTGAGGGCATACACTTAGAGAACGTAGTATTTTGTGTATGCCCTGTGATCGATAAATAAAAAAAAAAACAAAAAAAAAAGGTGCTGGGCTACGCAGACGACATTGACATCATAGGTCGCTCCCAGCGAGCCGTTATAGAAGCTTTCACGGCCATTGAAGAAGAGGCGAAACGAGTTAGTCTTGTGATGAGGACAAAACCAAGTATTGCTGTCAATAAACAAAGAATTATCGGTCCACCGTCTAGGACAAAACGTCACTATTGGCAGCAATAACTTCGAGGTGGTTAAGGAATTTACATACCTCGGAGTAAATATCAACCCCACGAATGATACTCTAGTGGAGATTCGACGAAGACTTACACTAGGAAACCGCTGCTACTTCGGTTTGGCGAAACAAATGGGTTCAAAACTCCTAACTCGAAAGACAAAATGCATGCTCTACAAAACGCTAATCCTGCAAGTTCTACTATATAGAGCACATTTTGGGTACTTCGGTCCCGTATGCGAGGAGGGGGAATGGAGGAGAAGATACAACCGCGAACTCTACAAAGATGTACAAAGATGTGGATGTAGTCCAAAAAGCCAAAAAACGGCGAATACACTGTCTCGGCCACATCGAGCGAATGGACAATAACGCTCCAGCAAAGAGCATCTTCGAATCACAGCGCACAGGTTCGAGAAGAAAAGGAAGAAGGAAGCTCATGTGAATGCACCCTCTGGACTTATTTTCGTGTTGAAAACATGGATTTGAAATAACGTTCAAGCAACGAACAGTTTTTCAAATAAGTGACGTAGTTCACCTCAGTTGTTTGAATGAGTATTGTTATCAGCTGATTTGTTCACATGTATTCACCGACATGGTACGAAAAATCGCATAAAAAACACAGATAAGTTGCGATTCCGATGCTACAGAGTCCGAATAACCTGGTTATAGTTTAGTGCCCTTCTTTCAAATTCACCCGGGAGTCGCTATTATATATATTCGCTTCAACAAGTAAAATACCCTCCTCGAAGCTATCCACTTTCTAAAATACATTTTACAAGAAAAGAATGCAATTAGATTAAATCCCTGCAAAAAATGATTTGCTTACACAAATAGTGAAAACACAAATGAATAAAATAAATTGTTTTTTTTTTCTGTCAAAAAGCTCGAGTGAGTAGAGAGTAGCTATATTCCAAACTTTCTGCTCGAACTTACGATATTACGGTCTGTGAAATGTGAACGCCCGACAGCGCTATTCCGACTTGACTAATGATTTACGTATATTATACAGAAAATGTGAAAGTAGAGCCGACTTGACAAAAAAAAAGACAATGATGGCGGTTTAGATTTTTGACACCCGGCAAGTTTTTGTATCTGAAATTTATGGACCATCCATAATTAATTTTAAAGAGGATATTATAGTCCACTTATGATAAGTTTAATATAATTTTCTCAATTAGTCCTCAAGCTGAAACCATTATTGCGGGATATTTCAACGTTCACAATTCTTTGTGACTTCGACATTCTGGACGGGCAACACCCGAAGGAATATGTGTTGAGAACTTTCCTATGTACTCATAGGTAACGCAGCTTGTTAATGAGCCGACAAGTATACCTGACATTGATGGGCATTTCGCCAACATTTTGGACTTGTTCTTTCCCTCCCACCCTGATAAGTATGTGTTTGATGTACTATCACTTCAAGATTCTTTAAATTATTGCGTTATATCAGGAAAATTCACATCGATCCACCATCCAACTAGAGAAAAAATTCCTAGAAAATGGCTATACGAGAAAACCAACTGGGACGGCCTCGAACACGTTTTTAAGAGTTTGAACTGGTTGTTGTGCCTTCTCGGTAACGATGTGGATACACCCGCTGATTTTATCACAAATATATTTCTGTGTATAAAGTCCTTTATTCCTTACCGGATCAAAGGCATTAAACCTATGGTAAACGGATGGATTGGCTTGATATGTAAAGAGGCTATCAGGGCTCGCGAGGTAACTTTTCGGACTTATAACGCTTACAACCCGAATGAGGTAAACCGGAATAGTTATAAACAAGTCGAAAAAAGCCCGTAATTGTCATCTTCGACGTGTAAAGTTCTCATATGAACAAAAATTGAGGTAAAAAATATCACAATGTGCCAAGGGTACTAAACATTTTTGGTCATTCGTATTGTACGTGAAAAGTTCAACCACGTCGTCAATAATCACGCTCATTTACAATTGAATTCCAGCTTTCACCTCCATAACTAAGGCCAATTTGCTCGCTGCCCACTTTGCAGCCTATTCGTTACACCCTGACGCTATCTTATCTCCACCTGTCCACCTGCACCTGAAAGCGTAGAATTTTCTATGGGATAAATTCACTTCTGCACTTGTATAGACGCAAGAGTGCTGAAAGATCTTAACATACACAAATCCGCTGGTCCAGATGTTATCTCAACCCAAGTTCTTCACCGCTGGCAAAACTGTTGCGTAAGCATATCCACCTATCCTACTCCTCAGAACTTTTTCCGGTGATTTCAGGTGATTTCACTTACCAATAAGTGGAACCGATATTTATACAATTCCGGCGACGTAACAACAATCTTACGTCGACTTGATATTTTTAGGACATCTGACAGAGTCTGGCACTCTGGAAAACTTGGCGGGATGCCACCAACGATCCCTATTATTGCGCAGGTCAAGTAGACATACAGCCTCCTTGCGGCGCCTCCTGGATAGCCTTCACAACAACCGTTGTGAGTTGAACCAATGTATGCAGCGAACACCCTAGGCAAGAGGGTGTATATCCACCCTGGCCAGACCGGTGGTTGTGCGGAGGGCTAACAACCCGCCAACAGAAAAAAATATTGTTATGGAAGAGAATCCTGTCTCGGATCAACGGACGGACATTCAACATCGACGACACGGAACGAAGAGGGACTATGATTTGCGAGTGGCCTCCTGGAATGTAAGAACACTTTACACTCCGGGGGCCGTTCATAAACTAGAAAACATCCTCACGCAGTACGAAGCGGATATTACTGCGATCCAGGAGCTACGCTGGATAGGACAGAGTGCGAAATATATTACAGCTATCAAAAAAGGTTGCATATAATTGGATGCAGATTCACCGTGGGAAAACGG
Source organism: Myathropa florea (assembly GCA_930367185.1). Lineage (NCBI taxonomy): Eukaryota > Metazoa > Arthropoda > Insecta > Diptera > Syrphidae > Myathropa > Myathropa florea. The sequence goes on along the minus strand of OV884002.1, from coordinate 89,608,986 downwards.
TTAAGGTCGAAGGTCATCGACTTTAAACCGATAAGTGATCGCCTGGCTGCGATCCGTATCCAAGGCAGATTGTATAAAAGCAGCCTTATATGTGCACACGCCCCTATCAGGACTCTATCAAGGAGGAATAACACGTTAAAAATCGATCATATGCTCATTGACGTAAGGCACGCGTTTAATATCCTGGATGTGCATACATTCAAGGGGGCAAACGTCGACTCTGACCACTTTCTCGTAGCAACAAGATTCAGAGCTCGACTGTTCAATGTCAGAAAGCTGCACCAGCCAAAAACGAAGAGTTTTAACATTGGACGCCTGAGCACACCGGAGGTATGCCTACGTCGAACATAAACGCCAACAATATGTGGTTGCACAGCCCCTCAGACATCAAAGAGGTGTCTGAAACCACTTTGGGCTACCTACTACCCCTGACAAGAAACCCGTGGTATAATGCCGAGTGTGAGCAAAAAAAACGTGCAACGAAAAACTAGAGCAGCGCATGAGGAGTAACCTTCCAGCTCAAGGATGTTGAAGAGTCTAGAGACAAACAAAAAATACGAGCCTTTTATAAAAAAGCTAAAAGCCTGGCCAAGGATTTAGGAAAGGCACCCAGGCTCTTCGAAATTGTGAGGGTAATCTAATTACTGACCCGCAGCTAATAGTGGATGTGTTTAAGCAGCACTTCCAACAGCTGCTTAGCGGGCTGGACCAGGAGAGAGTGATAGGGAATGAAGAAATCCCAACTCCAGTCGATGAAGTAGTCATCCTACCGAGCTTTGAAGAAGTCGGCACAGCCATTAAAAAGCCGCAGGCTCAGATAGCTTACCATTATAGCTCTTCAAGGCCGGTGGCAATGTTCTGGTAGGGAGCATGCACCAGATCATTTGTAGAATTTGGGAAGTCGAAAGCATGCTCGACGACTGAAGTATCAGCTCCATATGCCCCATCCACAAAAAAGGCGATCCTACCTCTTGCAACAGCTATAGAGGTATATCCCTGCTCAACGTCGCCTACAAGATATTGTCCAGCGTACTGTGTGAACGTCTAAAGCCGTTTTGCACCGCACTAATCGGCACGTATCAGTGCGGCTTCCGTCCCGGCAAATCGTCTATAGACCAGATCTTCACACTAAAGCAAATCCTGGAAAAGACCAACAAGTTTCAAATCGGTACGCACCAGAAGGAGTTTGTCTACCTCGGGGCAAACGTGAACTCCACGAACGCCATCACAGTGAAGACCCGACGTATAATCGTCTTTGGGAACAGATGCTTCTTCGGTTTGTCAAACCAACTGGGCTCAAAACTCCTGACTCGAAGGACCAATCATGCGCTACAAAACTCTTGTTTTACCAGTCGTGCTATATGGAGCCGAAAGCTGGACACTAAGCAAAACTGCAGACTCGATTCTTGGTGCCTTTGAAAGAAAAATTCTACGTCGGATATATGGTCCCGTCTGCGAGGAAGGCGAATGAACCGCGAACTGTATGATATATGTATGTATACTCCAGCCGAGAGAGTCTTCGAATCCGACCTTCCTGGTTCGAGAATGAGAGGAAGAAACTCCGGTACAAATACCGGGCGTAAGGACGTAAGACAGCTTGGTCTTGATGCCCAGAAGCAGCGTGCCTAGCGTCAAGGATGGAAGGCAACGATAGATTAGGCTCAGACCCTCCATGGGTCGTAGGCCTGTTAAGTAAGTAAGCAAGTTCCCCAAGGCTCAGTTCTCAGCATAGGTGAAGAAATCTGGTCTAGAGTATTCTCTCTAAGCCGGTTTTCTTCAGGAATATGAGAATGAGAGATGGTTCTAGTGATTGCATTTCTTCTTCTGATAGTAGGTACTTGCCCAGACTTCTTTTTCTTTTGTGGGCTAGTGCCTCACAAAATCCTAGTATATGTTCTGGAATTTCATTAAATTCTCCACAAAATCTGCAGAGACCTTCTTCCGATACCCCTAGTCTCCTTAGATGCTCCCTGAGTCTACAGTGCCCCATTAGGAAGCCTGTGAGGATACGGAGGTTATTCTTGCTCATTTTGATGCATGCCTCGAATCTCTTCCGGTTGTATTGCCCTAGGAGTTTCTTGGCCTGCTTCATTCCACGAGTGTTATTCCAGGTTCCTATCCGATTCCTTCTTTCCAGTTCCCTGAATTCTTCTCTGAGGAGATGGTCTCCTACAGCGCAGAATGGTTCAGGGCCTATGAAGGGTTCTGATATTCCTTTCCTTGCCAGGAAGTCGGCCATTTCATTGCCTTCTTCCCCCGTATGGTCAGGTATCCAGCAGAGTCTTACTCGGTTTCTCCTACTCAACTCTTTAAGCTTTTGCAAGCATTCCCATACAAGTTTGGATTTGATGGTGTAGGAGTCCAGCGCCATAATAGCGGCTCGACTGTCGGACATTATTGCTATGTTGCAGTTGGTATAATTCCTTTCAAGATTGATCTGAACGCATCTGTCTATGGCATAAATTTCAACTTGAAAGATGCTGATACATTTGGCCATGGATTCAAAGTATTTTGTCCTGGGTCCAAAAACTCCTGCTCCAGTTCCTTCATCAGTTTTTGATCCGTCTGTCCCCTTTTGGTGCTGAGCTTACTGGTAAATTTCTTTTGGAAAATGAATTTCCTAATCATGTCATCCTTCGGAATGGCCAGGAGTGGTAGCTTTTTGACTAGTGCGTTGAATTGCCTCGATGTAATGCACCTGTCTTTACCTATTCCTTCTTTTGCCATTCTCATGATTGTTTTGTTTGCACACTCTGCTACCACTAGATGGAAAGGAGTCAGCTCCAGTAGCACCTCCATGGCCGCAGTTGGGCAAGTTCCCATGGCTCCTGTAATACAGAGGCATGCCAACCTTTGAACTTTGCTGAGTGTCTCCCTCGCGCTGATCAGATTGGTTCTCTTGGTCCATGCTATTGCACCATAGGTTATTGTAGGTCGAACAATAGAATACTTGGACTGAATCCCCAGGGTTTGCCCGCCAAGCTTCGACAAATCATGAGGGCACGCGTCGCTTTCCTGGTTATCTCTTCTGTATGTTTTTTTTTCAGATGAGCTTGCTGTCCATGATTACTCCCAGATATTTAACTTCTTTTACCGGAGTCAGTGTTGTACCCGACAGACCTATTGGTTTTAGTCGTTCCAGTTTTCGTTTTCTTGTGAAAGGTACTATGGTGGCTTTTGCCGGATTTAAGCTTAGCCCAGCCGACAGGCACCATTCCTTAGTTAAAGTTATCCCCCATTTGATAATATTGCATAGGGTCTCCTCCATTTTTCCTCTGGCTCTGGCTACGATTACTGTCATCTGATGCCATGGTTAGTTAATATCTCTAGAAGCTCGTCTACAACTAGGCTCCACATGAGAGGAGATAGAACTCCTCCTTGTGGGCATCCTCTTGTTGTGTCGACTCTTATTATGCCTCCTGGTGTGTGAGTCTCCGCTGATTTTGTGCTCAGGAGTTCATACATCCATTTCGATACTGTGTGGTTTACTTCCTTTTTGTCCAGAGACCGAACAGTTGCATCATGGGATGAATTGTCAAATGCTCCTTCAATATCCAAGAAAGTACATATAACTATTTCTTTCGCATCATGGGCGCTTTCTATAGTTTCTGTCAGTTGATAGAGTGCAGTCTCTGTGGATCTGCCTGCCCTGTAAGCATGCTGACAGTAATGAAGAGGGGATGTCTGTAGCACTCCCTCTCTTATGTAGTTATCCACAGCCTTTTCCATTGCTTTGAGAAGAAACGATGTTAGGCTGATCGGTCTGTAGGACTGTGGTAGACTTGGGTCTTTCTTCCCCATTTGCGGAATGAACACTACCTTTGCCCGTCTTCACTGGTTCGGTATATAGCCTTCTTAATATCATTAATAGGAATGGTATTAGTTTGCCTTGCCCTTTTTGAAGTAGGACTGGCGTGATTCCATCCACACCTGGGGATTTGAAGGGCTGAAACGAGTTAATTGCCCATTCCAGTCGCCCTTTGGAGAAGATTTTCCTTGCGACTCTCCAGTCTTCATCCCTTGGTATTGACAGATTGTTTTTACACCTTTCTGTGTGTTGATGACTGCCCGGAAAGTGGGTTTCCAATAGAAGCCTTGACCTCTGTTCTTCACTTTCGTTGTATCTGCCGTCGGGTTTTCTTAGAGACATCTGTATCTCCCCCGTTTTTGCTAGCGCTTTGTGGAGCCTGGCCGCAACAGGGGTACAGGTGATTGTCTCGCAGAATTCTCTAAAGCTTTCTCTTTTTGAGCTTCTTATTTCTTTGTTGTAGGTGGTGAGTGCCTGTTTGTAGCTTTGCCAGTCTCCTGTACGAGTACTTTGGACCGGAGGCTGGATAGCTTATTGCTCCACCATGGCACTCTCTTCCCCTTGAAATCCCCGCTTATTGGGCAGCTTGCTTCGAATGCTGTTGTGATAGCTTTTGTTGTGCTCTCTACAACATGTTCTAGCTCTGGAAAGTGAGATGGAGCTCTTCTGATGTCAAGGTGTTCCAGATTACTTCCTAGCAGCGATTCAAAGAGATCCCAGTCAGTTTTCTTCGGATTTCTTACAGTCTTACTTGCTATGCCCGTATCGTCCAGATCGAACTGTATAATTCTATGGTCCGGCATAGATGGTTCGCTGGACACTTTCCAGTCGCTAACAAGTCCGCTAAGCCTATGGCTACCTATGGTAATATCTAATACATCCTGTCTGGCTCTCGTGACAAACGTGGGAACCTTCCCAACATTAAAGATGGAGAACTTAAAATAAATTGCAATAAGTACTCACCTCTATCATTTGTGTTGGTGCACCCCCAGATGGTATTGTGGGCGTTGGCATCACACCCAATCAGGAACGGCATTTGCTGCCTGTTGCAGTACTCGACCAGTTTTTGTACTGCTGCTGGTACTGCCGGCCCATCCCCAGCACAATACCACGATACCAGGACGACGGTTCGCTGATGGTCAGAGTTACCCTAATGGGCACCAGGTCTCTCGTAGCGTATTCTGCAAGAAGAACATAATTATTTTTAATATATATATTAATATATATATAAATATTTTTATTAATAAGAATGCAAGTTCTTGGGTTGGGCACCCGAGTGTCCCAAATTACCTCTGCATTCCTTCATGCCAGTCCCTTGACTGTGCCTCTCAGGATGTAAGGCTCCTGGATAACTACGCAGCCCAGATCTTCCATTGTGAACATCCTTGGTATTACAGCAGATGCCGCTATAGCATGGTAGATGTTCACCTGGGCCGCTTTAAGTTTGTGGGAGGGGAGAATCGAGCTTATTGCTCGTTGGGGGCTAATGCCCCACTCTCCTGCTGGAGGAGTGTACTCTCCTCTATCTCCACTACCGTCATTTCATGTTCACCATCAGAGAACGAGTCTTCCGACAGGGATATGTATTCATCTCCTCCCTTAGTCACTTGCTCAGCAGAAGGAGCGAGTGTTACAACCTGCTGAGGATCTGATTTCTCCTCTGCAGGTTCTGTCCTCTTCGAAGTTGGATTCCTCCTCCGACCTTTTGAGTCCAGACACTGCAACTCTACCGAACCTGTAACTCAGAGAATTGTTCTGACGTTTTATAACGTCAAAGGACTGTTCGTCTACTCCGAGGCCTAGTACCTGCCCGGTTCCCTCGTTTCGACCATACAGCACCCTCCACAGTTTAACATTTATTCCCTCGTTTTCCGCTTAGAGGAGAGCTAGTGTTGTTTTGTGCTCCTGTCCAGCGCTTTTGGGGAAATAAATGGTAATGGAATGGATACGTAGTATCTCCTTCCCACATTTTGTGGTCAGGCCCACTCCCCTCCAATTGCCAAGTTTGAGTGCTGCCAGTTTCAGCCATTCCGCCGTCTGCGGAATTTCGCAGTCAACTAGTAGCATCCCATCCCTGAAATAAATGCCCTGAAATTTGAGCTTGTGCTCCCATCCCAGGGCCATTTCAGATACAAAGGCATCTTCTAGGATTTTCCGATCTTCAGCACAATCAATTGATTTTTTTTTTTCAATTATTTTTATTGTCTTAAGTAAGAGATAATAAACTTTAAAATACATAATAATCCTGCGAAGCCCTTTGGCTTGTCTGCAGGAATTTTAGTAATTCATTGTTATTTACAAATTTTGTTTACAAGTTTTTGCAAATGTATAAATTACCATATTTATGAGAAACATTATATGAACGATATACATTAGAGTTGAAATTATAAGAACTGTACAAAAATGAAAAGAGTGGATTTGTATATACATAGATTTTTAACATGGTGTTTTGTGAACAAAATACTTTTTTATTAATGTTTTTCTTTCTTGAATATGGCGAATATTGAGGAGGCTGGTTGGCAGCTCAGTCAGGACCGTCGGAATTAGTGTGGGGAACGAATGTTTGCCATAGTTGTTGTAGTATTTGGCGGTTTTTAATCTTCCTTCTACGTTTCTTCGAGTGTTGTATGTGTGGTCGATTTCAGCGTTGATTTAAATATGCCTTCGATGTCTAAGAGCTCAAGTTGGTTGCTTATCGTTGACCTGCTGTTGTGGTAGTTGACATTTTTCTTTCCTGCCAAAATGTTCAGCAAATAATTTGACTTGCTTGAAGTTTGCTGCAATAGGTGGATTTTCCCCATGCTGTAATTCTATGGCGGATGTATGCTTCACTTAATGCGATATATGCCTGCTTTAGGACGTCATAGTTGCAGCAAAGCTTAAGTGTTGCAACATGTATGAAGTTTTGCGAAGTTTTCGTTGAAGTTGCTCGATGTGTTGATGCCATTTAAGATTGTGGTCAACTATTATACCGAGGTACTTGTAGGTGTTAACCACTTCAATGAAGGTTTCCCAATTATCATTCGGTGTATCGCTCATGTTGGTATGGAGGCATTGGGTACAATGAAATATCATTTGGATGTCATGATATAGAAAGTGGGGTGGTTTTACGTGCATTATTTTTGTCTTCTCTGCATTAATTGTGAGCCCATTGTCGTGTGACCATCTTACAATGACATCTAGTTCCCTTTGCATAATTTTTACTGCGACATCGATGTCTCTGTGCGACACAAGAATTGTCGTGTCATCCGCGTATGGAAACACTGTGCTCTTTTTTAAGAATTTTATTAATCCATTGGTTAATAATATGTACAAGAGAGGTCCCAGTTTTGAGCCCTGAGGTACACCATGCGTTGTTTCCACTTCGTCACTATAAGTTTTGCCAATTTTTTCGCGATATGTTCGATATTTCAGATAAGTTTTCACCCATTCTAAACAGTGTCCACGAATTCCCGCTTTCTCCAGACTATAGATTATCCCTTCATGTGAGAGTGTATCGAAGGCCTTGCTGAAATCGATAAAAAGAGCTATGGTATGGTGATTTTTGCTTAAACTTCGGTTAAGTGTGCTAGCGAAATAGCCTAGGAGTCTTTTTAAGTCTTTCGGTCGTATCCCTTCATACCGCGGACCCTTATTTGGATCCAAGCTCTTTATGATGTTATAAACCTCAATTTCGCTGGTCCTTTCTAAGAATAATGAGTTTTGAGAAGAAACTCAAGATGTCAATCCAGCTGTTAGCCAGAAAGCTAAACACCCGTCACTCCCTGTTGAGCAGCAAGGTCACTACCGAACTTGTTCCGCACGTGTTGTAAAAAAACCAATACGATTCCGAACATAAAAAAAAGAAAAATACTATGAAATATTATTATATTAGTATTATTATATTATTGTCTTTAACTACTTACTATCAATGAATTTATCCTGTACATGAATTAAAAAATATAATATTAAGGTTAACTTTAAAGAAGGGAGATGTTGCAACAAGTAAAATACTCTCTCTCTCTCTCTCATGGATGTGCATGCCCTACGCTTGAGGTGCGGCAGTCGCAGCCTGACCACCAAAGTAGCACCAATTAAGTTTGTAAAACCAAGTGACGTGTTTCATTGCTTATCACAATAACACAGCGTTTTACAGAAAAATTAACTGCAATTAATACAATTCTAGGATGGACAATCCAAGGACCGTCGACTGTGACTACAAGCGTTGCTGATTCTTACCCGACAACTTCTTTGAGCGTTTTGTCCATGCGAAGACGTGCAAAGTTTTTGGCAACTTGAAATAATCGGAATTAGTCCTGAAAGCAGAAAAAAAGTAAGTCATTCGTAGGAAAGGTGGTAGATTCGAAGCATCTCTTCCTTGGAAACCATTATCGGATACCCTACACAACAACCAAACGAACGCCTAATGTGACTGCACTCTCTTACTCGAAAGCTACGTTCAACTGGTAGGATCGCCGAATATGTTGCGTCGATGCAAGAAATAATGACCAACGGTATTGCAGAAATCACTCCAACGAAGCTGCGCATCATATTCGACGCCTCATCGCATGGGCCTAATCATCATTCGCTAATCGATTTCTTAGAAATAGGAGAAAACCTTTTATCCTTTAGCGATTTTGCTCAATATTCGTGTTGACACAGTAGGAATCATCGCAGACATTGAGAAGGCTTTTCTGCAGATAATGCTTCATACTGCCGATAGGGATAGTCCCCGTTTTCTGTGGTTAAGCGGAAAAAATAACTAATAATACGAATCTGCCGCCCGTTAGAACTTATCGTATGACTCGACTAAAGTTTGGTGTGAAGAGCAATCCTTACATCCTGGGATGCATGATTCATGAGTTGATCAACGATGCCAAACTACAATCAGAAACGCAAAGGGACGGCCACGCAGGAAAACTTGGCCGCAGTAAAATATATGATCACTGCATACGAGCATTTATATGGACGACTTCATCGCAAGTGTTGAAGGTGAAGAAGCAGCAACGGCAATTCACGAGGAATCTGTCGAAATCGTTCATAGTGAATCGATGCCACTTCGTAAGTAGAACTCCAATAGCGCACTTGTCAGAGAATGTCTTGTGTCGGATGGAAAATTTCCAGATATTCAGATGGCTTTAGACTTGCGAAGGTTGATCGCTACTGACGAATTGCAAATAAACATGGATCCTATGTATAGTTTATTAGAGTCTACAAATGATGCAGATACAAAACGTCTTGTTCTAAGAAATATGGCGAAGATTAAAAATTTTATTTCAAAATTTTTGTCGGAGGAAATTATATTGGGACGAGAATTTGAAATCGGACTTACAAAATACTTGGGCTATCTGTAGAAACGAAATTTTCAAGCTAAATGGTATAGTAATACCTCGAAACTTTATGTTAAATGAACGCATGACTCAAATTCACCTATATTCGGACGATAGCCGGTTCGCTTTTGGAGCCGTGGCTTACGCGAGGAACACAACAACGGGGGAATGTACGTGCAGCTTATTGCCTTAAAAATAGAGATGCCTCACTGAAAAATTAGACTCAAAATGAACTTACGATACCGAAATTAGAATTGACTGCCGCATTGGTTGCTGCTTGATTACTTGTCTACCTTCAAAATAATATTCGTTTTAAAGTTTCCGATTCCGGACGGATTCTCAAGTCACTTTATGTTGGAAGGGGAACGGACAAACTATGGAAACCGTATGTGGAGAATCGAGTTCAGGAAATAAGAGCATCCAAGATTTCGTCGTGGGGGCATTGCCTCGGATTAGAGAATCCAGCTGATTTGCTGATCAGAAGTGTAGCCGCTTTTAAAAATGTATTACTCTGGTTACATGAACTGAGAAAGAGGAGCTACGATGGCCACTGTTACAACGAAGATGATAATTAATGAACGTGATTTGAATGACGGAACGTCTGATTTTAGTTCACAAATTATTAACAGTGAAGATTTCAGTACTTGGAGGCGGCTTTTACGTGTGACAGCTTATGTTCTTAGAGCAATTGGTGCATTTAAACTTAAACGCAGGACAACGGAACATATCTCTGCTGAAGAAATGCATCGCTTCAATAAATACTTTGTGAAACAAGATCAGTGGATACATTTTTTATGCCTTCTGCCTCTAAATTAATATTTCTTTCTCCGTTATTAGTCGTTTTCGATCAAATGCAGCAGGTCGTATCAGATTTCAACGTTGCACATCCCCCATCTTCCACGGTGGTCCATCAGCAGTTTTGTCGAGATTGAGTAACAAATACTGGGTTTTTAGAGGGTGGCAATTGATTAAAACTATTGTTACGTTATTGATAAATAAAATTAATCTTAACCCTTTGTTGACCGACGATACCTATAAGTACCACAATGTTTTACTTGAAATAAAAACTCTATATGACTAAAATACGGTATTCTTGCGCAAGGAGACTTTTAAGTATCATTTAATCTTCATGTATTTTGTTGCTTACAACTTTTTGTTTAGTTTTTGATACGGTTACAACAGTTTTTTTTCAAAGCTTACTGCACTTTGAAGAGAGTAATTTTAGTCAAATTTGATGTTTTTAGAATCAAGTAGCCATTGCAAATTTCCTTAATTTTTTTAAGTATTTAATTGATTTACATATTGAACTTTGGAAAAAACAAGAAATCAATTGAAGTTACAGTGATTTTTCATATATTTTCATAAAAAAAAACTAAAGTGGACTTGTAAGTACCGTCGAGCTGTGCGACAACTATATTTTCTTTGTTACGAGTATGGAGTTGGGGCACTTTCGGAGTAAAAGTGAGGATTGGGTAGTTTCGTTAGTGGGGAAAACGATGAGCCGTAATAGATTTGATGCTACTTTGAGACACAAATGACAACAGCCCTATTCCAAAATATAACAAAGGTCAGCTATTCAAACTTCGGCGGCCATTGTAATGTATATCTTTGTTGCAATGAAAAAAAAACTGTTTTTCCTTGTACCACGGAATACATTTTCACTAATAAAAATAAATGTTCACATTAAAATGTTGATCCTTTTTGAAAAATTCCGTTTTCATTATTGTAAGTATCATTCTCAAACGAAAAAGAAAATTAATCAAATTTTGTTCAATGATTTTTTTGCACCCCGTAGCCCAACGATACTTTTGAGTACCACTTTCACTTTTAGTGCTTGGAGGTCCTTTAAAAAAACAAAAATGGGTTATCCTTTTTAAAACAGCCTAAAATTAAATATTATCAAAAAAAAATAAAAAATTTTAAGTTTACAATAGCTTGGTCAACAAAGGGTTAATAACCGTTTTTATTAAGAGTTCGATTTCTAAATTGTAACGAAATAAAACAATTCACTTCAACTGTTTAAAAAAAGCACTAATTTATTTTCGATAACATCCTGATCTTGAAAACACACCACAATTTCCGTTTTCAATAATCACCACTTTTCTACTATTTCTACTATAACTATTTTTTATTACGTTACATGGAATTGAAAACAAAGAAAGTAAATTGCGCAGTAGTTTACTTGGTGATGTATGGAACGCGACTGCCAACGAATACGTTGCATTTTGCAGGGATATTGACTTAGAATGTCCGTGGTGTCATCTGTGGTCCACACACTGGAAGCTTAACTTCTGTTGATGGAAGTTGCTGTATGAGGACGCCACAATACAGACGTCACTAGTGGTTGTGCGAGGTCGCCACAGATCTATTCATTTTTATTTCTGCTTGCACTAGTTGACGTAGTCAATTCAATTCAATTCAATTCAATTCAGTTCAGTTTATTCGGTGTATAAGTAAGATATAAATCTTTTATAGTACAAGATTAAAATTATGATATAAATACAATTATGGAATATTTACTTAGCCTAAACTTAAATCTAAAATCTAAAGGATGAGGAAGGGGAAGGGGTTTAGGAAATTCACATATGTAGAATATTAGCTATAATGACAATATATTTCTTTTTTGAATAGTTTTGCTCTGGTCAATTGCTTTGCTTCTATGGGAAGAGAGTTCCATAACCTAGCGACATGTACGTAAGATAGACGAGACGTATTCAAGTAAGCAGAAGTAGGATTGATAAGATTGCAAGTCCGGGAAGATTGCGCAAATTGGATTTTATCCTTTAAGTAGAATGGTAGATGCGTGTTGATAACTTTATGCATGAAAATACAACATCTGGCTTTCAAGAAATCTACAAGATCACACCCAAGAACAAGACTGTGATTGTGAGATACGTGGTCATATCTGCGAAGCCCATAAGCATATCTAACCATACCGTTAAATGCAACACGTATTTTATGATATGATTGAGAGTCGAGTCCGCAGTAAATTACGGCAATGTTATCAATGAATGGTAGAAGTAGAGTCTTGATAAGTCTGATCTTAATAACGGAAGGTGGTGTAGGGTGCAGGGATACATTGTTACAAACAGTGACCAGGTCATTAATAAAAAGGCAGAATAAGATAGGGCCCAAAATAGATCCTTGAGGTACACCAGCGCGAACGTCCATAAATTCGGAAAAACTTTCTGCATACTTCACCCTTTGGCTCCTGTTACACAGGTAGCTCATAATTAATCGAGTAGCAAGTTCACTAAAGCCAAAATAAAGCCTAAGCTTCCGACATAAAATTCTATGATCTACCTTATCGAAGGCCTTAGAGAAATCCAATAAACACAAAATAGTCACATGATTTTTGTCAAACTGAATCCTAATATCATCAAGTACCTTAGCTATTGCTGTTGAGCAACTATGATGGGCTCGAAAACCAGACTGCAAAGAATACAGCAGTGCAGTTTCATCAAGATATGTATTGATTTACTTTGCCATTAATTTCTCCAGAACCTTAGATAAACATGGCAAAATACTAATTGGACGAAAATCTGCTGGAGATGATGCGTTAGGTTTCTTAGGAACGGGTGTTATTAATGCTCTCTTCCAACAAATCGGAAAAGTACAAGAATACAAACAGAAATTAATGACGTGCGTGAGCGGAGTTAGAATATGAAGAAGTATCATTTTAATGAAGCGGAGGGGAATACCATCTAAACCAACAGCTTCAGACTGCAGCGAGCGAATGATCTCAACAATCTCAGTTGCAGTAACCGTCTGAAAGTTAAATTCCTGTGAAGACTGGGTTACAAGCTGAGTATTTGGAACAAACTCATGATTTTCTACACCAGATGATAGAAATGCATTGTTAAACACATTTAAATAAAATAAAATTACAAGCAATATTCCTTTTTCCAACACCAATGGTGCGTAGATTTCTCCATAACTTATTAGCTGCTTGGTTGGGACTTAGCTTTGGGAGAAAGTACCTTTTCTTTGCACAGCGGGTAATCGCTGAGGCCTGATTACGGGCTAGACAATATTCTCTCCAGTGTGTTTCATCAGGATTTCTTCTCCACTTCGAGTACTTTTTCCTACGGAGTTTTATGGCATTATATTAGATTAGATTAGATTTTTATTTTCGTTTATAATATTACAAAGGTTTGCCACCGCACAATTTACAATACAGAGATGTGATATAATGTTAATATCTTTCAACTGTAATAATTTAATTGGTTGAAATATATATATTAAATTATTAATTTGGGAAATTAAAGGGAAATAACAAAAAAAAACCCTTCATTTAATGCAAAAAAAAAATATATATATATATATGTATATGTATATATATATAAAATGATTGTTAAAATAAAGAAAAGAAAAAATTTGAAAAATAAATGTACAAATAAATAAATAAATAAATATATATATAAACTAGCAAACCCGGCGAACTCCGTTTCGCCACCAGATGGCTTCGTTTTTTGTAACATTTCGTTTGAGGATTAAAAGATGAAGAAAAATTATTCTCTTTTTTTATATTTGAAAAGGACAAATTTTATTTCATTTCACAACAGTAATGAATTCATTTCGATTACAAAAATGTTGTGTAATTTAGTTTAACTTTTCCAAGTAAAAAATGAAAGTGAATCCAAAGTAAATACTGAATCGAAGCGTTATACGTGTCCGCAAATTATCCGTTTCATTGAAGTGCTCTTTGGTAAACCACATTTTTTGTTTTTTGGTCTGACGTTAACACAAACAAAGCGGATGGTTTCCCAACTCGTGAACACGCAACTTATAGCTGCCCATGTGAAAAACAATGATTTTCTAAATTTATCCCGCAAACACTAAGCGATTGGCCTTGCGACTTGTTAATTGTCATTGCGAACGCAAGGCGAACCGGAAACTGCAATCGTTTGAAGTCAAACGGAAAATCAGTCGGAATCATTGGTATTCGAGGAATACAAACATTTTCACCTGCGTACTTTCCGTTAATAATGGTTGCCTCAATCAAATTCGGCATAAGTCTTTTCACCGTTGCAAAGTCGCGGTGGATTCAAATTACGCAATATCATAATAACGGAACTTGAGTTGCAACTTATGTGGTGGAAATCCTGATTACTCCAGAGAGTTCAAAAACTCCGTTGGATAATTTACTGCATCATCGGGATTTGTTATGGAATCAACGGAATTGTATGTCACCAAATCGCCAGCGATTTTTGATTGAATGGTGAAATTCAGTGCTTGTACATCATTATTATTTGCGGCGAGAATTGCTCGTTGACTTAACCAAGCATAATTCTGATAATTCTCACTAATGTTTGGGAAAACATTTTCAATAAGAGCTAATTGAGAGTCTACAAATCGGCAAAAGTCGTTGGTAAGAGTAATTAATTCAGTTGTTGCATCAACTGGGACTTTTCCATTTCCAACAGCTAACAATTGTTTGGAAAATTGTGCAGCACTTTGATCATTTTGAAGTTGAACTCTCATAGTAGTGGTTAGCGATAATGTTTTTACGTTATTCCACAAAGGTGATGCCTTCAGGCAAGCATTCAATTCATCTGCTGGCGTTCCACGGGGAATTACTGGCAACGTCTGCCTGAAATCGCCTGCCAACAATATCATCAAGCCGCCAAAGATGTTGTCATTTCGCCGAAGATCCTTCAATGTGAAGTTAAGTGCTTCAACTGATTTCTTATGTGCCATTGTGCACTCATCCCAATCAATGAGCTTGCATTGCATCAACAATTTTCCCATGGCACTGGATCGGGAAATATTGCATGTTGGAGTAGCAATTGTGTTTAAATTGAGTGGCAACTTAAGCGCAGAATGTGCAGTACGACCGCCATCTAGAAGAGTCGCCGCAATTCCAGATGATGCTAACGCCGAAGCTATGTCACATCTTGATCGAATAGTGGCCAAAATCAATGAAATGACAAATGTTTTCCCTGTTCGTGCGTCCAGGAAGAATAGACCACCAGTATTATTGTCCACCGCTTGCATTAATGTTTCGTATACTTGTTTTCTGCAATGTATCAACATTGTATTGCAGCTCTCGATTTAATTCTTGGTTGAATGCATCGTGCATCGATCGATTTGGCGCAATTATTCCTACTTCAATCAGTAGCTTGTTTGCAATAGTCAAGCATTGATCCTCAATCAGAATCAATCCTTCATTGTAGATTTCATCGGTTATTTGCATGTCGGGATTATTCGTTCGAATGCGCACGCGATGCAAGATATCTTCACATATGTCGTCTTTGTATTTGTTCCATAACTGAATTGGTATTTGGTACGCATTTGATGAAACAACTGAATCCGCAAGTGTTAAATCCCAATGAGAATCGTTCTCCAGCAAACCCAATAGTTGACATGCTTCTCGATATGTTTGGCATTGGTGGCCATTCACAGTTTTCAAATGCGCAAATGATTTTGAGCCACATACATTTACCAAGAGCAGTCGCAAATAAAATCATTCATAATTTCTAGGATGAACAGTATACATGCGACCTAGCGCACCAGTGGAAAACACCTGTGGCCAATCTGGAACTGGGGTTCCTTGTTTGCGACGTTGTAATTTCTTTGTTGATTGATTCCAAGTGTAATACTTGGGCATTTCAACGTACATCAGCGTCGCTGCGAATGGATCTGCTTCACACATTGCAAAGAAGCTAGTCAATGTTGTCGATGGTGGTCTCTCAGCTCGTTGTGCCGCATTAGCCTCAGTGAAGTAAACTCTTTGTCCATTTTCCAATTGCACTGCTAAATGTACAACTGTGGGATATCTTTCATGAATTTAAAATGACAATAATCGCCACTGTGCTTCATTAATACTGACGTATCAGCCCATTTGGAAGTTGCTGATTTCGTCATTCGCATTTTCCGACGCAATACCAAACACAGCCATGTCGCTGCGTTTTGTGACGTACTTGCATAAATATTTGACTCATTTGGCCGAATGACAACTCACAACGTTCGCATGTATGGTACAATGAATTCATTTCCGATCTCAATCTCTTGATTTTGAACTTTAACTTTGATAGTTCGACCATTATCTTCTTTTGAACGCCGACGATAAACTGGATATCCATCGTTCCCTGTGACTGTTTCAGCAACTAACGGCCGCGAATATCGTTTTGTGCACTTTCTATCAGCCATGCAAGGCGATAATGGATTTAATGCACCGCACGGTCCATGCACCATCTGTGTCGTCACAATGTCGTGTAGATGGGGATCTGTGACTGGATCAGGAATATCAGCTGATATCCACTTCATTTGAATGTAATTTGTTCAGCAACATTAGGATATGAGCATGCGGTAGTCCACGCTTCTGTCATTCCACCGAGTACATATAACAACGTGTGTCACCAAAAACTCGATACATAGTAAGCACATCCATCATAACCTTGAGTTTTTGCTGAAATACTCTGGCGATTATGTCATGGCGATCTAGCGGTTTTTGGCCCGGGTCCAACGCACGTTCAATTTCCGTCCACTTCGGATTGCATGTGAACGTAATAAATAAATCCGTAGTTCCATAATTTCGCACGTACGTCATACCGTCTTGAACGTATTCGTGCATGCGGCGTGGGCTTCCGATATAAGATGATGGGAGAATCGTCAGGCGTCCAGTATTCTGAACATTACCATCTGAATGAATAGCATCATGCAAGTGTATATAGTCCTCAGATCGTAGCTTTGCCTGATTTAACTTTAACATACATGTCGACAGCGAATTGCTGGAATAGCTGACGGCACTTCAGAATGACATTCTCCTCATGTGTTCGAATCATCATACGATACGCATAGTAATTCATTGCGCTTAGATTCTTGTTCGTTTATACGCCTGAAAATGCAAAATTACATGGATTGTTAAAGGAAACCAATAATAGCAATAATTAGTGTGTGAATATTGTACCTGTAATTGGATCGACCATCTCCAACGTGATGTCGTATCCGTCTTGCCCTTGCCAATAAATGATTGGATATTGTAACGCATCATACAAACGATGTGTCTCGTTTATACGATGCATGATATTGCTTCTTCGCTGAACGACAATGTCTCGTGATTTAGTTGGATCGCCAACAATAATTGCAGCAACATCATCAACGGTGGGTGCATTGCATTTTCGCACATGTTCACCTGTTGGGCTACGATCCGCTCTTATGACAAATTTGTGCGTATCCGATCGCATTCGTTCCAATGCTGTTTTGAACATATTAACCACCGCGTTATTAGCGTGAAGAAATGCTTGCAACTGTTCAATAATTCGTCTCTTTAACTGTTGTGTTCCTTGTATATTGCACAGCACATTCAGCTGATCTACCATCGACGAAATGAAATATACTCGTATTTGCAGAAATTGATGCGGTTCATCTTGAGTTGGCACCATTGAACCATGCAAATGATATACTTGTCCTTGTTTCTCTAATTGCAAACAATCATTTGTTGAAGAATACGGTGTGACTTTTGATCGTGTGATGGTGTAGTGTGTGGTGTATGTGTAGTTGTTATGTGTTGCAATTGATTGTGTTGGTGTGATTGATTGTGTGAGTGATTGGTTGTGTGTGTTGTATCTTTTACCTTGCAAGTCGGCATGAAGCCGCCTTCTCGAATGATATTAGCTCCAAAGGAAGTCATGCGACAGCAGTTATTGTATTCAAGGATGCGTTGAAGAAAATGGTTGGAACCGGGATCACTTCCATTGAACAATGGTTTCAGTGGCTGTGGTGGTGTAAGTAATGGATCCAGTTTGACTTTTCCACTTGCGCAGCACAATCCAGCCGTTTCTCTTTTGAACTTTAACGCATTGCAATATCGGCATACCGTCGTCAATGGTCCAATATCTAAATTGTCATCATCACTGTAGTTCGCAGTGGGATCATATTGGAATGCCAAGCGATTGTATGATGCCAATGATGTTCGTGTGCTCACGCGTTGTCTCAATCTCTTATTATATTTTGTCTTTCTTGGCTTAAGTTCTGTGAATACACTTGTTGCTGGCTTGCATGTCTTGTGCGGCGGCCGATGTTCGCACGTCGTCCTCTAGGCATTTTGGACTATGGACAGACTGGTGAATTTAACCTCAAATGCACGATCCATCCACCTTAAGGACAAATGCCTGCTGTTGAAATTGAATACAAATTTGCACAATACGCGTGGTTGATTTGATGGTTTCCAATTGAACTGTTAGGAAACGAATAACTTTAACCTCAATTTCACAATTTCACAGCGAACACAATACCGGTTTTAAGTTAGCGTTTGAAAGAACGTGCGCATAATAAATGTCACATGAAATTAACTGAGCAGAGTACAATGAGTAGCTGTCAAACAATGTATCACGCACCGGCGCTATCTACTTAAAATGAAACGTACTTATTTTCGTGAGGGATACTCACACACCACGCACTGGCGCCATCTCCTCCACCACCATGCAAAACCATATTGGTTTGTAGTACATGCTATGTATCAGAGATGGCGCTGTATGTGAAAAATGATTTTCCCTGTTTTCCTGCTTTTCTGTTTAAATTTTTCCTGAATTTTGTTTGCTATAAACCTAACGGAGCCCGAGACCTGGAGTTATAGCGTCAGGAAGAAATCCCGACTTATTTTTATATAATAGATAAATAAATAAATAAGTAAATATATAAATCAATAAATATGTAATAAAATAAAATAAATAAATAAGTAAGTAAGTAAATAAATAAATAAATAAATAACTAAATAAATAAATAAATAATTATATAAATAAATAAACAAACAAATAAATAAATAAATATAATTAAACAATTTTATTGACCGATATAAAGGAATAAATATGTGAAAGTAAATATATGATATGCAAACAACTATACAAATAACATTTTGCATTAACGAATTATTCGAATTTAACAAAAACCGAAAGCATGTTGAAGCTAATTATCAGGTAGAACATTTAATTGATTAATTAAATGATTATCAGGTAAATTACAACGTGTCATAAACGTTTCATTAAGTCTGCGTATTCTATCGGAAATCAATTCAACATCGGCCTTCACGTGAAGATCGAAAGTTGAGTAATGCCAAGGTAAATTCAGCATCATTTTTAGGATTTTATTCTGTTGGATTTGTAATTTTTTTATATGACAATCAGCACATTTACCCCACACTTGACATCCATATAACAAAATTGCCTGAAATATTACTTTATGTAACAATATTTTGTTTTCAACTGATAATAAGGACTTCCTGTTAATAAAAGGATATAACATTTTAATGCCGATACTAATTTTACCTAAAGTTCTTGTAATGTGTTCCTTGAAGGTTAATTTAGTATCAAGATACATGCCTAAGTATTTGACATGTTGGTTCCATTCAACTTGATAACCACTTACGACTAGTTGATTAGACGGCAAGAAACAATTCTTTCTTTTTCTTGTGAAAAAAATAGCTTGAATCTTTTGCTCCTTTACTTTAATCTTCCATTTACTATAATAACGAATTATAATCTCAATCGCATTATGAAGATTGGTTTCAATGTTGATATCAAACAAATGCGATGAAAAAATCGCAGTGTCATCAGCATACATAGCTATTTCACACTGGGGTAAATGTGGTATATCTAATGTATACAAATTATACAATATGGGTCCAAGTACAGAGCCTTGTGGAACTCCAGAAACGATTCTTTTTAAACAAGAAGGACTGTTATTAACATAAACTCTGAACGAACGGTTAGATAAAAAGCTTTGAACAATTTTACATAGGTACAGTGGAACATTAAAATTAATCATTTTGTATAATAAGCCATTATGCCAAACGCTATCAAAAGCTTTTTCAATATCCAGAAGTATCATTCCCGTAGATTTTCCTACTAGACGATTTTCCGTGATGCTATTGCATATTCTCAGCACTTGATGGCAAGTACTATGACATCGCCTAAACCCGAACTGCTCATTTGGGTAGATCCTTCTTTCATCAATATCGTTTAGCAATTTAATTTTTAATACCCTTTCAAACACAGTATTTACATCACCCAGGTGTTGCGAAACAGTATGGTTCATCTCAAATTGTTCACAAAGAACATTCGCTTTTTGCGTGTCAGTGTAAGACAAATTACCATTTTGCTCTAGACATGGAATTTGCTTAATTTTTTTTTTATTACTTTAGCAATATTCCAGAAAGGTTTAGAAGCCTTATCTAGTGAACTCAGTTTATTGTTCCATTCCTCATTGCACTTGTTGTGAATTAGTTTAGCTATTTGTTTATTAAAGTACTTTATAAGCCTTTGGGAAATGGGTTGCCTATACATCTGCCAGTTTCGTCTATGCATATTTCTCAATCGAATTAATTCTAAAACGTTATCGGGGAGTTTCGTGCAATGATATTTTTTCACTAATTTTGGTATGCTATAATCAGCAGAACTTAAAATGTGGTTAGAAAACCCATTAACAATTATATCTATGTCGTCTGTATTAGATATGGTTTCTAAATTTGTGGATAAATTTCGAAGCTTATGTCTCGATAAACTGTCCAGTTAGCATTCTTCAGATCAAGGAAGTATTGCACGATTTTGTTACCGGAACACGGAAGTTGATAAAGAACTGGATTGTGATCAGACGGTAAATCATTTATTGATATTGGCTGAGGAAGATGACTAGATAAGTTGGTGAAAAACAAATCAAGAATAGAAGGACGACCACGAGAACCAGCTGGGATATAAGTTGGACTAGATGGTGACAGAAACTCTCCGAAAGTTCGACGCCGCCTGCACTAACAATAGACGAAGAATGGAAACGTTGTCAAAGAGCCATCAGAGAAGCCGCTACTGATGTGCTGGGTTTTAAAACCCCAACAAGGAAAAACCCCTGGTTTGACAACGAGTGCAGGCAGGCACATGCAGCAAAGCAAGAAGCCTACCGGGCAACGCTGCATCGAACCACGAGAGCTGTTCGTGAGCTCTACGAACAGAGAAGAAGGGAAGAGAACCGGCTTCTCAGGAAGAAAAAGAAAGAGCACGAGAAGCGCGCGATCGAGGAGATGGAGAGGTGTTATGGCAGGAATGATGTCCGAAAGTTTTACCAAAGGGTAAAACATTTATCGAATGGATATAAAGTTCGGACAGAAGCTTGCCGGGACGAAAATGGACAGCTAGTAGTAGATTCGCAGTCGATACTGAGAATTTGGAAAAATCATTTCTGCAGACTGTTGAACGGCGATGAGGACACAAATACCGCTGTCAGGCAGAATGTTCCACTCAACACAACGGACGATGATAGAAGAGAATACCGTCCCCCCGACCTAGACGAAGTCAAGATAGCGATATCGAGACTGAAGTCTAATAAAGCTGCTGGTGCAGATAGTCTGCCCGCCGAAATGTTTAAAGCAGCTGGAGGTGATCTGGTAGGGCGCATGCACCAGCTCATCTGTAAGATATGGTCGGAGGAAAGCATGCCCGATGAGTGGAATCTCAGTATCGTTTGCCCGATCCACAAGAAAGGAGACCCCTTTGACTGCGCCAACTATCGAGGGATAAGTCTCCTTAACAACGCCTATAAGGTCTTCTCTGCCGTTTTGTGTGAACGCCTGAAACCATTCGTAAACAAACTGATAGGTCCTTACCAGTGTGGTTTCAGGCCCGGGAAGTCCACCATCGATCAAATTTTCACACTGCGGCAGATCCTGGAGAAGACCCAGGAAATGCAGATCGACACACACCATCTATTTGTCGATTTCAAGGCCGCATATGACAGCGTGCATAGAGACGAGCTATACAGCGCCATGTCTAGTTTTGACATTCCTGCTAAACTCGTCAGACTGAGCAGGATGACGATGGAGAACTCTCGCTGCTCCATCAAGGTCGGTAACGAACTCACCGAGACCTTCAATGTCAAAAAAGGTTTTAGACAAGGCGACGCGCTGTCATGTGATTTCTTTAACATCATTCTTGAGAAGATCGTGCAAAACTCACTGGCCAACACAAGAGGCACGATCTTCCAAAAGTCCGTTCAACTGCTAGCTTACGCGGATGACATTGACGTGATTGGGAGAACACAGCGAGCCGTCAATGATGCGTTTGCTGGCATTGAAATGGAAGCGGCTAAAATGGGTCTGGCGGTAAACGAGGGCAAAACAAAGTATATGCTGTCATCGAGAAAGGACGCACAACATCGACGACTTGGCCAGAACGTCACCATAGGCAGCTATAACTTTGAGGTAGTAAAGGACTTCGTCTACCTTGGCTCCGCGGTTAACAGTACAAACAACATCAGTACCGAGATCAAACGCAGAATTACTCTTGCCAACCGCTGTTTTTATGGGCTCAAAAGGCAATTGAGTAGTAGAGCCCTCTCTCGGAAGACCAAGTTGACTTTGTATAAGACCTTGATCATCCCAGTCCTGCTGTACGGCGCAGAGGCATGGACAATATCCCAAGCGGATGAACAGTCTCTTGGTCTTTTAGAGAGAAAAGTTCTGCGCGCGATCTTTGGTCCTGTTTGCGTTGATGGCATTTGGAGGAGAAGATTCAACCACGAACTGTATGGGCTGTACAGCGACATGAGTCTAGCCAGGCGTCTACGGATCCAACGCCTAAGATGGCTAGGCCATGTAGAGCGTATGGACAACTTAGCTCCAGCCCGAAGAGTCTTCGACTCTGAGCCTGTGGGACAACGCAACAGAGGACGTCCACGAACAAGGTGGCGCACACAAGTCGAGGGGGACCTCTGCCGGCTTGGTGTGCGAAACTGGAGACAGCTGGCGAAAGATCGTGCTGGCTGGAGAGGCATGTTGAGTGAGGCCCAGGTCCACCTCGGACTGTAGCGCCCTAAGAAGAAGAAGATGGTGACAGAACCCGAACAGGTGAAAAGTTAAGCAGGTCACACAAAACGTTACCCCAAGAATTTGCTCGAATGCAGTCCCAATCTCTGTGCCTGCAGTTAAGATCACCACCTATCAAAAAATTGCCGCTTAGATTAAATAATTTTTGTAAATCCGAACGTAATCCTTGTTTAATAACTTTATTAGAGATTCCGCCTGGAAATACACACAATAGACTTTTAGAACGGATCCATTTCTTAACGTTATTTCTAAACCTAAATTCTCCACGTATTGCGTACTTAAACTTCCTAAAAGACTATGTTGAATTGATAGTCTTTTAGGAAGTTTAAGTACGCAATGGCATTATATACATCCGTGGTAAACCAAGGGACATTTTTATTACGGATTACAACAGTTTTAATGGGGACATGTTGGTTAAGAAGTTGGAGCAATTGATACTCTAAGTAGTTAACTTTGTCATTTGCATTGGGGATATTATATATGTCATGCCATGGTATAAGTTTGGTGTTGATTAGTAATAGGTCAGAATTCGTAGATGAAAAGTCTCTGTATTGAAAAGTTGACTGCGAGGATGAGCGAGAAAAATGTAAGTTGTATGTGCAGAAAAGTAGGTCGTGGTCGGACACGCCCTCTAAAGATATTTGATCATTAAACAAGACATCACAACGGTCAGACACGACGATCACGTCTAGAAGGCTAGGGGTGCAGTTGGGAGCAAAGCGGGTAGCATAAGAGTTAACCGCTACCAATCCGTTTGCTGCAATACAGTCTAAAAGTTGTTGAGATCAGAATTGAAATCTCCACAAAGCATTATATGTTCGTAGTTTGCTGAGAAACACTGAATCTCAGAAAATAAGGGCTCAGGTGAATGTGTTCGATCAGCAAAAATGTGATTCATATAATTCAGCTTTGAACTATTTAAGCTATGCGCATTCAAATGGCATATTCTAAACCCATCACTTACATCACATAGAATTTGTACAACTGTACGAACAGAACACTCACCCATGTCGCCAGGAGACAACGCACTAGTAGTCATGAATATCTTTAAAAAGCAAGCAATTATACAAAGCACTGAAATAATAAATAGATAATATGAGTTGGAGAGTCAAAAACAAAAAAAAAATAAAAAAATGAAAAGGTGTGTAGCTAAAATTATTAAATGATCCAATAATTGCTCAAGACATCAATTAAAGAGAGCGGAGGCAGCATTCAGGAGAGATTTGTTGTGGATGATATTTTCAATTCAGCATCGTCTTTACTCACTTACTGGGCGCCGTGGCCGTGTAGGTTCGTGCGTCGACCCATGCGCATTAGACTTTCGCAGTCTAGGTTCGATTCCAAGTCCAGACAAACAATTTTTCAAAAAAGATATTGTTCACGGCCCCACCTCTTTCGAGTCACTGACAATGCTCAAAGAGTATAACTGTCTAGAAAAAAGTCATAGATACCAACGATGATGTTATAATCTTAGGTGACTTTAACCTACCTTATCTTCAATGGGTACAATCTGATAATGAAACATATTTTATCGCGACCAATGTTACCACTGAATTAGATTCAGTTTTTTTAGATTGCATTTCCAATTCCGGTTTATATCAAATAAGTGGTATAATTAATTATACCTTGTCTTGGTAAGCAACTTAATCTGATTTTCTGATCCAACACAGAAAATCGTTGAAGTGATAACCTTTTCTCTACTTTAGGCCGATATCGCCCACCCTTATTTCTTTCTCTATCTTACGACGACTCTATTCAGAAAAATCATAAATCGACTTCATATAGTTTAAATTTTCGAAAAGCGGACTTTGACAAACTTAATAGCTTGCTCAGTTACGCCAACTTTAATGATGCTCATCTTAACGTTGAAATTGCTCTTTCGTCCTTTTGTTCTATAATTTTTGATTGCATTCTTAGATCAGTCCCTTATCAGACCACCAGAACCTCTACTTCTTTCACACCTTGGTATAACAAACACCTACGCTCGCTTCGCGACAAGAGAAAGAAACTCTGGGTAACCTATATAAAATCTCGATCTGGTTTTGACTACTCCATATACCAGCGATTCCATTTACAATTCGCTAAGCAAAACGTCTCTCTTCCTTATGTCCACCTCGCAAGGATCCATTCTACTACTTTGAAAGAATTCATTCATTGTTTCTATACATAAGAAAGGCTCAAGAAATAATATAAATAACTACCGCCCTATAGCCAAACTTTCCTGCATTCCTAAAGTTTTTGAAAGCATCGTTTATGATTTAATGTATTTTCATTGCAAATCTTTGGTTTCTTCTTCACAACACGGTTTTCTCAAGGGCAGGTCAACCACGACAAACCTCACGCAATTTGTCTCTGAAGCACTACGCGCATTTGAACATGGGAAAGAAGTCGACGTGATGGCTACCGACTTCAGTATAGCATTTGATAAAATATCACACGATATTATTTTGTTCAAATTAACCGCTCTAGAAGGAAGAAAATAAAATGTTTTATTTAGATCTTTTTTCTCCAAGCCTTTTAACGCCACATGAGGTGTCCCGCAGCGTAGCTACCTGGGTCCTTTAATTTTCGTTGTTACTACGAATAATGTTGTCTACATCATCAAGAACTCTCAACTCTCTGTTTACGTCGATGATATGAAAATCTTTATTTACATCCCTTCTCCCTCCGACTCTAAACTCCTTCAACGTGATCTCAATAGATTTTCTGTTTGGTGTAAGAAGAACTTGGAAGAAGTGGGCGCCGTGGCCATGTGGGTTCGTGCGCATTTGACTTTCACAGTCTAGGTTCAAATCCAAGTTGAGACAAACAATTTTTCAAAAAAAAAATTGTTCGCGGCTCCACCTCTTTCGAGTCACTGACAATGCTCAAAGAGTATAACCGTCTAGAAAAAGAAAAGCTTCGCAATTTCGCCGTTCGGAGTCGGCATTAAGCTGTAGGTCCCTTCTACTCGTGAGAGAACGATAGCGCGCACAACACGAGTGGTTGCTGAGAAGCTAGGCCCAGGTCCACTTCGGACTGTAGCGCCGCCATTATTATTATTATTATTATCGTCTTTACTCTTTTTGACATAAACAAGACCATTCTTAGTTCTAGCGGAATACAGCAGGCCCTCTCTTCGCAGCCGGAGAGCATGTCTGAGCAGAGAGATGTTCTCAGGTGTTAAGCTCTCATTCATGTAAATTCGAGCACTGGTGTTGTTGCTGTAGTGTTGTTGTGGGCCATTGTTTTCACTTTCCAGCAGCTGTGACATAGTCAGTCCTTTGTTTGCGCGGAATACTGATAACCACGCATTCTGCTCAGCATTAGAGGATAGACGAATTAAGAGAGGATGATGGGTCTTATCCTTTGTTCTGATGCGGAACGCATCAATATGAGGCGAGATCTGGACTTGCAGTTTAGTGGCGATTTTTTTCGTGAGTTCGATGACATCTTCTTTGTCGTTGAATGGAATTCCACGAACAATTATGTCACTGAGTAGGCGCCGTGGCGTAGTGGGTAGGTGCGTCGACTGCAGTCGTTCACAGACCTCCGCGGTATTAAGACATGCTTCGGCTTTACTTAAACAATAAAAACACAGTGTAGTGAGTCAAGTGAGAAAAAAGACAGTGACTTTTATAAGCAGACAGTGGCCTGGGTGATAGATTCACTGCTTGTGATCCCCCAGTGCTCGGGTTCAATTCCCAGAATTTGACAAAAATTATTTGTTTTTCATCAAATAAGAAAAAGACAATTAGAAGTAAGAAAGTGAGTGTGTGTGTAGGATGGAGCCGAACGAGCGGCCTCCGAAGAAATCGGATGATGTGGGCGGAACGGTAGCCGGCACATCAGGCCACCAAAAATGTGACGTCGATACCACCAAGAAGAGGAGGAGAAAAATCCACCCGAAGCCGAATATGGTGAAACGCCGCACCACGACGGCTACGTCAGACGACGAGGTAGCAGCTCCCAGCCAAACAAAAGCTGGGACAACAACAACAACAACAACATCAACAGGAGTAGCCACAAGATCGGCTGCGAAAATCGTAGATGACCTAAATGCCCTCCAATATGAGTCGGAGGGAAATGAAGGCCGATTTTCGTATGGAGGGAGCAATAACTCCTTCCAAGCTCTGGCATCCTCTGAGTCTGACGACGAGGCTGAGGAGATCGAGGAGATGGAGGAACAAAGGGCGAAGCTCGACGCCCACATAAAGTTCCTCCACGAGAAAGCCACGGCGAGGAAGGCAGCTCAGAAAGCTGCGGAGAAGAGGAAGATGGAAGCTCCAGCAGCAGCAGACGCAACAGCAACAGAAGCAACAACAACAACAAAAGCAGCCGTTGAGCGAAACCAAATCGCTCCCAAAAAGACAGCGGTAAGTTGAGCTGCCATCCACTTCCTCAGCAGCAACAACAGCAACATCAGCAGCATACACAACAACAACAGCAGCAGCAACAACAGCAACATCAGCAGCATACACAACAACAACAGCAGCAGCAGCAGCAACAACAGCAGCAGCAGCAACAACAACAGCAGAGACAACAACAGCAGCAGCAACAGCAGCAACAACGACAACAGCAGCAGACACAACAACAACAGCGAGAGCGATGTCCGCCAAGCGATGTCCGCCAATTAACGTCTTCGGACTGGAGACGAAGGACCTAACCATACTGTGTAAGTTGGCCACCAAGGCTTCTTTCATTGTTAAATATAAAGCGCCCTTAAGGCATTCGGTCCATTGCTCGTCAATGGCTGATTATAAAATTTTAAAAGAGAAGTTAGCGGCGTCGAACGCTGATTTTTACACTTACACCCCTAAAGGGGAAAAAGTGCAGACAATGCTCCTTAAGGGCATAAATCCTTCGGCTGATCCGAATGAGATCCTCGAAGAGCTGCGCCAAGTCGAGAGCGACGAGGTCCGTTTCATTGGGGTTAAGCCCTTTAACATTGCGGCAGCGAGGAAGAAGGACATTAAACTTCCCTTCTTCCTGGTACAGGTTACCCACGGCAGCAAAATTGAGAGCCTAAAGAAAATACGGTCTGTAGGCTCTCTCGCTGTAAAGTGGGAAAAATTAAACAAAACAGACCACATTTTACAATGTGCGAAGTGCAGGATGCTTGGGCATGCCGCGGCGAACTGCAACATGGAGTTCCGCTGCGCCAGATGCACGGTCACCCACAATAAAGGGGAATGTCCTTTAGGGACGGATAAGGTCGAAGACAGGGCCCTTCTCAGTTGTGTTCTCTGTGGACAAATTGGACACCCTGCTACCTATAGGGGTTGTCCAAGAGTCAAAGAACTCAGAGACAAAATAAAGGCCAAAAGGGAGGACAAAAAGGTACAAGCCAGGCCAATGGCCCGCGCTGCAGCTACCGCTGTTACGTCGGCCATCTCCTACGCCCAAATGGCGTCAGGCAGGGGTTCGACACAACAGACAGTGCCGAAGGCGGTCCCGGTCCCTGTGGCCAGGCAACCTGAAGCAGACCCCTCATTAAAGGATGTAATGACAACCATTCAGTCGATGCAAGCGCAGATGATCGCTTTGCAAAAACAGATGGTTCAATTACAGACCAGCTTCCTTCAGCAGACGGCCCGAGTAGACTTGGTCTATTCGGTGCTGTTCAGCGAGCCTAACGCGCAAATATAACGGGCTCACGCGCAGCAAGAACCCTTAAGATCCTAGCAGTGAATGTTAATTCGCTGATTAGGATCGAGCGAAAACTAACTCTGTCTCAATTGTTGCAAACCCATAATCCTGACGTGCAAACTCAGGTACAAAAACTACCACATAATTAGAAGAGATCGGCCCCAATCCACTCGAGGGGGTGGGGTCGCTCTTTTAATTAAAAAGAATATTAGTCACAAGGTGATATATAGCAATGAGGTGCGGAGGTTTGGTGTGCTGGAGGCATGTATCGCGCGCATCGCTCTCCAAGGTGGGAAGCGATTGTTCGTGATTGCCGCCTACGCACCAGACGCTCGAAACTCGAATTTCTTTTCGGAGCTTGAGGCTCTCTCTCACGGCGAGTGGGGTAACAGTGTTCCGAACGAGAGGGGAAACGCTCTCCTAGAGTGGATGGAACAGAATGGTATTGAGTTCAGGCTTGATTTGCTTGCAACCGATAGACCATCGTTTCCCAGAGGCGGGTCGTATCTGGATGTGATGCTTATAGACAGACGACTTACGTTACTGAACGTGGAACGACACACAAGGAACTGTTTAACCACTGTTGAGTACGACAGTAATCACTGTGGTCTTGCAGCGGTTACTCAGCTCCCGAACGAGCTGGAGGAACTGGAGGAATATGTCCAGTCGTATCCTTATGATTATAATAAGGCACGCTGGCCACTTTTCTCTAGAGCCTTATCCAAGGAACTACGTTCGAGTGCGATCAATCCACCTACGAACAGAAACCTGACGAACGAAGAGGTTGACAGGTACCTCGTTCAAATGGACTACATAATAAAACGTATAATGGACAAAACAATTCCGAAGGTAGCACAAACCGATGACGGCGACGTCTATCGGAATGCTACCATCGATGCACTCCACGTGCAAAAGAGTAGACTGCTGTCAAGACTCAAGCTCTTGTACAGACGTTTTACAGATCCACAAAACGCTGAAGTACGGTCATTGAAGTCGGAGATCAAAATACTCCAACAATTAATTCGCCAACAGTACAGCCTAGCTGTAAGCCTGCACTGGGGCAATAAGATTCGGGCTGTAATATCCAACAACCCGGGTATGTTCCCGCAAGTAAATAAAATCTTCCGGAGAAAAGATCAGAACGACATTCAGACCGTTCGACTTGACAGAACGACAAACAACGCTAACCTACTGATGTCAGTTGACATCGATCCAGATAGGGCAGTGCTTGACAACGAATTCTTCGTAGTTGAGGATCCCCAGGAGAAGGTTAAAGCAATTGGTGCTGTCTTTCAGGAAGTGTACACGGTCAACGAACCACGCTGTCCTAACCACGACTTGGAGAACAGAGCCAGGCTGAACCACATCTACCTTCAAAATAAGATAATTCAATGGCGATCTGAGAATCCTGGTTTCACCAGGTTCAATGACGATTTTCTGGCAAATAACGCCGTCGCCGATGATGGAACTCCATCCTTATTTCGAGAGATGAGCTCCAGGGTATCTTCAACTCACTGAGAAAGAAGAAGTCAGTGGGAATCGATGGGATACCGAATATTGTTCTACGCCATCTCCCCTCTGAGGCGGTGGATGTATACACAACACTGTTTAACAACGCGTTGAGTAGCGCATACTACCCGGCGCATTGGAAGACAGCTGTGGTACAACCGATCCCTAAACGGGACAAAGATACTTCAATCCCGACAAATCTTCGGTCGATAAGTCTTCTCCCGTGTATAAGCAAAGTCTTTGAGAAGATAGTCATTAGAGCTCTGAAAGAATGGGTCGAGGAAAATCAAATTTTACCGGACAACCAATTCGGCTTCAGGGCGGGACATGATACCATACATGCAGCGTCCAAATTGGTCTCCGACATCCAGTGGAATAAGAATAAGACCCAATGCACTGGTGCTTGCCTGATAGACATGGAAAAGGCGTTCGACACCGTATGGTTAGAAGGCCTTTTCCTCAAGTTGGTCGAACTGGGCATAAGTAAGCCATTGCTATATATGATTTATGACATGATCACAGGTAGAAAGTTCGTTGTGAAAAATGGCAACGCAACTTCTACCACAGTTTTTAACATAAAAATGGGTTGCAACAGGGGGCAGTTGGTTCTCCGATCCTATTCGCTATATTCAGTCAAGATCTTATGGGTTCCATGCCTCACTTAATAGCGTACGCCGATGATCTGATAGCGTACAGATCTGATCCGAAGGTCGAAGTAATCAATAGCTTGTTGCAGCGTGACTTCGATAAAATTCAACGATTTTGCGACGACTGGAAGTTGAAGATCAACTACCGGAAGTGCGAAACTATCCTTTTCAGAACCCCGCTGTCTAAGGCCTCAAGGGACACGAAAAGAAACTGGCGCAAGTTCGGCATAGTTGACCCACAGGGGGAGCCGTTAGCAGTGAAAAGTGTAGTCAGGTACTTGGGCATTTGGTTGGATCAGTATCTATATTTCGACAGACATATAGCTGCTGCTCTGACGAAAGCCAAGAAAGCCTTTGCCGTGGCAAGAAGGTTGTTTTATAGCAGCCAACTTGATACCAGGGTGAAGGTAATCTGCTACATGGCCCTCATCCGGCCAGTCATGGCTTACGGTTGTCCAGTGTGGTTCAACGTGAGTCCTTCCCAGATGGAACAGATGAGGGTGTTCGAGAGGCAGTGTCTTCGGTCCTGCCTCCGTTTGTATCGCACACCCGAATCCGAGTACAAGAAATTCTATCCCAATGAGGTCTTGTACAACGAGGCAAACCTGATCAGAATAGATAATTTTATTATTAAGCTGATTCGAAGACATGTTGCACGAGCTATGACTTCAACCAATGGTCTGATCTTTGGGGCTTACTACCCCAATACAATGTACAATGAGAAGGTGCACCTGAACGGCTTCATTCCTCCCGAAGCATTCCTCTATTTGGACGAAAAAGGCCTGATACAGGATACGGAAGGATGTCCTATTATCTTCCATGTCGTACGCCGAACAGTGGACAGGCGACTCCAATACGAGCCGGACGTCGCTCGCAGCCACGAAGATCTTCTTCGGTTCAGTAGGGCGATTTCTGCCCGGGACAGGACAGAGTCTGCCAAAGAACGGCATTTTTATTGGTGGTTGCACCAAAATCAGCCTTCGCCGCCGCTAACTTCGTAGAGCAGGACTTTTTTGGTTGAGCTTTGGTGGCCAACTCACATAGTTTAGGTTATTATATATTAGGTAGATTAAGAGAAAAAAAAAATTGCGCCAAAAGGCAAAGTAGAATAAGATTAGGTTAGCTTAGAGTAAGGGTCAGTAAGTTAGATAAGTAAAACATATGTTTAGTTAAAATAAGCTAGTTTTAAGTATTTTTATATCTAGCATGTAAGGAATTTTGTTTAAATAAAATAAAAGTACGTAAAAAAAAAAGGTGCGTCGACTGCTACGCTCGAGGTCATCAGTTCGAATCTAGGAAAAAAAAAACACCAAACATTTTTTCACGGCTCCACCTCTTTGGAGTCACTGACAATGCTCAAAGAGTATAACTGTCTAGAAAAAAAGCTTCTCAATCTCGCCGTTCGGAGTCGGCATTAAACTGTAGGTCCCATCCGCTCGTGAGAGAACAATAGCACGCACAACACGAGTGGTTGCTGAGAAGCTAGGCCCAGGTCCACCTCGGACTGTAGCGCCGCCATCATTATTATTATTATTATGTCACTGAGTCTCTCTTTGCGTTGCAAGTCAGCTAATTTTTCTTTCACTCTTAAATTTTCAGCCTTCAGCTCGGAGATTTCACTTTGGCATTATTGCACTTGCAAATTTAATGTGGTAATTGCATCGCCAATTTCTTTTTTAATGTTCCCTTCGAACTCGGACAGCAGCGCACTGAATTTAACCATTAGATTTGCTTCCAATTCTTTAAGCTGGTCAGGTAATTTGTTAGGCTTATCAAGTTTATGTTGTGATTTAGGTGTGCTCGATGGTGGTTTGTCAGGAGTGAGAACCAGGGAGTTTTTCTCCTTAAGAGCTTGCAATCTGGTAGCCATGGCAAAGAAAGCACTTGTCAGAAATTAATTTGAAAAATTAGTACGATTATTGCGTAACACTGTACAAGTACTGCAGTGGAAATTTAAAAGGCAGACCGATACTAAAAATGTGAATAACACGGACTATTGTTTGTTGAGTTTACCGGATAAAAAGGCTTCGAATGTCAGGAGCAATTGATAGACACGTCTATTCAATTGACATAGCCAACGGCGTTGGAGTGTATTTTCGACACACTACGCACTACTAGTTGGCGCTACCCACCACCTTAACTTGTTCGTCCCGAACAAGATTCACAATCCCTTATTTGTACGGTGCCAATCGATCCAAATGAACGACTTTCATTTTTGCTCTGCTGCTAGCACTCCATTGTATCCGGTAGACCACGTCATTAATTCGTTTAATAACCCTGTATGGTCCTTCCCAATGTGCCACACCAATTGTCTCTTTTCAGAGCCTCTAGAATTTGCCTTCATGTCATAGCGCGCCTTCATCTTATCACTTTTTAGCTGGATACGCTTTCTTATATCCCGATTAACCTGGTCCAAACGTTCCTTTAGAGATGATTGCTCCTCGTCAATTGTCGATATACCGAGCCTGCTGGAAGCCTTAGATCCGATCTAAATATCGCTTTTGCAGGCGACGCCCATGTCATGTTGTGTACATTAGATCGGTACGCTATAAGGTATGCTGGTATTTGTTCGTCCCAGTCTCGTTGATTCTTATCGACCAATTTCCTCAAATACTCTTCAAGCGTTGAACCTTTCGACCATGCCGTCTGATAGTGGATGCAACGGCGTTCTTCGTGTCTTGTGTATACCTAAGTTCTGGCACAATTTTTGGAAGACCGCAGAGTCGAAATTTCCTGGTCCGAAACGACATACCCAATTGTTGAAGAATGCATCCGCACATGTGTTAGCTTCCTGGTTTGGCATGGCGTACACTTCCGACCACTTGCTGAAGTAGTCGATCACCACCAGGACGTACTTATTGCGGTCACGGTAGGAAAAGGTCCTGCTACGTCCATCGGAACTCTTTCCAATGGTGCGCCCACGTTGTATTGGTGAATCTTCCCACTGCTTCTTGACTGTGGTTCCTTTGCCTTTCCGCACTGCCATGTTGTCCCCCTCTTCGGTGTTCGATTTTAAACTGGTAGCTCTGCAACCTTTCGATCCACCATGCAAGTTGTCCTTCAGGATTCTTGAACTAGAGAGGCCATCGCAATGCAGCATGATCCGTTCTCTTCTGTTGGCCATACAAATACTTGTGGAAACGATTGACGCTTTCCACCAGTGCCATAAGCTCTCTTCTCGTGACGCAATAGTTTTGTTCGGGCTTTAACAAAATTTCTTTATAATAGAATAACTACCTTCCCCTCGCCATCCATTACTTGGCTGAGGACACCACTTATTCCATAAGCGCTTGCATCCGTATCAAGTATGAATGTGTTGCTGAATACTAGATACGCGAGGACTGGTGCGGAACAGAGCAGCTTCTTTGTAGGTCTCGGCCAATCTTTTACCGCTGCTATCCTATCCTCGTCGGTGTGTATGACTCCTCTTGTTATCCGGTGACCGAGGTACTTCACTTCGCTCCTGAACAGCGAACACTTCTTCGAACTGAGCTTAAGTCCAGCTCCCGCAATGCGTTGGAATACCTCTTCCAGGTTATTTAGATGGTCGTTGAAGTCCTTCCACATCACGATGATGTCGTCGAGGTATACCAAGCAGGTCTTCCAGTGCAAGCCTCTGAGTACATGCTCCTTGTTGCTGGAATGCTCGAATGTTGCTGGAGCGTTGCGAAATCCAAATGGCATTACCAGAAATTGCCAAAAGCCGTCTCCGGTGCTAAAAGCTGTCTTCTCACGATTGGTTTTTGTCGATTTCCAATGTAGAGAACCACTGCGCTCCTGACAACGTATCTAGGGTATCGTCTATTCTTGGCAGTGAATAACTGTCTTTCTTCGTTACCTAGTTACCTAATCCTGTAATCCACACAGAAGCGTGTGTTGTCATCTTTCTTTTTAACTAATACCACTGGCGAGCTAAATAAGCTTGTCGATGGCTCAATCACGTTGTTCCGTTGCATCTCCTCCACTAACTCAGTAACCTCCTTCCTCTTGGCAATAGGCACTCTCTTCGGTGCTTGTCGGATCGGCCTTGCATCCCCGGTGTCGTTTCAATGATTGACTATGCTCGTTCTGCTTTCATTTCTTGAACTTGACGCAAATATAGAGCTATATTTTATCAGCAGCTCTTTCACCTTTTGCGTGTATTGCGATGTTAGGTCTTTCTTACATTCGGCAACGAATGTACTCACGTTGTTGTCTGATGTTGGCTTCACTTCCTGTTCTAGCTGGGACTCGCAGTTCACTACCGCCGCTACCTCTTGGCAATGTAAGATTATTTGGCCCTTCCTGATCATTTATTTTTGTCTTCCCAGGTTGAGGACTCTTACCGGTAGTAACTTTCCTTCTTTGGTTTGGATGAGAGATTTTCCGATGACTAAATTCTTGACTGGTGCTTTGTCTCTGGCTTCCACTACTCACAACGTATTGTTCCCACAATCTGCATCCATCTTTGCCCAAACTACGGCCTCTGAGTTAGGCGGAATCCTCGTGTTCTTTTCTGTGACGACCTGGTTGACCTTCGCAGACTTGCCCGACGTTCAATGGTATCTCGAAATTATTGTGCCTCAGAATCCTCCGTTTAAGGTCCAGAGCAATGCCGGTCCTGATTATAAAGTCCACGCCGAGAATCAATTTGTTCACAATTTCCGCCACTATAAACTCCTGCTCAACTATCGTACTGCCTATACATACACTCGGTTGACTTCCCCAGTATCGGTGCATCCTCTCCCGTCGCAGTGCGTAGCTGTATCCGAAGAAACGACTCTACTTCTTCTACCAGATCACTCCTTATGATCGAATATGATGCTCCCGTATTCAATGTAACCATCAACCGTTTGTCTTCAATGAGCCATCTACAGAGAGATTGTTCGCCTTTCGTCCGAGTTGGGAAACAAGGATTGTGGGGCAATCTCTTGTGGGAGTCTAACGACGGCTTGTTGCCGCCGCTGTCTCGTATCTGGCTGCCGTCTTTTAAATTCCGTGCCGGTGACGGGGACCTGGAACGTTTCCTTCTTTCATTGCGATCGCGTGCCATGTGCCCAATTTTGTCGCGGACGAAGCACTGGCTCTTAAATTTGTCTTGAGCAGCGCGCGGCTCAACATCTACTCTGCGAGCTCTGATATACTGGACACATACCAGTCCCGCTGCCTCGTATGACAGAGCAGTAGCAACTGTCTATTGGAAGTTCTTCTTCGGTGACGACAGTATTGTTCGTTTTGTCTCCAGATCCCTAATTCCACCCACGAATGCGTTAGTCTTCGTATTTTCAATGAACTTCAATATTGAGTCGGCGAAAGCCAGATGTGGCAATCGCTCAACTTCTGCTGCGAATTCTTGTGACTCAACTCCATCTTGTTTGCAGTGTTCGCTTTCAAAGTTGCGCTGTAGAGAGCTCACGATTGCTTCGTAGTCCGTCTGGAAATATTCTGGAATCGTCTGGAGAACATCTGCTGCACTACCCTTCAGTGATACAACGAGTGACGCAGCCGTGTCTTCTTCACTGGAGAAAGATGTTTTGAACTGCAGCCTGAAGATGTTGAAAGCTGTAGTTCCGTCGTATATCGATGTCTTGAACTTCGTTGACACGCAGCTGACCACTGGTTTCCTCACCTTCAGAGCACAGATGTCATTTTCTATTCTTGTTGACCGATGTTTCCAGAACGTCCACCGCTGTCTCTATTCTCAGAACTTTCTCGTCGAGATGATGAACTATCTCGTCCAACACTTGCACTTCAGTATTTACCTCTAGAAGTTTCTGTTTTAAGCGGTTTTGTTGATCTTCTTGAGCTTTCTTGATTTCGTTTATTTGGTCCTCCAGCGATTGATGCATTGTGTTGGCAACGCTAACATAATGAATAAAGTGGCATCACTTATAAATATATATATCTATTGTATCTGTAAATTTTAAAATAAAAACCTTCTTGTTCCTGATTTCCATAGAGGTAGCAAAGTTAAGGGACACAACTTTTATTTTTGGTGGATACGGCAAGATCTAACAGTGGCGACGAGGAAAACGAAATATAAAAAAAATGGCCAACGTCAACGAAAATCTTCTAGAATATATTAAGCACCAGCAGGAGCAAAATAAATTACAACAAGAAGCAATGTCAAAAGCGCACCAGGAATTTTTGCAGCGACTGGTAACAACGTTGACGGGCAGTAGTTTACCCCTCGAAAAAACTCTCAATGCACAAGCTGACAGCGAGTTCCGCGGTCAGAGCATCGCTGAACTCGATTTTGTTCCAGATAGCTACATAACTTTTGACGCATGGTATTCGCGCTATGAAAGCCTTTTCACAGAAGATGCTGTTCATTTGTCAAAAAAAGCTAAAACGCGGTTGTTGCTAAGAAAGCTTAGCACCAGATGTCACCAACTTTATATAAACTCAATTCTTCCAAAGTCACCCAAAGAATTTTCCTTCAGTGATACAGTAAATCACTTGAAAAGTACATTTGGCAGACACGAGTCCTTGTTTAGCACTCGCTACTAGTGTTTGCAACTCAATAAATCTGATGTTGAAGATTTCCATGAGTATGCAGCTAAAGTTAACTAGCAGTTTGAAGAATTCAAACTTAAAGATTTGACAGCGGACCAGTTTAAATGTCTTATTTTTGTGTGTGGACTTCAATCGCAACAGTATGGCGATATCCGAACAAAACTGCTTTTCACAATCGATTGACCAAATGCAGCACAAATAACTCTCCAGAGTCTGGTATCTGAATGTTACCGAATATCCAGGCTCAAAAGTGACACCGCATTAATTGAGATTAACAACGCCAATGCCGTATATAACAAATATCGTCAGCACCCAAACACCAGGATTTAAAGCCCAAGAATTTTCACAAGAAATCCAAATCAATTCCAAAGAACCCTTGCTGGTTTTGTGGCGGTATGCACTACGAAAGAGAGTTTACATATAAAACACACATATGTCAAAAGTGCAATAAAAAGGGACATAAAGATGGATTTTGTGATATGTCAATAAAAAAAAGGGAACAAAGCAAGCAACGACATACTCAAATGTCATCACAGCAGTAAAACAATTAGAAACAAACAGCTGCCGCAAATACATCAAAGTACTGATTAACAGCAGAGAGTGTACTCTCCAGATCGACACCGGTTCCGACATAACAATTATCAGCGAGAAAATGTGGAAACAGATAGCAAAAACCAACTCTTCAGCCAAGCAGTCAGTCTGTTCGAAACGCATCCGGCAATATAATGGACATCAGTTCCGAATTCAAGTGTTCCGTTCAGTTAGGTCAGCGCTCATTTACAGGTATCTGCTATTTGACGTCCATCAAAAACCTTAATCTTCTTGGCATCGATTGGATAAACAAACTTCAAATCTGGGATGTTCCAATAAATTCAATCTGCAATAATGTTAACAAGTCAGCTGTGCCAACAACAAGCCATCGCATCAACGAAAATATCAAGTCTCGATTTCCAGTGGTGTTTCGTGACGGTGCCGTGAACGAAGGCCATATGAACTAACGCCATAATGGCGTTAATTCGCATTTGAAAATGAATTAACACCATAATCCACTTATGGCTTAAGTTCACTTTCAAATTGGAACTAAAGCCATATGGCGTTAGTTCGTTTTAGGAAGTGGCCTTAGTTCTCATTTGAAATTGAATTAAAGTCACTAGCATCAAACTCAATAATTTACATTATTTACATAGTCCTAAAATATAAGAACAGCGTATAAACAGTAAAGTTTAGAATGGGGGGGCATGCTGCCCCCCTGCAGGACCACATGTAGGATTGAAGTAGGCGCGAGACTGAGTGTATCCATGTTTTTTTATGCATGGGTTTAAGTAAATACAATCAAACTCGCACTTACTCCAAATTGCATATGTGGCCAAGCAGGGGGGTTGCAGAGGGGCAGATAACACCATATGGCGTTAGTTCAATTTAATGTATGGCTTTAGTTCCAATTTGAAAAAGAATTAAAGCCATAAGTGGATTATGGTGTTAATTCTCATTTGAAAGTGAATTAAAGCCATTATGGCGTTAGTTCATATGGCCTTCGTTCACGTCACCGAACTGATAACGTTTTGTCAAGCACTGGCTGTGTTTCAGAGCTCAAAGATATTGTATGGCATTAGTTCAATGTGAACTAACACCATATGGCTTAATTTATGGCTCAAGTTCCAGTTTGAAAGTGAATTTAAGCCATAAGTGGATTATGTTAATTCGCATTTGAAATTGAATTAAAGCCATTATGGCGTTAGTTCATATGGCCTTTGTTCACGGCACCCTTCGTGACAGCCCAGGTCTCTATACGAAATTCAAAGTTGAACTTCGAGTTAAACCTAACTCCCAGCCCGTATTTCGACCAAAACGACCAGTAGCGTTTGAGGCAGTGGCCGAAATCGACAAAGAACTGGAACAATCTATCCAGTAGACTACTCTGAGTGGGCAGCACCTATAGTTACAGTTGGGAAAAACAATGGCTCAACACGAATCTGTGCAGATTTTTCCACCGGATTGAACGATGCTTTTCAGCCATATCCATATCCGCTACCCACAAGAGAAGATATTTTCTCCAGGTTATCGAATTGCAAATTGTTTAGTCTCATTGATCTATCCGATGCTTTCTTTCAGGTCCAGGTGCACGAAAATTCTCGGAAGTTTCTGACGATCAACACACATCGTGAATTATTCCGATATAATTGCCTTCCATTTGGTGTTAAAGTTGCACCCGGCGCCTTCCAGCAAGTTGTTGATATGATGATTTCAGGACTCTCGTGAAAATCAGCATACCTGGACGACATCCTAGTGACTGGGAAAAGCATCGAAGATCATAGCGAAAGTCTGACAAGATTATTTCAGCGTATTCAGCTGAAAAATGCACAAATGCAATGCATACACTTGAGTATTTAGGCCATATCATAGACGGTTTTGGTATCTACCCAAATCCAGCTAAAATTCAAGTCATTGCACAAATGCCTGCACCAAAAGATTTAACAACATTACGATCGTACCTCGGAGCAATCAATTTTTATTGCAAATACATTCATAAAATGCATGAGCTACGTCATCCGCTCAATGAGTTGTTAAAAAAGGATAGAGAATGGTTGTGTACTCCAGAGTGTTTTTTTTTTTTTTTTTATAATTTGCGCACGCAAAAGGGGCTACGAATACCCTTCAGTGTCCGGAATCAAGACACAGCACGGGCCGAAGGTATAAAGGGAGAAATGGAAAGGAGGTACCTATGCACATTGGTCTTAAATGTCTGTAGATTGTAGTGAGTGGGAAATATTAGGCTGGGAAGAGCATTCCATATTCATGTGGTGCGGCTAAAAAACGACTCTCTAAACTTAACTGTATGTCCGAAAACAGGCTTGAGGGTGAACTGATGAGCATTCCTGGCGAGACGAGTATTGCGGTTGAATTCATGGAGGGGAGGAATGCAATTGGCTAACTCACTTGAGCATCGTTTGTTAAAATAGCGATAAAACAATGACAAGGATGAGACATTACGGCGATGTTCGAGCGAGTCTATTGACTTCGCGATATTACTGTCTCCTATAAGTTTTATCGCTCGCTGTTGTATTCTATCAAGTAGGTGCAGGGAGGTCTTGGGAGCACCAGACCAGATATGAGCGTTATACTCAAGCTTGGGGCGAATGAAGGCCTTATAAATTGAAGCCAAATCAGAGGGGGTGAAGTATTTCTTGCATCGCTTTAGGAAACCTAGACATTTCGCAGCATTTTTGGCGACCTCGAATATGTGATCATTCCAACTAAGTGTTGAGTTAATACACATACCGAGGATGGAAAGTTTTCCGGTTTCTTCGATGCAAGTGCCATTCAGGGATAATGGCTGATTATTTTGGGATCGCTTGAGTGACAGTAGACAGCATTGAGTTTTGGAAGCATTAAATTCCACTCTATTGTTTTTACCCCAATTAAATATGCTGTCAAGGTCGGAATTTAATGTGCTTAACATACGCTGCCCCTTCGCGTGGTTGTACACCTTGACGCGGTGCGAAGGCTTAGTAAAGGTCAAAGACTCTTGAGAATTTAATCTCTATGATGAGACCCGAAGCTAAGATGCAACCAGTCCCAATACCTCCCTCTCCCTTCCTTACTCCTTCTCTCTCCCTCTCCGGTGGGCCGGATCAAGGTGTTAACCGTTCCGTGCCGAGGATCAGCCTGGCTGGGGGCCCACCCTAAACTAAAGCCCAGTCGCTAACGGAGTATCCGAAATACCTGGCGACCTTTCGGATCAATCAGCCTTAGCTGCGTATTGCGGATCTCTGCGCAGCCGGACCTTCCCTTCTCCGCCACTCGTGGGAACAAATGTCTTCTTTAAAAAAACCCCTTATAAAAAAAAATAAAAATGAGTCCGGTGCTCACTCACCGGCTGGGACTTCAACTCCCAGCGCCTCTAAAGGCCCTTCAGCTCCTGAAGTGCTGGCGACCAAGCCAATTTCGGCTAGGCTCGCCAATAGCCGCGTGGAGCCCTCTAGATCCAACTCGGATCCTAACAACGCCCGCAGTACCGCTGCCTCCTCAAAGGTCATTGGCCTTTCTACAAGGAAACACAGGGAGCGGAATACTGCAGCACGGATTTTGGAGCGCTTTAGTGGTGTTCCTCCGGAGTCGCTCTCTGAGCAAAAAAAACGCTCGCTAGCTTGGGCAACCAAGGTAGCTAAAAACATCGAAAGCGATAACGCGAATGCCCCCGAGCCATCGACAGCTAAGCGTGCCAGATCGGCCGACTCTTCAACCTCCGAGCCCAAAAGGTCAAAAACTGCCGGAGGATCCTCTAATGCCAATAGGCTCAATAGGCCGTATAGTGAGGTAGTCAAAGACAACCTCACTTACGCCGTAATAGATAAAAGCGACGTCGATGGCAGCATTTCGCCCTCCAATTGGAGGAAAATTGAACGAGGTTTAAACAACTTCTACCTCAGCCTTGTGCAGGAAAGCGGAGGCCTGGCACCTGTCGGGCTCGATGCTGGATGGTACCAAGGTAGAATTAAGTTGTTGTCCTTCGGGGACCTACGATCGGCGGATCTTTTCAGATCAGCCGTCCTCAAATTGGGGGAAGTATGGGAGGGGGCACGGCTTGATGTCGTGACTAAGGATAATATCCCTAGTAGGCCCAGGACTCGTGCCTGGTTACCGCTCATCCCCTCCGATGCTCCTACCATTCTCAAATTCATCCAGGTTTGCAACCCGGATCTTCCAACTCACGACTGGAAGATCGCGAAACTGGAGGATCCCAAAGGTGACACGCGAGCGGCTACTATTGTCATCAATAAGGAGTCGTTCGCCCCCTTCACGAAATCTAGTGGAGTCATTCATTATGGCTTCACTAGTGTAACTCTGAGGGTTTATAAAAAGGATGGGGAGGACTCTGCGATGGTTGATCACTCTCCCTCCACCTCATCGTCTGCTAAACCTGCCGGTAATACACCGGCCGCAGTCATTGAGGGGGAGGGGGGATGCTCGGCCGCGGTGGAGCCGTCTCCCTCCACCTCATCTTCCATCGCCAAAACGGGAGCTATCCCGTCAACCTCTTTGGCTTCCATGGAGGATGAGGGGGAGAGAGGGGGCACTCCAGAGCCCTCACCAGATCCAGAGGCTCGAGATGAGGATGTTGATTGTATCAACTTCTCTGATCTCGAACTCACGAGTACCCCGCCTAATAGCCAAGACTCCCTTTTTGGGATCGACCTTGGCGATGAATTAAACACCACCTTGGTGGAAGGAGGACTACCCGATGGCGCTGCTTCGGATAGTCCAAATTAATCTCCACCATTCCATTTCGGCTTCGGCCGCTCTACTTCTCCGTCTCAACACCTACGGAGAAGATATTGTCCTAGTCCAAGAACCCTGGGTCGTCAATGATCTAGTGTGTGGACTCAGGACTCCAAACTACATTCTCTTCTTCATGAGAGATGGAGGTAAGCCCAGAACCTGCATTCTTGTGAAGAGCTCACTAAATGCCTTTCTTCTCTCCAATTATAGCGATCGAGATTCAGTCGCCGTTTGCCTAGAACTAGGCACAGAAAAAGTCTGGGTAATGTCGGCGTACATGGCACATGACCTTGTTGAACCTCCCCCCTCTACTACAATCAAGAGGATGATCGCTGATGCGGAGAGAGCCAAGACCGCGCTCATTCTGGGATGTGATGCAAACGCGCATCACACAATCTGGGGGAGCACGGACATCAACGATAGAGGTGAGTTCATTTTTGACTACATTCTAAACAACAATTTAGTAGTATGCAACTCAGGTTGCGAACCCACCTTTATTACAAAAAACAGACAGGAGGTGCTCGACATCACCCTGACGTCTGACTCTATTGCTGACTGCATCAAAAACTGGAAGGTCTCTCGTGACCACTCCTTCTCTGATCATCGCTATATCACCTTCGATGTAGTAAGATCGCCTCGTTCA
Source organism: Myathropa florea (assembly GCA_930367185.1). Taxonomy (NCBI): domain Eukaryota; kingdom Metazoa; phylum Arthropoda; class Insecta; order Diptera; family Syrphidae; genus Myathropa; species Myathropa florea. Next base: position 89,565,854 of record OV884002.1, on the reverse strand, counting down.
CAAATATCTTTCAGAAATCACCGAAAGACCAACTGGGATAAATACAGAGAAACTGTATCGGCAATCTTAACTGATACACCCTTCTCCATCCCCAACTGTCCTGCCGACCTTGACACTTCTGTGGAGAGGCTCACAAAAATCCTTAACCACGCACTGTCTATTTCCTGCCCTATCAGCAAGCCTAAGGGCAAGTCGAAACCACCATGGTGGAATCGGGAACTGGACAAGTTGCGCAAGGAAAGCAAGAGATCTTTTAACAAAGCGAAACGCACCCGAGATGCTGTTGATTGGGAAACCTACAAAAGTTCTCTCAACACCTTCAAAATTGAACTAAGAAGAGCCAAGCGTGTGTCTTGGAGACTCTTCTGCGGCAAAATTGAAGAAGTTTCTGAAGCCTCCAGGCTGAGGAAAGTTTTAGCATCGCTCCCGAAAGCACCCAGCTTTCTACAAAAATCGGATGGTACCTGGACATCTTCCAGTCTAGACACCCTAAACCTTCTTGTGGACACCCACTTCCCGGGAAGTCTAGCTGCTAGATCAATCTGTCCTGGCAGTACACCAACCAGATCCTCTTGTAGCCCTCTTAAAATAGACAGTGCATCTGTCAAGTGGGCACTAAATAATTTTAAACCATATAAATCAGCTGGTCCTGATTGCATTATACCTGCAGAGCTCCAAGCAGTTGCAGATCTCATTCTCCCCTGGCTGACAAGCATCTTCCAAGCTTGTCTAGATTTAGGATATGTCCCAAGGTCTTGGAAGGAGGTTACAGTAATCTTCATTCCCAAGGCCGGCAAATCCTCACATAACAAGCCTAACGACCTTAGACCTATCAGCCTCTCTTCTTTTCTCCTAAAGACACTTGAGAAGCTGATTGATCACCACATCAGAAGCAGTATTGCGTCTGGCAGACTCTCGCATGCTCAACATGCGTACAATAAGGGTAAGTCAGTGGAGACAGCTCTACACACCCTCATAGGTACGATTGAAAAATCACTAAAATACAAGGAATTTACTCTGGTAGCTTTCCTTGACATTGAAGGAGCCTTTAACAACATCACTCCCGAGGCAATTACCTTAGCGCTTAACAATCTCGGTATTGAAAAGTCCCTTGTGGCTTTTAATCACCAGCTACTGGTTAGCAGAGTAATAAACTCTAAACTCGGTGAATCCAATGTCCGCAGAACAGTTAATAGAGGAACCCCGCAAGGTGGTGTACTCTCTCCTCTTCTATGGAATGTTGTGGTCAATGAACTGCTACTGAACTTAGAGGAGGTAGGATGCAGGGTGATTGCCTATGCGGATGATATTGCTATTGCAGTCTCCGGAAAATTTGTCTCGACACTAAGGGACATCATGCAGCATGCCTTCCATAGAATAACCTCATGGACCAGTGCATGCGGTCTTGGAGTTAATCCGCAAAAAACGGAACTAATACTCTTTACGAGGAAATATAAAATTCCCCCCTTTGACCCTCCCTCATTGTGTGGCGTAAAACTTACGCTCACAGATAAGGCCAAATTCCTGGGTCTCATCATAGATCGCAAACTAAGCTGGAAGTCCAACATCATGGAGCGTATCAAGAAAGCCACCACTGCGCTCTATTGCTGCAAAAAAGCAATCGGATGTAAATGGGGCCTTCAGCCTAGAATAGCATACTGGCTGTACACAGCCGTAGTCAGACCAATCCTACTCTATGGAGTTTCAGTATGGTGGACAGCTCTTGGCACAGCCGTCAACCGCAACCTTCTTAACCGCGTGCAAAGAACTGCAAGTATATGCATCAGTGGAGTGCTAAGGACGACACCATCCGAAGCATTAAATATTCTACTGTATCTCCCTCCACTTGACTTGTTTGCCAGACAAGTAGCAGCCTGCACAGCGGTAAGACTCAGAACACTTCACCTGTGGAATAACCACCATACGGGTCATTCCACCATTCTAGATAACCTCGAGTTTCTACCGCACGATACCGACCTCATACTGCCTCATCTTGTCTTTGGGAAAAACTTCTCTACCAGCATACCCTCCAGGTCAGACTGGAAGTCTGATACTCAGACGCTGGACGGTCCTCTGCGTATTTTCACAGATGGATCCAAGACGGACGAGGGAGTAGGAATAGGTGTCTACTCCAGGGATCTCAATTTTAGTATATCCCTCCACCTTCCAGAATATTGTAGCGTTTTCCAGGCTGAGACAATGGCAATAAAAGAAGCTCTGTCCTGGCTCAAGAACAACGTGATATCCAAGAAGGACATCACCATCTGTTCAGACAGCCAGGCAGCAATCAAATCCCTGAACTCGGTCACTTTTCTCTCTAAGACCTCCCTAAATTGCCGCCTATCTCTTAACGAGATGGCTGAGCATTTTAACATTCACCTCATGTGGGTGCCGGGACATAGTGACATTCCAGGGAATTGTGAAGCTGATTATCTCGCCAGAAGCGGTACGATCTCCACAAACCTCCCTAGTGGGGATCCTCCGCCTATGCCATTCGCTACAGCCAAACTTCTTTTAAAGAATCATACCATTAAAAACACCAACTCAAGATGGTCAGATGGCACTACGTGCCTCATTACAAAGCAAATCTCGCCTAAACTTGATCTAAAACGTTCACTCTATCTTCTTAGAATGAACAGGTCATCCCTAAGGATTCTCATTGGCGTTATCACAGGACACTGTGCCATTGGCACTCACGCCTCAAGAGTGGGACTCCCTCATAATGATTTCTGCAGAAGCTGCAGAGACGAAGAAGAAGAAGAAAGCATAACGCATCTTCTCTGCACTTGTAGCGCTCTCTCCTCTCGCAGGATGAAACACCTTGGAGCCTACTTCTTTAACGACTTGAGCGAACTGCACAACGTCGGCATCAATCAATTAAAGAGCTTCGTTGAAAGCGCTAAATGGTTTTTCGGTTAAAGGAACACAAGATCCGTGTGGTATCACAATGGGCCTAATTTGGCCTAAGTGTGACTGTTTTCTACAGTCAGCCACTTCAACCTAACCTAACCTAACATACGCTGCCGCTCCAATTCTACGGCCGAAGGATAGGGTCGTAAGTCTTGGAACGAATATGAAAAGCTGAGAGTACTGTCATCAGCGAAGGAGTGGATTGGATTAGAAGTAGCAGACAGGAGATCATTTATAGAAATGAGAAAGAGAGTCGGAGACAAAATAGAGCCTTGGGGAACACCAGCATTAATTTGGTGAATATCAGACTTGAACCCATCCAAAACAACTTGAATTGAACGGTTCGAAAGGTAATTTCTAATCCATTGAAGAAGAGACTCATCGATGCCATAAGCACGGATTTTCAACAAGACAGCTTGATGCCAAACTCTGTCAAATGCCTTTGAAATATCAAGCGCAACGATCTTGCTTTCTCCAGCATTGTGCAAAGATTGATTCCACTTTTCGGTGAGATATGCCATCAAATCACCAGTGGACCTGTTGCTGCGGAAACCGTACTGCCGGTCATTAAGAAGCTTCCGCGAATCAAGATATTTCATAAGCTGACGGTTAATCAGCGTTTCCATGACCTTGGAAAGAAGGGACGTTAGTGCTATGGATCGGTAGGAGGAGGGTGACGAAGATTTGCCCTTTTTAGGGACGGGCTGGACAAATGATGTTTTCCATCCAGTCGGAAAGAGACCAGAAGAGTAGGACAGATGAAAAAGCTTACGCAGAGGTTTTGCCAGCGTAGAAGAACACCTCTTCAGAAGTATGGGGGGTATACCATCCGGGCCAGCGGATTTATGCACGTTGAGATCTTTAAGTACTCTAGCAACTGTACGAGTGCGGAAATGGATTTGTCCCATGGTACAATTGACGCTCTCAAGTACAGGCGGAGACAAGGTCGAATCTGGCAGCGTTGAGCTGGCCGCGAAATGCGCAGCAAGCAGATTGGCCTTGTCTAAAGAGCTGACAGCTGGAATGTCATTGCAAATGAGCGTCGGAATTGAAGATGAGGCTGAATTCCTTATATTTTTAACAAATGACCAAAAGTTTTTGCTACCCTTGGGACATTGTAGCATTTTTTGCCTCAACTTTTGGTCATATGCGAATTTCACACGTCTTATTAGTGCATTGCAGTCATTTCTGGCCCATTTAGACTTTTTCCGGTTTTCCTCAGTAGGGTTGGCTTTGTAAGTCCGGAAACTCAACTCCCTCAACCTAATAGCCTCTTTGCAACTCAAGTCATACCACGCATTTGCTTTGGGTTTGATACTCTTCACTCTATGGGGAATGAAGGATCTCATACCCAGCAGAATGATGTTCGTGATCGTATCAGCAGCGGCATCCACGTCACTATCGAGGAAACATAGAGACCAGTTAAAATTCCTAAAGAAGTCGTTAAGGCCGCTCCAATTGGCTTTCTCGTATAGCCATACGGTTCTTTTAGGAATTTGTTCTCTAACTGTGTGGAGTGAATACGAGAAATTAGCTGATACGACACAGTGGTCAGACGAGCCTAGAGGCGACAATATGTCAGTAGAATATTTATCAGTAGGGTTGGCTTTGTAAGTCCGGAAACTCAACTCCCTCAACCTAATAGCCTCTTTGCAACTCAAGTCATACCACGCATTTGCTTTGGGTTTGATACTCTTCACTCTATGGGGAATGAAGGATCTCATACCCAGCAGAATGATGTTCGTGATCGTATCGGCAGCGGCATCCACGTCACTATCGAGGAAACATAGAGACCAGTTAAAATTCCTAAAGAAGTCGTTAAGGCCGCTCCAATTGGCTTTCTCGTATAGCCATACGGTTCTTTTAGGAATTTGTTCTCTAACTGTGTGGAGTGAATACGAGAAATTAGCTGATACGACACAGTGGTCAGACGAGCCTAGAGGCGACAATATGTCAGTAGAATATTTATCAGTAGGGTTGGCTTTGTAAGTCCGGAAACTCAACTCCCTCAACCTAATAGCCTCTTTGCAACTCAAGTCATACCACGCATTTGCTTTGGGTTTGATACTCTTCACTCTATGGGGAATGAAGGATCTCATACCCAGCAGAATGATGTTCGTGATCGTATCAGCAGCGGCATCCACGTCACTATCGAGGAAACATAGAGACCAGTTAAAATTCCTAAAGAAGTCGTTAAGGCCGCTCCAATTGGCTTTCTCGTATAGCCATACGGTTCTTTTAGGAATTTGTTCTCTAACTGTGTGGAGTGAATACGAGAAATTAGCTGATACGACACAGTGGTCAGACGAGCCTAGAGGCGACAATATGTCAGTAGAATATTTATCAGTAGGGTTGGCTTTGTAAGTCCGGAAACTCAACTCCCTCAACCTAATAGCCTCTTTGCAACTCAAGTCATACCACGCATTTGCTTTGGGTTTGATACTCTTCACTCTATGGGGAATGAAGGATCTCATACCCAGCAGAATGATGTTCGTGATCGTATCGGCAGCGGCATCCACGTCACTATCGAGGAAACATAGAGACCAGTTAAAATTCCTAAAGAAGTCGTTAAGGCCGCTCCAATTGGCTTTCTCGTATAGCCATACGGTTCTTTTAGGAATTTGTTCTCTAACTGTGTGGAGTGAATACGAGAAATTAGCTGATACGACACAGTGGTCAGACGAGCCTAGAGGCGACAATATGTCAGTAGAATATTTATCAGTAGGGTTGGCTTTGTAAGTCCGGAAACTCAACTCCCTCAACCTAATAGCCTCTTTGCAACTCAAGTCATACCACGCATTTGCTTTGGGTTTGATACTCTTCACTCTATGGGGAATGAAGGATCTCATACCCAGCAGAATGATGTTCGTGATCGTATCAGCAGCGGCATCCACGTCACTATCGAGGAAACATAGAGACCAGTTAAAATTCCTAAAGAAGTCGTTAAGGCCGCTCCAATTGGCTTTCTCGTATAGCCATACGGTTCTTTTAGGAATTTGTTCTCTAACTGTGTGGAGTGAATACGAGAAATTAGCTGATACGACACAGTGGTCAGACGAGCCTAGAGGCGACAATATGTCAGTAGAATATTTATCAGTAGGGTTGGCTTTGTAAGTCCGGAAACTCAACTCCCTCAACCTAATAGCCTCTTTGCAACTCAAGTCATACCACGCATTTGCTTTGGGTTTGATACTCTTCACTCTATGGGGAATGAAGGATCTCATACCCAGCAGAATGATGTTCGTGATCGTATCGGCAGCGGCATCCACGTCACTATCGAGGAAACATAGAGACCAGTTAAAATTCCTAAAGAAGTCGTTAAGGCCGCTCCAATTGGCTTTCTCGTATAGCCATACGGTTCTTTTAGGAATTTGTTCTCTAACTGTGTGGAGTGAATACGAGAAATTAGCTGATACGACACAGTGGTCAGACGAGCCTAGAGGCGACAATATGTCAGTAGAATATTTATCAGTAGGGTTGGCTTTGTAAGTCCGGAAACTCAACTCCCTCAACCTAATAGCCTCTTTGCAACTCAAGTCATACCACGCATTTGCTTTGGGTTTGATACTCTTCACTCTATGGGGAATGAAGGATCTCATACCCAGCAGAATGATGTTCGTGATCGTATCAGCAGCGGCATCCACGTCACTATCGAGGAAACATAGAGACCAGTTAAAATTCCTAAAGAAGTCGTTAAGGCCGCTCCAATTGGCTTTCTCGTATAGCCATACGGTTCTTTTAGGAATTTGTTCTCTAACTGTGTGGAGTGAATACGAGAAATTAGCTGATACGACACAGTGGTCAGACGAGCCTAGAGGCGACAATATGTCAGTAGAATATTTATCAGTAGGGTTGGCTTTGTAAGTCCGGAAACTCAACTCCCTCAACCTAATAGCCTCTTTGCAACTCAAGTCATACCACGCATTTGCTTTGGGTTTGATACTCTTCACTCTATGGGGAATGAAGGATCTCATACCCAGCAGAATGATGTTCGTGATCGTATCGGCAGCGGCATCCACGTCACTATCGAGGAAACATAGAGACCAGTTAAAATTCCTAAAGAAGTCGTTAAGGCCGCTCCAATTGGCTTTCTCGTATAGCCATACGGTTCTTTTAGGAATTTGTTCTCTAACTGTGTGGAGTGAATACGAGAAATTAGCTGATACGACACAGTGGTCAGACGAGCCTAGAGGCGACAATATGTCAGTAGAATATTTATCAGTAGGGTTGGCTTTGTAAGTCCGGAAACTCAACTCCCTCAACCTAATAGCCTCTTTGCAACTCAAGTCATACCACGCATTTGCTTTGGGTTTGATACTCTTCACTCTATGGGGAATGAAGGATCTCATACCCAGCAGAATGATGTTCGTGATCGTATCAGCAGCGGCATCCACGTCACTATCGAGGAAACATAGAGACCAGTTAAAATTCCTAAAGAAGTCGTTAAGGCCGCTCCAATTGGCTTTCTCGTATAGCCATACGGTTCTTTTAGGAATTTGTTCTCTAACTGTGTGGAGTGAATACGAGAAATTAGCTGATACGAAACAGTGGTATGTCAGTAGAATATCATCGAGGATACACACCAGCAGTGAACAAAAATACAGTCAGATAGAGAAAGAGGCGCTTGCAATCATTTTTGCAGTGACGAAGTTTCAACGTATGGTGTACGGGCGACGGTTTATCCTACAAACCGATCACAAACCACTCCTGACGATATTTGGTTCAAAAAAGGCATTCCAGTATACACGCTAAAGGCATACGATTTCAAAATCGAATATGTTCAAACCGAGCAATTTGGATATGCATACGTACTGTCAAGGCGAATTTTGGATTTTGGCGTTATTTCGCTTTTATAAAATTTCTATTTTCGGTCTTATTTCACTTTGCTAAAGTGAAATAACGCCGATCATTGCTTGTGAAATAAAGCCGAATTCAGATAGAAGGCAATAGAATTTACTTGTTAGAAAAACAAGTGAATTTTAGTCAATGTTTGTTGGTTGTAATATGTACATATACACACATAAAAAGTGAAGTACGTATAGGGGGGCATGCTGTCCCACCCTGCTTGGCCACATGTGCAATTTGGGGTGTGTGCGAGTTTGACTGTATTTAGTTCCTTTAAACTCATGCGTATCATTAATATAAACGAACATTGAATACACTCAACCTCATACCTACTTAAAATTCTGCATGTGGTCTAGCAGGGGGGTTGCATTGGGGCAGCATGACCCCCCATACCTTGCTCACTTTTTATACGCCGTAGGCTTTATATACATATATACATATATATTGTGCATCTATGTCGGTACATTTTCTGAAAACAGTCTTTATCTGCATGTCTTTATAAATTAACTTTAAGAAAGTGAAATAAGACCGAAAATGGAAATTCGGCGTTATTTCGCTTTCACAAAGTGAAATAACGCCGAGTTTTGGAATTCGGCGTTATTTCACTCGGCGTTATTTCACGGCACCAACACAACTTCGACATTGCCCTTGACATTTGTAACCTAGTACTTGGAACAAAACAATCAACAAGACATCAGCTTGTCAGTAAATATTTGACAAATGGTTGGCCAAACAAAACTGAGATCAGTGCAGACATAGCTCCATTTTATCATCGCAGATCATCACTATCAGTTTCCAGTGAAAGTATAATGTTCGGTGAACGAGTCGTAGTCCCAGAGTGTTTCCAGCTACAAATACTTACCCGACTTCACCAAGACCACCCAGGACAATTCCGCATCCGCAAGAGTCTAGCCAGAAGTTTCGTGTATTGGCCCAAAATAGACCACCATATTGAAGAGTATGTTAGCAGATGTTCAAAATGCGTCGAATCCAGTAAATCACCCATACGCGTGCCCCTACATCCGTGGCAAAAATCCGAAGGACCATTTACACGCATACATGTGGATTTTGCTGGCCCAGTCAAAAGACAGTTTTATATCATCATCGTAGATGCCTACTCTAAGTGGCCGGAGGTGTTTGCCACAAACACAATAACCACTTCATACACTATTGATTCGCTATCCAGACTATTTTCAAGATTTGGAAATCCTGAGATCATTGTAAGCGACAACGGTACACAATTTAGTAGTGCACAATTTCAATTATTTTGTAAAGAACGTGGAATGAAACACATCCGCACCGCACCATACCATCCACAATCAAATGGCCAGGTGGAACGGTTTGTGCACACTTTCAAGCGCGCTTTAAAGAAACTCGAAGGGGAAGAAACACCACAAAAGCAATTGAATTCATTCCTGCAAACATATCGAGCAACACCGAATCGCAACACAATCGGTGGCAAGAGTCCATCTGAGCTATTTATAGGACGCCGATTACGTTCAACACTTGACCTGCTGCTCCCTTCAAAGTGCCCAGCATACAGTGAAGGAAGTAACCAACAAACCAACCGAAATCGTTCGAGGCTGAAGACACAGTCTATGTAAGTGTTTATTACCCAAACAAGAAAATTAAATGGACACCTGGTGTAGTTATTGAGCGTATAGGCAAAGTAATTTACAATACTCACATCATAAACAATACAAAGCGTCAAAATGAATTAATCCGCTCTCACATAGACCAAATGATTCCCAGAAATACAAACAGTAATACCATTAGACACATTAATCGACATTTTTGAGATTAAACCCCAACAGATTCCAGCTGCAGCCGTATCGGCACCTGCTACACAAAATACCGATACGAACACATACGACATTCAACCGCCACCAGCAGAAGTTAGCACCGAGTTGAATTCAACTTCCAGGGTTCCTATAAGGCAATGAAGACCGCCAGCATACCTAAGGGGAGATTTTGGCAACGCTAACATAATGAATAAAGTGGCATCACCAAAAATAAGAGTTAAGGGACACGTGTTACCTCTATGGAAATCAGGAACAAGAAGGTTTTTATTTTAAAATTTTACAGATATAATAGATATACATATATATTTATACGTGATGCCACTTTATTCATTATGTTAGCGTTGTCAAAATCTCCCCTTAGGTATGCTGGCGGTCAGTCGTTCACAGATCTTTGAGCAGTGCGGTAGTGTTTCGGCTTCAAAGAGAGTACTTATTAAAGTTATTGAAGTGATATAGTGAAAGCGTCACCAAACAATTAAAGAGTCAGTGGCTCAAGTGATAAAGTCGATACCTGTGGCTCAGCAGGAGTCGAGTTCAATCCCCGGTGGGGGAAATTTAAAACTTTGGCACTTTTTTTTTTCTAATTAAGCAAAGACACTGTCAAGTGAGTGCGATTAGAATTTAAAAATGGAAAAGGGCGAGCGGTCCGTGCTCTCAAATGCGGACGATGAACCAAAAAACCCGGTGGCAGAATCAGGCCACCAACCAACGGGGTCCCAAGAAGGGAATTCAAAGAGGAGGAGGAAATCGACTCCTAATAAAGCAAAACGCCGCAACACGAATGCGTCCACCGAAAAGCTGCAGGGGGAAGTGCAGAGTGTTGCGGCATCAACACCAATGCTGAACAAAGAAGCAGCTGAGTCCGAAGCAGATGGGAACGAAGAATTCCCCTATGTGTCTGATGGGGGGGAGGGCCTATTCGCGGTAAGCAGCAATAGCTTTGAATCGCTGGCCAGCTCCGACACAGAAGACGAAGTCGAAGAAATCATTCGATTTAAAAAAAACGAAGTTGAAAACTTGAGAGAGAGAACAACCAAGCTCCTCAAGGAAATAAGAGCGAGCTAGCACTCTCGCTAGACGGATGAGGGAACTGTAACCAGTGGTTCAAATGCAACCAAAGCTGCAACAACAAAAGTTGCCTAAAAAGCAACAACCGCAGCAACAAAAGAAGCCTGTACCGCAGACAGCTGCTCAGCAACAACCGCAGACAGCAGCTCAGCAACAACAGCAGCCAGCAACACAACAGCAACATCAGCAGACAGCAGCGCAACAGCCAGCAGTACAACAGCATCAACAGCAGAAGACCAGCAAAAAGGAGAAAGTGCCACCGATCAATGTCTACAGGACAGACATTGAGCAGACTGCTAAGGTATGTAAATCGGCCATAGGCAAAGCAAAGTTTTCAGTACATAAAAAAACAGGGGATGAAAAGTTTTCCATCCGCTGCGAGACATTAGATGATCACAATATGATCAAAAAATGTCTAAAGTTTTCGACGACCGAGTTTTTCTCCTACACCCCCAAGGGCGAAAAACTGCAGAGCATGTTGCTGAAGATCCCGACGCCGCTTGAAACGGCGGAGATCCTCCGAATGCTCAAAGAGCAAGTGTGCGCTGGTCTCGATTTCGTCGGGGTCAAGCCTTTCACCACAGCCAGGGCAAAAAGAGAGAGACGGCAATTACGCTTTTATGTTGTTCAGCTGTCACCCAACAGCAAACTAGACAATCTAAATAAAATAAAGTATTTAGATTTCTGGTCCTGCAAATGGGAAAAAATAAGAAGGAGCGAGGGCATTCTACAATGCGTTCGGTGCCAAAGGTTCGGGCACGCCGCGTCGAACTGTGAAATGCAGCCTCGATGCGTCAAGTGCAGTGAGAACCACAAGACGGAGGAATGCAAGTTGGGAAGAGAAGGAGCAGCTGACAAAAGCCAGCTCAAGTGCGTACTTTGCGGGAACGCGGGACACACCGCTAACTATCGGGGTTGTCCTAAGTTCCAGGCAATAAAATCAAAAACGGTTCTGCAGAAGCAGCTCCCAGTGAAAAATCCACTCGGGGCAGCCATAACCGTCAACCCTCAAGTCACCTACGCCCAAATGGCGTCTGGTCGGAGGAATACCGGACAGCAGCAACTACCAAAGGTAGTGCCACAATCTTCAGTGCCAACAGCACCCGAATCTACGCCCGATTGGAAAACGTCCATGGAAAGGCGTATGGTTCGTTTAGAAGAGCAGGTGGGCCAAATTCTGGCGCTCATGCAGAACCAAGCACGCCAATCGTCCTAATGGGTGCGCCGGCGGAGAGTACTTACAAGATCCTTGCAGTGAATGTAAATTCACTGATAAGGGTCGAACGAAGAAACGAGCTCTACAGACTGTTGGATGACCAAAGCCCAGAGTTGCTTCTGATTAGCGAAACCAAGCTAAAGCAGAAACACAAATTGGAGCACAGTAAATACAATATTATTAGAAGAGACCGGCCCAACTCCAGAGGTGGAGGCGGTGTTGCGATCTTCATCAAAAATAATATTAAACACAAAGTAGTGTATAGTGGTGAAGTACGAAGGTTTCAGGAGTTGGAGGCCTGCATCGTCTGCATTTCTCTCCGCAGTGGGAGAAAGCTGTATGTGGTGTCGGTCTACTCCTCCGGCTCGCCTCATACCACAACAACCATAGCAGAGCTCGATTCTCTCTTCCAATGCCTAATGCTGGACTCGGAGGATAACTATTTTATTTTCGCCGGGGACTTAAATGCCCGACATAGATATTGGGGTAACATAATTTCCAACGATAGAGGGAACCAGCTTTATAACTGGTTTTGCTTACACAGTGTCGAGTATAGACTCGATTTGAAAGCAACGGAAATTTCGTCGTTCTCCAGAAGCGGCTCGTTTCTGGATCTCATGCTGTTAGACGCAAGACTGCAACTGACAGACACAAACCTACAGACAGTAAACTGTTTGAACACTTTTGTGTACCTCAGTGACTATTGCGGACTCAGTGCCGAAATCAAAATCCCGAACGACATTGCGGAATTAGGAGAGTTTGTTCAAAGCAATCCCTACAACTATAGTAGGACGCGATGGACACGCTTCTCCAGGCAACTGACAAGAGCACTCTCCTCGAATGCACTCCACATACCGTCCAATAGAAACCTGTCAAACGAGGAGATTGACATGTATCTAGTACATTTGGACGAGACAATAAAACGAACAATGGACAGTACTATACCACGGTATAACCGAACCAACAACGAAAACTTATACCGCAATGCGACAATCGACGCACTCCACCAACAGAAAAGTAGACTTCTGTCAAGATTAAAAACCTTGTACAGACGGTTTACTGACAGACGAAGTGAGGAAATTAGGACACTGAAGTCGCTTATTAAAAACGTTCAAACATTGATTAATCAGAATTAAAGGATTTCTGTTAACTTGTATTGGAACAATAAAATTTGGCCAGTTTACATAGCTTTAAGGTAATTTTAACTAGACTAAGAAGAAAAAAAAAAAAAAAAAAAAAAGGTGCATCACGGCGTATGAAATATATATGTCAAGCATATAATGCCATATACGCCCTGGTGCACGCGTCCGTATTGTGTTACGGACATAGCTTAAGTAGTTTTAAATACTTTAAGTAGTTTTAAGTTTAATTTAGTTTAGGTTAAGGTAGAATAAGAGAAAACAAAACAAAAACAAAGATAACCAAGTTTTTTTTAAATTTTTCTTGGAAAAAAAAAAAAGAAAACAGTAAAGAAAAACAATTAAATGACAAATAGGCCGAAAGGCAATTTTATAATGTATTATATATAGATTAGCTTAGAGTACCTGTATTGGGTCAGTAAGTTAGATTTAAGAATAATAGTTCAGTTAATTAAGTTAGTTTTAAGTATAAAAAAAAAAAAAAAAAAAAATAAAATTCGGGCTGTAAAATCTAACAACCCGAGTATGTTTCCGCAGATAAACAAATTTTTCCGGAGCAACAAGCAAAGCGAACTTCCGTGTCTTAAGTTTCCCAGAACGACGGACAATGAACAAATACTGACAACAGCAAGTATTGATCCAGTAAATGCAGTTCTTGATGACAATTTCTTTGTGGTCGAAGACCCACAGGAAAAAGTGGAGGCTCTAGGCGCGGTCTTTCAGGAAGTATATAAGGTGAACGAGAGTCTTCGCTCGAACTACGACCTGGAGAACCGCGTACTAGATAGTAATGCTCAACTTCGAGATGATATGCAACAATGGCGATCTGAGAACAGCGGCTTTGTCGTGTTCAATGATGACAACATGGCAGATAATGCCATCGCCGATGAGAGGGTCCATCCTCCGTTCATATCGAGGACAGAGCTCCAAGCGGTCTTCGAAGCACTTAAAAAGAAAAAGTCAGTTGGAATCGACGGAATTTCCAACATTGTGCTAAGACATCTTCCTCTAGAAATGGTTAATATGTACACAATTCTGTTTAACAATGCTCTGAATAATGCACATTATCCGGAGCATTGGAAAACAGCGATTGTACAACCCATATCTAAACGAGGAAAAGATTCGTCTAATCCGTGCAACCTCCGGTCAATTAGTCTCCTTCCGAACATCAGCAAGGTATTCGAGAGGGTGGTTAATAGAGCTCTGCTAAAGTGGGCTGAGGACAAACATATCATTCCGGATAACCAATTCGGTTTCAAAGCGGGACATGACACTATTCATGCTGCGTCAAAACTGGTGTCGGATATCCAATGGAACAAGAGCAAGAAACAATGTACGGGTGCCTGCCTGATTGACTTGGAGAAGGCCTTCGACACCGTATGGTTAGAAGGACTTTTCTATAAACTTAATCGGCTAGACATCAGCAAACCGCTACTGTACCTACTGTGTAACATGCTTACCAGCAGAAAGTTCGTCGTCAAGAATGGCAACGTGATATCTACGGGTATATTCCACGTCAAAAATGGTCTCCAACAAGGGGCTGTTAATTCGCCGATCCTGTTCAACATTTACTTAAGTGATCTCATACGTTCTCTCCCCCACGTGATTGCGTACGCAGATGACCTGATAGTGTACAGATCAGGGCCAAAGATGGAGGACATCACCACTCTCGTGCAGGGTGATTTCGATTCGTTCATGCGAAGTTGCGACGACTGGCAGTTGAAGATCAACTTCGAGAAGTCGGAAACCATCCTATTCAGAACGCCGTTGCAGAAGGCTTCGGCGGATACTAAAGAGAATTGGTGAAAGTACTTAGTTGTTGGACGGCACGGGCAACCACTGGCGTAAAGGACTGTAGTCAGATACCTGGGGATTTGGCTGGATCACTTTCTGTATTTTACCAAACATATAGAGGCTGCTTTGGCCAGAGCCCGAGGTGCTTTCGCTTTCACAAAGAGACTGTTTTACAACAGTCAACTCGATGTGAGGGTGAAGGTAATCTGCTACATGGCCCTTATCAGGCCAATGCTCACCTATGGCTGTCCCGTGTGGTTCAACGTAAGTGCAAGCTTAATGGAAAAGATTCGGGTGTTTGAGAGGGCTTGTCTCAGGACCTGCCTTCGCCTTTACAGAACACCAGAGTCCCAGTACAGAAAATTCTATTCCAATGAGGTCCTATACAACAGGGCGAACATGATAAGTGTGGATATCAGCTCCCGAACGAGCTGCAGGAACTGGAGGAATATGTCCAGTCGTATCCTTATAATTATAATAAGGCACGCTGGCCACTTTTCTCTAGAGCCTTATCCAGAGAACTACGTTCGAGTGCGATCAATCCACCTACGAACAGAAACCTGACGAACGAAGAGGTTGACAGGTACCTCGTACAAATGCACGACCTAATAAAACGGACAATGGACAGAACTATACCGAAGATAGCACAAACCGATGACGGCGACGTCTACCGGAATGATACAATCGATGCACTTCACGTGCAAAAGAGTAGACTACTGTCAAGACTCAAACAGCATAGCTGTAAGCTTGCATTGGGGCAATAAGATTCGGGCTGTAAGATCCAACAACCCGAGCATGTTCCCGCAAGTAAATAAAATCTTCCGGAGGAAAGATCAGAACGACATTCAGACCGTTCGACTTGACAGAACGACAAACAACGCTAACCTACTGATGTCAGTTGACATCGATCCAGATAGGGCAGTGCTTGACAACGAATTCTTCGTAGTTGAGGATCCCCAGGAGAAGGTTAAAGCAATTGGTGCTGTCTTTCAGGAAGTGTACACGGTCAACGAACCACGCTGTCCTAACCACGACTTGGAGAACAGAGCCAGGCTGAACCACATCTACCTTCAAAATAAGATAATTCAATGGCGATCTGAGAATCCTGGTTTCACCAGGTTCAATGACGATTTTCTGGCAAATAACGCCGTCGCCGATGATGGAACTCCATCCTTATTTCGAGAGATGAGCTCCAGGGTATCTTCAACTCACTGAGGAAGAAGAAGTCAGTGGGAATCGATGGGATACCGAATATCGTTCTGCGCCATCTCCCCTCTGAGGCGGTGGATGTATACACAATCCTGTTTAACAATGCGCTGAGCAATGCATATTACCCGGCCCATTGGAAGACAGCTGTGGTACAGCCGATCCCTAAACGGGACAAAGATACCTCCATTCCGACTAATCTCCGCTCTATAAGTCTTCTTCCATGTATAAGCAAGGTGTTTGAGAAGATTGTCATTAGAAATCTGAAAGAATGGGTTGAGGAAAAAGAAATTATACCGGACAACCAATTTGGCTTCAGGGCGGGGCATGATACTATACATGCCGCGTCAAAATTGGTGTCCGACATTCAATGGAATAAGAACATGACCCAATGCACGGGTGCCTGCCTGATAGACATGGAAAAGGCGTTCGACACCGTATGGTTAGAAGGCCTTTTCCTCCAGTTGGTCGAGCTGGGCATAAGTAAGCCATTGCTATATATGATTTATGACATGATCACAGGTAGAAAGTTTGTTGTGAAAAATGGCAACGTAACTTCGACCAGCGTCTTCAACATAAAAAATGGGTGCAGTTGGTTCGCCGATCCTGTTCGCAATATTCACTAGCGATCTTATGGGTTCTATGCCGCACATAATAGCGTATGCCGATGATATCATAGCGTACAGATCAGGTCTGAAGGTCGAAGAAATTAATATCTCGTTGCAGCGTGACTTCGATACAATTCAGCGATTTTGCGACGACTGGAAGTTGATAATCAACTTCCGGAAGTGTGAAACTATTCTGTTTAGAACCCCGCTGCCCAAGGCATCAAGGGATACGAACAAAAACTGGCGCAAGTTCGGCATTGTTGACCCGCAGGGACAGCTGTTAGCTGTGAAAAATGTAGTGCGATATCTTGGCATTTGGTTAGATCAGTATCTGTATTGTGATAAGCATGCAGCTACTGCTTTGACGAAAGCTAAGAAAGCCTTTGCTGCGGCAAGTAGGTTGTTTTACAGCAGCCAACTTGATACCAGAGTGAAGGTAATCTGCTACATGGCCCTTATCCGGCCAATCATGGTGTATGGTTGTCCAGTGTGGTTCAACTTGAGTCCTTCCCAGATGGAAAAGATGAGGGTGTTCGAGAGGCAGTGTCTTCGGGCCTGCCTCCGGTTGTATCGCACACCCGAATCCGAGTACAAGAAATTCTATCCCAATGAGGTCTTGTACAACGAGGCAAACCTGATCAGGATAGATAATTTTATTATTAAGCTGACGCGAGGACGCATTGCACGAGCCATGACTTCTACCAACAGTCTGATCTTTGGAGCTTACTACCCCAATATAATGTACCATGAGAGGGTGCGCCTTAACGGCTTCATTCCTCCTGAAGCTTTCCTTTATTTGGACGAAAAAGGCCTGATACAGGATACGGAAGGATGTCCTATCATCTTCCATGTCGTACGCCGAACAGTGGACAGACAACTCCAATACGAGCCGGACGTCGCTCGCAGCCACGAGGACCTTCTCCGGTTCAGTAAGGCGATCTCCGCCCGAGATAGGGCACTGTCCGCCAAAGAACGACACTTTTACTGGTGGTTACACCAAAACCAGCCCCCGCCACCGCTAACGTCTCAATGATTGACACGTTAGCTGACCTTTGTGGCCAGCTTACATAGTTTTAAGGTAATTTTAATTAGACTAAGAAGAAAAAAAAAAAAAAAAAAGGTGCATCACGGCGTATGAAATATATATGTCAAGCATATGGTGCACGCGTCCGTATTGTGTTACGGACATAGCTTAAGTAGTTTTAAATACTTTAAGTAGTTTTAAGTTTAATTTAGTTTAGGTTAAGGTAGAATAAGAAAAAACAAAACAAAAACAAAGATAACCAAGTTTTTTTTTAATTTTTCTTGAAAAAAAAAGAAAACAGTAAAGAAAAACAATTAAATGACAAATAGGCCGAAAGGCAATTTTATAATGTATTATATATAGATTAGCTTAGAGTACCTGTATTGGGTCAGTAAGTTAGATTTAAAAATAATAGTTCAGTTAATTAAGTTAGTTTTAAGTATTTGTGTTTAGAACGTAAGAATTATGAATTTTATAAATAAAAATACACGGAAAAAAAAAAATAAGGGTGGATAACTTTCTGCTGAAGATGGTTCGAGGTCATACTGCCAGAGCGATGAACTCGATCAATAATCTGATCTTTGGGGCTTACTACCCCAACCCACAATACTATGAAACGGTACGTTACAATGGCTTCGTCCCCCCAGAAGCATTTCTCTATTTCGATAAGCACGGTCTGATACAAGACAAAAATGCGGTACCGCTTATCTTTCACATCGCCCGATCAACTGTGGATGGGCGACTCAACTTCGACCGCACCGTCGCACAACGAGCTGAGGAGGGTCTCCTCGGTTCAGTACAGCGGTATCGAGTCGGGATGTTCGGGATGTTGCAATGCAGCATCAAAAGTTCTGGTGGCTGGGAAGCGAGGGAACTCCCTCGTCGAACCCTTTAGACCCGGGATAGAACGGTTAGTACTGGTCCCCATAAGGGAAGCAGTCGGTCTCGCAGCGTGTAACTATTACTTGATTAGCTGCAAGCCTATGGCCGCTTTTACATAGTTTAGAGTAGTCTTAAGTTAGTTTGTAAGATGTATGTATAATTAAGTAAAAAAAAAAAAAAAGAAAAATAAAAAAAAAAAATAAAATAAAAAAAATTAAAAAAAATAAAAAAAAAAAAAAAAATATTGCATATATAAATGTATATGAGCTATACATATATATATGCACTTGTATATAGTACCGCATATGTACACTCATACATATACACATGTATATATGTGCATATGTGCAAATTAGTTATAAGTTATTTTAAGGTAAATTTTAAGTTAGTATCTAAGTTTTATATAAAAATGTAGTCTTAAGTTTTTTTCCTTAAACCAAAATTGTACAAACTTTTACATATATAAAGTCAGTTAGGTTAGGTCGAAAGACATAGATTAAGGGTAAGTTTAGCTTAGAGAGCCTGTAAAGGGCCAGTAAGTTAGAATTAAGAATTGTGTTCGTTCAACTAGGATAAGCATTTTGTCTAGTATATAAGCATAATGATTTGATCAATAAAAATGCATTAAAAACGAAAACGAAACGGTATGCTGGCGGTCTTCATTGCCTTGTAGGAACCCTGGAAGTTGAATTCAACTCGGTGCTAACTTCTGCTGGTGGCGGTTGAATGTCGTATGTGTTCGTATCGGTATTTTGTGTAGCAGGTGCCGATACGGCTGCAGCTGGAATCTGTTGGGGTTTAATCTCAAAAATGTCGATTAATGTGTCTAATGGTATTACTGTTTGTATTTCTGGGAATCATTTGGTCTATGTGAGAGCGGATTAATTCATTTTGACGCTTTGTATTGTTTATGATGTGAGTATTGTAAATTACTTTGCCTATACGCTCAATAACTACACCAGGTGTCCATTTAATTTTCTTGTTTGGGTAATAAACACTTACATAGACTGTGTCTTCAGCCTCGAACGATTTCGGTTGGTTTGTTGGTTACTTCCTTCACTGTATGCTGGGCACTTTGAAGGGAGCAGCAGGTCAAGTGTTGAACGTAATCGGCGTCCTATAAATAGCTCAGATGGACTCTTGCCACCGATTGTGTTGCGATTCGGTGTTGCTCGATATGTTTGCAGGAATGAATTCAATTGCTTTTGTGGTGTTTCTTCCCCTTCGAGTTTCTTTAAAGCGCGCTTGAAAGTGTGCACAAACCGTTCCACCTGGCCATTTGATTGTGGATGGTATGGTGCGGTGCGGATGTGTTTCATTCCACGTTCTTTACAAAATAATTGAAATTGTGCACTACTAAATTGTGTACCGTTGTCGCTTACAATGATCTCAGGATTTCCAAATCTTGAAAATAGTCTGGATAGCGAATCAATAGTGTACGAAGTGGTTATTGTGTTTGTGGCAAACACCTCCGGCCACTTAGAGTAGGCATCTACGATGATGATATAAAACTGTCTTTTGACTGGGCCAGCAAAATCCACATGTATGCGTGTAAATGGTCCTTCGGATTTTTGCCACGGATGTAGGGGCACGCGTATGGGTGATTTACTGGATTCGACGCATTTTGAACATCTGCTAACATACTCTTCAATATGGTGGTCTATTTTGGGCCAATACACGAAACTTCTGGCTAGACTCTTGCGGATGCGGAATTGTCCTGGGTGGTCTTGGTGAAGTCGGGTAAGTATTTGTAGCTGGAAACACTCTGGGACTACGACTCGTTCACCGAACATTATACTTTCACTGGAAACTGATAGTGATGATCTGCGATGATAAAATGGAGCTATGTCTGCACTGATCTCAGTTTTGTTTGGCCAACCATTTGTCAAATATTTACTGACAAGCTGATGTCTTGTTGATTGTTTTGTTCCAAGTACTAGGTTACAAATGTCAAGGGCAATGTCGAAGTTGTGTTGGTGCCGTGAAATAACGCCGAGTGAAATAACGCCGAATTCCAAAACTCGGCGTTATTTCACTTTGTGAAAGCGAAATAACGCCGAATTTCCATTTTCGGTCTTATTTCACTTTCTTAAAGTTAATTTATAAAGACATGCAGATAAAGACTGTTTTCAGAAAATGTACCGACATAGATGCACAATATACATGTATATATGTATATAAAGCTTACGGCGTATAAAAAGTGAGCAAGGTATGGGGGTCATGCTGCCCCCATGCAACCCCCCTGCTAGACCACATGCAGAATTTGAAGTAGGTACGAGGTTGAGTGTATTCAATGTTCGTTTATATTAATGATACGCATGAGTTTAAAGGAACTAAATACAGTCAAACTCGCACACACCCCAAATTGCACATGTGGCCAAGCAGGGTGGGACAGCATGCCCCCCTATACGTACTTCACTTTTTATGTGTGTATATGTACATATTACAACCAACAAACATTGACTAAAATTCACTTGTTTTTCTAACAAGTAAATTCTATTGCCTTCTATCTGAATTCGGTTTTATTTCACAAGCAATGATCGGCGTTATTTCACTTTAGCAAAGTGAAATAAGACCGAAAATAGAAATTCAGCGTTATTTCGCTTTCATAAAGTGATGGGGATTGACATTTCTGTCAAAGTATCAGTCAAACGCATTTAGAGTGAGTTCTAAGAAAATATTAAACATTTTGCAAATTTCGAAGCTATTTTTCATTAAAAAGTGCTCTATCTCCGACCAGTAAGCGGAAAGAATTTGGTAAGTCAAACCATTTTTGGCATTAAATTCAAAAATTCAAACGAAACAATGAATAAGGGATCGAAAATTGCAAGAACACCGCCTAAAAGCAACTGTAACAATAGCACTGCGGTGCCGATATCAGCACCTACTTCTAAACGGCGTATTATAGAAACGTCACCGGAATCTTTGCCTATTAAGGAAACCGATTCGCAGCAAAATGCGGTGGTAAATATGCCTATTCTAGACCTCAAGGCACTGATCGAGGGTTCCATGGCTTCACTGCTTGATGACAGGATGAAAAATGTACCGACCAAGTCCGATTTGGCTGACATATCGCAGAAAATGCAGGAATTGCAATGTGATAATAAAATGCTTAAGGCCAAAGTGCAGATCATTGAAGACCGATGCATACTCCTAGAACGCAAACTCGAATTCCTGGAAAAAAGAGCCAATGAAAATAATATTGTGGTGCATATCCCAACACAAACTGGAATCGAGCCGGAGTCTAGGGCTAAAGAATTATGTCTGGAGCTCTTGAACACAACGGACAGCTCAGTAGTTGCAGATACGCAGAGGTTACGATCAAGTAACAACCTGGCAAATGTCATTGTCAGAATGAGAAACAGGATAGATGTGGAACGCACGCTTCGATCAGCAACTAAGCTTCGCGGCACTGGCGCTTCGATGCATAAGGATTACACGGCGGCTTACAGGGAAAGGAGGAGAGAGTTGTTAAAAATTAAAACCGAAGTCACAAGAAAAAAACAGCAACATAAAAGCTGAATTACGTGGGCAAATACTGAAAGTAGGTGACGACGTGTTTTATTTTGACAGAAACAATAGCATTCAATGTGACAGCGCGAACGGAAAAGCAATACTCCAACAAATGTGCAGTGACAGAACGAAACCGACAATGACAGGAGGTGGAGATCAGAATGCTTATGGGGCTAGCACAAGCGGGAATCTCAACAGTGCTTCTCAAACTAATGTAAACATGCTCCAGAATCGTTTTTAATTATAATGCCGTCTGTCATCCTTTAATTAATGCTAAAATAAACCAAAATTGGCAAGAGTTTAAAGAATTTAAAATATTGTCTTATAATATTGCAGGTTTAAGTAATAAATCCCTATTTACAGATTTTTATAATTTTATTAATAAATTTGAATTTATATTTCTATTTCAAACATTTATAACAGAAAATAAGTACAAGCTTTTTGAAAATAAGTTCCTAAACTACGAGTATAAGTGGATATCCGCCACAAGAAGATGTACAAGAGGAAGAGCCAGCGGGGGATGTTATTTTGGTTTTAGGAGAGATCTCGACATTTGCTGTGAGTTTAGAATGTTCGAGCACCTCACATATGTGTGTTTGCGATTGGGCAGTAAGGAGTTTTATATATTCCCAACATACCTAAACTGCAATTATTGGGAACGAGACTTTGAGAATCTTCAAGAAGCAATGTTATATTGTGATGAACAGAGCGTGCTTATAATTGGAGATTTGAATGCGCGAGTAGGAGATTCCTGTGGTGCGGAGAATTATGAAGCCGGGGTAGAACGACGGTCCAAGGATTCATTGTGTAATGAAAGAGGAAGAAGGCTTATAGAGTTCTGCGATTCTTTTGGTTTTCGGATACTGAATGGTACAAGAGCGAGTGATGAATGGGGTGAGTTGACGTTCATTGGAGGTACTGGAACATCAGTTATTGATTACTGTTTGGCAAGGGGAGACTGGAACTACCATGTCACTGATTTGGAAGCGAAGCAAGTCATATACTCTGACCATCTTCCTATCATTGTAACGGTTGGGCACTCCACGCCGACAAACGAGCAAATAAGGGATATGACGGTGCTCCCAAAAATGGTATGGAACGAGAACAAAGCCGCCCAATATAGAACGAAAATTGATGAGAAATTGCAAGGAAGAAATGTTACGACCGTAGCGGATATGGAGCAAATTATAAAAGAGTCATATCCTCCCTTAAATCCAAACACTCGCAAACAAAATAAAGAACCGTGGTTCGATAAAAATTGTCAGAAAGCAAGACGTGCGTCGTTCGCCTGGCTGAAATTATTTCGTGCTTTCAACACAGATATTCTCAAAAAGTCTTATCTTAGAGCGAATCAGAAGTATAAAGATGTTTGCAGACAAAGTAAGCGAAATTACTTTGAAAGAGAGGCGCGCAGGCTGGGGTGTTGTAACAACGCATCCGAGTTCTGGAAATTAGCAAAGTCACTTAATGGAGGAAGATATGTGATCAACAGAGGTCTTAGCCCTAATATCCTGCTAGATCATTTCAAGAGGTTACTAAACCCATCAGTGAGTGGTGCTAGTTTTCAATATGCTGCGCCAGATATAAGAAACAACATTTTAGATGACCCTATATCTCACCAGGAGCTCACGGCTGCGCTGCTTGAACTGAAAGATAGAAAGGCTGCAGGGTCGGATGGTATACCAACCGAATTTTATAAATATAGTACCAATGGTCTGAAAGATAACCTCATTGGCTTATACAACAACATACTCGATCATGGAATAGTGCCCCAAAGGTTTAAAGAAGCTCAGATTTTTCCCATCCACAAAAAAGGCGATACATCGGTTCCTGCTAACTATCGGGGAATATCGTTTTTAAATGCATCCTACAAAATTTTTGCAGCAATATTGCAGAGGCGGCTGGACACATGGATAGAGGCCAATAATCTGCTAAGGGAATTCCAGGCGGGTTTTAGGTCTGGCTACTCACCTGTCGACCACATTTTTGTATTGAAAAGAATAGCAGATACATTCATAAGCCGAAATAAAAAACTCTACGCCTTCTTTGTGGACTTCAAAGCGGCCTTCGATTCTGTGAACCGAAATGCCTTATTTTATAAGTTGTATAGTATGGGAATGTCATCAAAATTCGGAAGGGTTTTACAAAACCTTTATGAAGATACCAAGGCAGCTGTTTGGAATGGTGAGACGCTATCAGAATGGTTTCAGACGGTATCAGGAGTAAGGCAGGGATGTTCGCTGAGCCCTGAGTCTATTTGCCCTCTTTATAGACGATATAGTGGACTTTCTCCCAGGAGGAATAGAAATGGCAGGGACTCTCATTAAGGCCCTTCTGTTCGCAGATGACATTGTACTGTTGGCAAGCTCACCGGAATCCTTGCAATTGATGATTAACAAATTGTATGAGTACTGCAGCCTATGGAGCCTGGTCGTGAATTTGGATAAATCTAAAATAATGATATTCAAAAAGAGAGGTGGTAGACTTGCTTACAACGAAAAATGGCACTTTAATGGGGAAAGTATAGAAATTGTAAATGAATACAGGTATCTTGGAATCCTTTTAACAAGTAGCCTTAGTATGACCAGACATCTGAAGGAGAAATTCACGAAATCTAAAACCGTCATCAATGTAGTGTGGAAAAACTGTTTCAGCAACTCACAGATTAGGCACAGCAGTAAATTCAAAGTATTTGAAGCTGCGTCGGAAGCAGTAATGCTCTACGCGGCGCAAGTATGGGGGTATAAGCCATATGAGGAAGTTGAAAAACTACAACGTTTTTTCATTAAGAAAACATTCCGCCTCCCGCCAAAGACTCCGAATTATATGCTCATGCTGGAAACAGGCCTATCTCCACTATTTATTAAAGCACTTAAGTTGCAGGTGAACTACATACTAAGAGTTATAAACATGTCAGACAACCGTCTTCCAAAGATAATGGCCTTATACAAGATTCGGAACAAAAAAGCATGGTTCGAAGAATGGCTGGAATTAGCTCGCAGTTGTGGTGTAGAGCTGAATGCGGAAACTATGAACTGGAAGAACTCACTATACCAGCTCATAGCGAGAGTTGATGAAAAGGCCAAAATAAAGTTTGTAGAAGAAGCGACGGAATCACTGCATCGTAGTACGTACAGCCGGCTAAATCACAATCTTGAGGATAAAAACTACTTCAAAGACATCCATAGCATTCTCGAAACATCAACAATGTTTAAGCTCCGTGGAGAACTCCTAAAGCTCAATTATATCCCCCATAGAGAAGATCTTACTATACTCTGTAGCGTTAGGGCCCAACGTTGAAGACGGTTGGCTGTGTATACTGGAATGCCTTTTTTGAACCAAATATCGTCAGGAGTGGTTTGTGATCGGTTTGTAGGATAAACCGTCGCCCGTACACCATACGTTGAAACTTCGTCACTGCAAAAATGATTGCAAGCGCCTCTTTCTCTATCTGACTGTATTTTTTTCACTGCTGGTGTGTATCTTCGATGCATGGTAGATGGCTTTGACAGATCCATCTTTGAATCGATGTAGAATACAGACACCTATTCCATTATTAGATGCGTCACCAGCGACGATCAGACTGTAAAATTTGTTTGAATTTCTCGAATAATTGCTGACACTCTGGAGTCCACAACCATTCTCTATCCTTTTTTAACAACTCATTGAGCGGATGACGTAGCTCATGCATTTTATGAATGTATTTGCAATAAAAATTGATTTCTCCGAGGTACGATCGTAATGTTGTTAAATCTTTTGGTGCAGGCATTTGTGCAATGACTTGAGTTTTAGCTGGATTTGGGTGGATACCAAAACCGTCTATGATATGGCCTAAATACTCATGTGTCTGCATTGCAATTGTGCATTTTTCAGCTGAATACGCTGAAATAATCTTGTCAGACTTTCGTTATGATCTTCGATGCTTTTCCCAGTCACTAGGATGTCGTCCAGGTATGCTGATGTTCACGAGAGTCCTGAAATCATCATATCAACAACTTGCTGGAAGGCGCCGGGTGCAACTTTAACACCAAATGGAAGGCAATTATATCGCTGCTATACAAAATACCGATACGAACACATACGACATTCAGCCGCCACCAGCAGAAGTTAGCACCGAGTTGAATTCAACTTCCAGGGTTCCTACAAGGCAATGAAGACCGCCAGCATACCTAAGGGGAGATTTTGGCAACGCTAACATAATGAATAAAGTGGCATCACTTATAAATATATATATCTATTATATCTGTAAATTTTAAAATAAAAACCTTCTTGTTCCTGACTTCCATAGAGGTAACACGTGTCCCTTAACTCTTATTTTTGGTGGATACTTCAAGATCCAACACATTGTTTTAATTTTATGTTTCTGCTCTTCCTGCGATTTCAGCATTTTTTCTTCAATCGATTGCTGCACAGTTCCCAGCGATTGATGCATTTTGTTGCTTTTGTTATTGGAACACATTTTGCATCATCCCTATCCATCCATCCAGAAGGTTCCTCCTTCGATGTTAACGCAACTTCGACGATGCGTTGTCTAGAGTTTCACCCAGACGTTGCTGTAGCTCCGCCTTTCCTACAATGGTCGAAAGTTGCACAAATTTCACCATTTCGTCAAAATCCCACTTCTGACACCAAATTTTACGTTATTGACAAATAAACGTAATTTTAATAATTGTTTTTATTTAGAATTCGATGACTGGATTGTAACTTGTCTACACACTGGCGGTTTTCACTCTATTCACTCTTAAGTCAAACTTTGTCAACTCCTGCCATTCGTGGATATTTATACTTCTCCAATTGGATTCCGTGGGCGCCGTGGCGTAGTGGGTAGGTGCGTCGACTCCTACGCTCGAGGTCGTCGAATATATCATATTTTCACGGCTCTACCTCTTTCGAGTCACTGACAATGCTTAAAGAGTATAACTGTCTAGAAAAAGCTTCTCAATCTCGCCGTTCGGAGTCGGCATTAAACTGTAGGTCCCCTCCACTCATGAGAGAACAATAGCACGCACAACACGAGTTGGTTGCTGAGAAGCTAGGCCCAGGTCCACCTCGGACTGTAGCGCCGACATCATTATTATTATAATAGGATTCCATTATCTTTACGAACCCTTCAGAAAGATTCCTGTCTGAGTAGGGTAAGTCTGCTGTTCAATTCTGTCTATGGAATTTTCCCATTTCCAGTATTGTTGTGATGGCGGATTCCAATTGGATCGATCCAAGTTTATATTTGTTTGCAGTAGAGTGTATTTTCGCCACACTAACCACCACTAAATGGCGCAGTCGGCGTAAGTGTATATTTTCTCTACAATATGTCAATGTTATTGGGAAAGAAAATTATTGTAGTACAATATTTCTTGTTACTACAATTCTATTATTATAGGAAATATTATGCGAAAATAAAAATATGCCTGTACATACACCTCGTCTTAATTTAAAAGAAAACAGAAACATTCGAAAACAATTCGAAAATTAATAGATCGAATTATAATACAAATAAATTACTTTCTAATATATTCTATTTTGAACAAACAATGCACTGACTAACAACCCGTAGAAAAATTCACTTTTTTTTATAACGATTTCGATACTATTAAACGGGAGAGCTTTTTCGGTAGACCACACCGTTCAGATCGACTCAGGTTGTTAAAAATTACGTTTGTATCATTCTGGTACGGAACCCTAAAAGGCTATATAATAGAAACGAAACACAAGTTTGAATTGGAGAAGATAATCAAATGTTATAAAACGTAAAAAGATTGCCTTGTATGTAATTATATATTTTGTAAATTTTAAATTTTGTAAAAATTAGAAAATATTTTAAACCATTTTAGCTACGTCAGGTTAATAAAACACTTGCTTGTTGTATTGGTTAAAATGTCAACTTATTTATTGAATTAGAAAAGCAGGAAAATAACTATTGTTTGTATGTCGCATTAATGGAATTGAAAACAAAGGTAAATATCACAATGAAAATTAAGCAAACTGCACAGTATGAAATATGGAACGCGACTGCCAATGAATGCGTTACATTTTGCAGTGATCTTGACTGTTGGTGGCTTGGATTGTCCGCGGCGTCATCTGTGCTCCACATACAGGAAACCTTACTTCTGTTGATCGAAGTCGCTGCATGAGGACGCCACACTCCGTACGTCAGGAAGTCTTGTCAACTTTCGTAGGCGGCCGTGGATATCTGCTATTGTTCATCCCCGTTGTTGTGTAACGCTGTTGCGTTGTTGTGTTGTGATGCTGTTGCGGGGTTGTTTTGGTGTTTGATGTTCGTTGTAACGCTGTGCGTTGTTGTGTTGTGATGCTGTTGCGGGGTTGTTTTGGGGTGTGTTTCTGGTTGTAACGCTGTGCGTTGTTGCGCGGTTGCGCTGTTGCTTGTTGCACGGTTGCGCTGTTGCCTGTGGCATCGTTGCACAATTGCTTGTTGCTGGTCGCAATGGTTGTGACGCTGTGCGTCGTTGCCTGTGGCGTTCTTAGTTGTTGGACAGTGTTGCTGGTTTTTGTGCAGCGTTGTTGCGAAGTTGGGCCACGATTGCACGAACCAGAGAGTTTGGTTAAATTTCCGAAAGGATGGAATTCTCTGGTCACTTAATGCAGGAGACTCAGCTGAGTTGAGCAAGTGGATCTGCATCGCAATTGGTGAAACTTCGTAGTTGGCCATAACAACGTAGTCAAATTCACTTTATGACGTAGCTGTTTTGTTTATTGTTTATCACGTCGGGGTCACCATTTTAGCTACGCCGCTT
Organism: Myathropa florea; assembly: GCA_930367185.1. Lineage (NCBI taxonomy): Eukaryota > Metazoa > Arthropoda > Insecta > Diptera > Syrphidae > Myathropa > Myathropa florea. Next base: position 89,537,095 of record OV884002.1, on the reverse strand, counting down.
GATTGAAACACTTGGTTGTAGTATTGGATTTGAATGTCAACTTATTTATTCAATTAGAAAGGGAAATAACCATTGTTTGTAAGTCGTGTTAATAGAATTGAAAACAAAGGGAAATATTACAATGGAAATTAAGCAAACAGTATGAAATATGGAACGCATTTTGTAGGGATCTTGACTGTTGGTGGCTTAGATTGTCCGTGGCGTCATCTGTGCTCCACATACAGGAAACCTTACTTCTGTTGATCGAAGTCGCTGCATGAGGACGCCACAGTGCATATGTCACTAGTGAGCGTAGTCGGGGTTGATCTGCAAGATCAACTTTCGTAGGCGGCCGTGGATATCTGCTATTGCTCATCCCCGTTCTTGTTGTAACGCTGTTGCGGTTTTGTGTTGTGATGCTGTTGCGGGGTTGTTTTGGTGTTTGATGTTGTTTGTAACGCTGTAATCGCTGTGGCGTCGTTGCGCGGTTGTTTGTTGTATCGCTGCGGCGTCGTTGCGTAGTTGCGCTGTTACCTGTTGCGATGTTTGTCAAACGTTGTGCGTCGTTGCGCGGTTGCGCTGGTGCTTGTTGCGCTGCTGCCTGTGGCGTTGTTGTTTGTTGTTGGGCAGTGGTTGTTGAACAGTGTTGCGTTGTTGCGCGGTTTCGCTGTGCTTGTTGCAGTGTTGTTTGCTGTATCGCTGCGGCGTCGTTGCGCGGTTGCGCTGTTACCTGTTGCGATGTTTGTTGTTGGGCACTGTTGCTGGACTCTGGTGCTCTTGTTGGACAGTGTTGCTTCTTGTTAGGCAGTGTTGCTGGTTGCTGGACACTGATGCTGGTATTGGACAGTGTTGCTGGACAGCCGAGTTGTTGTGTTATTGTTGGCCAGTTTTGCTTGTTGTTGTGCAGGGTTGTTGAAAAGTTGGGCCACGATTGTACAAACCAGAGAGTTGGGTTCTTCTTCCGTTAGGGTGGAATTCTCTGGTCTGTTAATGAGCTGAGAATGAGCGGGTGGAGCTGGATGGCCATCAGTGGAACTTCGTAGTTGGCCGTAACAACGTAGATTATGCACTGTACTTAATGACGTAGCTGTTTTGTTAACTAATCACGTCGGGGTCACCACTTTAGCTACGCCGCTTGATTGAAACACAATAGGTTGTAGTATTGGTTAAATTTAAAATTTAGATTTGAAATCAGAAATCAACTAATAGAGATATTCAACTTGTACCCTCTTTGCCACTGAAATTTGTTTGACAGCTTGATGGTTTTGCACCATCTGTGAATAAAAGGGAGCTCTTCCGACAGATGATAGACTCTTATTTAAAAAACACTTAAAAAAAGTTATATTTACTTTAATTACAAATAAAGGCTGTATATGACCGCAGTAAAGGTTTTTATGGACAAAAACACAGAATTGAATGTAGAATATAAATTTCACTATTACATCAACGATTTATTTCTGCATTGTTTAATTGCATTTCTAGAATTTTTGAGGGAACTAATAGTAAGCAAAGCGGGTTTTATTAAGGTGGTGTATGTATTTATGTACATGTTAGTACGAAATTGTATAATCAGTAAATTCTAGTGCAATCAAAAAATTAAACCTCGTTATAACAAAATCTGACAGTAGTCGAAAAATCGACAGTCGGAGATGAATTATCCGATCCGATAATTAATCCGTAATTCTGCTAAATAACTACAACGTAAGCCTTTGCAATATACTTTACATCGCATTATTTTTTTCTAAATTTCCTAGCAAACCACAATATTTCTAAGCAACATTTACAATTTTCTTGTGTTTTGTGTCGACATATATTCGCATTTCAAATACTTTTGCCATTATTTTAAACGCAATTTATTAAAAAATAAGAAAGACATTTTTTGTTTCCTTTATTTATAAAACAATAAGTGGTGTTAATGATTAAAGTAAGTTGTTACATCTACGAACACAGCTCGTGACATACTTCCAGATCATTCCAGATCGTGGGCAAACTGACGAACAGCTAACGAAAGACACCACTTGAGAAAGTATGCGTGTTTCGCTATGTGTGAGGGAATTTTCCACTGGAAAGAGTCCCACCTCGTTTAACTGATTTCTGGTGAAAATGAGGAAAAATTTGTGCATTCATCATTAACTGTCAAATTTATTGGAAGAGTCGTGCGTAACTGTCAAATTTATTGGAAGATTCGTGAATAACTGTCAAATTAATTCAACAATTTAGTTTTTCTAGGAGTTTTCCATCTGGAAAATTACGCATTTCTATATGACTGATTGGTGGTACTGACTTAAATTTATTGAAACGTAAAGGTGTAGCAATGATTATTTATCTTAACATTTTTGTAAGATCTTAACATTGGTTTTATATTAAACTTTAATAAAAAAAAATAATGAAGGTCGTAAAGTTCATTGAAACACTTATGCGTAGAAATAAAAATGCAGATGAACATTGGTGCACATATCTGTTTTTTGTTGTTCTGCGTTTAGTTTTGGTTTTCATACCTCAGCTTGGTTACGTGCATCCGGATGAGTTTTTTCAGTCTACAGAGATATTTGTTGGTTAGTTTAAGTTACTGCAAGCGACATCCAAATCTAACAATCGTATTGCTTTATTTTAGGAGAACATTTTCAACTGGAGTACATAAGAAGTTGGGAATTTAACAGCTCATTTCCACTTCGCAGTGTAGGACTAACGTATATAACGCTAAAAATGCCACTAGCTATCCTAGAGATTTTAGCAGTCTACCTACGCAGTATATTTGGGATTAATATCATGTGTAGTTATACGTATTTAGTATATCCACGGCTTATAATGTGCATAATGTCATTTGCGAATGATTGGAGTCTATATAGAGTTTGTCAGCTATACAATCTGCGTTATGAAATACGTTTACTAGCAATGGGTAGTTCGCACGTAATGTTAATTTTTGGCACACGAACCTTTTCGAATTCCATTGAGATGGCGATTACATCCGTCCTATTGTACCTGGTGGCCGAGTGTATGATTCATTCTAATACAATTATATATAAGAAAGAATTTCTTGAAGACAGATACGATAAAGCTGATTCCATTGTAGAGAGAGTTAAAATATGGAAACTTAAGAATGCGCTACCACCGCATAATTATAATCGATTTGTTATGATGTCGTCCCTATGTGTGGCTGGAGTTTTTAACCGACCTACATTTCTGCTGTTCGGTGCTCCGATGGTTTTCTATTGGATGATACGCGGGATGGGCACAAAATCCGTCACTTTCAAAGAATTCAACATCCGCATGACATTGTTTTGTTTATCAGCAGTTCCTGCCATTATCATTTTTACATTGGTTGACTCATTCTACTACAAGTACCTGACAGTGGGTGAACTTCATATGCTAGATATTGGAATAAATAACTTCGTATTCACTCCATGGAACTTCATTAAATATAACATTGATCCGAATAAGACTTCACAGCATGGACTTCATCCAAAATACATTCATTTACTTGTTAACATCCCGCTTCTTTACAATGTATTGGGAATAATTGCATTGGTGTCATTTGGACAACAAATGTTTCGGTTTTTCAAAGCCGAGTATCAGGGATTGCCCAGAGCTCAATCTATTGTAGGATTAATGTCAGCCGCAATATTTGCACCTCTTTTCTTTTTATCACTTATTAATCATCAAGAGCCTCGATTTTTAATCCCATTCACGTTCCCTATTATTCTATTACATTCCCCAAAGTTAGTTACTGGATTTTGTAGCTCCTATCCATTTAAAGCCAACCATGCTGTTCTGCAACATATTTTTAAAAAATTTCTCTGTGGTCAAGCGAGTGCGAAATTTCTTCTTAAGACCTGGTATACAGTAAATATATTTCTGGTTATATTTTACGGTTTCATTCACCAAGCGGGGATGATCCCTCTAGCACAACACTTCGAAACTTCTATGCGAACAAAGGCCCCGAATGAAAATTTGCATTTAATAACAAGCCACACATACAGTCTGCCTGTAACATTTGTAAATACTCCGAGTACAAGTATTCTCCATTCTAACAGGGAAACAGGACAGAAGTACCGAAAGAGTAAAGATTTTTATGTGTACGAATACGGAAGCATGGATCTTGACAAGCTTCTACTAAAACTTAGAATAATTCTTAACCACTGTGAAAGAAAATTTCAGTCAAGCAATATAAAATTTGGTTTGTACCTGGCTATTCCTGCGAGCTTATCCTACCAACTAAATGAAATAATATATAAATCTAACATAACATCAATAGAGTACGAACTTATAAAGGTTTTCTATCCTCACCTGTCTACAGAAGCTTTCCCTAATGCATTCGGATTGCATCCTTGTGATTTGCACCCAGCTAAGGATGATTTGGAAGGAGTATGTAACGCAATGCCAATTTATGGAAAAAGTAATGTGTTATCTCTACATTATTTAAGCCGACAGTTTTCGTCACTGATCCATCAATTCGGTTTATCATTATACAAATTTAACGTAAAAAAAAAAAAAACGATTTAGTTGCACAGTAAGACTTCATAAGATTGTTTATAAATCTAGTCAGCAGAAACTTTATAAAAATTGAATGCTTTGCCATAAATTTTCTTAGATTATTTTACATTTTTATATATAGATACTTTTAATATGGTTTAATATGATGGCTTTATAAATGCATAATCCCAATTCTTCAATGCATGTCCCAACCTTATATACCATACACAATAAGGTTCAGTCGCAAATCAAACGTAACGAATTATTCCAATTGTTAATGCAGACATTTTAAAGCGGTGATAAAAACAAGCAGATTGCTTTACGTAATTTATCTGTTGTTTCTTTTAACTTCTTTCATATGATAAGAATTTTAATTAATAGAAGACTCTAATTTGTGGTATTAACATTATTTTGAAAAATAATTGTAGTAATAAAGGCTACTTAAATTGTATATTTATTTTTAGATCGTCCATTTCATTACTAATAAACTAATCCATGGTACTTAAGCAGAGTCCAAGAACTTGTTCATTTGCTTCTCAGCATACTGCCGAATTTGTTTTTTAATATTATTCCCCGACTTTTTTAAATGAGATTTAATAACATATCCAAAGAGATCAATGAACTCCTCTACCTGGAAGAAATCAAAGTTTTTTTTCCGTTCGTCTTAAAAATATCAGACATATTTCGGGGGATAGATAAGAACTTGTTATTTACCGTATAATCACTCTCCGGTTTTGCAGTTTTTACAAAGATGCATTGTGGTGCGTGTTTGGTATGTTCTGCCCATGGATCATCACATGCTTCCCATCCGTCTAAAATTTTATCACAGACGAAACAAGCAGCACTGTCACTTTCCCGTTCATTACCACACCAATAAAAACCAGCTTCAGCCATCTATTAAATTACGATTTTAAATAGCTATATAATAACAAAACAAAAAGGAAGAATTAAACCTTTTGAATACTGCACGGGGCGTTACTTGTAAATGGCCATATCTTAAAGCTTTCCAAACGATGTTTTTCTAATAGGAAAAGTTTATTTGCACCTTCAATCTCAAAATCAAAAACAACTGAATTGAGTGCCATAGTACAAACACTAATAAATTCAAATAAATGACAAAAAGAAAAACACCCGCCTCGAATTGCTCTTTAAATTAATCTTTAACCAGTGTTGAAATTTGAAACGGCCGCAAGTTGATATGTTTGTACGCGCTGTCAAAATTAATTGTAATAGAGAAGGCCTTATGACATGTTTATATTGATCCATCACGGTTGTATAACAGCTTCTTAGATAATTGTCCAGCATAGTGTTTTTTCAAAAAGACTGCTTCGATTTTGGTTTTAAACCATAGCTAAAATTATATTGAAAAACTCCTCGCATTTTACATTTGCATTTATAAATCTTTAAATTGCAATTGCAAGTATGAATAATGAAAGAAAGATGAAAATTATTATAGAAGAATTGTAAGAAAAATTTGAATATACTGCATAGTTTTGGGCTTTGACACATTTGTTCTTGTTTTATAAATTTCGCGCGCAAAAGAGGTTACGAATCAGAATATTGTGCGATATTGCACAATGTAAATAATTTATGTGCTGAGCGTCGTAGAGTGAATGTGCACGGACGAGAACAAGAAAGGAATTCAAAAAGCGTATACCAGGAAATTATTTTTGTGATATATTTTTATCGTGTCAAACGTACATAGGAACGGGAAAAAGGAAAGAAAGTGTACAAAAGCCATTCCTTCATATATGTATTTGCCCTTTTTTCCATTTTAATTCTAATCACTCAACATTATATCCACACGAAATTTACGCGTCAAATGAATTTTTGTGCAATATTATTGCATCGCAGAGCAAAAAGAGAATAATATTGTGCAATATGTTGTGTTCGCTATAGAGTGAGAAAGGGAGGAGAGTTACCAGGCACATTCGTTTTAAATGCCTGTGGATATTAGTGAGTGGGAAATTGGCTGGGAAGAGTACTCCACATTCAAGATGATGTATTACAAATTACGCATTGCGCACGTCCGATATATTTATATTTCTGCTATTTTTGCTATTTTTGACAAGATAAAACTTCCTTCTGAAGTACGGAAGTAAGGTTTGGTCTGTAATTTGCGCGAGTTATGTACATAACATGTCTAGCGTCTAACAATAGAAGAGGAACATAACCTACTGTTAACAACAAATCTTGGGATCCACCTGATCAAATATTAAACAGGGATGTAAAGTATTTCAGTGTTATCTGACTTTAATACATTACAAGTAGAAGTACCGAGTACTGATACTTGTACTTCAGTGCGGTACTTGTACTTGAAAAGAATGAAGTACAGTGATACTTGTTTTTTTTCCTTTATTCGCCACAAGTATTAATTTTTACGTACTTAAGTACATAAATAAGGACTTAAGCACTTGACCAGTACTTACAAGTACTTTCAAGTATTTACAATTACTTGAAATTATATCAAATATTGGCTAGTATTTTATTAAAAAGGATTTAGCAATTAGTCGTAAGTACTAGCAATATAAGCTTGCCTTATCAATTTCGTGGGCGCCGTGGCGTAATGGGTAGGTGCGTCGACTCCTACGCTCAAGGTCATCGGTTCGAATCTCGAAAAAAAAACATCAACCATTTTTTTACGGCTCCATCTCTTTCGAGTCACTGACAATGCTCAAAGAGTATAACTGTCTAAAAAAAAGCTTCTCAATCTCGCCGTTCGGAGTCGGCATTAAACTGTAGGTCCCCTCCGCTCGTGACAGAACAATAGCGCGCACAACACGACTGGTTGCTGAGAAGCTAGGCCCAGGTCCTCGGACTGTAGCGCCTCCATTATTATTATTATTATCAATTTCGATCTATACACAGTTATGAGTTTTGAGACGCTGAAAGCAAGACTGCTCACGTAATTGAAAGTACTGCTTAAGTACTTGAATGTACTGCTCAAGTACTTGAATGTAATGTACTGAAGTCAGATAATACTGAAGTACTTTACAGCCCTGATGTATATTCTTGTTGCTGTGCTTGTTGAGCGGTTAAGTGTCAATCTTTCACTAACATGTTTTTGTTGCTGTTTTATTTTCCTTTTCAAAACTTCAATATCATTATGATCAAGGACGCGTTTAATGTTCTAATGTGACATATGTAGAGACTCAAGTTCAAGTTCAAGACTCCCTGTAGGTCTTGAATAATTTGCAAGATACTACACAAAAAAAAATTCTAAAATAGGTATGTATTTCGACAACAGCACGGGAAATAGTTCTTAAATTGTAAATGTCTGTGACTGGGCTTTGCATATATCCACCCCTTTTAAAAAATATCTTTGAACCTTTAAAATAGTACAAATGCCTAACACGCAGGATTTTTAATGACCAGCACCATAGAATAGGATGAGCGGTGAGCATTACATATTCTTTGGGCGGCACACTTTTGCAGCACAACGAGTGGTTGGAGATTTGTGATGCATGCATCGAATGAAAAATTGCGTAGTAAACTCTTTTCAAAGTATGATTCATACAACATTTTCTGAGTCGATAATGACTACGAATAGCTGAACGCAGACAGTTTTTTAAGACCGCGATGTGTTCAATCCACTCAGATTTTCATCATAACAAACTGTTTTACGACTTCAACTTTAAAACAGTTTACATTACAAGTTACGCTGTCATTATACCTGATTTTACAGGCATCCACAGTACAAGTACACTTTATCATACTTTGCCGACAGCAACAGAGTGCATGGAAATATATTTCGAAGTCAGGAGACTCTTGCATGCTAAGACTGAAATACATAATTTAGGATTTGTTACTGACAATTAATCTGTGCTTCGCAAACCAGATTCGTAGCAAATCTACATCATGGTTTATGTCAGCATCCAGATCCAAGTCCAGTGAGTTTTCCTACAAATTGTAGAGAGAGTTGATGTAGATCAAAAACAAGATGGGGCAAAGGACAGTGCCTTGCGGTACACTCAATGAAATTACTTTGGGGTCGCTTAGATAGGTATCACACTCACTCTTAATTTTTGTGTCCTGTGTTAAGATAAGAAACAAACCAATTATATATAAAACCCCGAAAGCCAGCACCATAAAGCTTGTCCAAAAAAATGTTGTGATTGGCCATGTCGAACGCCTTATTAATATCTACGAAAGATTGGGGCAATATTTTTTGTCATCAAGACCTTTCTTTACATAAGGTAGCAAAAAGCCAGAAAAGCATCTTCAGTGGAAAGACCCTCTCTAAACCCAAATTGTACAGGACAAAAAAAGTTTAAACTATTCAAATAACCGCACGTTTTCTTTTTATCTTCTTCTTCTTCATGGCCTAGCCATCTTAGGCATTGGATCTGTAGACGCCAGGCTGGACTCATGTCGCTGTACAGCCCACATAGTTCGTGATTGAACCTTCTCCTCCAAATGCTACCAACGCAAACAGGATGAAAGATCGCGCGCAGAACTTTTCTCTCGAAAAGACCAAGACACTGTTCATCCGCTTGGGATATTGTCCATGCCTCTGCGCCGTAAAGCAGGACTGGGATGATCAAGGTCTTATACAAAGTCAACTTGGTCTTCCGAGAGAGGGCTCTATTACTCCATTGCCTTTTAAGCACAAAAAACACAGCGGTTCACAAAAATTATTCTGCGTTTGATCTCGGTACTGATATTGTTTGTATTATTTGGCGCAAAGCCAAGGTAGACGAAGTCCTTAACTACCTCAAAGTTATAGCTGCCTATGGTGACGTTCTGGTCAAGTCGTCTTTGTTGTGCGTCGTTTCTCGATGACAGCATATAATTAAAACACTGATAGGGACCTATCAGTTTGGTGACGAAAGGTTTCAGGCGTTCACACAGAATGGCAGAAAATATCTTATAGGCGAGAGAGTTAAGGAGACTTATCGCTCGGTAGTTGGCGCAGTCAAAGGGGTCTCCTTTCTTGTGGATCAGACAAACGATACTGAAATTCCACTCATTGGGCATTCTTCCCTCCGACCATATTTTACAGATGAGCTACCAGATAATCTCCAGCTGCCTTAAATATTTCAGCTTGCAGTCTATCTGCAGCAGCTTTATTAGACTTCAGTCTCGATATCGCTATCTTGACTTCGTCTAGATCAGGGGGACGGTATTCTCTTCTATCATCGTCCGTTGTGTTGATTCAAACATTCTGCCTTCTTCTTCTTCTTCTTCTTCTTAGGGCGCTACAGTCCGAGGTGGACCTGGGCCTCACTCAACATGCCTCTCCAGCCAGCACGATCTTTCGCCAGCTGTCTCCAGTTTCGCACACCAAGCCTGCAGAGGTCCCCCTCGACTTGTGTGCGCCACCTTGTTCGTGGACGTCCTCTGTTGCGTTGTCCCACAGGCTCAGAGTCGAAGACTCTTCGGGCCGGAGCTAAGTTGTCCATACGCTCTACATGGCCTAGCCATCTTAGGCGTTGAGTCCGTAGACGCCTGGCTAGACTCATGTCGCTGTACAGCCCATACAGTTCGTGGTTGAATCTTCTCCTCCAAATGCCATCAACGCAAACAGGACCAAAGATCGCGCGCAGAACTTTTCTCTCTAAAAGACCAAGAGACTGTTCATCCGCTTGGGATATTGTCCATGCCTCTGCGCCGTACAGCAGGACTGGAATAATCAAGGTCTTATACAAAGTCAACTTGGTCTTCCGAAAGAGGGCTCTACTACTCAATTGCCTTTTGAGCCCATAAAAACAGCGGTTGGCAAGAGTAATTCTGCGTTTGATCTCGGTACTGATGTTGTTTGTACTGTTAACCGCGGAGCCAAGGTAGACGAAGTCCTTTACTACCTCAAAGTTATAGCTGCCTATGGTGACGTTCTGGCCAAGTCGTCGATGTTGTGCGTTCTTTCTCGATGACAGCATATACTTTGTTTTGCCCTCGTTTACCGCCAGACCCATTTTAGCCGCTTCCATTTCAATGCCAGCAAACGCATCATTGACGGCTCGCTGTGTTCTCCCAATCACGTCAATGTCATCCGCGTAAGCTAGCAGTTGAACGGACTTTTGGAAGATCGTGCCTCTTGTGTTGGCCAGTGAGTTTTGCACGATCTTCTCAAGAATGATGTTAAAGAAATCACATGACAGCGCGTCGCCTTGTCTAAAACCTTTTTTGACATTGAAGGTCTCGGTGAGTTCGTTACCGACCTTGATGGAGCAGCGAGAGTTCTCCATCGTCATCCTGCTCAGTCTGACGAGTTTAGCAGGAATGTCAAAACTAGACATGGCGCTGTATAGCTCGTCTCTATGCACGCTGTCATATGCGGCCTTGAAATCGACAAATAGATGGTGTGTGTCGATCTGCATTTCCTGGGTCTTCTCCAGGATCTGCCGCAGTGTGAAAATTTGATCGATGGTGGACTTCCCGGGCCTGAAACCACACTGGTAAGGACCTATCAGTTTGTTTACGAATGGTTTCAGGCGTTCACACAAAACGGCAGAGAAGACCTTATAGGCGTTGTTAAGGAGACTTATCCCTCGATAGTTGGCGCAGTCAAAGGGGTCTCCTTTCTTGTGGATCGGGCAAACGATACTGAGATTCCACTCATCGGGCATGCTGTCCTCCGACCATATCTTACAGATGAGCTGGTGCATGCGCCCTACCAGATCACCTCCAGCTGCTTTAAACATTTCGGCGGGCAGACTATCTGCACCAGCAGCTTTATTAGACTTCAGTCTCGATATCGCTGTCTTGACTTCGTCTAGGTCGGGGGGACGGTATTCTCTTCTATCATCGTCCGTTGTGTTGAGTGGAACATTCTGCCTGACAGCGGTATTTGTGTCCTCATCGCCGTTCAACAGTCTGCAGAAATGATTTTTCCAAATTCTCAGTATCGACTGCGAATCTACTACTAGCTGTCCATTCTCGTCCCGGCAGGCTTCTGTCCGGGATACACTCTTTGAGTAACTCTTCTTTGTGATAGACGTGTCTTTTTTAAGTGCCTTCAAGTCCCAAAGTTTTGATACAAGTGCCTTCCCAATAATTTATTCAGCCAGTAGAAGAAATCAAACAGGGTTTGTAAATTTTTTATTTTCAAACAGAATACATATACAAGTATATATATATATTATAAAATAACTGTCTGGTAATAAATAAAAACAAAAAAAAAGTGGTACGTTGAGCAAACTGCGAGGAAGACATCTCCAGCGAGAGTGATTGTGTCAAGTGCTCCGCTTGCCCAAGGAAACTCCACTTCGGCTGCACCACCATCACAGCCAGAACTTTCAGGGGGATGTCGACCGAGCAGAAGGAATCCTGAAAGTGCCAATACTGTCGTGCTCGTCCTGCAACACCGAATGATAAAGCCCCACAAGAGGACAAATAGACCGATGCGCATGAGCTCAGGGCACCTACGGAGTCCATCAGCGCTGATGTCAAACAGGACATCACAGAAATTAAAGAAACGCTGAAGGAGTATTTGAGATCTGTAGATTTCTTGTCCAAGGGATATGATAACGTGAAAGAGACAATACGGAAAAATAATGAGCTCTTACATGCACTGACAGATCAACGATCTAAAAACACAAAAAGAAAGACACGATTATTACAGGCATGCAAAAACAAATAAATTGGAACTAGAAACAATCAAGAACAACATAGCAATTTCAAACATTCATTTCAATAAAGATGAAAACTGCTGGACGTGGTGAAGGATATTGCTGCTACGGTAGGTTCTGAAATCAAAGAAACTGACGTTGAAAGTGTATATCGCATTAACACACGACAAACCTCAGAAGCACCGAAGTTAGTGATATCTTTTACTAATTCCATCTGCAAGCAAAAGATCTTGAATTCTGCCAAATCACGAGGTCCGTTAAATGTTGTAAAAAGTATCAATATGCCAAAATCACAGAAAGTAGGAAAACTGAACTATTAAACAGCAAAATATATATATATAGCCAACTAACGGCGACAAACAGAAACTGCCGGTTGGAAATATGTATGGGTTACTGACTGTAAAATACTGGCACGGAAAGACGAAGGAGCAACAGTACTACGAATTACTGATATTGAAGATATAAACAAAATAATATAAAACACATTTCTTTCACAAAAGTAAACAACAAAGAATTTACTTTTCTGGCGATTTACAGACCACCAAGATTATCGGCATATAATTTTTATAGAAGAATTAGAAAACCATCTGAATTCGGTTATCAATAACCAAAATCTAGTATTAATGGGAGACACGAATATAGATGTTAACAAGGACCACGATATTGTTGAATCAAACACCAGAGGGGGACTTAAAAAGAGGCTCCAGTACAACAATCCATCATTGCTTGGTACGTTGTGAGCTTAAAACAATATATGCAGCTACTGTAGAATCCAATGTATCGGATCATTACACGCTAATGTTTAGAATACCCAAAGATTCAAAAACACAGAGCAAAGCAACGACAAAATCAGTGCTAAGCGAGAGCAGAGTTCGTGAACAATTATCGAAAGTTAACTGGAGCCTTCTGAATAATGAAACTAATGTTGATGATATGTATGATAAGTTAGCAGATATATTCAATGGTGTGTACGAAAAGTCCTATGTAAATATTAAAGTAAAGGAAAGAGAAAAACCAAATCCATGGATAACAGCGGAAATCCTAGATCTGCGATCAAGAGATAAGCTGTACAATAAATGGAAAAGTAACAGACAGTGCCAGAGTTACGAAAATCATTACAAATATTTCCGAAATTATGTAAATAAAAGGATTAAAACTATAAAATCGGAATATTACAAAAACAAATTTGCAGAGTATAGAAAGGATGCAAAGAGTACCTGGCGACTAATAAACAATTTACTAGGAAAAACCACCAATAACATCGATGAAACTATCAGCAGAAATTTCTCATCGGTTTGCAATGCAACAGATACAGCCAACAAATTTGCTACACAATTCACTGATGAAATAAAGTCGATTATTTACAAATGCAACATAAAAACATACAATGGTAGAGAGTCGAGTACAACCCAGTCAATGTTCCTTGGTCACGTATCGGAAACCGAAACAACGAACAATATGAACAAGATGAACGCAAATAAGTCTCCCGGCGTAAATAATATCAGGGCTAAGGACATGAAACACTACTCGAGTGTCTTAGCACAGTCACGCAATTGACTAAATCTTTGGAGGAAAGTCAATTTCCAAAGAAACTTAAAACAGCCATTGTACGACCTATCTATAAGTCCGATGTTTCGAACTACCGTCCTATCTCAATACTACCAGCGATTGACAAAGGGTTGGAAGAAGTAATAGCGAGAAGGTTGCAAGATTATATTGTCAAATACCAGATTATAAATAAGAACCAGTATGGTTTCCTGAGAAACCGAAATGTAAATCAATTACTGAGTGAATTTGCCAATAATATAAACATCAATCTCAATAAGAACTTCCACTCGCTGGTGATCTTTCTAGACTTCAAGAAAGCTTTTGACACACTTTACAACACGAACATCATTAAAATGCTGGAGAAGATAAGTATTCGTGATCGAACATTGGATTGGTTTACGAGTTATCTTCGGAATAGAGATTTCAAAGTTAAAATATCGAACAGCTATAGTCATTTCCGAAATGTTGAATTTGGTGTACCTCAAGGGTCGATTCTAGGACCTTTCCTATTCATCATATACATATGTAAACGATATGCTGTCTGTGTTGGAAAAGAGCGTCGGTTTTCAATATGCTGATGATACGGCCATAATTGTGGGCCACAAAGATATTAACATTGCCACTCAAACAATGCAATCAGAGTTCGATAATATTCTGCGATGGTGTCACGATAATGGTCTTGTTATAAACACGAAGAAAACCAAGGTCATGCATATTCGTCCATAACACATAATAAGAACACCAATAAAAATAAAGTTCCACAGTTTCGAGTGCCACAGGTCTCATCAAACACCTGAGACAGATGACTGCGCAGTATATATTGATGCAGTTAACGTTTATCGATATCTCGGAGTGTAAGTAGACTGCAACTTTCAGTGGGACTACCACATAAAGTACTTTGGCAGGCGACTTCGGCAGTCGACATATGCTCTTTACCGCCTGAGCAGCCACACGTCGTTTGAAGTACTGAAGCAAGGCTTCTTGCTTTGTTGCATGTGCCTGCCTGCACTTGTTGTCAAACCAGGGGTTTTTCCGTGGTGGTGCTTAAAAACCCAGCACATCAGTAGCGGCTTCTCTGATGGCTTTTTGACAACGTTTCCATTCTTCGTCTATTGTTAGTGCAGGCAACATCGAACATTCGGAGAGTTTCAGAGAGAGTCGATCGGCAAAGTTCACGGCAGTCTGTTGCGATTGTAGCTTTTAGACGTCAAACCGTGGTTGTCTTCCTCGACTCCGTTGTTCTGTCGATATCCGTGTCCTTACCTTGGCTACAACAAGGAAATGACCCGAGTCGATGGTGGTGCCTCGGAACGTTCGGACATCAAGAATACTGGAGGAGTGTCTGACGTCAATCGCAACGTGATCAATCTGGTTGACGGTTGAATGATCAGAGGAGAGCCAGATAATGCCATCAACCAAAAATTTAATCATTCTTAAGGAAAAATACAATTGATGAAGCAGGAAAAACAACAAGCGTTAACGAAGGTAGGTGGGCATTTCATACAATAAAACACAATCATTCTTTTCGCTCGAACGACTGCACATCTAACCTTATAAAAAAGTGTTTTAATGAAAAATATTCGTGTGCCCGAACCGCATTTGGTTGCAATCATTTGCAATGTTTTGTCGCCAAGCTCAATTCAGGAAATCCAAGCTGATTTGAGTGCTGTTAGTTTTTTGACAACGTATTCCTTTGTTCTAATCATGGCAGTACAAAAATATGTCCAGTACTTGTCCGCTACTTTATGCAACCCCCGTGGGACGTCTGGGCGGCTGCAAACGAGAGAGGGGGGAGTGTAAGTCTACCAGGGCTCATCACTCTTGTTAGGATGGCGGCGGAGGAGCTGGTCAACTGATTGGCCAATGGCGGCATCCACAACTCCAGTCAACAGGAGCAACCTGGTTTCCATGGTAAGGTCGGGACCCTGGAATAGAGATGGCGGCGGATGAGCCCTTCTTTTAGGGCCAACGGCGGCGCTCACAGCCTGCAAAAGGCTACCGACATCGGACCCCTCCGGACCCCTTTGTCCGAGGGCTAAACAAATGGACCAGTCCTCCCAGTTGGAGGTTGTGCGTGGGGTTAACTTCCTCACCACATAAAAAACTATCGAGTTCAGAAAGCACAAACTGCCTCGGATATGGACGGATTTACTGTTGACGACCCCAGCAAACGAAAAAAGGACAATGACTTTCGGTTTTGCACGTGGAATGTGAGGTCGCTGAATAGACCACGTGCAGCCGATGAACTCGCGGAGGCCCTAGACTGCTATAAAGCAGACGTTACCGCAATCCAGGAAGTGCGATGGGATGGGCCGGGCAAAAAGAGGATGAAAAACTGCGATATCTACTACGGCGATTGTTACAGAGAGCGAAGGCAGAGATTATTTGGATGTGGATTTGTTGTTCGAGGCAGACTTAGGCAAAAAGTCTTAGGCTTTAAGTACATAAGCGAGCGCCTCATAACAATCCGCATCAAGGCTAAATTCGGCAACATCAGCCTAATCTGCGCCCACGCCCCAGCAGAGGACAAAGATGACGATAGCAAGGATGACTTCTATGATCTCCTAGAAAGAACGTACGATCAATGCCCCAGCTACGACACCAAGATCGTTCTAGGAGATTTTAACGCTAAGCTGGGTAAAGAAGACATCTTTGCTAGAGTCATCGGTAAACACAGCCTGCACGACACCACGTCCGAAAACGGACTTAGGCTGGTGGACTTTGTTACGGGGCGAAACCTCTCTGTAGCTAGCACGCGGTTCCCACACCTCAACATCCATAAAGGGACCTGGCGGTCCTCTGATCATTCAACCGTCAACCAGATTGATCACGTTGCGATCGACGTCAGACACTCCTCCAGTATTCTTGATGTCCGACCGTTCCGAGGCGCCAACATCGACTCGGACCATTTCCTTGTTGTAGCCAAGGTAAGGACCCGGATATCGAGAGAACAACGGAGTCGAGGAAGACAACCACGGTTTGACGTCGAAAAGCTACAATCGCAACAGACTGCCAGGAACTTTGCCGATCGAGTCTCCCTGAAACTCTCCGAAAGTTCGACGTAGCCTGCACTAACAATAGACGAAGAATGGAAACGTTGTCAAATAGCCATCAGAGAAGCCGCTACTGATGTGCTGGGTTTTAAAACACCACCTAGGAAAAACCCCTGGTTTGACAACGAGTGCAGCCAGGCACATGCAGCAAAACAAAAAGCCTACCGGGCAACGCTGCATCGAACCACGAGAGCTGTTCGTGAGCTCTACGAACAGAAACGAAGGGAAGAGAACCGGCTTCTCAGGAAAAAAAAGAAAGAGCACGAGAACCGCGCGATCGAGGAGATGGAGAGGTGTTATGGCAGGAATAATGTCCGAAAGTTTTACCAAAGGGTAAAACTTTTATCGAATGGATATAAAGTTCGGACAGAAGCATGCCGGGACGAAAATGGACAACTAATAGTAGATTCGCAGTCGATACTGAGAATTTGGAAAAATCATTTCTGCAGACTGTTGAACGGCGATGAGGACACAAATACCGCTGTCAGGCAGAATGTTCCACTCAACACAACGGACGATGATAGAAGAGAATACCGTCCCCCCGACCTAGACGAAGTCAAGATAGCGATATCGAGACTGAAGTCTAATAAAGCTGCTGGTGCAGATACTCTGCCCGCTGAAATGTTTAAAGCAGCTGGAGATGATCTGGTAGGGCGCATGCACCAGCTCATCTGTAAGATATGGTCGGAGGAAAGCATGCCCGATGAGACCCCTTTGACTGCGCCAACTATCGAGGGATAAGTCTCCTTAACATCGCCTACAAAATCTTCTCTGCCGTTTTGTGTGAACGCCTGAAACCATTCGTGAACAAACTGATAGGTCCGTATCAGTGTGGTTTCAGGCCCGGGAAGTCCACCATCGATCAAATCTTCACACTGCGGCAGATCCTGGAGAAAACCCAAGAAATGCAAATTGACACACACCATCTATTTGTCGATTTCAAGGCCGCATATGACAGCGTGTATAGAGACGAGCTATACAGCGCCATGTCTAGTTTTGACATTCCTGCCAAACTCGTCAGACTGAGCAGGATGACGATGGAGAACTCTCGCTGCTCCATCAAGGTTGGTAACGAACTCACCGAGACCTTCAATGTCAAAAAAGGTTTTAGACAAAGCGACGCGCTGTCATGTGATTTCTTTAACATCGTTCTTGAGAAGATCGTGCAAAACTCACTGGCCAACACAAGAGGCACGATCTTCCAAAAGTCCGTTCAACTGCTAGCCTACGCGGATGACATTGACGTGATTGGGCGAACACAGCGAGCCGTCAATGATGCGTTTGCTGGCATTGAAACGGAAGCGGCTAAAATGGGTCTGGCGGTAAACGAGGGCAAAACAAAGTATATGCTGTCATCGAGAAAGGACGCACAACATCGACGACTTGGCCAGAACGTCACCATTGGCAGCTATAACTTTGAGGTTGTGAAGGACTTCGTCTACCTCGGCTCCGCGGTAAACAGTACAAACAACATCAGTACCGAGATCAAACGCAGAATAACTCTTGCCAACCGCTGTTTTTATGGGCTCAAAAGGCAATTGAGTAGTAGAGCCCTCTCTCGGAAGACCAAGTTGACTTTGTATAAGACCTTGATCATCCCAGTCCTGCTGTACGGCGCAGAGGCATGGACAATATCCCAAGCGGATGAACAGTCTCTTGGTCTTTTCGAGAGAAAAGTTCTGCGCGCGATCTTTGGTCCTGTTTGCGTTGATGGCATTTGGAGGAGAAGGTTCAACCACGAACTGTATGGGCTGTACAGCGACATGAGTCTAGCCAGGCGTCTACGGATCCAACGCCTAAGATGGCTAGGCCATGTAGAGCGTATGGACAACTTAGCTCCAGCCCGAAGAGTCTTCGACTCTGAGCCTGTGGGACAACGCAACAGAGGACGTCCACGTACAAGGTGGCGCACACAAGTCGAGGGGGACCTCGGCCGGCTTGGTGTGCGAAACTGGAGACAGCTGGCGAAAGATCGTGCTGGCTGGAGAGGCATGTTGAGTGAGGCCCAGGTCCACCTCGGACTGTAGCGCCCTAAGAAGAAGAAGAAGATGTTTAGTTTAGTTTTTTTTACTTTTGTCCATTCGTATACCCGATTTAGTGCACATTGCAATTTCATTGTTGACTCTTCAACCGTTTTGCCTGTTACCAAAATGGCAGTATCGTCAGCAAATGTGCCTAATACGTTGCCTTCGTCTATATATATCCCTGTATCCCCGGTATATCCCTGGTATAAAGTAGGTAAAGGAGAGGACCAAGAACACTTCCTTGTGGTACCCCAGCCTTTATAGATTTGAATACAGAGTATTCGTTTCCACACTTTACACGGAACATTCTATCTGAGAGATAGTTCGTTGGTTGTGTGTGCTGCGGAATAAGGCGTTTTCCTTCCACGACCGGACTTAAACGTCTAAGTAGAAGTCTTTAGAATACTTTAGACATTATCGGAAGAAGTGAGATCGGTCTTTATGACCTTTTATCAGTTGGCGGTTTCCCAGGTTTCGGTACCATAATCACTTCTGCCACTTTCCATTGACTAGGAACGTGTTCTAGTCTAGGGGCAGCATTGATGAGATACAGAAACTTAAGAAGCGCTTTCGTGGGCAACGCTTTAAGAACTTCTCCTGTGATTAAATAGTATCCAGGAGCTTTTTTCGGTTTGAGTTTATTTAATTCTTCTTTAAGTTCCGTAAGCGTAGCGATCCTAATCGCATAATTGCCATCTGCCACTTCAGTCCTATTAATATTTTCAAGATGTGTTATTCCATCGACCGGTTGAAAAGTAATTTGTAGATAATTAGCAAAGAGTTCCGATTTCTCCTTATCGTCTTTCGCCCATTCGTCCTGATTTTTTCTTATTGGTGCTACATGGGCTTGGGGTTTTCTCACGTCTTTAAGGGCTTTCCAGAGCGAGTAGTTAGATTCCTTTTTAGCAGACAAGCTATCTAGATGTGAGTTACAAATATTACTTTTGAATGTCCTAATATTCGCCTTCAACTGGTTGCATAACTGATTGAGACGAGTTTTATGTTGTGGTGCACGAGTTCGTTGCCATTTCTTACGCGCTCTTCTTTTTTCCTTCACCATTTCCTTTATTTCTGGTGGATATTGCAATATGTGATTTCCTGGCGATTTTCTTATGCGTGGTGTACTGTTCCACGCAGCGTGCTGTATGGTTTCTATAAAATTGTCAACCTCCATTTCTAGTTCGTATGGGGTCCTTAGCGAGACACTAAGTACAATGTGGTTATCCACGTAGTTTGTGAATGCTTGCCAATTTGTACGTTGATTAGTCAAGGTAGGCGGTTGTTCTTTCTTTATGAGGGTTTTGCTCATTGTCAAGATAATTGGAGAATAATCTGAACTGAAATCAAAGCTTTCTGCAACTTTTAAATAGTTTCGGGAAATACCTTTCATTACACAGAAGTCCACGACATCAGGTATTTTTGCAGTGTCCGTGGGCCAGTAAGTCGGTCTACCGGTTGACTGAAAATCGCAACCGAGTTTCATGGCAACTTTAAACAGTGTTCTACCCTTTTGCGAAATGCATCTTGATCCCTAAAAGGTGTGCTTTGCGTTAAATTCGCCACCAATTATGAAATTTGGGCCACGAATATTTAAGATACTTTCAAACTCGTTTTGATCAATTATACTGCGCGGAGGGCAGTAAATATATGAGACATTAAATGAGTAATTTTTACTCGAACCGTTCTTAATTGAATTGTATAGGATTCTATATTTGCTTCAACCAAATGTTCAATACTATCTCGTATAAACAAGGATGATCCGCCTCTTGACCTTTCTGGCGGGTGGTAAGCGTGATAACCGTAATAACCTTTTAAATTTATACGGGATTGCCTCGATCAAACAAATATCAATATCTTTTTCCTGAATATATAGTTCCAGTTCGTCAAGCTTTTGCAATAGACCGTTTGCATTCCAATTTAATATTTTAAGGGACTTATTCATATTACAGGACGCTTTTTGTTAATCTTGTTTTCGAGATTGACTAGTCTCTCGAAAATAAGTTTGTTCGTCTTAGTTTGCTCTTCAAGTTTCTCGAGGATAACCGAAAAGACATGCGATACCGGATCTGACGGTTTATCTACATTATCACTAGCGGTTGTTACCATTTGGGCGAACGTTTTCACTCCGACTTGCGACGATCTTTCTTTGATCCCTTAAGATCTTCTACTTAATGATGCTGTAGTTTGCGTCTGTGCTTTTATATCAGGATCCTTTCGAGTGACCATTTGTTTCTTTCCGACGTTTGCAACATTCTTCGGGTTTGTCGTTGGGTGGCTTTTACTTTATCTCGCCTTTTTTTAATTTCCTTTGCTACTTCGCAGCCACGGTAATTAGCCGGGTGCTTCCCTTTGCAGTTAACACAAGTAGCTGGAGACCCTTTATTTGCCTTGCAGTCTGCCGCAGATGTTCTCCCGCACATTTGACACATCGCGGATTTTTCTGTCAGTACGCTTGGGTGTGGTTGAACCCCTTACAGCGTTTACACTGAGGAATCAATTTCGAGTTTCTACGTAACGTCTCGATCTTGACTACCATATTAAGAATAGTTTTTATGCTATAAATTTTTTCCAGAGTTTCACTTTTATCAAAGGTTAGCATAAAAAGAGGTAAGCCGCGAAGTATTGTATTCCATCTGTTCTTTCGTTTTGGACTGTAAGTTGGTAGCGTCTACAATTTTAAAGCCCTTATTTTTTTTTCAGTACGCATTTTTCTGTCAGTACGCTTGGGTGTGGTTGAACCCCTTACAGCGTTTACACTGAGGAATCAATTTCGAGTTTCTACGTAACGTCTCGATCTTGACTACCATATTAAGAATAGTTTTTATGCTATAAATTTTTTCCAGAGTTTCACTTTTATCAAAGGTTAGCATAAAAAGAGGTAAGCCGCGAAGTATTGTATTCCATCTGTTCTTTCGTTTTGGACTGTAAGTTGGTAGCGTCTACAATTTTAAAGCCCTTATTTTTTAACGACATCTTCTTTTGGACAAGAGGCGTGAAGTCCCCTAGCTACGACTCGAATAGGTCTTTCTATTTTACTCTCATAGGTGTACCATTGAATTTTTTCTGTGTTGAGTCTCTTGGAAAGTACCCTATAGCTGTCTGAGTCCTTGACGTTTATCTTCCACGCACTGTTGTTGCGCGACGTCACTTTGAACTCAGTTCGTAACGCTGACTTTAGAATAGAATACAGCTTATTGTATTCCGTAATTCCAATTACATTAATAGGCGGCGGTAATCGCTCTTTTGATGGCATAGCTCCTTTATTGGTTGTAGCACTTGTGTTATCAGTGACTTTATTTTCCGGCTGAGGAATGACTTCGGGTGAAGAACCGGCTTTTCGTTTTTTACCAGGTCGCTTCTTTATCATCCAATCGGTTTCATGACTTAATTCTTCCTCGTCAGTAATGTATTCCACGTTTTTCATTTGATTCGAACTTAAACTTGAGTTACATTCAGTAAGTTCGATTTTTCCTGTTTCAAGTTTGTTAAGTTCATCTTTAAGTTCTTTGCAGAGAGTTTCCATAGCACTTAGACTGGACCGTAGCTCCGCTTTTTCATCTTCGAGACAGAGCCTGACTCCGAAGAGTGTGGATTTTCCAGTACGACTGGCATTCCACCTGGGGTAATAAATCCTCGGTTATTATTCATTGCATTATTGCTATTTTTTGTTGGTTGGACAAACGATGGCTTTTAGTCGCCTTTTACGACAGCCTTACCCCGGATAAATTTTAACCCCTACCCGGAGGGGAGATGCCCGTTATCTGACATCCAAATGACTTACAGCCTTATTATGATTGTCAATTGGTTGATAATCAATCATCAATAATATCGATATTTCGATCGGCGATTGATCAGTTTTATACCATTGTGAATGGTTGCAATGGTTTAAGGGAAATATGACGTTTCCTGTGAGGATTTTGTTGTCTTGTCGAATGTAGTTCATGGGGCAAGTGAATTTGAACTCTTATCTTTAAAACTAAATGCTTTATTTATGTGTAATTTTGAGATTACATTAATCTGGTGATGAAATTTAATGTGACTATTTTAATTAAAATGGAACTTGTGGCAGAGTTTAGTTTGAAATCGCCGTTCGTGAATCCTTGTTTGTGTTATATGTGCTGTATACTTTATTTAACCCTTCTGTTCTGTTAGAAAAAAGTTACTCATATTGACGACTTGAAGTACTTCCTGCGGAATTTTTTGTCTCTACCGAGGACTATAGAACTCTGACAGTTCAACGGCGGGAAGAAATTTATATTGAAACTTGAAATTTGGTAGAGAAATAAATTTGTAAAAGCTAACATAAAATTGTTAGTTTCAAATACAATTTACTATGGCATGTCGAGTAAAAATATGTTGCTTTTGGTATTGTTGGTTGTGAAGTGTTTAGAAGTGATAAGTTATACACAATTGTGCCTTGAAAAATGCAAGAAAAACACGTGTGTTCGAGGAAATTTATATGTTTTTCATGTTCAATTGAATTTTAAGTGACTAGTACATAATGCAAACGGTGTTTGTTGATCAATTAAATAAACAAACGCTGGATTAAAGAAGAAAAAACAACAATTTCTTCTTGTCACAAGTCCAATTTTCACATTTTCTAAAGCGCTATTATACTTGAACTGTCTCTTTTAATCACTTGACAACCACTTACATCCAGACTTAGGTATATGCCTTCGACATTAAAATATTCACTGTAGTTAAAAACATTAATTTTCTAATAGATAATATCGCTTTAAATCACGACCAAATTGAAAGATTCTATGGAAATTTGTTCCTGCTTACGATCTGTCAGAATTCTTTAGACTTTGGCAGGGACAAAAAATGCCGCTACGTGGTGCTGTGCCTCAATGACTTCTCGTCAATTACGTCTTGGGTCATAAAATGACCCAAAACTATTTTTGTGTTTATAATAATAATATAATAATAGCGGCGCTACAGTCCGAGGTGGACCTGGGCCTAGCTTCTCAGCAACCACTCGTGTTGTGCGTGCTATTGTTCCGTCACGAGCGGAGGGGACCTACAGTTTAATGCCAACTCCGAACGGTGAGATTGAGAAGCTTTTTCTATACAGTTATACTCTTTGAGCATTGTCAGTGATTCGAAAGAGGTGGAGCCGTGAAAAAATGTCCTCTTCTACTTCATAATCTTCATCGCCACTAGCACTATCCTCATCTTGAAATCCGTCATAAATTTCATCTTTATTACCTTCCAGTAACGCAGTTATCTGAATTTAATTCAAGTGTACCTTTGTAGATTGGATTTTTATGTAAGAGGGTATTACCGATATATGTATAAATATAGAAACATAATTATATACCACTTACTGGAACATGTTCGATATTTTCATCAGCCATGTTATATATTTTATATGTATTTTTTTGCATAAAGTAAAGACACTAAAGACTTATATCTAAAGAAACAGAAAAACACTATAATGTTTAAAAAATACATTTCACGCTGGAAAAAGAACAATAGCCTACTTTTGTTAACCGTTGCTCGTTGGGTCATAAAGTGACCCGAAACGTAACATGTGTATACACTTACCTAAAGTCATGCCTGGAAAATAAATTTTGAATAACTTAATACAGGTACCAAAAATTCTTTACAATTTGTGCACTGAGTAGGAAGGATTTGAAAAAAAAATTTACTCAAAACCAAAATATTTCAAGCTGAAATCATTTTGGGTCATAAAATAACCCCAACAGAACAGAAGGGTTAATGCTATTAAATTTCCAATAATTTTCCTTTGAATATATACGGGGAATCCTCAAAGTTCTAATTTCGAAATTGGACGTTTTCTACTGTAAAACGGCGGATATAGAAATGGACTTAACCTGCAGTGTACGCTCCTACAATTGCAGTGGATCTAAAGTAAAATGTCTTCATTTTTAAAATAGCTTCAGCTAAATAAGTTTTTATTTGTTTGAGTATGTACCAAAACCAATTGTATCAAATACATTTTTCAATAAAAAACACGAAATTGTTCGGCCTTTAAGCCCAAATCGCAACAGCGCGTTCGGTCGGTCGGACTTTGACAGGGATTGGTACGCGTTTTATCGAATTTACGAGAATCTTATGTCAAAGCACGAGCACTCAGTTTTCCAAATCGAAATAGAACTCGCGCGTTTGTCAAATAAAATATATTTTTCGAAGCTATCCACTTTCTAAAATACATTACAAGAAAAAAAATGCAATTAGTATAGATAAAATCCCTCCAAAAAATTATTTGCTTACACAAATAATTGCCTTTGCCCGCCAAAAGTGAAAACACAAATGAAGAAAAATAAATGTTTTTTTTCTGTCAAAAAGCCCAAACTTTCTGTTCGGACTTATGATATTACGGTCTGTAAAATGTCAACGCTATTCCGACTTGATTAATGATTTACGTGTATTCTGCAGAAAATGTCAAAGCCCGACCACACGAACGCGCTGTTGCGATTTGGGTATTAATCAACCACGAATTTGCAGTTGGTGAAATAGTTGATGGCAGTCAATGGTTTTATCAACCATGGTATCAATAATAAGCAATAACAGTAGGTGTTGAAATGCCTATGTATCACTAAAATTGATAATTGACAAACGTAATATGGATGCCCTTAAATAATTGATAAGTATCAATCATCTATCAATACGAAATTGACAATCGTAATAAGGCTTTTAGAAGCTCTGATTCCAGGTCATTTTACCATCGAAGTGGTATTAAATGCAGTTCCAGAACCATCTTTAACAGTCAAAACGTTTACATCATTGGGTACCGTGCCACCCTCCGACGAGTGCACATGCATTTTTTCCGTGCCTAACACGCTCGCAAAATTAAAAACTTAAAAAAAAATTTAAATTGAAATAATAATTCCGCGGACAATTTCACCTCAACACCCAAGTAAAAAGTAAAAAAAACAATAAATAAAAAAATGTATTAAAGTGCAGTGTAGTGATTCGGATCGAGTGCGCCCGGTCCGCTTCCTCTCGTCCCTTTCCACCACAAGCCACGGCAACGAATTCTCGGTCGCAACTCCCGTTTGATTTTTTCAGGCGGGTGGGTGCAATGACTGAGAGTGCGTAGCTTCTGACGTAGCGGAATCGAAGGTGTAAATTGTTGGTGGACCAACTATAATCGGTGTATGGGTATAACACCTACATCGATTTGACGTTGGGAACCTACTTAAAATTTGCACTTCTCAATTCTGCTTTACCATCTAATGCAACGTCGGAGTTGGCTCTTTTGGTGTCTGTTTTTGTTTTATTGAAATGGGAAATTTTCGGGTTGACGTGAGCAACGTTCGTGGTTTAAGAGCGAATCTCTTTGCTGTGTACGTCCACCTTTCTCGATATAAACCAGCTGCCTTGGCACTGAGTGAAATACAGGTAGGTGAGAATACCGATTTATGATGTAGCTTACCAACTTCAACCACAATGGCCTCTGTTCCAATCAGGAATTTAATTTTCTGTGGTTAAAAATCCATGTTCGTAAGCATATAATTCACTACTGTTTCAGGTATAGAAGTCCAAACCTGGATAGCAATTCAACTTTCAATGAGTTTGATATGTTATCCGATTCCATCACAAGAATTGTATCCCTGTATCCTCATACTGAAATTGCCATTGCGGGCAATTTCAATGCACACAATTCTACTTGGCTTCGACATTTAGGCCAGCCAACACGCTAAGGACGGTATGTTGAGATCTTCGCTGAGGTAAATAATCTGACCCAGCTTGTAAATGAGCCTACACCAACACAATTCTACTTGGCTTCGACATTTAGGCCAGCCAACACGCTAAGGACGGTATGTTGAGATCTTCGCTGAGGTAAATAATCTGACCCAGCTTGTAAATGAGCCTACACCAATACCTGACATTGCAGATCATTCCGCTAACACCCTGGACCTGTTTCTCACCTCTCATCCTGATAAATATTTTATTGACATTTTGTCGCCTCCAGGCTCGTCTGACTACAGTGTCGTATCAGCTAATTTCTCGTATTCAGTCCACACAGTTTCCTGTTTCAAGTTTGTTAAGTTCATCTTTAAGTTCTTTGCAGAGAGTTTCCATAGCACTTAGACTGGACCGTAGCTCCGCTTTTTCATCTTCGAGACAGAGCCTGACTCCGAAGAGTGTGGATTTTCCAGTACGACTGGCATTCCACCTGGGGTAATAAATCCTCGGTTATTATTCATTGCATTATTGCTATTTTTTGTTGGTTGGACAAACGATGGCTTTTAGTCGCCTTTTACGACAGCCTTACCCCGGATAAATTTTAACCCCTACCCGGAGGGGAGATGCCCGTTATCTGACATCCAAATGACTTACAGCCTTATTATGATTGTCAATTGGTTGATAATCAATCATCAATAATATCGATATTTCGATCGGCGATTGATCAGTTTTATACCATTGTGAATGGTTGCAATGGTTTAAGGGAAATATGACGTTTCCTGTGAGGATTTTGTTGTCTTGTCGAATGTAGTTCATGGGGCAAGTGAATTTGAACTCTTATTTTTAAAACTAAATGCTTTATTTATGTGTAATTTTGAGATTACATTAATCTGGTGATGAAATTTAATGTGACTATTTTAATTAAAATGGAACTTGTGGCAGAGTTTAGTTTGAAATCGCCGTTCGTGAATCCTTGTTTGTGTTATATGTGCTGTATACTTTATTTAACCCTTCTGTTCTGTTAGAAAAAAGTTACTCATATTGACGACTTGAAGTACTTCCTGCGGAATTTTTTGTCTCTACCGAGGACTATAGAACTCTGACAGTTCAACGGCGGGAAGAAATTTATATTGAAACTTGAAATTTGGTAGAGAAATAAATTTGTAAAAGCTAACATAAAATTGTTAGTTTCAAATACAATTTACTATGGCATGTCGAGTAAAAATATGTTGCTTTTGGTATTGTTGGTTGTGAAGTGTTTAGAAGTGATAAGTTATACACAATTGTGCCTTGAAAAATGCAAGAAAAACACGTGTGTTCGAGGAAATTTATATGTTTTTCATGTTCAATTGAATTTTAAGTGACTAGTACATAATGCAAACGGTGTTTGTTGATCAATTAAATAAACAAACGCTGGATTAAAGAAGAAAAAACAACAATTTCTTCTTGTCACAAGTCCAATTTTCACATTTTCTAAAGCGCTATTATACTTGAACTGTCTCTTTTAATCACTTGACAACCACTTACATCCAGACTTAGGTATATGCCTTCGACATTAAAATATTCACTGTAGTTAAAAACATTAATTTTCTAATAGATAATATCGCTTTAAATCACGACCAAATTGAAAGATTCTATGGAAATTTGTTCCTGCTTACGATCTGTCAGAATTCTTTAGACTTTGGCAGGGACAAAAAATGCCGCTACGTGGTGCTGTGCCTCAATGACTTCTCGTCAATTACGTCTTGGGTCATAAAATGACCCAAAACTATTTTTGTGTTTATAATAATAATATAATAATAGCGGCGCTACAGTCCGAGGTGGACCTGGGCCTAGCTTCTCAGCAACCACTCGTGTTGTGCGTGCTATTGTTCCGTCACGAGCGGAGGGGACCTACAGTTTAATGCCAACTCCGAACGGTGAGATTGAGAAGCTTTTTCTATACAGTTATACTCTTTGAGCATTGTCAGTGATTCGAAAGAGGTGGAGCCGTGAAAAAATGTCCTCTTCTACTTCATAATCTTCATCGCCACTAGCACTATCCTCATCTTGAAATCCGTCATAAATTTCATCTTTATTACCTTCCAGTAACGCAGTTATCTGAATTTAATTCAAGTGTACCTTTGTAGATTGGATTTTTATGTAAGAGGGTATTACCGATATATGTATAAATATAGAAACATAATTATATACCACTTACTGGAACATGTTCGATATTTTCATCAGCCATGTTATATATTTTATATGTATTTTTTTGCATAAAGTAAAGACACTAAAGACTTATATCTAAAGAAACAGAAAAACACTATAATGTTTAAAAAATACATTTCACGCTGGAAAAAGAACAATAGCCTACTTTTGTTAACCGTTGCTCGTTGGGTCATAAAGTGACCCGAAACGTAACATGTGTATACACTTACCTAAAGTCATGCCTGGAAAATAAATTTTGAATAACTTAATACAGGTACCAAAAATTCTTTACAATTTGTGCACTGAGTAGGAAGGATTTGAAAAAAAAATTTACTCAAAACCAAAATATTTCAAGCTGAAATCATTTTGGGTCATAAAATAACCCCAACAGAACAGAAGGGTTAATGCTATTAAATTTCCAATAATTTTCCTTTGAATATATACGGGGAATCCTCAAAGTTCTAATTTCGAAATTGGACGTTTTCTACTGTAAAACGGCGGATATAGAAATGGACTTAACCTGCAGTGTACGCTCCTACAATTGCAGTGGATCTAAAGTAAAATGTCTTCATTTTTAAAATAGCTTCAGCTAAATAAGTTTTTATTTGTTTGAGTATGTACCAAAACCAATTGTATCAAATACATTTTTCAATAAAAAACACGAAATTGTTCGGCCTTTAAGCCCAAATCGCAACAGCGCGTTCGGTCGGTCGGACTTTGACAGGGATTGGTACGCGTTTTATCGAATTTACGAGAATCTTATGTCAAAGCACGAGCACTCAGTTTTCCAAATCGAAATAGAACTCGCGCGTTTGTCAAATAAAATATATTTTTCGAAGCTATCCACTTTCTAAAATACATTACAAGAAAAAAAATGCAATTAGTATAGATAAAATCCCTCCAAAAAATTATTTGCTTACACAAATAATTGCCTTTGCCCGCCAAAAGTGAAAACACAAATGAAGAAAAATAAATGTTTTTTTTCTGTCAAAAAGCCCAAACTTTCTGTTCGGACTTATGATATTACGGTCTGTAAAATGTCAACGCTATTCCGACTTGATTAATGATTTACGTGTATTCTGCAGAAAATGTCAAAGCCCGACCACACGAACGCGCTGTTGCGATTTGGGTATTAATCAACCACGAATTTGCAGTTGGTGAAATAGTTGATGGCAGTCAATGGTTTTATCAACCATGGTATCAATAATAAGCAATAACAGTAGGTGTTGAAATGCCTATGTATCACTAAAATTGATAATTGACAAACGTAATATGGATGCCCTTAAATAATTGATAAGTATCAATCATCTATCAATACGAAATTGACAATCGTAATAAGGCTTTTAGAAGCTCTGATTCCAGGTCATTTTACCATCGAAGTGGTATTAAATGCAGTTCCAGAACCATCTTTAACAGTCAAAACGTTTACATCATTGGGTACCGTGCCACCCTCCGACGAGTGCACATGCATTTTTTCCGTGCCTAACACGCTCGCAAAATTAAAAACTTAAAAAAAAATTTAAATTGAAATAATAATTCCGCGGACAATTTCACCTCAACACCCAAGTAAAAAGTAAAAAAAACAATAAATAAAAAAATGTATTAAAGTGCAGTGTAGTGATTCGGATCGAGTGCGCCCGGTCCGCTTCCTCTCGTCCCTTTCCACCACAAGCCACGGCAACGAATTCTCGGTCGCAACTCCCGTTTGATTTTTTCAGGCGGGTGGGTGCAATGACTGAGAGTGCGTAGCTTCTGACGTAGCGGAATCGAAGGTGTAAATTGTTGGTGGACCAACTATAATCGGTGTATGGGTATAACACCTACATCGATTTGACGTTGGGAACCTACTTAAAATTTGCACTTCTCAATTCTGCTTTACCATCTAATGCAACGTCGGAGTTGGCTCTTTTGGTGTCTGTTTTTGTTTTATTGAAATGGGAAATTTTCGGGTTGACGTGAGCAACGTTCGTGGTTTAAGAGCGAATCTCTTTGCTGTGTACGTCCACCTTTCTCGATATAAACCAGCTGCCTTGGCACTGAGTGAAATACAGGTAGGTGAGAATACCGATTTATGATGTAGCTTACCAACTTCAACCACAATGGCCTCTGTTCCAATCAGGAATTTAATTTTCTGTGGTTAAAAATCCATGTTCGTAAGCATATAATTCACTACTGTTTCAGGTATAGAAGTCCAAACCTGGATAGCAATTCAACTTTCAATGAGTTTGATATGTTATCCGATTCCATCACAAGAATTGTATCCCTGTATCCTCATACTGAAATTGCCATTGCGGGCAATTTCAATGCACACAATTCTACTTGGCTTCGACATTTAGGCCAGCCAACACGCTAAGGACGGTATGTTGAGATCTTCGCTGAGGTAAATAATCTGACCCAGCTTGTAAATGAGCCTACACCAACACAATTCTACTTGGCTTCGACATTTAGGCCAGCCAACACGCTAAGGACGGTATGTTGAGATCTTCGCTGAGGTAAATAATCTGACCCAGCTTGTAAATGAGCCTACACCAATACCTGACATTGCAGATCATTCCGCTAACACCCTGGACCTGTTTCTCACCTCTCATCCTGATAAATATTTTATTGACATTTTGTCGCCTCCAGGCTCGTCTGACTACAGTGTCGTATCAGCTAATTTCTCGTATTCAGTCCACACAGTTAGAGAACAAATTCCTAAGAGAACAGTATGGCTATACGAGAAAGCCAATTGGAGCGGCCTTTACGACGAATTTTAACTGGTCACTATGTTTCCTCGATAGTGACGTGGATGCCGCTGCTGATACGATCACGAACATCTTTCTACTGGGTATGAGATCCTTCATTCCTCACAGAGTGAAGAGTATCAAACCCAAAGCAAATGCGTGGTACGAATCGAGCTGCAAAGAGGCTATCAGGTTGAGGAAAACCGGAAAAAGTTTAAACGGGCCAGAAATTACTGCAATGCACTAATAAGACGTGTGAAATTCTCCTATAACCAAAAATTGAGGCAAAAAATCCTACAATGTCCCAAAGGTAGCAAAAACGTTTGGTCAGTTCTTAAAAATATAAGGAATTCAGCTTCATCTTCAATTTCCACTCTCATTTGCAATGACATTCCAGCTGTTAGCTCTTCAGACAAGGTCAATTAATGAAAATTATGTATCATAGTACAGTATGCAATAAAACAAGAAACTGTTTGTATTCTCTGACTGACCGAAATAAATCTTTTCAACTATTATACTCAAACCGCAACAGCACGTTCGCGCGGTCGGTTTTTGACATTTTCTGTAGAATACACGTAAATCATTAGTCAAGTCGGAATAGCGCTGGGCGTTGATATTTCTTCTTCTTCTTCTTCTTCTTCTTCTTAGGGCGCTACAGTCCGAGGTGGACCTGGGCCTCACTCAACATGCCTCTCCAGCCAGCACGATCTTTCGCCAGCTGTCTCCAGTTTCGCACACCAAGCCGGCAGAGGTCCCCCTCGACTTGTGTGCGCCACCTTGTTCGTGGACGTCCTCTGTACCGATGTCCCACAGGCTCAGAGTCGAAGACTCTTCGGGCCGGAGCTAAGTTGTCCATACGCTCTACATGGCCTAGCCATCTTAGGCGTTGGATCCGTAGACGCCTGGCTAGACTCATGTCGCTGTACAGCCCATACAGTTCGTGGTTGAATCTTCTCCTCCAAATGCCATCAACGCAAACAGGACCAAAGATCGCGCGCAGAACTTTTCTCTCTAAAAGACCAAGAGACTGTTCATCCGCTTGGGATATTGTCCATGCCTCTGCGCCGTACAGCAGGACTGGAATAATCAAGATCTTATACAAATTCAACTTGGTCTTCCGAGAGAGGGCTCTACTACTCAATTGCCTTTTGAGCCCATAAAAACAGCGGTTGGCAAGAGTAATTCTGCGTTTGATCTCGGTACTGATGTTGTTTGTACTGTTGATATTTCACAGACCGCAATATCGTAAGTCCGAGCAGAAAGTTTGGAATAGAGCTACTCTCTACTCATTGGGGCTTTTTGACAAAAAAAAAACAATTGTTTTTATTCATTTGTGTTTTTACTTTTGGGGGACAAAGGCAATTATTTGTATAAGGAATTTTTTGTAATGATTTTATTCATACTAATTGCATATTTTTCCTTGTATGTATTTTAAAAAATGAATAGCTTCGAGGAATATATTTTACTTGTCAAACGCGCGAGTTCTGTTTCGATTTGGAAAACTGAGGGCTCGTGCTTTGACATAAGATTCTCGTAAATTCGATAAAACACTTATCAATGACTGTTATAGTACGTTTGCACCGCACCCAAATTCAGCATTTTAGGAAAAAAATTTCAGAATCCAATTTAGCGTTCGCACTGCAACTTCAGCATTTCAAATGACAGCTAGTGCTAGAATTGATTATTGATATTTTTTTCCTGATTGGAAATCAGAAGTGGATGAACCATTTAGCTTATTATATTAATTTAAATGCTAATTCAGACATATATATATATATTCCCTTTTTATTATTTTTATTGCAATGATCGCTTGAAATGATTTATTGTTTTGTTGACAGCTGTTTTTCTGTTTATTATACCGGGCTTTATGTCATTGTATGAACTGCCGAATGCTGCTGAATTTGTAAAGAGGATTGTTCGATTTGACGAACTTACAAATGCAGCGACGAAACTCAGCATTTCGCTGAAATACAACATTCCAGAATACGGGAAATGTATGGCGAAATGCAATGCATTTGGGCTGAAATGCACAAACTAGCCGAAATGCTGAATTTGGGTGCGGTGAAATCGTACTATTAGAGTCCCAGTGCCCGAACGCGCTGTTGCGATTTGGGCTTTAACATCATTAAATATGACATTTAAAATATATTTTTGTTTCCTTTTCCATCATCGGCCTGCGACCATTAGCGTTCAGTATAACACTGACTAGAAGCTTCACATCAGTAACGTCACAGCGGCAAATTTGAGAAGCATTCTTATTCTTGTTAAGAATTTTGAAATTGTTAATTTTTAAAAAATTACATCTTAAAAATTCTTTGACGTTAGCCAAAAAGGGCTTAAGTCAAAAAGCATTTTAGGTTTTTGACTGGATTTAATTAACTTTTTTTTCGATTAGTACAACTTAATTTCAGAGCTTATTTGTCATAATTTCTTTTTTTCTAACACATTTAGTCCCGATTTGCGAATAATTAATCCATTTTCAATTTGGTTTTACGAAAAACTGCAATTTCCGATTTAAGACCTTTTTGCCTAACGTCAATGAATTATAATTTCAGTGTCAACCAAAACCGTCCATAACATAGAACCCAGTACCCACAAGTGTATCAAATTAACAGTGTATTATGTTGTTTCATTGTAGAAAAATTATACATTTCTAAATTTTATAATTATAAATAAATAAATACACCGAAGTGTGCATACCAGATGATTCAAATTAAATCATTATAAAACAAACAATTGCATCCAGAATTTAAAAGTTCGAGCCACAATGAATGTTTACCTATCTTTCAAAATACTTTGTGGCGACCTCACTCCACAACTCTTGACGTATGTACTGTGGCATCCTCATAAAGCGACTTCTAACAACAGAAGTTAAGCTTCCTGTATGAGGACCATTGATGACGCCACAGACATTGCAACAGTCAAGATCCCAGCAAAATGCAACGCATTCGTTGTCAGTCGCGTTCCTCACTTCATTCTGTGCAGTTTGTATATAATAATTTAATTAATTTCCATTGTGTAAAATTCCTTTGTCTATCCATTGTAATTTCCTGATAACGCAGTGTACATAAACATTAGCCATTTCTTGTTAAACAAATTCAATAAAACCAGCTGACATTTAAACCTAATACTTCAACCCCAAGTGTTTTCTTTAACTATGACGTAGCTAAAACCTCTTCACATATCAATTTCTAACAAATACAAATAATATGTTATACTAGCGCTAACTTGCGCTACGTCGCTGATTCGCCCTAAACACACTTTTTCGAAACGACGTACCTACACCGTTTAACTAGACATAATAATGGCTCAACGTGACGTAACATTTGATTTTTTTGCCGTGTCGTAGCATCTGTCAAATAAAACAAGTTAAATAATTTTTGTTTACAAAAACTTCACAAAACAATAACAAATGGACCAATCTGATCTTGAATTAATAAGGGGTGTTCGCGCTACACCCGCATTATTTAATCCTATGGATGCTGACTTTAAATTTGCTCACCGAAAGGAAAAGATTTGGGGCGAATTAGCTGCATATCTTGGTATTAACAGTAAGTAATTTTATTGTCCTTGACTGCAGTAAGCGTACATATATTTATTTTGGATAGTATGTGATGCCCGACGACGATGGACCTGCTTACGTGATAGATACTCCAGAGGATTGAAAATACGACGCTTAAATCCCAAAGCTGATTATAGCGAGGACGAGTTTTTTAAGGAAATGGATTTTCTTCGCCCTTTTGTGCGAAAACGAAAGTAAAAACTATTTAACATTTAACTTACCTGTTTAATGCTATGTATATTGTATTTTTTTTATATCAGAGAACGGCGTTCAATTGTCTGCAAAATAAAATCCAATGCCATTTGGGACGGAAAGATTGAGAAGCAAAACTTTGATACCACCGACAGTTATTCAAATAAATTGGAGACGACTATTTATACAACAGAGGACGTAAATGTAGATGAAATGTATCAGGAATATGAAGACGAAAAATCAAATGCAACAATAAAAGTTATGGATTCCCGAAATGAATTGGCCGAAGGTGAACCGACAGTGTCTGAAGATAGTTATGAAGACTGCAGGGTTCAATGCTCTTCTGTAAATAGCCCATTAAATAACATTGCTCAAAGTTGTGACGTTGTGACAATGGAAGGCGATCGGTTCCCTGGGTCGAATAGAGGAAATAAAATAGTCTCTAGCAGCGAAACTGAAGACGATTTCTTTTGTAAAAGTATTTGTGCGTACTTGCGGCAATTGTCTCGCGTACATAAAATAAAGGCTAAAGTTGAAATGTTTCAGATTCTTGAAAAATATATCGAAATTGAGGAATCCTAAAACCTATATTAGGAATAGTACGCAGATACATTCATGCGTACATACATATGTATAAATCATTTTATTAGATTAATAAAACTAGTGAATGTAATTTTATGCTGGCTATTTGAAAAAGTTCAAAGCAAATACAGCTTTGCCAATGATTTAATATTTTTGACCCTTTCATTGAAAGGTATTAATTGGATTCACACAACTACAAATCAATCAAAGCCAATATTTTTATTACTCTCTATTCTGTGATATGACACAATACAAGGTACGTTGGGTATTAAAGCCAAATCGCATCAGCGCTTTTGACGGGTATATTTTTTTTGTGAAAGGAAGTAAATATGTGATTTATTTGAATACACTTTTTATTAAACTTTACCGTTTTAATACTTTTCTTAGATTACATAAAATTCTAGTTCTCACAACAGCCACGGTCTTTAATGTCTTGTTTCCGTTCCCATTGTCAGATCGATATCGCTGACGTTGTGAGCAGACGTTTTTCTAGGAGCCTTTCATATCTTGCCTACGTTCCCAGCGCGAAACCAGAGCCGGCGTTCTTAACAGAAGGATAACACTATATATTTATATATTTTTGATAACCGCCGGTGCTTCGGTTCTGGCATATATAAACTCTTCCACGGTCAGAAAATTAACTCCCGATTTCTTATGTTACAATCGCCCATGTTCTGCATTCCACTTTTTATGAATTCGAGCTGTTAAAGTGAAAATTCGGGTTCTGCAATCCGATCGAAATGGTGGTGGTGAATTTGAATTTCGAAAGTGAAAATCGGTGTTCTGCAATTCGATTTACTCGTGGTTTTACTCGAATTGAATTCACTGCTAAGCTCCGCTGTGAATTTGCAGTGAAATTGGATAAAATACGTGAACTATTCAGGTTTTTCATTTTCTTTTTACTGATTTTATTTTTTATTTTAGGGGAACACACAAAAATTCAAGGGGGTATTTTAGTATTTTTGTGAAATTTATGGAGGCAAATCCCGATTTGTAAGGAACTCTTCATTCTGCCATTCTTATATGAAACTATTGAATAAAATTGCTTTCCTGGAAAAATATAAAAACTGCAAGCTGGTGGTTCTATTTCTCTCAAGATGTACAAGGAGGTTCATTTTGTATGCCAAACCCTTGTTTAGAAATGAAAAAGATGATTCAAATGATCTAAAGGAAGATCTATTTTTCTCTGAGGATTCTCTTTTCATTTTACTTTGCAATACGAAAAAGTATTCAAAACAACAACCAATTGCCTGTCAAAACAACGAAAACTAAGCCAAAACAAAAACCATTTGCCTGCCGAAGCCGAGGCAACAACGTTTGTCTTTTTCGAAAGTGAATTCGAAAAATTCGAAATCAATCGAAATGCAGAACATGGAAATTCACTTCGGGTGAAATGGAAATGCGATTTCAAATTCATTTCACTCGAAATGCAGAACATGGGCGATTGTTAAACTTTATTATAAAAACTAAAAAGCACAAAAGGAAATAAGAAATAAGGAAAAGGAAAAAGGACGCCTATGCAGTTTTAAAAACAGAACTTATAAAACGCCTCAGTTCTTCGCAGGAAGAAAAGACCCGACGTTTGATTAGCTCGTCTTCCAAGTAGTATGCAACCAATTCTTGCTACTCACAAAGATCTGAGTGTGGAAAAGCTGGCTGATTTAGCGGATTCTATTGCTGACATTACGACAAACCGTCCAGGGATATCTGAAGCTACGACCGTTGATTCGCTGTCATCACAGTTTAAATTGCTTGCGAAAACCTTACGTCATGAGATAGCAGTCATTCATCAGGAATTTTTGCAGAAGAATCACAGTCAGCGCGGAAGATCTCGTTCTCGAGGACGTTCTCAATCCCGTGTACGCAGTCAACCAGAGGGTCTCTGTTGGTATCATTGGAGATGATATGATAACGAATAAGGCATTCGTTACAAGCGGTAGTTAGCGAATGCCATACAAATTCTCGCCGCATTTTTGTTACTGACCGCGATACCAAAATTCAATATCTCATCGACACTGGAGCTGACTTGTGCGTTTATCCTCATTCGTATCTTCAGGGGCTTATACAAAAATCGAACTACGAACTGGCTGTAGCAAATGGAACAACAATCATGACTTATGGGGCAACTACACTAACGCTCAATTTTGGATTGCGCCGAGATTTTAGTTGGAGATTCGTTGTGGCTGATGTATCTAAACCAATCATTGGCGTAGATTTGCTAGCATTCTACGATCTTCTTGTAGATGTCAGGAATCAAAAACTCATTGACGCCAGGACGCAACTTACAGTTCAAGGGAAAGCGGTTACATTTGAAGTATCAAGCATCAAAGTTGTCACTGGATCAACACCTTATCATGAACTACTAGCAACTTTTCCAGATATTACTCGACCTAAAGGACACGTGGCAGAGACGCCAAAACATCAAACGCAACACCACATCAAGACGACACCTGGTCCTCCAGTAACCCAGAAGCCACGAAGGTTAGCCCCGGAGAAACTTAAGGCAGCAAAGGAGTTCGAAGCAATGTTGAAGGTCGAAACGGCTAGACCGTCGCAAAGTTGTTGGTCTTCACCACTCCACATGGTACCCAAAAAGGATAACGAGTGGCGGCCATGCGGAGACTATCGTGCATTGAATTCCAAGACGGAGCCAGATCGATATCCTGTACGTCACCTGCAAGATTTTGCTCAGTCATTGTCGGGTAAGAACGTTTTTTCTACCATTGATCTTGTAAAAGCATTTAACCAGATACCGGTAACTGTGGGCGATATACCCAAGACAGCTATTTCAACGCCATTTGGAATGTTTGAGTTTCCGTATATGACTTTTGGTCTTAGAAATGCGGCTCAAACATTTCAACGATTTATAGACGAGGTAATAAGAGGCCTGGATTTTTGTTACGCGTATATTGATGACATCCTCGTAGCATCATCATCCACGGAGGACCATTTACGTCATCTCGAAGTAACTTTTACCCGCCTACGGAACTATGGCGTTACAATTAATTCTGCAAAATGCGTTTTTGGCCAATCGTCAGTTAAATTCCTTGGTTATCTCGTTAGCAGCAAAGGTACATAACCACTACCAGCTAAGGTTGAAGCCATCCGCTCATTTCCACGTCCAGACACCGTTAAGAAGCTCTGCCAATTCTTGGGCATGCTGAATTTTTATAGGAGCTTTATTCCTAAAGCCGCATTGACACAAGCCCCATTGCATGATCTTCTGCAAGACAATGAAAAAGGAAAAGCACCGGTGAAGTGGACATCAGAAGCAGAAGCCGCCTTTGACACCTGTAAAGAGAGTTTGGCTCAAGCAGTATTGTTGGCACATCCAAAAATTAACGCGAAACTGGCAATATTTTGTGATGCTTCAAATTTTACTATAGGAGCAGCACTCCAGCAGTGGATCGATTCAGCGTGGGAACTACTAGCATTTTTTTCAAGAAAACTGAGTCCTACAGAGAAGAAATGCGCAGCTTATGACCGAGAGCTTCTTGCCATTTATGAAGCCATCAAACATTTTCGTTTTATGGTGGAAGCAAGGACGTTTGCCATCTTTACTGATCATAAGCCTATAATGTACGAGTTTCGTAAGAAGGAACATCAATCCACAGCTCGTCAATTTCGTTACTTGGATATACGCCCATATCTGGAGAAGACAACATTGTTGCTGATGCCTTCTCCAGAATTGAAGAAGTCAATGAGGTGCTTGACCTACCTTCACTTGCTGATGCGCAGAAGACCGACACAGAACTTTCCCAAATATGGGAGTCAACAATATCGTCTTTGCAAATTAAGCTAATAAGGATGCCCGAAGCGAATATTTCATTGTACTGTGATGTATCTACAACTACAGCCCGACCGTTTGTTCCGATGAAATTTCGACGCATAGTGTTCAAGACCATTCACGGATTATCTCATCCTGGTGTAAGGTGTACAACCAAGCTTATTATAATAATAATAATGGCGGCGCTACAGTCCGGGGTGGACCTGGACCTAGCTTTTTCAAAAACCAAGCTTATTGCTCAACGATATGTGAGTGAGTGGGCTCGAAGCTGCATCGAATGTCAACGTTCAAAGGTTACTCATCATGTTTCTACCGCACCAGGAACATTCAAGAAGCCGTCGAATAGATTTGAACATGTTCACCTGGACATTGTAGTCATGCCGTTTTCGGAAGGTTATAGATATTGCCTTACCTGCGTTGATCGATTCTCACGTTGGCCGGAGGCCATACCAATCGAGGATCAAGAAGCATCGGCAGTTGCCCGTGCTTTCTACTCACAATGGATATCACGTTTTGTGACTCCGTTAAGAGTCACCACAGACCTGGGACGACAATTTGAGTCGCTATTGTTTAATCAACTTAATCGTTTAACAGGAAATACTCATTTTAGGACCACTGCGTATCATCCCGAGGCCAACGGAATGGTTGAGAGATTCCATCGCCAGCTCAAAAACGCAATCAAGTGCCAGAATAATCACCGATGGACCGACATACTTCCGATGGTAATGCTGGGTGTTCGAGCGGCTTGGAAAGAAGACCTTCAATCAACGACAGCAGAAATGCTCTATGGTGAGCCGCTGCGGCTACCTGGAGAATTCTTATCACCGTCGAATTGTGCAGTTGCAGACCCTTCAACTTTCGTGGAAGAGCTTAGAAAACATGCGCTTGCCTTAAGCTCAACCTACGGTTCTCGTCACGG
Organism: Myathropa florea; assembly: GCA_930367185.1. NCBI lineage: Eukaryota > Metazoa > Arthropoda > Insecta > Diptera > Syrphidae > Myathropa > Myathropa florea. The sequence goes on along the minus strand of OV884002.1, from coordinate 89,496,836 downwards.
ATGTAAGCCAACATTTGTCTTCAAAGATCTTGGCACAACGAGCCACGTATTTGTACGACATGACGCACCAAAAGCGCCTCTCCAGCAGCCCTAGGAAGGTCCGTACGCAGTATTAACAAGGACAGATAAAACCATGGTACTCAACATTAATGGACGTAACATTACAGTCTCAATCGACCGAGTCAAGCCAGTGTACATTTTAGCCGATCAAGACGAGGACACTATACCAGTCAGGTTACACCGAAAAAACACTACTCCAACACCGGAACGAACACCATCGACAGATTCTAGTGCACATTCGCCAGATTCTCAGTTAGATGATCCACGAACACCATCACCCAAGATGTCACGGACAACAAGGTCGGGAAGGCGAGTACACTTTCCTAGTCGATTGTTGGATTAATATCGTTTACACTGGTAGGGGGGTACTGTAGTGGCTTATCACCTACTACATTTGCTAACATATTTCTAAACTATATGGCAAGAGAACCAAAGCACAGTTTGGATATCGATGTGATGTCAGTGTGATGACAGCAACAGTCGGTTAGATAAATTCTAATATCACTTCCAGAGAAAATACCAGAAGGACAACTTGCGACTCCCCGCTGCTCGAAGATATTATAATATATATTGTTTTAAAAGTGAAGATAATTTGTGTTTACGAAACAGGAATAAATTTTATATTTTTGGTTAAATAATCGACACAGTTTTACTTACACTTTACTACAAACTGAATATCCGTGATTATTTAAATACAGTATTGAAAAATTATAAAATAGATAAATGAAGAGTTTGATGGATGTGTATTGTATACATACAAATATTGAATTTAACCGATAACAGAAAAACAACGAAGGTTTTATAAATGGGACAGAAAGTGTAAGCAAATGTGCATATATTTTATTAATATTTGAAGTTTTAGATTTCTGTGCCTATAATTGCGTACAAATGTCACATATTTTGAAACGATTGCTTAACCTAAAACGTATTCATTTGATTAATCAAAATATAAAAAGAAAGGACTGACTACCGAGGTTAAAAACAACATTCACGCATTTAAATAACACTAATAGAATTAAAATCAACTATTAAGCACATCATTTTGTTATGAAATCAGTTATTAAATTGTTCACAAAAACAATTCAAGCAAATGGTTTTTGATGTTCAGTCTTCGTTTAAAGTATTTATTCACACGTGAAATAATTAAAGAGTTTTATTATCTTGCATTATATTTCCAATTTCTCATGAAACTGGATTCAGGTCAGAATTTTAAACAGATTTTTTTTTAAAACAGTACCAATCGTCACATTATTTCTTTTAGACAAACACTGCGAATCTAATCCCTGAATGATTTCAATCGTGGGCAAGTCCATGAATTAATAATATAATAATAATAATGGCGGCGCTACAGTCCGAGGTGGACCTAGGCCTAGCTTCTCAGCAACCACTCGTGTTGTGCGTACTATTGTTCTCTCACGAGTGGACATTTTTTCGTACAGTATCTGTGAATACGTGTGATTTGTTTTGAACAGCTGATTGACTTCCCCTACAAACAAAACATACATTCCTTATCTACATAAATATGGGAAGAAATCTATCAGCGGGTTGGCCATACCCCCACTCCCCTTTTTTTCCAAACGCTATCTCAAATCGTTTGCAATACATTCACCACGAAAAGAAGGGGAAGTTAAACGAAAATGTTAGTGTTCAGTAGGAGCATTAATTTTACATGAATAATTACGACTGGACGGACTATTGGAAGCTATTAATTTTTGGTTATAAATGAATTACAACATTATTATAATTATAGCTTAAATTATTATATTATGAAATATATGGAACATAGGTTTGATATATTTTTTATTTATTTAATTTTCATTGGAAATAATGAAACAATCAGAGTGATAAGAGAAAATGTATAATTATAATTACCGATTTGGTACGGGTGTTTTTAAAAACTTTATTAGGTACTCGGCTCAACACCGCCAGCTTACTGAGTAAACATATTTTCATTTGCCAGTGGCATTAATATTATCATTTTGCAACAGTTTTGATTCCTTCTATGTGTGCATGTGGGAATTGTTTACAAATTGATTTCCCATATTCACGTTCGCACAGTTCTGACCTGATTTCGAATGGGGTATTTGGTTACAAAGGCAACTTGAAAATATCTGCCTTTGGGTACTTTTCGTGATATGTAACCTGTATAAGAGTACTTATTGACGTTGAGCCTGAGAATCAAATAAAATAGTCAATGAAATTTAAATTCATCATTGAAATACTGAAATGACCGAAGTTTCTCCCTGTGATCTTCAAATTTAAGTAAAAAACTGTTCTGTTTTTTCAAAATTTTCCTTTGTTAAACCTTAATATTGAAGTTCTTCTTCTTCTTCTTAGGGCGCTACAGTCCGAGGTGGACCTGGGCCTCACTCAACATGCCTCTCCAGCCAGCACGATCTTTCGCCAGCTGTCTCCAGTTTCGCCCACCAAGCCGGCCGAGGTCCCCCTCGACTTGTGTGCGCCACCTTGTACGTGGACGTCCTCTGTTGCGTTGTCCCACAGGCTCAGAGTCGAAGACTCTTCGGGTCGGAGCTAAGTTGTCCATACGCTCTACATGGCCTAGCCATCTTAGGCGTTGGATCCGTAGACGCCTGGCTAGACTTATGTCGCTGTACAGCCCATACAGTTCGTGGTTGAATCTTCTCCTCCAAATGCCATCAACGCAAACAGGACCAAAGATCGCGCGCAGAACTTTTCTCTCTAAAAGACCAAGAGACTGTTCATCCGCTTGGGATATTGTCCATGCCTCTGCGCCGTACAGCAGGACTGGGATGATCAATGTCTTATACAAAGTCAACTTGGTCTTCCGAGAGAGGGCTCTACTACTCAATTGCCTTTTGAGCCCATAAAAACAGCGGTTGGCAAGAGTTATTCTGCGTTTGATCTCGGTACTGATGTTGTTTGTACTGTTTACCGCGGAGCCGAGGTAGACAAAGTCCTTCACTACCTCAAAGTTATAGCTGCCTATGGTGACGTTCTGGCCAAGTCGTCGATGTTGTGCGTCCTTTCTCGATGACAGCATATACTTTGTTTTGCCCTCGTTTACCGCCAGACCCATTTTAGCCGCTTCCGTTTCAATGCCAGCAAACGCATCATTGACGGCTCGCTGTGTTCCTCCGAACACGTCAATGTCATCCGCGAAAGCTAGCAGTTGAACGGACTTTTGGAAAATCGTGCCTCTTGTGTTGGCCAGTGAGTCTTGCACGATCTTCTCAAGAACGATGTTAACGAAATCAAATGACAGCGCGTCGCCTTGTCTAAAACCTTTTTTGACATTGAAGATCTCGGTGAGTTCGTTACCGACCTTGATGTAGCAGCGAGAGTTCTCCATCGTCATCCCGCTCAGTCTGATGAGTTTGGCAGGAATGTCAAAACTAGACATGGCGCTGTATAGCTCGTCTCTATGCACGCTGTCATATGCGGCCTTGAAATCGACAAATAGATGGTGTGTGTCGATCTGCATTTCCTGGGTCTTCTCCAGGATCTGCCGCAGTGTGAAAATTTGATCGATGGTGGACTTCCCGGGCCTGAAACCACACTGGTAAGGACCTATCAGTTTGTTTACGAATGGTTTCAGGCGTTCACACAAAACGGCAGAGAAGACCTTATAGGCGTTGTTAAGGAGACTTATCCCTCGATAGTTGGCGCAGTCAAAGGGGTCTCCTTTCTTGTGGATCGGGCAAACGATACTGAGATTCCACTCATCAGGCATTCTTTCCTCCGACCATATCTTACAGATGAGCTGGTGCATGCGCCCTACCAGATCACCTCCAGCTGCTTTAAATATTTCAGCTTGCAGACTATCTGCAGCAGCTTTATTAGACTTCAGTCTCGATATCGCTATCTTGACTTCGTCTAGATCAGGGGGACGGTATTCTCTTCTATCATCGTCCGTTGTGTTGAATCAAACATTCTGCCTGACAGCGGTATTTGTGTCCTCATCGCAGTTTAACAGTCTGCAGAAATGATTTTTCCAAATTCTCAGTATCGACTGCGAATCTACTACTAGTTGTCCATTCTCGTCCCGGCAGGCTTCTGTCCGAACTTTATACCCGTTTGACAAAAGTTTTACCCTTTGGTAAAACTTTCGGACATCATTCCTGCCATAACACCTCTCCATCTCCTCGATCGCGCGCTTCTCGTGCTCTTTCTTTTTCTTCCTGAGAAGCCGGTTCTCTTCCCTTCGTTTCTGTTCGTAGAGCTCACGAACAGCTCTCGTGGTTCGATGCAGCGTTGCCCGGTAGGCTTCTTGCTTTGCTGCATGTGCCTGCCTGCACTCGTTGTCAAACCAGGGGTTTTTTCTTGTTGGCGTTTTAAAACCCAGCACATCAGTAGCGGCTTCTCTGATGGCTCTTTGACAACGTTTCCATTCTTCGTCTATTGTTAGTGCAGGCGACGTCGAACTTTCGGAGAGTTTCAGGGAGACTCGATCGGCAAAGTTCCTGGCAGTCTGTTGCGATTGTAGCTTTTCGACGTCAAACTGTGGTTGTCTTCCTCGACTCCGTTGTTCTCTCGATATCCGTGTCCTTACCTTGGCTACAACAAGGAAATGGTCCGAGTCGATGTTGGCGCCTCGGAACGTTCGGACATCAAGAATACTGGAGGAGTGTCTGACGTCGATCGCAACGTGATCAATCTGGTTGACGGTTGAATGATCAGGGGACCGCCAGGTTCCTTTATGGATGTTGAGGTGTGGGAACCGCGTGCTAGCTACAGAGAGGTTTCGCCCCGTAACAAAGTCCACCAGCCTGAGTCCGTTTTTGGACTTTTTCGGTGGTGTCGTGCAGGCTGTGTTTACCGATGACTCTAGCAAAGATGTCCTCTTTATCCAGCTTAGCGTTAAAATCTCCTAGAACGATCTTGGTGTCGTAGCTGGGGCATTGATCGTACGTTCTTTCTAGGAGATCATAGAAGTCATCCTTGCTATCGTCATCTTTGTCCTCCGTTGGGGAGTGGGCGCAGATTAGGCTGATGTTGCCGAATTTAGCCTTGATGCGGATTGTTATGAGGCGCTCGCTTATGTACTTAAAGCCTAAGACTTTTTGCCTAAGTCTGCCTCGAACAACAAATCCACATCCAAATAATCTCTGCCTTCGCTCTCTGTAACAATCGCCGTAGTAGATATCGCAGTTTTTCATCCTCTTTTTGCCCGGCCCATCCCATCGCACTTCCTGGATTGCGGTAACGTCTGCTTTATAGCAGTCTAGGGCCTCCGCGAGTTCATCGGCTGCACGTGGTCTGTTCAGGGACCTCACATTCCACGTGCAGAACCGAAAATCATTGTCCTTTTTTCGTTTGCTAGGGTCGTCAACAATAAATCCGTTCATATCCGAGGCAGTTTGTGTTTGCTGAACTCGATTGTTTTTTACGTGTTGAGGAAGTTAACCCCACGCACAAGCTCCAACTGGGAGGACAGGTCCATGTTTAGCCCCCGGACAAAGGGGTCCGGAAGGATCCGGTGTCGGTAGCCTCTTGCTCTTGTTGGCCCTAAAAGAAGGGCTCATCCGCCGCCATCTCCATTCCAGGGTCCCGACCTTACCATGGAAACCAGGTAGCTCCTGCTGACTGGAGTTGTGGATGCCGCCGTTGGCCAATCAGCTGACCAGCTCCTCCGCCGCCATCCTAAAAAGAGTGATGAGCCCTGGTAGACTCACACTCCCCCCCTCTCTCGTTTGCAGCCGCCCAGACGTCCCACGGGGGTTGGTTACCCCATCTTCTGTCAAGGGTACTCGGCTCCCGGATTTCACCACGGGGAGGTGAGAGTAGGAGTTCGTTAATAGAGGCTAGGTGCAGACGCTTGTGTCTGCATGGTTCGCGTATTAACGCTTCGAAATCCAATATTGAAGTTCAGAACACTTTTTTTTTTAGTTTCTGGACTCCATTGATTTATGTATTTAATTCAGTTTGATTATTTGTTCGTAATAATGCATTAATCTTTCATAAAATCCTTAAAAAATGTTGTATTTCCAACATTTGTACATTTTCCTTTGTTTAGTAATTCAAAGGCAATAATAATATGTATGAATCTATTTAAGTGTATGTAGTTGTGTATACAACTTGTATTTTTAATTTATTTGTACTTTTGCAACCGTGTTTCTTTGATTTTAAGAATTAATTTTTGCTACAGCAGAGAATAAATCCAAGACGTATTAAAAGCAAAATAAACGAATGTTCTTTATTCAGTGGACTTCATGGAACGAGTGAATATAATTTGAAGAAGTAAGAAGGCAAACGTTCAGTGGACTTCATGGAACGAGTGAATACAATTTGAAGAAGTAAGAAGGCAAACGTTACAATATGAAATTCAAGTGAAAAGATGACAGGGATGTTACATTTATGATATTATAGTAAAAAGGTACTGCCACAAGGCGCTGATTGAATTCAGTATCTCTACACGCCTTCCTCAAACAGCGCTCCTTAACAAACTGAAATCCCGATATCCTTCAAACATCGGTAGTGTGCTGGTCCCGGTAGCGGCTTCGTGAACACATCAGCAGGCATTTGTTCAGTTGGTGTATATATGACTACGATTTTTCCATCCCTTAATAGTTGACGAACAAAATGAAAACGTGTCGCAATATTCTTTGTCCGCGAATGACAAACTGCATTTTCTGCTATGTGTTTTGCACCCCTATTATCCGTCCCAACGGTAATTGAAGCCAACTCCGGCAAATCCATTTCCATCATCAGGTTTCGAAGATATATTGCTTCTTTTGATGACTCTGACAGTGCAACATATTCAGCTTCCGTTGTTGAAATGGCCACCGATTTTTGTTTTTGGGATTGCCAAATTACAGCTGCTCCACTTAGAGTAAAAACGTAACCCGTATATGATAGCCTGTCCATCTCGTCGTTTGCATGATCAGCATCCGAAAACCCTTGAAGACCAAGTTCATTCCTTTTGTACACAAGTCCATAATTTTCTGTGCGTCGCAAGTAACGAAGAATACGCTTTGCAGCTGACCAATGAATTTCCTGGTAAGTTTAATTAAATTGTGCTATCCGATTTACTGATTTACTGTAAAGGCGATGTCTGGTCTTATTGCAATCGCTAAATACATAAGACATCCGATGAGTTGACGAAACGGTTTTTCAGTTTTGTTTTCTCCAATTGGACGCTCTCCGCACGGTAATTTCGCTTTTGTATCACTTGGGGTACTTACTGGTTTTGATTCAGCCATCACAAACTTTTTCAGCAATTCCTTGATATACTTTTCTTGTTTTAGTTTAATCTCGCCATCTTGTTGTTTTATTTCGACTCCCAAGCAGTACCGCGCTAGTCCAAGATCTTTTACATCAAAAGCAGCAGCAAGGCCTTTTCGGATTTTGTTTAAAGTAGTTTGATTCCTTGAAAAATACAGTATGTCGTCCACATACACTGCAACAACAGTGAATTCATCTTAGTTGATTCATAATAAAGACATGTGTCGTTAGTTACCGGTATCAAACCAAGATTACGAAGTGTTTTGTCGAGCTTCTTATGCCACTGATGTCCCGCCTGTCGTAAACCATACAAAGCCTTTCTAAGTCGACATACGTTTTTACCTTCTCTGACGTCCTGGAACATTTGCTTCGCCTTCCTTTTTATTTCGGGTTGTTCATCTCCTTTCGCAAGCATTTGTAGAGCCTGTTGATAATATTGCGGAGGCTCCATGTAGATTTCTTCATCAAGGTCACCGTTCAAGTACGCAGCAACGACGTCCATCTGGTAAACATGTAGGTTTTCACGAGCAGCCAGTGCGATGAGGAGTCTAATTGATTCAAGACGGGCAACAGGAGCGAAAGTTTCTTCAAAATCAAGTCCTTTGCGTTGCGAAAACCCTCTGGCAACAACACGAGCTTTCTTTCGATCTAAAGATCCATCAGCTTGTAGTTTATTTCGCAAAACGACTAGTTACAACAGCTCTATATACTGGACGCTCGATGAGATCCCATGTGTTACTTTTTATCAAACTCCGGATTTCATCTTTAATAGCCTCCAGCCACGCTTGTGCTTCTGAACCAGACATCGCATCTACAAGTGACAGTTCACCAATATTCGTGATTTCTACAATTCCCACTCCATCAAGTGGATCACAACAAACATCATCTTCATGGCTGCCATCTACATCCTCATGGTTTTCGTCTCCATCCAAATTTTGCGAGACGAAAAAAGCTCGAGAGTTGAGTATCTCTATGTAGCTGATTTCTGATGCCGACTCCGAACGGCGAGATTGAAAAGCTTTTTTTCTAGATAATTATACTCTTTGAGCATTGTCAGTGACTCAAAAGAGAACCTAGACTGTGAAAGTCTAATGCGCATAGGTTGACGCACGAACGCACACGGTCACGGCGCCCACAAGTCCATGAATTTCTTCTCTTAAATCCACAAACTTCGTGGTGGAATCCATAAGCTTTGTGATAGTATGCGTAAATCCCAAGCAAAAACACAGTTCTCTTAAAACTCAGGGAATAAACGTCACAAATTTTACAACGGACAAGGGGTAATTCTGGACGAAGTTGGATATCTCTTTACTATATGATTTCTGTTAGTCATATTAGAGCAACCAACGGGTATACACTACTGTAAAATTCGAAGAAAAAGAATTTAATAAAACACATTTCAAATTGAACTCAGTTGTCCTTTTAATTATAATATAAAAACATAAATAAATAAATAAATAAATTGAGTGCTCTTTAAAATAATGTGTTCAGCAATGTTCAACAAAAAGCAAAAGACACAAAAGTAAAATCAAAGTGGAAAAAGGACACAAAACTGATAAAAGCAACTAACTAACTAACGGCACAGCAGGAGTAACGGTGTTTGTCTTCTTATTTGCTTTCGATTGTTTTGTAGCTACGATCAAGAGCATGGCAGCGCAAACAAATTTACAGGGACCATCACCAATGAATTTCGAAGAGGCTGGAAAAGAACAGCCTTTTTCAAAGCAGAATGTTTGAACAATTATATGTTTGCGTCTGGTCGAAATAATGAAGAGGACAGTGTAAAAATTGCAGTTTTTCTTCACTTGATTGGACAGAAGGGAATATAGGTATACAAAACGCTGTTTAATGAGCCGTTTAATGGTAAACCAGCGGCGAAGGGGGTGCCCTTGCAGTTTCAGTGACAGAAGTTTTACGCCGATTTGAAGTGTTTTGCTTGCCACAAAGAAATACTGTTATGGAGTCATTAAAATTTAATTCATCTATTTACTGAATTGGAAACGGAGCTGAGGCTTCAGATGGTTCACTGTGAATTTACGTGTGCTGGGTGTCAACAGTCTTATACAAACCGCTTGCATCGTGATCGCATAGTATTGAGTGTGGCGGATAAACGATTACAAGCAAAGTTATTGGAGAATCGATATGACACTGTAAAGCAAACAACTAACCGATCCTAGGCGGCGGAGCTGGCAGCTACTAACAGACAGTTGTTGGATGTACCGCAAAAGAAATTGAACTTAATGCAGAACCAGAAGAAGCGTCCAGCCATTAAGAAAAGTGGGTTCGAGAGGCCGTGTCGACGTTGTGGTGGAAGTGCAAGCGGTAATCACGGGAAGTTTTGTCCAGCACTAAAGGAAGGAGCGAAGTGCTACAAATGCCATCGCTTGGGTCATTTTGCCAATGTTTGCTGCTCAACATAAATTCATTCGATCCAAGAAGCAAAAGCGATGGAAGAAACGTTAAACCAGGGAGCTCTGAGAAGCCGCGCTTCAACCGAAATGCAGGAGAATGCATTGCGTTCCAAAGTCGGGTATTTTAATCAATGCAATTCGAGATTTTGTAATTGGCTGCATAGGGCAGTCAGTAGTGTAGTACGTATTAATTCTTTTAACAGTATAGATAGACCATTAAAAATAAGGCAAAGCGAAATGTTTCCGATTTGCAAAAAGTTCCGGAGGTTGTTACAGAAACAAATTACGATGCAGTAGTAAACAGTATACGAGCAGCAGGCAACAACAAAATGCATAAGTGGTACTCAGTCTATCGTCCTAACTATTGTCACTTCTAATTTTGCTACGGATTCATATGGCTCAACAACAACAATTACCCCTCATACATCATCACCATTTTCATCTTCGTCATCGTGAAGATTACAAACAGCAAAACCAAGACCTTCAGCATTGTCTCAGCCCAGTGTTTCGACTGTTCTCTCATCTCTCGCAGTACCTACACCTACGTCATTACCATCTCATACAATACCATCATTGCCCACTACCGGCATTGACGTTTCGGTTGATTTGCATGCGAAAACAGTGCAACAAAACTTAAACCGACTAGGACTTCCAGAAAATGTGCTGCTTTGTAAAAGATTAATTAAAAAGGATGTTGAAGTTTCAACTCTTCATTTTATCAATTTTAAGCTTGGAGTTCCGGAGTATGCATTTGAGGAAACGTTTAAGGCTTCCTTTTGGCCGTTGGAAGTACAAATTAAGTACTTTACTCAACGCCAAAAAGAAAAAAACGAGAATGCTGTAATCGGAATCCCAACAAATTGACAGGTGCTGCAACACCTACCCTGCATCCGTCGCAATTGAAGGTTTATTATCAAAATGATGGCGGTTTACGTACAAAAATAAACGAAGTTTTTATCAGTTCGATTGCACACCACTATGACGTAATAATACTGACTGAAACCTGGTTGCATCCGGAAATCTATACTTCTGAGTTATTTGATTGGTCGTATGCTGTATACAGAATGGATCGTCCTCTGGAGTCTGGAATGGTTCGAGGCGGAGGGGTATTCATTGCAGTTCGTAGTTCGCTTAGTAGTAAACAATTCAATCTTCAAATGATCTCCATTCACTTTGAGCAATTATGTGTTCTCGTTCATTCAGAACATTTTTTATATAATCCTAATAGATTTGAATATTGTTTTATAGTTAATTACATTAGATCTGGGAGCAGCCTAGATTTGTATGTTGAACTTGTTTCAAATGTAAATAATGTATTGAACACTTTGTCTTCCAACCAATATCCATGCTTATTTGGTGATTTTAATCTTGGTGACATTGATTGGTGTTATCAAGAAGATGAGTAATTACTTAACCCATTTAATGTTTCTAAGGATGTAGAAATTGAACTGGTTGACAATTTGTTTTCATTAGGTTTAATTGAAATCAACCATATAAAAAATAGTTTAAATAGATTTCTTGATCTTGTCTTCATTGTAAGGGATATCAAATTTAAGGTGTTTGAATCAGATTTTCCTTTAGTAAAAAATCAAATTCATCATAAAGCAATTTTTGTAATTTTCGAATTTTATAATTTTCAAGCTGTTAATACTGATAATTGCCATTATTTTAATTGTAAGAATTCCGACTTCATTTCATTGAACAATTATTACAATTCTTTGAATTGGGAGTGTTTTAAGTTTGATACATCTCTGGAGCAAATGTATTCGATTTTTAAATATTTTTTATTTTTAGTAGATTGTTAATGGGAACCGACCTAAGTTCACATAAGTTATCGAAAAAGTAGGCCCCTAGATGTAGGCGTCGAATAGACGCTAGGGCCGGACAGGAGCAGAGAAGTTGTGAAACGCTTTCCACTTCGTCCTCGTCTAAGCAGCTTCTACAGAAATCATTAGCCGGGACGCCTAGTCTGTTGGCATAATTTCCTATGAGGCAGTGTCCTGTGACGACACCGACAATTGTACTTATATTACATCTATCAAGAGATATTAAATCCTTAGATCTTCTAAGATCTAGCTTAGGCCAGATCATTCTGGAGGTGTGACACGTAGTGCCACTCGCCCATCTGCAATTTACAAGTTGTAAGGGGCATACCCAAGATACTGCGTTTAGGAAGTAATGGCTGTGAAGACCCATCCGTGAAGAAGTGCAGGGAACCTGCAAAAGGTTTAGGATTATCATTCCAGAAGTCTCTATCTGGAATCAGGGTTTTAAAGTGTCTGTCAGGGAAGTATAGGGGTGTGGCATGGTCCAGAATTCTCGTAGGGAAGTTTAAAGAACTTAGTATGGAGGAGTGGCCAAAGGGATTATTGGTCCACTGGGCATAGGCTGTAAGACGGATAGCAGTATTCTTTGCTAGTAGTCTGCCAAAAATGTCGATTGGGGATAGGTTCATGATCACGTCCTGCGCACCTGAGGGTGTGGTTCTCAGAGCACCTCCTATGCAGATGCAAGCTTGATGTTGAAGTTTCCTAATGAGGTTGTAGTGTATGGCTTTGTCTAGTATTGGCCACCAGACATGCACTCCATACAACAGAATGGGTCTAACGACGGCTGTATTGATCCAATAGACAGAGTTGAGAAGTAATGATTACTTTGTATAATTGATTACATGATTAATTACAATTACAAGTAATTAGTAATTGAACTTATTCCAATTAAAATTACAAGTAATTGTAATTGAAAGAATTCAATTACACATTACAAGTAATTGAAAAAAGTAATTGATTCTTAAAGTAATTAAAGAAAAACACATCGTCCATTACTTTTTATGTAACAAATTACGTAGGATGTAATTCGTTATATATTCATTATTTAACAAATTGAAACAGCCAACAAATAACAAAATAAAAGCACATTCCTTAGTTAAATAAACATTAAAACTCTAACTACAACACTAAAAGAATTTTTCGTTTGCCTTCTGCAAAACTAGCATCTCAAAGTTTACGTCATGGCGGTTTTGTCTCCTAGGAGTTGAAATTACTCGTAAGCCGTGTTTTCGGCAATACATGCCAACTACATTCAAAATACTAGCTTTTGTTACGTTTGATAAGTCAGATAATGCCTTCAACCAGCTTATCTTAACCGAAGGGTGACAAACAGCTGCGACGATGGCATCATGGGTCTCCTCGGTCAGGTAGAAGGCTCCTTTGCATTTGTGCGAGAGTGTCATGTAGAAATACTAACGCATCTGTGTTTCGCATTCTGTCCGCTTATACCTTCAGAGTTGTCAAGGATGGTATTAACAGACCGAAATAAACCCCTTCCTGGCCTTGTAATAAATCTAATATTTCAGCATACGGCTTCATTACTTTGCAGTATTCTTTTAAGTAAGCAATGTCAGTGATGGATCGTTCATTATCAAGGTATTTTTTTTACAAGCACAAGCACTGTGAATCTTAACTCCGCTCTTTACAAGACTTAGACAACGAATGTCTTTCACATTGGTTGGCCGTTTTTGTTCTAGTAGACGCTATACAGCATTTTGACCATCACATTTCCTGAGTCAATTACATGAATGTAATTAAGTTGAAAGTAATTGAGACTTTCAATTACTTCTAATGTGTAATTGAAAATTTTCAATTACAATTACATGTAATGAGTAATTGAATTTTTTCAATTACAATTACAAGTAATGAGTAATTAAAATTTTTTGTAATCATTACATCCCAACTATGCCAATAGATTTGATAACCATTTCGTTATAGATAGTGGAGTGGATAAGCTAAACCTAATCGGCTCTCACTTTGAGACTAATCATGCTAGAGAACTCACTAGCTGCAAAACTAGCGATGTAAGTGACGAACTGCTGAGGTTTTGTAACAACGACACACCAGCAATTCTGAGATTTTCTGAAGAATTAAAAGCTGACCAACTGACTACCAGACAGACTGAGAATTACTTCACAACACTAGACGAACTAACGCAAATATTCAGGAAACTGAATAACAAAAAGTCAAGCGGTTTAGATAACATTCCCAATATCATTCTTAAGCACTTACCGGACGAAATCATACGGCAATATTGTATCATATTTAATAACTTATTAAACAACAGCTACTTCCCCAATTGTTGGAAAATATTGAAGGTTTTTCCAATAATAAAAAAGAAAAAGGATCCCGCTGATCCCTCTAATTATAGGCCAATTAGTCTCCTGCCTAACGTTGGGAAGGTTTTTGAAGTAATCATTAATAAGTCAATTTTATTCGTTTGTGAAAGAAAGGAGATCATACCGCGGAATCAATTCGGGTTCAAAAGAAACCATTCGGCGGTGCACGCTGTTACAAAATTGATCTCAGATATCAATTGGAATTTTAACGCCAAACGATGTACAGCTGCCTGTCTAGTGGACGTCGAAAAAGCCTTCGACACGGTCTGGATTGACGGGTTATTATATAAACTTTTGCGATATGAATTCCCTGCTCATCTAGTAAAGATGGTTATGTCTATGACATACGGAAAGAAATTCGTTGTAACAGATAGACAATACACAACGACTAAAGTTTTTAATGTCACCAATGGTCTTCCACAGGGCACAGTTTCCGCACCGATCCTTTTTAATATCTACATTTCTGAAATGCTAAGGGGAATGAGTAATTCAATAGCATTTGCTGACGACGTTATTCTGTATGCAAGCGGCTCTAAAATTCAGAACATTCAGAGAGAGCTTCAGAACAATTTTGATAAGTTGCAGGTATTCTGTTCTAAATGGAAGCTGAAGATCAACCATGCAAAATGTGAAACTATACTGTTCCGCACCCCATTAAGACGCGGTAATTCAGATTTGAGACGAAACTGAAAGAATTTGCAAATAACGAGTTGCGATGGTCTCCACATTGAGTCAAAGAGTGTTGTAAGGTACTTAGGTGTCTATCTAGATAAATTCTTGTAATACAATGAGCACATAAATACGCAGCTGCAAAAGGCAAGAGCAGCATTTATGTCGCTGAAAAGTTTATTTTACTCCAGGCACCTGAGATCTGATGTGAAGATCATATGCTGCCAAGCTTTCTTTCGCCCATTTCTGACTTATGCGAGTCCAGTATGGTGGAACATAAGCCCATCTTACATGGATGGCCCATCTTCGGTTATTCGAAAGAAAATGTCTTCGAGCTTGTATGCGGATATATAGAAGCGCACATTCCGACTTTCGGCATTACGTCTCTAATAAGAGACTATTGGATACCTCCGGTATATCCAGAATTGACAATGTCATTCTGGATCTAGTGAGGAAACATTTCGCGCGGTCAGCTAGCGTCACTGAAAATGAATTAGTTTCCGGCTTGTTTTACCCTAACCCCGGGTATTTCAGAAACACTTTGGTGAGCGGATATATACCACCTGAGACATTCCTATATCTGGATGCACATGGCTACTTATCAGACTCGACGAACGTACCTATCATTTACCATTTTGCCAGAAGAGCGACAGACAAACGCATTCTCTATGAACCGACATCTTTGGGCAATGGAAATACTGATCTGAGATACTACGTAAGTGTACCTGAAAGGGATCTATCAAATCTCGAAAGATTAAATAAAGAGGCTCGACTGGGTTGAAGCTAATGTTTAGGTTAAGCAGGATTGGGTCCTGACATATGACCCTTGGTCCGCCGATAAAATGCTTGAGCGATATCAATTCGCTTAGTGTGTTGTCGGCGAGCTGGGGGTCATATACCAGAGCCCAACCCCATCCCTAGGTTAAGGTAGGTTAAGAAAACTTTATTTCGTTTTTGTCATCTAGGCTAGTTTTCTAAAAAAAAATATAAATTATTCGCACAAGGTTTTACCACATTTTCCCTTAAAATTGAAATAAATAAATGAATAAAAGAAATAAAACAAAACAAAATAAGTTGAAATAATTGTTAGAATTAAGTACTTCAAAAAAATTAATAATATCATAAGTATTGAGAACCATTGAGGTCATTTACCATAACATATTTCATACATATACAGATAGCATTTTAAGTTTATTTAAGCAATATAAATGTATAATATTGATTAAGTGGTTAAATATAAATAAAAAAAAAAACTATGCCAATAGATCATTTGAGGTTGGATACCTAGTTTCTTTCCTAGTGCTCTTTTACAAGTGTAGAGAGCCAGCGTCGCCTTGCGGGTGCGCTCCATTATATTCGGCTTCCAGTTAAGTCTTTTGTCTAGGATGAGCCCCAGATATTTAGCAGACTCTGAGAAATTGCAACTGGTGCCATCAATGGTAGGGGGGTCGAGCGAGGGGACTCTGTATTTCCGTGTGAAGAGGACAATTTCCGTTTTTGAAACGTTAATGCCCAATCTGTTGACTATGGTCCACTCCGAAAGTTTTGAGAGAGCATGCTGCATGAGATCCCTTAGCACTGATGGATATTTTCCCGAGATAGCTACAATGGAGCATACAAGCGAGTGTAGGGTAGTATCTACTGATTTGCCTAGTGTATGCATGTTGGGAGGCTGACAATCTAGATGGGTCTATATTGCAGCAAAGATTCACCTGCCACTATCTTATGGGGATGTGGGACAGGCTTAGGCATCCTTTAAGGATAATTTCCAACCATGGAAGAATTAGGTCCAAGTTCAATTGGAGTTCCGCTGGTATAATACCATCCGGACCAGGGGATTTATACGGTTTGAAGCTGCGAATAGCCCATGCTATTCTACGCTTAGTGGTGAGCTTCACGAGGCTACTAATTGGATGACCAAAGTCTGTAGTGGTAAGGGGTTGGTTATCCGAGCAGCTGGGAAAGTGGTTATCGAGGAGAATCTCAAGTGATTCTTTACTGGACGTAGTCCATGTGCCATCTTCCTTCATAAAGTAGCTTGGTATGGCGGGGCAAGTGGAGAGGATTTTCCTGAGCCTCGAGGTCTCAGAAATATCCTCTATTCTACCACAGAACAGCTTCCAGGATTTCCTTTTCGCCGTTTTCATTTTGGATATGAATATTTTGAGGGATTCTTTATAGGATTCCCAATGGAGCTCCTCTCTGGAGGATTTAGCTTTGTTGAACTTACGTCAGTAGGCGTAGATTGCGAAGATGTTCAAGTTCACTGTTCCACCATTGTGACTTAGAGTTGATCTTCCGGATTTTGAGAGGACAGGCAGTATCCATTGCTTTGTTAAGGACAGTGGTGAATGAATTAACTAACCGCTCCAACTCGGTGACATCCATAGGAGAAGGAGGTGCCCTTAAAAGGGACTTACCTAAAATGCTTTTATAAAGATGCCAGTTAGTATTCCTATAGCTTCTAACTGGGGGTTGCTCGGGGCGAAGACCGTTAAGGTCAAAAATTACTAAGAATGAAATCTAACAGTGACTCAAATCTTTCGTTGTTGTTGGAGTTACCACATAATTGGTGATGTGCATTAGCGTCACAACCAATTATGAGAAAAGCGTTGCTTGATTCTGCCGTAGCGACTGTCCTTGTAAGTGCCTTGGCTGGGATGGGTCTGTCGTTGGCGAGGTATGCTGAAGTCATTCAACACGTTAGCTGACTCAGCTCCAGGCTTACCAAAGTGGTGTCGTCAGGCACGCTAAGGTTAGAAATAAGGAATGTGTTAATTGAGCTTTTAACCATAATGCAAGATTTAGTTTTACCTGCATTTTTGGTGTAAAGCAGCTTGTAGCCCGGTGTCCTGAGTCCCAGCACCAGACCTTTTGCGGTCCAGGGCTCCTGGATCAGGACAAGGTCCTCCCCATGTCTGGCTAGTCGGATGAGGAGGTTGGCGGAGGCCGCCTTGGAGTGGTGAAGGTTAATCTGTATCACATAAAAATAATTTTTAATAAATCACTTCACGATGGTGTTTTTCTTCAAGAATGAAAATTATCTTCTATGAGTCCTATTTACAAAAGCGGCCTTAAGCATTTGATTAACAATTACAGACCGGTTTCTAAATTGAAAAACTGTCATACGACAGACTCAAATTTGCAGTAAAAGAGATTATATCATCAAGGCAGCATGGTTTTGCAGTGGTAGGTCCTCTGCAACTAAATTGTGTCTCTTTACAAATTTTTGCCTCTGTTCCTTAGAGAATAAAATGCAGGTGGATGTCTTATACACAGATTTCAATAAAGCCTTCGATAGGGTTCATCATCAGCTTCTTATTAAAAAACTTCCTTAAGTGGTTGCAATCCTATTTATCGAATCGAAAACAGGTTGTAAAAATCGAAAATGATCAATCTTTCTTTATTGATGTATTATCGGGTCTTCCTCAAGGTAGTCATTTGGCGCCCCTACTTTTTAATCTGTTCGGTAATGACATTTCGATTGTTTAGAATTTTCAAATTGTCTAATGCTGACGATTTAAAACTTTTCAGTCAAATATCAACAATTGAAGATTGTTTGAACTTTCAAAAAGCAAGCTGTCTTTTTCGGTGCATATTAATTTCATTATATCTAAAGCCAATTCACTTTTATTTATTTTTTTTTTATTTTATTTTTAAAACGAAGCACAGTAGTTTTTAAGGATAGCTATACATTAAAAGGTATTTATATGTCTTTAATCACTCCTTTACTTGAATACTGTTATGTTATTTGGTCTAATTTCTATGAAAACTCTTCTGATAGTATAGAAAATATTCAAAGAAGGTTCACGCGCTTTGCATTGAGAAACTTGTGTTGGTCAGAAGGTTTACCGTCATACAAATCCAGGTGCGCATTGATAGATCTTAAATCTTTAAAAAGCCGTAGAGAAACTCTATGTATACCTTTTTTAAAGGATATTCTTGTTGGAAAAGTAAATTCACCGGAATTACTAAATCTTAAGCTTTTTCAATGATAATCATTAACCAATAATTAATATAGTAAATTATTGATTGAAGTCAACAGATAAATATCCATTGATGATGAATAAATGAATAAATAAATAAATTGGACACGGGGGCGGACACCAATTGCATTCAATTGCGCTCTGTCAATATAATGGATTTTAATCACCTAATTTGTAATTCCAATACACAGTTATTAACATATACTAATGAAAAGACATTTGGCTCAAGGGAGTAAGGGAAAATTTTTTTTGAGGTGATGGACGGCGGCTTACAACTGATATTGGGTTGAGCTGCTTGATTAAGCTTGGGTCTGATCGAGCGAAAGGTGGCGGTTAACTTTATTTCAGATGATTGCAAATCAGCAGCTAAAGAACTGATTGGCGAATTTGTGGATGTATTGGGTTAGGTACTTTGATTACCTGTAAAGTGTCACATTAATCTGAAGCCGGACTCTGTGCCCGTGTTATGATACCGTAAGCGAATTCCAGAAAGCCTTCATCAGCGCTTTAAGTCAGCGTTGAAGGAGATGGAGAAGTCAAAAGTTATCTCCCCGGTTGACTATTCAACGGATTGGGTCAACAACCTGCAAATTGCGGAAAAGGCAAATGGCTCTCTTAGATTGTGCTTGGATCCAAAGCCGTTAAATAATTGTATTCGACGGGAACAATTTCTAATTCCAACAGCGGAGTCTATCATTGGGCGATTAGCCGGCATGACTGTTTTTACAGTCATGGATCTTAAAAATGGCGTTATCGTTTGAATCGAGTTCCGTTTGGATTAAACAACGAGCCAGAACTGTTCATGCGAAAAATGGTGCAACTTTTCGGGGACATTCCCGGTGTGGAGATTTATTTCGATAATATTTTTATAGCCGGTCGGACATTGAAAGAGAACAATACAGTTTTGAGAAAGGTGTTGTAGATTGCTCGTGACAACGGTATCCGATTCAATAAGGAAAAGCAATCAGCTGTAGCTCGATTCCACGGGTTGTTGAAATATGTAAGTCAGTATTTGCCAAACTTGTCACAGTGAACGGCAAAACTGCGTGAACTAACATGACTAGATGTTAAGTGGCGTTGGGGCAAGGAGCAGGAGGCAGAAATTATCGCTTTAAAAAGGAACCTGACTGAAGGGCCAGGGCCCTTACTCTGTATTGCTACTCTAATATGAAATTAATCGAATTAGCAAAATCGGTACTCTCTAACTCTAATAGCAAAGTCACATTTTCGAAAATCGAGTAGTGTTGGGTTGCCAACTTCGACACTCTTTGTTTTCGCAAAATTGGTACTCTCTATTGCTTAATTCAATGTCAATGTTACCACTCGAATTCGCATAGTTTTGTTCGATAATAGGTTGGTTGTCGAATGATGAGTAAAGCAAATAAGTTTTGTTTGAAAATGTAGGTATTTTGCCATAAAAAAGACTTACAAATATGTACTTGTATATGATAACAAACGTGAAAACTTTTCTCAATAGATTCTGTTACTAAAACACTTCAATATGACCCATTTAATGCCAAATGCTTTTGGATGAAAAATGTTATGAATTTTTATTATGTGTTATAAGTTAGTTGAATAAGTACTGGAATATATTAAAGAAAATGTTTTCATGCTTTGCAGTGTGGTAAGGTTTTCAAATATATTATTCTCTGATTTAGGGACAACCTAAATTGTATGCGTGAAATGTAGATACTACCAATTTTCAAAATTGTTTGTATATATTATAATGTCCCCTCAAATTGGATGCCGATAGCCTGCCGCTGCCAAGAACTTCAACGTAGCAGCCAATTTCATCATATGTATGTATGTATTTTAGCACTGCAATTCTTCAGCAACAACCTGACAATTCATGCTTTATCCTATTTTAAACAAGTATTAATTTATCCTTACATAGACAAAAGACTTCTGAAATTATAGACGAACAGAAATATAAACACGGTATGCTTTTATATTGTTGCAAACATTTTGTTTACCTCTCAGTATTATTTGCCTTATGTACCACCTGTCGACGTTCAATTCTTTCAGCCGCAATATTTGCTTCATTAAACGAATATTCAACACTCTCTTATTATTTTATATTAATTATTTTCACATTTTAGGCCCGAATTCATTTAATAAAGCCAAAACACATTAATTTTTAAGAAATAAAATTGTTCTCTGCTTGAATTTGAACTGTCAATTAAATTTTTTTCCTTCGAAGTTAAAATTCAAAATTAGCAAATTGTTGGATGCAATTGGCAACAGTAGCACTCGATTCTACTTTCATACAGAGTACCGATTAGAAGTAGAATAGCAAAGTAATTTCGCATATTTAAGCTATTTGAATATCGACACAGAGTAAGGGCCGAGTATTAAGAATATTTGACCCAGCGCTGCCAATAGTAATACAAACCGACGCATCAGAGGATGGATTGGGGTCAGTGCTATTGCAAAAGAACCAACCGGTCGCATATGCATCTCACAGTCTCACAAGCAGTAAGCAAAGGCGGGCGCAAATAGAAAGAAACTGCTGGCGAGAGCTATTCTACTGTTAAAAGCGTCTCATACTTGAGCTAACCCAAGAGAACCACTTACACAGCGGGGTGTTCCCGCATATCCATGGCAGGTGCTTGAAATTGACATGTTTGAACTGGCCGGTAGGGATTACTTCATTCATTCCAACTTGTTAGTAGCTGATAAAGTGAAGGACAACTCTCCCTTTAATTGGTTTAACAACTCTCCCTTTAATTGCCGACAGTTTCATCAGTTCACTGATAGGGCCAACATCACATTGACATTCTCAAGACCGAGTCATTCACAAAGTAATGGACTAGCCGAAAAAGGTGTAACAATTGCAAAGGACTTGCTGAAGAGATGCTTAGATAAAGGTTGTCCGCAAGAATTTGAGAACCGAATACTTGAGTATAATGTCTCTACACTGGCTTCTACACTGGTTAATTAAAAAACGCGAATGTCAAAAGTTGTATTATGATTGTCTGACCCGCCCCTTGTCCAAACTTGAAATTGACCAAAAAGTTATTTTTAAGAAAAATACGATATGGTGTTATGGTAAAGTAGTTGGCAGAGTCAACGACCACTCATTTTTGATATTGAACATATCAAAATTGGAGGACTCCAGAAATAGCGATGCTGTCCCGAGTGCACATAGTGAAGGAAATATTGCTAAGGGTGGTCCCCAACTGCTGAGAATTATGCAAAGAACGCTCCAGATGGATTTACTGGTGACGATGCTGTCAGTCAGCGGAGACAGCCACGCCTAGGACATGCTAACATACATTTAGTGGCACTAAATTTATGCAATACACTGGCACCATTGAACGCTCCGGTGGATCTGAATTTGACAGCAGGGTAGTTAGTCACATTAGAGCAGCCAACGGGTATACACCACTGTGAAATACAAAGAAAAGGAATTTAATAAAATTTTCAAATTGAATTCAGTTGTCCTTTTAATTATAATATAAAAACATTACAGTGAGAACATCGTCATTTACACCGATAGTCAAGCAGCAATCAAAGCACTCGAATCACTTTAAGATCTAGATTGGTAAGAATCCGCTGCATGTCTCTCAGTGAGATATTGAGTCAATGCAGCCTTATGGTGTGCTGGGTACCTAGACACAGAGATATTCCAAGAAACTGTGAAGCAGACGAACTAGCCAGGAAGAGTTCAATAATTACTATAGAAACTTTGAAAAACAACATCTCAGAGCTATCAATCAGCGGGGCTTGCGAGAGATGGAGAAATCTCAACACCTACCTACATGCGAGACAAACGTTTCCAAAAATGGATCTTCGGAAAACCACAGCCATCCTCAGCCTTAGCAGGAATAAAATGGGCAACCTAGTGGGAGTCCTCACAAGACATTGAGCAATGGGAAGACACTCTGCGAGATTAGATTAAGCAGATGTGGATGAAGAAGAAGAGAAAATACCATCGCACTTTCTCTGCAACAGTCCTGCAAACGCGTCCTCAAGAAAAGAAACCCTAAGATCTTTCTACATAAATGAAATAACGACATACAAGAAATGGATGTTTATCCAGAAAACAAAATGGTTTTAAGAGTAGCAGTTGGAAGCCGACTCACTGGCATCACAATGGACCCCTAGGGTCTAAGTGAATCCTTCACCTGTGACGGAAGTCATCTTACCGACCTACCTATATACCTTCTCAACTGGTGTCTATTAAGAAATATACTCGTATACTCGTAAAAATATGAAAATTGTAAATGTTACTGAGAAATATTGTGGATTGCTTGGTAATTTAAAAAATAACGCAATGTAAGGACACGTATGACGCAAACATGTGCCAAACGATTTCAAATCACATGTCAAACCAAACCCATTTCAAGTCAGGTGTTAGTATGGAATACTGTCATCCAATGGTTGGTTGACAGTTTTCATCAATATTATGTTTAGTAATTATTATCTGACGGATATTAAATACTTCTGTTCCCTCCAGTTTCTTCTTCTTCCTTTAGGCTATAGCTAACAGGTAAAAGAATGCAGTCAAAAGCATTAACACCAGAAATCAACTAAATATACTAATTTGACTGATTTCTGATTAACACTTTTGCCACAAAACTTCAGAGTATTCCAAAGTTTTGGTAAACTACCAGATGCTGTGAGATATTGTTGAGTGATATAAATGATTGAATGGGCATGGTGGATGTATCACTGATCAGGGTTCGACAACCGCCTCTATATCTGAAATCTTGTTATATCAGACTGTGGACAACTATAGTAATTTGTCATATATTTGTTGCTTGATGTTTTAAAACCGTTATTTAAAAGCTTCATCAATAAGCTAATCCGTAAAAGAAATACTTTAAAATATTTTATTTTTATTTATTTTATTAAAATTAGTAGTAATTAGCTGTGCCAGGCTTTTTCTAGCGATTAGAGTGTTTGTAGATACTACCCATTTTTTGCAACGTTTAGGTTACATCAGCCTAACCCAATTAGGTGGAGACTGCGGATGACTTTATATTCATTATCATACTAAACATAAGAAATTACGAAATTGCCATCTTCGACATAAGTAAGGAAGGTAAAATAAAATTCTTTTGACAATTTGACAGCAAACTGAAACGTTTTTCTAAAGCTCATAGTGCGCCGTGGCGTAGTGGGTAGGTGCGTCGACTCCTACGCTCGAGGTTGTCGGTTCGAATCTCGAAAAAAAACATCAAACATTTTTTCACGGCTCCACCTCTTTCGAGTCACTGACAATGCTCAAAGAGTATAACTGTCTAGGAAAAGCTTCTCAATCTCGCCGTTCGGAGTCGGCATTAAACTGTAGGTCCCCTCCACTAGTGAGAGAACAATAGCACGCACAACACGAGTGGCTAGGCTAAGCTAGGCCCAGGTCCACCACGGACTGTAGTGCCGCCATTATTATTATTATTAGATACAGTTTGATTTTTGGTTAATTTTTGCGGTGAAGTATTGCAAACGAAGAAGTCCAGAGTTATTAAAGATAAATACGTTCTTTTTGTTAAGCAATGTTTTCGAAATAATGAAGGTAATTGCTTATTTTCATCCTAATGTCATTTATTCTCAAAATTGTCTAACTTGCTTTGAAGAAATTCGCAAGTGATGTTGGGAAACACATGCATCTATAAGATGTTACAGTTTTGTGTGAATTTTGGGCTTTGCAATTAGGTTGTTCACTTGAACAATTTTTTGTTCAGAAAGCGATAAAACCGTGGCAGCTTACGCTCGTATTGGACGAGCTACTGTTATTTTAGTGGAAAGGACATACAGTTTTATAGTTTGTGTATGATGACTCAAAAGAAATGCTGTGTTGCGTTAAATTGCATAATGTCAAATATTAGACAGCTCATAAGCCCTTACGGAAGAGGGGGATATGGCAAACCGAATAGAGTAGTCCGTGGTGTAAAGGGAATAAAATGTGATTGATATCTTTGACTACATCCAATTTAATTTCCTGTGAAAAACAGAAGAAGTAAAAATAAAGAAGTTGTTAGATTCGCGGAATCATCTGCCTCCGTTAACTGGGTCGGTCGGTTCCGCAGAATGTGTCTTTGCTCTTGCCTTTGCTCAGTAGGCAAGAATTGTTGCATTTAACCTGATTTCTTCCATTCGGTGGTAACTTTATATCAGTATTAATAATTATAATAATAGAATATTAACGACAGCGCTACAGTACGAGGTGTACCTGCTTGTCAGCAACCACTCGCTTTTTTAAGTGTATTTTTATTTCATTTTAAACTACTACATCACAGCTACTTACATGCTAGATAAAATACTTAAAACTAGCTTAGCTCAACTAAACATTCGTTTTTACTAATCTAATTTACTGACCTAATTGTTTATACTTGCATTGTTTGTTATGTTTGTATTGTTTATATTTGTTTATATTTTTTTTTATTTATTAAAAAGTAACATACAAACTACCTTAGAAAGCTATCTTTCCTATGTCCATAACACCATAGGTACGAGTGCACCAAGGCGTAAGTACAATGTATGCATTTCATACATTTAATACGCCATGGTCCACCTTTTTTTGTATTTATTATTTATTTTTTTATTCTTAACCTACTTTATACTAAGAGCTAAACTATGTAAGTTGGCCACCAAAGGTCAACTGTTAAATGTTTGTTCTAGGAAGTTAGCGGCGGCGAAGGCTGATTTTGGTGTAACCACCAATAAAAATGCCGTTCTTTGTCAGACTCTGTCCAATCCCGAGCAGAAATCGCCTTGCTGAACCGAAGAAGATCCTCGTGGCTGCGAGAGACGTCCGGCTCGTATTGGATTCGCTAGTCCACTTGGCCCGAAGACACTGCCTCTCGAACACTCTCATCTTTTCCATTTGGAAAGGACTCACGTTGAACCACACTGGACAACCGTATGCCATGACTGGCCGGATGAGGGCCATGTAGCAGATTACCTTCACCCTGGTATCAAGTTGGCTGCTATAAAACATCCCTCTTGCCACAGCAAAGGCCTTCTTGGCTTTAGTCAGAGCAGCAGCTATATGTGTGTCGAAATATAGATACTGATCCAACTAAATGCCTAGGTACCTGAATACACTTTTCACGGCTAACGGCTCCCCCTGCGGGTCAACTATGCCAAATTTGCGCCAGTTTCAGTTGGTATCCCTTGAGGGCATTGATATTTCTTTTTACTCCATTGAATGTCGGAAACTAATTTGGACGCGGCATGTACTGTAGCGTGCCCCTCCCTAAAACCGAATTAATTGTCCGGTATGATTTGTTTTTCCTCAACCCATTCTTTTGGAGTTCTAATGACAATCTTCTCAAAGACCTTGCTTATACACAAAAGACTTATCGATCGGAGATTTGTCGGGATTGAAGTATCTTTTTTCCATTTAGGGATAGATTTTAGCACAGCGTTTTTCCAATGGGCCGGGTAATAGGCATTACTTAGCGCATTGTTAAACAGGATTGTGTATACATCCACCGCTTCGGAGGAGAAATGGCCCAGAACAATGTCCGGCATACCATCGACAACCACTCGTATTGTGCGTGCTATCCCTTATAAGTGAAGGGGATCCACAGTTTAATGCCGACTCCGAACGGCGATATTGAGAAGCTTTTTCTACACAGTTATACTCTTTGAGCATTGTCAGTGACTCGAAAGAGGTTCAGGCCTGAAAGTCTGGTGCATATGGGTCAACGCACAAACCCACACGGCCACGTATTATTAATGAAAAATTACAAACTTTTCTGTGAAATGTTTCAAAAGCCAGAAAATGTAAGCAGATTTTAAAGAAATAACTAAAATATTTGCATAAAAACTGCAAACAGTTTTTCCACCTTTAGTATTTCTTTTCACAACGAACACGACGGTTTCTATGGGCTGGGGTCTTAAAACAGAAATATAAAGGCAAATGTCAATATTTCGCCATAAAGATCGTAGCAGCAAAACTGTGAGACATTTGAAAGTTTCGGAAGGACAAAGAAAAGCATAAGAACTTGTGTTATTGAGTTATAGTACTGTTGCGAATAGTTATTAATTGGTAGTAAAGCGCCACCTGCACGCCAGTGTCAACTTTTTTTAAGCATTATGTAAACCCTCATTAATGTATTATGTAAACTCTTGCTAAAAAACACTATTTAATACTATGTAAAAACTCCTTTCATCTTTCATTTAAATTATTCTTTTCTTTTCACAATTGGACACGCAATGGTTTGTACATATAAATTAAGCACAAGCAATATTGGATTTATAAACTAGGAGATAGTAATGTAAATTCTCATTCAATAAAGGAAATTTTGAAACATATACATATATACGCCCAACTCGGTGTTTAATTGGACAAAATACACGGCTTTAGTGGTTGCCGCCAACCTTGCGGCAAAATTTTTAAAAATTTATACAAGTACCATCGTGCTTCCAGTATGCCGCCCAAGAAGACCGCCGCTCGTGACACAGTCGCCAAAATCACAAAGGTGAACCGCAACCCTACTCGGGCTTTCCCGCAACGACATCTCAGCGAAGAATTTAACTGCTGTTCCTGCGACGCACCTGACACCGATGGAGATATGGTTCAATGTGATAGCTGCGACGCTTGGAACCACTACCACTGCGCGGGAGTAGACAGTCTCATTAGATATACATCATACCTATGTAATAGGTGCACAGGTAAGAGTAGTTGGCATCCTAGTGTTTCAAAAGAGGTTTCCGCACATACTGTAGATATAGCCAAAATATGTAGTTTAGCCAATTAACCCAATCAGAACCAAATTTAAACTACGCCGTTTCCACCGCCGAGTCGAGTACTGCCAGTGGAGCAATTCCTTTTAGCATGCTCTTCATTGCCTTCACCCTTCACCGTGCCTTCAGTATCAGGGTCAAATGAGGCCCCTAAGCAGAGCACGTGTAGAGAACGAGCTATCGCTAGCACACCGGTTGATGTTATCGCAAGTGACCAGCACTGCATTCCGCATGCACAAACGGAGTGCCACGTGGATATCCTAAATCCAGAGCAACGTTCCACGTGTGAACATGTGATACCTGCACAAGACAATCATTTTAACGGCGTATCAATGCGCCGACAACGACGGGATTCTGAGAGTACGTTGAAGGCATCGAGAAGTTTGGCGCGCTTGGAAATGTAGCGTCTGGATGAAAAGAGAGAGCTGAAGGAAAAAAGGGACGCAGAATATTCAAAAAAAAATATCACCTGTTAAGCCAAATTGCGGCCGTTGCATCAACCGTTAGAGTCGACGATTGGAAAGAGAAAGCAACAGCATGGAACTATCGGGAATCGACCAGGAAAATTAATATCAATGCAGCTCCGTTTACCAACCCGAATGCAGAACAACCATCGATGTCATCCGCTCCCAGCTGCGCTCCGTTTGCCAACCCAAATGCATTACAACCATCGATGTCATCCGCTCCCATCTACGCTCCGTTTGCCAACCCAAATGCAGGACAACCATCGATGTCATCCGCTCCCAGCTACGCTCCGTTTGCCAACCCAAATGCAGGACAACTATTAATGTCATCCGCTCCCAGCTACGTACGGTATGCCAACCCGAGTGCCGGACAACCATTAATGTCATCCGCGACCAGCTACGTACGGTATGCCAACCCGCGTGACGGACAAATCCTGTCGATATCACCAGGCTGTGCTCCTCCCTCAACTCATATAAGCGCTCAGCCAGTACCGTCTTTAACTCCTTCAACTATCTTGGAGCCTCAAGTTGGTCGTCCACGTCCTAAGTTGACTACTGTTAACAGTTAGCGGCGCGTCAGTTAGTTGCACGCGAACTACACGTCTTCGACGGTAACCCAGCGGATTGGCCGCTATTTATCTCGAACTTTAATCGGACCACTGAACTGTGTGGCTACACGGATGAGGACAATCTTTTTCTACTTTAAAGAGCTCTCAAAGGTAGCGCCTATTCCACGGTGAGAAACCTCCTAATCCAACCTGGCTGCATTCCACGGGTGATTGAGACTCTATGGAACCCCGGAGTTCGTAATCAATTCCCTCATCGAAGTCATCCGTTCTATTCCACCACCGAGAGTTGAGAAGTTGGGCACAATCGTTGCGTTCTCCATGGCTGTTCAAAATCTGTGCGGGCATATTGAGTCTACTGGTATGGTAGAGCATTTGAACAATCCAATGCTTGTCCAGGAGCTGGTGTCTAAATTACCACCCGAATTGTGCCTTAACTGGGCTTTCCATAAGCAATCACTGCCGACTTGTTCGCCCTCTCATTTTAGTAGGTGGGCGTACCAGACAGCTGTAGCCGCCAACAGAGTTCGATTAAGTACCATATCCGGAGAGAAGCCGAGCCGTTCCAAAGGTTTAAAGAGTCAATGCTACCTACATACTCATCATCAAGCACCGAACACGGAATCCAGCCGCGATAAGCTCAAATTGTATCTGCTCAGACGATTGTGAGTCCGTGGGACCTTGTAAGCATTTTCAGGGTCTGAGTCGGACTGATCGGTGGAAAGAAGTCAGGAGGCTTCAACTTTGCCGACGATGTTTAAATCAACATGGTGACAAGCAATGCACTTCGGGTGAAGTTTGTGGTGAGAACAATTGCAACCGTGGCCACCACCGACTTCTTTACAATGGCAAATGGGACCAGTAGGTGCCGCCGTCCCGAAACGGAACCATTTCCGTGCATTCCGAAACGAGGCTAAACAATCCAGACCGCGCAGATGAATCTGTCCAGTTCCGAGTTGTACCGGTTTTCCTGTACGGTCAATGCGTTCGGCTTAGCACTTATGCCCTGCTAGATGACGGCTCATCTTTAAACTTGATCAATCAGACGCTCGCGGACAAGTTGAAGGTAAAGGGAACACCAAGACCCCTGTGTCTGAAATGGACGGGCAACACCTCGCGCTACAAAAATAATTCTGAGGTATTCAATTTGGAAATTGCCAGTAACGGAGCTAATGCAGTAAAGTACTCACTTTCCGATGTCCACACTGTTGACCATTTGTGTCTGCCGTCCCAAACTTTGGACCCAAGCGAGCTGCAGAGAAGATACCGACACCTGAAGGGGCTGCCCATCGAACCGTACAGCAAGGCTACGCCGCGACTTCTGATAGGCCTTAACAACGCTAAGTTGGGTCTTCCTTTGAAATCCAGGGAAGGGGATTCAATAGGACCCATCGCTACTAAGTCGCGCTTAGGCTGGGTAGTGCATGGAGTAAGTCCCGGAGAATCGTTAAAGAGGGTCAAGGGTGGCGGAGGACATAACTTCCACGTCTGCGAATGCGACAGCCTGCTGCGTCTGGTGAAGGACTATATATGTGGAGATAATGCCGGTGCTGTAAGTGCTACCAAGGAGTTGTTGTCTAAGGAAGACCTGCGAGCTTTGAAATTACTAGATTCCCATACGATTTGGAAGGAAGGGCGGTTCGAGACGACGCTGTTATGGAAATTTGACCAAATATCCTTGCCGGACAGCTACCCTATGGCCAAAAGGCGGTTGGAATGCCTACAAAAGCGTATGCTGAGAGACCTGAACTAGGGGAAACGTTACGTAACATGATTGACGCATATGTCCTTAAGGGTTACGCCCGTATTCTTTCACCCAGAGAAGTGGTAACGGGAAAAGGACACTCTTGGTACCTCCCTATTTTTCCGGTGGAGAACCCTAACAAACCCGGCAAAATCCGCATCGTCTGGGATGTCGCGGCAACTGTTCAAGGAGTCTCTCTTAACTCCGTATTATTGAAAGGACCGGATCAACTTACACCGCTTACGTCTGTTATATGTAAGTTTCGACAGGAAAAGATCGCTATTTGCGGAGATATTATGGAGATGTTCCACCAGATCCGTGTACGTGAAGCCGACCAAAACTACCAACGTTTTCTGTGGGGCAGCGACGAAGATAACAGGCCACGTATCTACGCCCTTATGGTACTGACCTTTGAAGCAACTTGTTCACCATGTATCGCCCAATATATCAAAACTAGGAACGCTGATCGGTTTGATGAGGAATTTCCTAGAGCTGTACGATCAATAAAAGAGAACCACTACGTAGACGACTTAATGGACAGCATCCCAACGGAAAGTGAGGCGATCAAGCTAGCTCAAGAAATACGTCGCATACACCAGCAGGGAGGATTCCACATTCGCAATTGGGTCTCCAACTCTCCCAAAGTTCTTACAGCTTTAAAGTCGGAGCCAACGGGTAAAGTAGAGCTAAACAGGAACAGCGAACTTGGAACTACAAAGGTGCTTGTGATGTGGTGGTGCACCTCGTCGGACTGTTTCACTTACCAAATAACAACTAGTTCTGAGGTAAAGGTAAAGATACCCAGATGTTACATCGCCATCGCCTGGGGGAACAATATTCAACTGCATATGTTTGTCGATGCCAGCGAAAATGGATATGCAGCCGTTGCCTATGAACGGAACGCTATCAAAGATGTTGTTCATACCAGCTTGATTGGAGCGAAAACAAGGGTAGCGCCTCTGAAGTCGTTATCCGTACCCCGTCTCGAGCTACAGGCGACAGTATTAGGAGTGAGGTTCGCGAAATGTATCACCGAATCACACTCGCTCGGGTTCACCCAGCGAATTTTCTGGTCGGACTCGATGACCGTTCTTAGTTGGCTTCGTTCTGATCACCGAAAATA
Source organism: Myathropa florea (assembly GCA_930367185.1). Classification (NCBI taxonomy): domain Eukaryota; kingdom Metazoa; phylum Arthropoda; class Insecta; order Diptera; family Syrphidae; genus Myathropa; species Myathropa florea. The sequence continues at coordinate 89,465,745 of OV884002.1, read as the reverse complement.
TCGTCAGTTCGTTTCCTTTAGGGTCAGCGAAATACTTGATCTCACGAAGATTTCAGAATGGCAGTGGATACCCACGAAAAGTAATGTTGCCGATTAAGCCACCAAGTGGCAGAGACCGCCAGCGTTCACTCCACGTAGTCGATGGTTCCTGGGTCCGGATTTCCTCCTATTGCCTTCTAACGAGTGGCCTAAAGAATCGGGAGCTGAAGAGTCCACTAGCGAAGAACTGAAAACCCAATACGTTAACTTTCACACTATGGACCGTAGTAGTGTTTTCCGCTCCGAACTTTTTCAAGTTGGAAGAGACTTCTCAGAAGCACAGCGTACGCTCTCCGATGCATTCACAACATCATTGCCGCGAGTCTGACAGAGCTAACGGACCGCTATCTCCAAAGGAAATTCAAGCGGCTGAAGACGCACTGTATCGAGAAGCACAGGGTAGCGACTATAAGGAGGAGATTGCAGATTTGAGCGCCAATCGCCAAGTAGAGAGGACCAGTTCCATCTTTAATACGTGCCCATTCCTCGACGACAAGGGAATTTTGCGAGCAAGCGGACGACTTCACTACGCCATAGGAGTAAGTGAAGACGCCAAACAGCCGATAATTTTTCCCAGATCCCACTCGATCACTCGTTTAATATCTCAGAATCATGACACGGTGGTAAATGAACTACGACAAAGGAATCATGTGAGTCGGCTAAGAATGCAGCTTAATTCAATAAGACGACATTGCCAATTGTGCAAAAATCAAAAGGCTCGTCCCCAACCGCCTAATATGGCGCGTCTACCCGCTGTTAGACTCGCGGCGTTTAGCCGTCCGTTCTCCTTTACTGGAATTGACTACTTTGGTCCACTGAGCGTAACGGTCGGAAGGAGAACAGAAAAAAGATGGGGCGTCCTGTTCACCTGCCTCACCACGAGAGCGATACATGTAGAAATTGTATATTGAATATCCGAAATTTCATGGCCAGGCGCGGAACCCCAATTGAATTCCACAGCGACAATGGGACAAACTTCTATGGAGCGGAAACCGAATTAAGGCAAGCAGTAGAGGCGATTGAGCGAAAGAAGGTGCAAGAATCTTTCGTAACGACCACAACAGATTGGAGGTTTATTCCCCCTGGTGCGCCCCACATGGGAGGTTGCTGGGAGAGATTAGTACGTTCGATTAAAACAATGTTATACGCTATTACACCTACCCGGAATCCTTCGGATGAGCTGTTACGGAGTATGCTGATGGAGGCGAAAAGTATCATCAACTCGAGACCATTAACTTACATTCCTATAGACAATGAAAACCAAGAGGCGCTGACGCCGAACCATTTTTTGTTGTGATCATCCAGCGGATTGAAATCAGCGGCAGTACTCGACGATCGGGCTATGACGATGAGAACAAATTGGCTGGCTTCTCAGCGTTATGCGGACCTCTTTTGGCGACGCTGGGTGGCGGAATACCTTCCTACATTCACACGCCGCACTAAGTGGGTCAAACCGGCGAAACCAATTGAAGTGGGCGATATCGCTGGGTCGACTATGAACCCAAACAAATTGTTGGCCGAAAGGACGAATAACAGAGGTCAGTAAGTCCAAGGACGGACAGGTTCGAACTGCGTGGGTACAAACTCCGACGGGGATCTACCACAGACCTGCGATTAAATTGGCTATCCTTGACGTACGCAAGACGAACAGCAGCGGCAAGGGTCGATTTACCGAGGGGGAGTGTTGCGAATAGTTATTAATTGTTAGTAAAGCGCCCCATGCACGCCAGTGTCAACTTTTTTTAAGCATTATGTAAACCCTCATTAATGCATTATGTAAACTCTTGCTAAAAAACAATATTTAATACTATGTAAAAACTCCTTTCATCTTTCATTTAAGTTACCGTTGGTTTTTTGAGTTCTTTTCTTTTCACAATTGGACACGCGGTGGTTTGTACATATAAATTAAGCACAAGCATTATTGGATTTATAGACTAGGAGATAGTAAGTAAAAAAAATCTGGTACATGTATTTATTGTAATTAATCATTCTCACCAAATAAAGGAAATTTTGAATCATATACATATGTATATACGCCCAAATCGGTGTTTAATTGGACAAAATATCTCGCGCCCACACGGCTTTAGTGGTTGCCGCCAACCTTGCAGCAACAACTACGTTTACACCGCACCCAAATTCAACATTTCTTGAAAGAAATTTCGAAATCCAATTTTACGTTCCCACTGCAACGTCAGCATTTCCAATGACAGCTACTGTCAGAATTGCTTATTGGAAATTATTTCCTGATTGGAAATCGGAAGTGGTTGAACCATATTTAGTTTGTTATATTAATTTTAAAATGAATTTAAGTGCTAATTCGGACATAATAAATATATTGCTAACTCAATATAGAGGTATAGAGTTTTGAAATTTATGTCCACTCAAAGCTTTCAACTAATGAAAAAACAGCTGCTTTTTGTTTATGTCCGCAAATGACGAACTTATAAATGTATGGCGAAATGCAATGTATTTGGGCTGAAATACAGAAACTAGCCGAAATGTTGAATTTAGGTGCGGTGTAAACGTATTATTAGTTTCAAAAACGTATTACTAAATTCAAAAAAACAATCATCCAGTGAGCATGGTCAAAACAAAGCAATTTAATATTGCGCTAATCACAAAAATAAGAGGGTATTAAGTACAAAATTCTTGTTTTCATAAGCGCGTGTGATTATCACACGTCTTCTAGCAAGCGCTAGTGGATGTGAATTATACAAAAGTAATGGTTTGACGTTATTATTAGAGTTCTAGAACAACTATGCAATGCAAAGTGCATTAGTTTAATTAGTTACCAACGATCTTAACTTAGCTTTGCAGGCATCAGGGGGATGTTGGAACAAACACCAATCTACATATGCTTCCAATTAAATGTCAATTGTGGCAGCTCTATTTTTAAGATATATTATATTCCAGACAATAAAGTCGCCGACATTATATTGCAAGAGCTGATGTTGTAGTTATTTAGCTTAATTACGCAATTCATAACCGACTACAGTCGGATTTAGTTATTGCGAAGTTTAATTTTTCTATAGCACTCGAATTTGCATATAAATCGTATAATAATATAATAATGAAATTGATATTCTACAGTCAATTCAGTGTTATTTTTGTTCATAAAAACTTTAACTGCTATTATATTCAGCCTTTATTTGAATTGTGAGGAAATATTTTCGGTAATTTCTTTAATGTGCATGATTTTTTATTCGCAACTGCATGAATAATATGTTAAAACAACATGTTTTCATTCCTTTTTCTTGTCTCATCATTCATTATTCAATTGACTTTGAATAGAATCCCAAATCTTTAAATAAAAACGTTATAATCACAAATCAATCATATAAAGATCCGTAACTTTCCATCTGGAAATCTTTCCTCATTTTCACTCACACTAATTTGTATTCATCATTACCCCACGAAAATGGCAGCACATTCATAATTGTTACCACGTTAACGTCACAAATTCATGAATTTGGCAGCTACCTGTAAATATATTAAGGACTCTGTTCGCGGGTTTTGCAACTTAAGCTGATTTATATTATCACTATTTTATAAATGTAATTCAAATAACATTTCTTCTTTACCGGAATAATAAGAAATTTTATTGTTAGATATTAGTAAACGTTTTATACCTTTAGATTTCAAATTCAATTATAATGTTTATCAAATAAATTGTCAAATCATAAATTAAAATCTTTTTAATACCCAAATCGCAGCAGCGCGTTCGCACGGTCAGGCTTTGACATTTTCTGTAGAATACACGTAAATCATTAATCAAGTCGGAATAGCGTTGACATTTCACAGACCGTAATATCGTAAGTCCGAGCAGAAAGTTTGGAGTAGAGCTACTCTCTACTCAGTCGGGCTTTTTGACAGAAAAACAAAAACTTTTTTTTTTCTTCATTTGTGTTTTCACTTTTGGCGGGCAAAGGCAATTATTTGTGTAAGCAAATCATTTTTTGGAGGGATTTTATCTATACTAATTGCATTTTTTTCTTGTAAAATGTAATTTAGAAAGTGTATGGCTTCGAGAAATATATTTTACTCGTCAAACGCGCAAGTTCTATTTCGATTTGGAAAACTGAGTGCTCGTGCTTTGACATCAGATTCTCGTAAATTCGATAAAACGCGTACCAACGCACTGTTGCGATTTGGGCTTAACTCAAAATCATTTATCAGTAGAATAGAATATGTCGCCCCAATGGTAATTTTGTTATAACATCTTCGATTGCTGATTTCGAAGACTTATGAAATTTTTATGGACATGGATAGATCAATTTTTACTGTTAATTCTAAACAAAACAGAATTTTAAAAGATTATCAAAATATTGGTTTTAAGAGTTGACTACATTTCAAATGAAAATAAGACTAAACGATTCGTAAATTTGATCAAAATATTTTAATTTAAACATTTTGTGAAAAAGAATGAAAATGATTTAAAACAGAATAGTACAAACGAAACTTTCATGGTTATACTTCTGCAAAAACATTTTTTCTTTTAAATTAAGACGAGGTATTTTGATTGCAGATGTCCATATCTGCCATACAGGCATATTTTTATTTTCATATAATAGTTAAGAAGAGCGATAAAATTGTATCAATTTTCTAAACTACAACTATTTTTATTACTAATGGTTTCAATATACATTTATACAGCTATTATTATTATATATATACAGTGCCTCACCAAAATATTCGGAATTATGTTTTTTCCTATATCCTAGCTTGTTGCATTTTGTTGTTGCTGCAGACAGAAAACATGCATTGTTTTCTGATTTTTTGTTAACAAAGAATAAATGTTGAATTGAAATTGTTTTTTTTTATTATAATTATAATAATTATTTGTTTAACAATACTAAAATCCAGCTAAAAAAATATAATTCCGAATACTTTTGTGAAGCACTGTATATCCATTTTCAAATGTTTCCTCACAAGTTTCCAGTATTGTTTCCAATAAATGTTTCAGTCCCTAAATCAGAAATCAGTTAAACGAGATGGGACTCATTCCAGTGGAAAATGCTCTCGCCGATAGCGAAACACACATGCATATTCGTCAAATATATTTCACGCATACTTTCTCAAGTGGTGTCTTCCGTCAGCTGTTCATCAGCTGTTCGTCAGTTTGCCCACGATCTGGAATGATCTGGAAATATGTCATAACCTGTGTTCGTAGATGTGACAACTTACTTTAATCATTAACACCACTTATATAAATAATAGAAACAAAAAATGTCTATCTTATTTTTAATTAAATTACGTTCAAAATAATAGCAAAAGTATTTGAAATGTTGCTTAGAAGTATTGTGGTTTGCTTGATAATTTAGAAAAAAATAATGCAATGTAAAGTATAATACAAAAGAGTTGTATTGCAAAGGCTTATGTTGTAGATACTTTGCATAATTACGCAAATTATCGGATCGGATAATTCATATTCGATTGTCGATTTTTCCACTACTGTCAGATTTTGTTTTTTTTTCGACTGCACCCGAATTTACCGATTATTCAAATTCGTACTAACATACAAATATGGCAGTCACCTTAATAAAGCCCGTTTTGCTTATTTTTAGTTGCTAGAAAATACTAGAAATGCAATTATACAATGCAGAAATAAATCGTTGGTATTATAGCGAAATTGATATTCTACATTCAATTGTGTGTTTTTGTCCATAAAAACATTTACTGCGGTCATGTTCAGCCTTTATTTATAATGAAAGCAAATACAATTTTACTTTACATTCGGTAATTTTTAAAAAAATTTTTTTTTGTTTTCGTGGGTTGGTGTGAATCTTCAATAAGACACTATGATACCCGTGTGCTCATAGTAGTGTCAGATTTTTACTGACTAAACACACCCTTCCCTTTTAGAATTTTATACTTTACTGCAACTAAGTTTCCTCATCCAGTAGTTTCACTTTCAATATTTTTACGCGTGAGGCATGTAGATCTTCTGTAAAATCACCTGCTGAAACCGTTAGGAGCGGGTACTACTCATTGCGCTAAATCGAAAGGTTTCGTTCGTTGAAGTCGGCGCACGAAGTTTTGCATGTCCAATGTTTGGAGTATGGCATGGTTACAATGAGTATGGAGTCGAGTTCGCAACTTCCTAGCGAAGTTTGTTATTTCTTCGTCCACGGTTGCGATTTGTAGATCCCTTTGTATATCACTGTTACGAAGATACCAGGGAGCACTCACGATAGCTCTTAAAACCTTATTTTGGAATGACTGTATAAATTCTATGTTGCTTGCTTTAGTGCAACCCCAGAGTTGTATACCGTAGGTCCATATAGGCTTTAGCACTTGCTTATATATAAGTAGTTTGTTATATATGCTTAACTTGGAATGTCGTCCGAGTAACCAGTACATTTCTCTAAATCGATTCTCAAGTTCGTCACGTTTTTTTTACGTGTGCCTTCCATTTGAGCTTTGCGTCTAACGTCATCCCGAGATATTTGGCTTCATTTGCGTACGGTACTTGTACCGAATTAATGAAGACGGGTAAATTGTCTATGTTTTTATATGTTAAATTAATATGCGTGGATTTAGTCTCATTAAGAGCAATGCGCTGGAGTTTTGTCCAATCTCATATTTTGTTTAGAGCTAGTTGCAGTTTTTCGGTAGCGGACTCGATTGTGCTCTCCGTAACGAGAATAGCCGTATCGTCCGCGAACGTTGCTACTACTGTACCCTCAGTTTGAGGCACAAATCAATCACATATAGATATCCAACTCCTACTTCTCATCTGACAGCGTTTTTTATAACATTTTCACCGACACGATTCACCGAGAATACGTGTGAGCTATGCCGAACAGCTGATAGACTTCCCCACCGAGCTGATGTAGTGAAATGGGCATGGACAGTGTTTACATGAACGAAAGAAGGCAGGAGCATCGAAAATAAAGTATTTAATTTTCCACAAATTGGAATGAAATAGTGTAGATTCGTTGAAAATCTTACTTCAAATTTGATTTTCCGGTGAAGCCGTGCCGTTTTTATCCCATATAGTTCCATTTTCGACACATTTTCCTCAGAAAAGATTTCATGCATATACGATTTTCACAGAGCCATCTAAACTCTCATCAGTTTGTTATTTATTTTTCAAATGTTGTCATGGCAATTTTCAAAACAAAAAGTAGGAGGAGCTTAACAATGAAGTTAGTGTTCACCACAAATCAGTCATATAAAGATGCGTAACTTTCCAGATGGAAAACCCCTAGCCCATTCAAAAATCTGACAGTTATTCATGAATCTTCCAATAAATTTGACAGTTATTGACGAATCTTCCAATAAATTTGACGGTTGATGATGAATGCACAAACTCTTTCTCATTTTCACTCACACTAATTTGGATTCATCATTTCCCCTCGAAAAGGGCTGATCATTCATGAATGGTTGCCCACGGCACCGTAACAAATTCATGAATTGTCCTCAGTTAAGTCACCAATTCATGAATTTGACGGTTATCCGGAAATATTTTAAGGACTCTGTTCGCAGGCTTTAGTAACTAAAGCTGATTTGTATCATTTATATTTTATAAACGTAAATCAAACATTATTTTTTCTGGGAATAACAATTATTTTTAGGTATTGGTAAATGTTTTAAAATGCCTTCAGATTTTAAATATAATCAAATAATCGACAATTTATGTATTCATTTATCGCCAAATAGCGCGATTGATTTGTGGTGTTCACAAAATATATTCGTTAAGCATTATTTTTTTTTAATATTTAGGGTCTGAAACATTTATTGGAAACAATACAGGAAATTGTGAGGAATACGTTTGAAAATGGATAATAATGAAACCATTTCGGTTTGGGAAGGTTTCGGACATTCCTTTAAGACTCAAGTTCCCTTACAAACAATAAAATTAGGTCAATGTTATTGGTGATCAAAATAAGCTTAGCACAATATTTAAATTTAATTTTAAAACATTTACCAATACCTAAAAATAATTGTTATTCCCAGAAGAAATAATGTTTGATTTATGTTTATAAAATATAAATGATACAAATCAGCTTTAGTTACTAAAGCCTGCGAACAGAGTCCTTAAAATATTTCCGGATAACCGTCAAATTCACGAATTGGTGACTTAACTGAGGACAATTCATGAATTTGTTACGTTGCCGTGGGCAACCATTCATGAATGAGCCGCCCTTTTCGAGGGGTAATGATAAATCCAAATTAGTGTGAGTGAAAATGAGGAAGTATTTGTGCATTCATCATCAACCGTCAAATTTATTGGAAGATTCGTCAATAACTGTCAAATTTATTGGAAGATTCATGAATAACTGTCAAATTTTTGAATGGGCTAGGGATTTTCCAGCTGGAAAGTTACACATCTTTATATGACTGATTTGTGGTTTGAGGTATGTCGCGTGTATATAATAAAAACAGAGTGGGACCAAGAACACTCCCTTGCGGAACTAGTCCATTCCGTACTTAACTCTGAATATTCTATTGTCGAGGTAGGATTTTAGAATCCTATATATATTTTTCGGAAAGATCCTACTTATTTTCAATTTCAGACCATCGTGCCACACCTTGTCAAATCCTGTGACACGTCAAGTAAAACGCTAGAGCAAATCTTTTTTCCTCCAATGCTTTTTCAATTTCGTTAGTTATTTTATATACCTGGTCAATTGTGGAGTGATTCGTGCGAAATCCAAATTGATGATCAGGTATAAGTCGTCTTTCTTCTATGACTGGTTGAATACATCGCAATAGTAGTTTCTCGAATAGCTTTGATATTATATATTTTTAAAATGAAAAACGTATTATTCACAACTACGAATAAAATGCTAAAACAATTTATTTCCTGTTTCCTTTTTTCTTTCTCGTTATTTCATTATTACTTATTCAATTGGGTTTAACCATACAAATTGAATCCCTTTCGATACATCTATTTTATAATTTTTAAATATTCAAATAACGTAATAATAAATGTTATTCCAATAGTCCTTCCAGTTGTATGAATACACCAACTGAACATGATCTTTTTATGTTAAGCTCCTCCTCCTTTTCCGGTTGAAAATTTATATTTGAAATAACGTTCAAATAACGAAAATTTTTTTAAATAAGGTCGTACTTCACCTCATTTGTTTGAATGTTTATGGCTATCAGCTGTTCGAAAGAGTTCCCATTTATTCACAGTTGGTGCAAAAACAAGCTGTCAAAAAAAATTACAGGTGCAAAGAGGGTATCAGTTGAATATCTCTATGTGGCTGATTACATGAGCGGAAGAAGGCAGGATTGAGAGGGATACAATATACGACTTTCACAAGCCAGAGGGAGATGGGTTGGATGCGCCGAAAATCGGTCTACTTCCATCGAAAATCCACTTTCAAAGCGGATTCTCGGGTGAACCAGGTATAATTTCATCCCTTTTCGTTCCGTTTTCAGTATGTTTTCCTCATTTTCCGGTGATCGCTGATCGGGTAACACGCATGCTACGTGGTATTTTAGTAAAATTAATCACAGGGACGATTTAAATGGAATTTTAATACTTTTTTCAATGCATACGTCTAGTACTATATACAAACGTTGCTGCTACACCTGAACAAAAAAATTTTTTATCCGTCATTCATGAGAAATTAGTATTTAAAAAAGCGCATTTCTCAATTCTTCGCAGAACGCTACTGGGTGAAAACATGATGCAAGTGAACCGATTCGCGTGTTCCACACGCAGAAAATCTTGCCTGCTCAGTCGGATTTCCCAGTCGTTTGTAAACAGCCACTATTAGATGATTTCTGGCCTAAATCACAAATTAGTTATATCAACTTTCCAGCTGGAAAACCCCTAGCCATTCTTCCGTTCATGTAAACACTGTCAATGCCTATTTCACTACATCAGCTTTGAGGGGAAGTCTATCAACTGTTCGAAATAGTTTTCACGTATTCTCAGAATCGTGTCGGTGAAAATGTTATAAAAACGCTGTCAAATGAAATTAAGGGACAAGAGATGTGGATGTTGGATATCTCTAAGTGACTGATTTGTGATTATAATAAATGTTATTCCAATATATAATTTAAACTCACCAATTGATCATGAACCTACTTTTCGAGTTGAAAATATAGATTTGAAATATCGTTTAAATAACAATCGATTTTTTAAATAAGAGTTGTAATTCACCTTATTTGTTTGAATGCGTATGGCTATCACCTGTTCAAAAGAGCTCCCATGTATATTCAGAGGCTACAAAAACAACAAGCTGTCAAAAAATGTTCGGTGGCAAAAAAGGTATGAGTTGAATATCTCTAATGAAATCGTGGTAAATTCGGTTTTTTACGATGGGTTTTTCACTGGAAGATTATATATCTCTGATTCGTATATGATGCATGTCTTATTCCATCTCGTTACATTATTTGCTTTATTTTCAAATTCAAATTAATTTTGAGTGTCAGCGCTTTTCAGTTCGTTTTTGTGTTTTTTGTTTTTGTTATTTAAATGCTGATGTCAAAAATTATATGTTAAATTTATTATTTGATTTCTAGTTGACATTAATAGGCACAATATTTTTACTTCTAACACTTCTAAAGGAGTATTGAAAATATTGCTATATTTAAAATGCTTGTTAATTGTAGCTAATGAGTCTTTCTTTCCTAATAATGTGTGGATTGCGAGTTCAAATAAAATAATTTCTTTATACAATGGAAGAATATTTAACAAATATGACTGATGCAGAGGTAGCATGGAGTATGCGAAAAAATAATTTCGAGAAGTTTAAAACTCTTGTGCGTATGCACCTTTCATTTGAACTTGACTTGAATACAGATGAGTGAGTGGGTTAATATTATTAAATTGCACATAATAGAATTAAAATATACTTGCGTTTTAAAACAGATTCGACTTGCCACACCATGAGGTTATTTACTATGAGAAAGGAAAAATGAAAAAATGGAATCGGTTGTCACGAAAAATAAAAAATTCCACTTCGAGCAAGACAAATACGAGTCCTACTGTTGGAAACACTATTGTCTTAGATGATAATTTTATAAGACATCTACAGCAACTTAAAGTTTTTATTCTAATGGACAAGAGTAAGTCTTAAATAGATTATAAAAACTACTCGTAAGAACTACTTATTAGTTTAATTATTTAACACGAAAATGCATTTTGATCGATGTATTGTTTTTAATTGCTTTCAATACAGTTTCTCCAAAAATACATAATACGTTTACTACCACTGATACACTCAGCATTGACATTGATAGGGTCTCATTTATACATCGTATAACAAAAATCTGCATTTAAACACAAGAAATGATTTTAGATCAGCCCTACTTATGCCAAGCCGAATTATCTTTGGTTTTAAACTATGTCGGATACGATTTACTTAGCTACATGTTTTTTGTGTAAAACTTAATTACTAACTTAAACTCTACCTTAAAATAAACTTCAACATTAGATTAAAGACTAGGCATAGTGGCACTACGCACTAGATTTGAATCCCATGCTCCACCTCTTTCGAGTCACTGACGACAATACTCAAAGAGTTACGAAAAAACTTCGCAAACCTGCCGTTCGGAGTCGGCATTAAACTGTATGTCCCTCATTCGTGAGAAAGCAATAACACACCCCATGAGTGGTTGCTGTCGTTGCCTCAGACTGTAGCGGCTGCATTATTATTATATTACAACAGATTATAGACTAAACTGCACATATGAACACTAATTATGTATATTTATTAAAATCCACACCTATTCGCATATATATGCTATCATATACATTGGCATATATGCATATATACCTTGTATGTACACACACACATGCGTTTTCTCTTTTATTTCCATAAACAGCTTAAAACTGCTAATAGGATTACATCTAATCTGCTGATTATTGTAACTGATGTCCTTTGAGGTATTGCAGCTGGGACACATCGGTGGATTTTGATTTTTAGTGTAAATATTGGTGTGTGGTTACTGTACGTCCCAAACGAAGACGAATGAAAGTTTTGATTGTATTTTTGGTGACATCCGTGGGGTATAGTGGTTGGGATTTGTCAGGATTGACTTTTTTATAGTGGTGATGTTGTGTCCCAATTATTTCGGAGTCGTCGTAAAAGATAAGGTCATAATTCACTCCGACGTAAAGGGTGGCAGTGTGCACCTATTGACCGGTATAATAGCGAACTTGAACTTCTTCGAAAAATTAGTAGACGCAAGTTCAACAAAGTTAAATCCTCCATTTAAATCAAAAATGAAAACTGTATATATAGAATTGCGATTGCCGGAAGGCACTTACTCTTGATACAATATTTCAAGAATTAGGCTCTGATGTTTTCCCTATTCCTATAATCCGCCATAAATTGCCATTCTAGATGGGATTTGGCCAATCTAATTAATTTATATGTATGTGCATATAACGTTACAATTGCCTGATTTTATGTATTTCTTTAATTCGGATTCAAGCGATTCTAAATGGTTAATATTTTTGAGTTCATCCGGTAATGCATTATATTGTTGCAGTCCTTTTAACACTATTGTATTTTGAAAAAGTCGGGGACGAAAGTTTTGTCCGTTTCTGAGATTATAAGGTTATTGCTAAAATAACTTGGCAGTAAGCCATATTTCATTATATTTCATTTCATTTCAAATACAAAAACTAAAATACTCATTTTTAACTGTTGCTTTATACTTAACCAACCCAATTGTTCTAACATCCATGCTATGGGTGTTAATCTATTACATTTTAGAGCCGTCCTCATTGCTTTTTTTTGATTGTTTGAATAAGATTCAAACTACTTCAGTTCCTTATTTTTGATTCTATATTTAATTTTTTTTACCAATATTTCTCTATCTACCGTCTCAAATGCTCGTTTGAAATCTAAGAATACAGCTATAACAATTTTAGGTTCACTAATTTGACTTTTCCAGTTTTCTATTATCCAGTTGAGTGCAGCCTCACAAGAGTATCCTTTTCTGAGCCCTGATTGCTGTTCATAATTTTTTCATAAAGTGTTTTAATATTGAGTAGTCTAAACTCATCACTACGTATTGTTCTGCTGACTTTTTGAATAGCTATTATCCTAGACTTTTTCCATCCACTTGGGAATTTCTCAGTGTTCAATGATTCATTGTATATTTCTCCCAATATAGGGCCAATAATTTCAATGCCATCCATAAACATGTTCGCACTCAGAGATAGATAGTCTCTCTTAGTTTTGAGTATCACTACAATATCCTTTGTATTAAAGTTCGCAAATTTAAATTCTGTATTCTTCTGATCTATGTTACTGTTGTAGGGTACTTCAGTTATATCATCAACTAGTTGTTTCACACTCTTCACATAAAATTTGTTAAACTCGTTTGCTATTTCTTCATTGTCCTTTACTATGTTGCCATTAAAAGATATTCGATCAATATCATATTTTTTATTGAGTATGCGTTTTTTAATATTTCTCCATGCAGATTGTTGATTTTCTGCTGTATCAATCTTCTTTCTTATGTGCTTATCCTCTATGTCTCGCAGCTCCTTATAGATGTTTCTTGCTTGTTTATAGCGATTCCACTCCGAAGTATCATTGATAAGTTTAGCTCATTCATATGATATAACCTTATTTCTTTTTAGACTGGCTAAACTTTGAGTAAATTCGTCTGGTTCATATTTTTTTTTTTAGTATTACAAATACTTTTAATACTCCATATATATATTTACATTTGGTAACATATTTAATATTATTACCTATTTTACATTATTCTTCATCATTTCACTATATATTTTAATTAAAAAAGGTTTCTTCTTAATAATTCAGTAACTTTTTTTTTAAATATTCTAATATTTCTTTCGTCTTTTATTTCATTTGGTAGGTTATTAAATAGTTCAAGTCCCTTCATCATTATTGTTTTCTGCTCTGGCGTTCTCCTTACTCTCTCCACTCTAAAGTCATCCATGTTTCGTAGTTGATACGGTTGTACTTCTCTCACTTGCCTGACAATTTGCGTCAAGTAAATTGGTGCTGTCCCATTCTTTATTTTAAATATTGCTATCAGTGTACTTAGCTTCAGTCTTTGTGCTATATTTAGCCATTTCAGTCTTTCTAGCATACTATTTATGTGTGTTAATCTATCGCAGTTCAATATCGCTCTCATTCCTTTGTTCTGTAGTTTTTGCAACCGATTGAGTTGTCCTTCATTGCAACATAGATACAAAATTGTGGAGCAATATTCGAAATGGGGTTTGACAATAGTGTTATACACTAGAGTTATTGCGTTTGAGAAGTCGAATTTTTTTCTTATTATCCTAAAATAACCCAATTTCCTTCCAATTTTTTTTACAAATATACTCTACCTGCTCTTCGAAGTTTATTTGTTTGTCAACTATCGTACTCAAATATCTTATCGATTTCACTTTCTCGATTGTTTCTCCATTAACTATCACTTTCGAAATTCAGTTTCATCCATTTGGTTTTTTTCTCGTTGAGTTTTAATTTGTTCATCTTTAACCAATTATCTATTCGATGAATGTCATTCATGAGTTTATTTTTGCAAATATATTCGTCATCGTCTTCGGCGTAAATCAGTGTATCGTCAGCATATAGTACTATTTTGCTATTCTGTAATATATTTGGCATGTCATTTATATATATAGTAAGTAATACCGCACCTAATATTGACCCTTGCGGTACACCGTCTCAGAAACACTGTTAACTTTTGTCTTTTGTTTTCTATTTGTCAAAAATGATCTAAACCATTCTAGTTCATTGTCTTTTATACCATACGCTTTCATCTTGTCTAATAGAATTTCATGTTCAACCGTTTCAAAAGCTCTCTTAAAGTCTAGAAATATGGCAATTGTTTTCTTTTTTACATTTTTCTTCCATTCATTTATAATATAATTTATCGTTGTCTCACATGAGTGATGGGCCCGAAATCCTGATTGATAAATAGATAATAGTCCGGTTTCTTCTATGTATTCTATAAGCTGTTTTTTTACTGTTGCTTCCAGCCATTGTTGGCATTAATTAATTAATTTCTTAATCAATTAATTAATTTGATTAAATTTAATCAGATTAAATTAATCATGATTAAAATAATCATGATTAAGATAATCATCATTAAAAAAGTAATCTTAATCAAGATTATTATAGTTTATAATTTAGAAAATAATGTGTGACCTAGGTTTATTAAGCATAGTTGCATAAGAAAACATTCTTTCTACTGAGCCAGAGGAGGGAATTGGTGTGTTGTTTATTGTCTTTCATATATTTTCTACATTCCTGTAATGTGTCAGGGCCATGTTTCCGTTTTAAGTGTCCCAAAAAGTTAGATGTCGTTTTGCCATAGCCCTTAACTTCCAGCATCTTTTCTAGTGTCCGTAGTGTGTTGATTGGTCTGAGTTCTTCGCATTTTTTTGTATCGTTAACCTTTTCTTTTGGTATGATTAGCGTCTCTTTCCATGACTGGAAAGATTCCTGTTTCCATTGACTTATTAATTATTTCAACCATCGTTGGTCCTATTTTATCCCAATTGTCAATAATTATTTTAGGTGAAATTGTTTCTGTGTCTGTGTCTGTTGTTTTTTTTTTTATTGTTTTGCATATTAATTTTAACTCGTCCAAACTAACCCTTTTAAATTTAAATGTAGTCTGCATATGTTTAGTGCAGTCCACATAATCTACTTTTTCAATTGATCCTTGTATTTCTCTTATACTTGTCACAAAATATTCATTTAATTTTTGAGCTATAATTGCTTCGTCGTCTTGTTCTATTTCATCAAATTCTTTTTTTTAACTAGTCTCTTTATTTTTCGCCATATTTCTTTTTGTCCATTTGCTTCTTTAATCTTATCATTTTTATATTTATTTTTTGCGTTTAATTTTGACTTTATAATAGTTTCTCATTTCTATGTACTCTCTCCAGTTTTCATAGTTATTTGTCAACTTTGCTCTTTGGTATTTTTCAACTTTCTTGTTTTTTTAATTCTTAGTTCATTACAAAACTATTTATTGGAATTAGTACCTACTTTTACTTTCCTTTTCATGTTGAATTTTTTAATTGTGTCTTTCAAAATACTCTCGATATCATCTGCATTCGTGTGTATATCCTTTGTTTGGTCATATGTGGTATTTCTGCGGTTTATTTCCTCTAAAAATTCTCCCTTTTGGTATTTAAGGAATTCTATTTCATGTTCATTAACATTTTTTAAAAAATTTGTTTTCATAACAATTTCGGCAACTGAGACGATGATGGTGAAAATTGAGCATCGCGCTGTAATTAAATTTCTCACTAAGCAAGGAAAAAGTCAAGAGAAGCAGAGAGAGCATTGAAGACGACCCCCGCTCCGGGTCATTATGATTCTGTTTAACTAGAGATAAAACGCGAATTAATAATCACATTTATATGAAATTTTACATGAATGCACTAAAATAATAGTATTACTTGATAAATAAGTCAATTTATATATACAACCACAGCTTCACCCCGATACCGAGAATATATTGTATATTAGATATCACATAGTCCAATAATTCTTTCGTTGTTCTTGTTATTCTTGAGTGTCCCCTTACCTTCTGTTCTAGGCTATTGTCATTGAAGAATCGTTCTAACTCCCTCTTGTATAGACTATCTTCGTACCAGTTAATATTGAAGTCTCCAGCTATAATTATATTATTGTTTTTATCTAATTTATTCTGAATATTATTCTTAAAGAATTCGAAAAAGTCTTTCTGATAATAGCTCGGTGACCTGTATACCGCCGTTATTACTGTCTCCACATTTCCGTTCTTGATTGTACACGCCAAGTACCACATTTCCCAGTCAACTTTACTTTTTATAATGTCTTTTATTGTCCATTTATTGTCAATATAGATCGTGACTCCTCCCGTTCTCGATGAGTTCGATAGACATGATATGGCGTTATAGTTATTTATTAAAATTTCAGATTCATCAATGTCTTTAGTTAAGTGCGTTTCTGATAACATTATAAATGCAGGCTGGAATTTGTCAACCAGTAGTTCTAATTGGTTAAATTTATTAATTAGTCCTCGAATATTTATATAAAATCCTTTGATGTGCTTTGTTTGCTAGTATCCAATTTTGTCTTTTTTTATCTCTAGTTTTTTTAGGTATACAGGACATTGCCTATCAAGTGTTGTATGATTTTCGTCTAGTTGTAGGTTTAGTTTTTTGTTTACTGCTATACAATTTATACATTTGTTTATTGGTTCTATTTTGCAATCAATTGTTCTGTGTTGTTCATGGCATTTTAGGCAAATTTCTTCTTTTTCTGCATTCAGTTGCTCTGTGGTTGAAACCTTTGCATTTAAAGCATCTCATAACGTCAATTCCATCATAAACCCTGCATTGTTCCCATCCCACATTAACTTTACCCTCTTCTATTATTTTAACAAACGATTCGTCATCAATCTCTATTATTGCATTGTAACTTTTTATATTATTCTTTTTTAGTCTCGTAGTATTTTATTAGTTTCAGTTCACTGCTTTCTATTATTTTATTTTGTTTCTTTAGTTTCTCAATAATTTCATTCTCCTCGTTGTATATTTTCATATTAACTATATTTATTCGTGGTTTTAGTTTTTGTGGTACTTTAACTTCATAATTCTCTCCTATATCTTTTTCAATTGCTTTTTTCATTTTTTTCCCCTCTTCGTCATTTGCGCTCTCGATTGCAACTACTCCATTGTGTTTATGCTCTATGTTAGAAATTTTTAAATTCTTTGGATCAACTTTATTGTTTAATTCCTCCTTCACCTCAATACCATTCTGTTTTGTATAAGTTTAATAGTAAGTGGCAACACTGTTTTTAATTTTGGCACTACTTTTTGTTTTTCTGTCATCTTGACAGTTTTGGCAAACGTCATTACTCTTGGACTAAGTTTACTGTTTGTTATTTTTTGAATTTCTTTACACATAGTCTTGCTATTATTTTTCAGTTCCAAACACAGTTTCTCACCTTCTTTGTTTAAATCCTTTGTTGTATAGCACAGTTTTGCAACTTCGCCTATGCTTTTTTCACATGCCTCCTGTACTTCTTTCATTTCCTGCAACCTTTGTGTATATCGGGATTCAATTGCTTCCAATAGTTCCTTTATCTCATATTCGAGTTTTTTAGTGACTCGTCAAACTCCTCTCTATAAAATTTAAGCAAGTCGTTGTTCCTGTCAACCTTTTCCTGCATATCCCTAATGACCGAATCCACGTTCAGGTTATACTGCATACAGTCGTCGCACACGAAACGTACCATATTCTTCATCCCCAGCACTCCAGTACGATATTGATCAACTCCTGAACATTTGGACGCTGCATGAAATGTTTTCTTGCAAACACCCTCGCAACGGATGCCCGTTTCTCCACGAATTGCCGCTCCGCACTTACTGCACTCGACTATCGTGACACCCCTCTCTTCTCTTACCAAATTATGTAGATGTAGTACACTACTTTACTAATTTATATTAATTTTGAATTTTCCAAAGAAAAATATGTAATTTAATGTAAAAAATTAAATACTACTTCTATATAAAGAACACCGCTTAGTGAAAACACGTCTTATCTCTATGACTATCTCTCACGTCTAACAAATTTATCACTTTATATTTCACCGGGATTATCTTTCTAGCTTTATGTGTTATATTTATATCATGATTTGTTTTAACTTTTATCTGCCTTTGATTTATGAAAACATAATCTATAAGTGTGGCCGATCTCTCCGTTATTCTTTTCAGTTGATCGATAATAACAGATAACTTATTACCACAAATAGATTCAATTTTCCTTCTATATGTTTTATCACTGAATTAATCGATGTTAAGATTATTACTACTACATTTATTTCTTTTTTGACATTTATACCATCTAAATGTTCCCCAAACAATGAACAGAATGCAGCCTTGAATGAATTTGGAGATCTGTATGTTATCACAATTTTAATCACTTCTCTATTATAACCGATATCTACTTCAAGGCAATAAACTCCGTTGGTCACGATTTCATTAATAACATCATAAATCAACGGTCTTCTAACATAAATGGAAACACCACCTGTATGTCTCGGTAAACTTAAATAAATTAAATGAGGTTTCACCTGTCTTACTAATAGTTCAATTTAATTAAAATTATTATTTAGACCTTGTATGTATGATCTTTCTTCATCATATCTAACGCATATTTGTTTCTCACTCTTGCAAACACTCGCTGAATGGTTATATCCACAGCACTTAAAGCAACGTTTTGCGTTCAGGTCTTCATATCATATGCATTTGTCCCACTCTATACACAATGTTTTCATTTTCACTATTTCATCGAACGTTGCCTATTACAGCATTGAAAATATTTCCCTTTTTTGTTGATTCAAACACTTTAATACACTTGAGATAACTAAAATTGATCTTTTTAATTTGAGCTTTCATAGCACTTATTTGCTCATCATTTAATTTTTCTTTCATGCCATGCACTAGTACTTTAGTTTTCCTCATCTCACTTTGATTTTCTTCTTGTCGTCTGTTTAATTTTTCCACCATTACTAATGATCATTACCGCACCATTTCTTTTATTTGACATTTTATTAAATTTTACTGATAATTTTGCTGGATTAATTTTCTCTTTGACCTCTTGAACTGTTTTGACACACTTGATTTTGTTTTGGTTTAATGACAATGGGAGCTCTTAGCTTTGATGCTTATGATACCAATGTCTCATTAATTTCTCTTTCACTATGATCGTTGATTCCTTTTACCGCCTTTTCAACATAGTTCTTTATGTCTCCAACACTCTCTTAAAAAAATACCCGTTAACAAATTATTAATTTCATTAATCGAAGTCATAATTTTATGATAATTTTCCTTGAGAGCATTCACAAAGTTTACGCATCCATTGCACAAAAACCGAATATTTTCGTTCTCTCCCATTCGATCAGTATCATACTTAGTTAAATTTACGCACTTAGCATGCTACGATTGCTCAAAAAACCCACTGCACTTTATTAGCGTTTCACTCCGCGATTTCTTTGTGCATTTTGCACACTTTAAGTCCATGATTTCTACCCAATTTTCTAATAAATTGAGTTTAATACAACTACTTAAGATGTGTAAATATATTTTGTTTTTATGTCCTATCAGAAATTAATTCAATTAAATACTTAATTGAGGATGTTTCTAAGATCTCTAGACTCAGGAAAATCCTCTCCACTCGTCCTGCCATATCTAGCTGCTATATGAAGCAAGATGGCTGCTGGACTACCTCCAGTAAAGAATCTCTCGAGATTCTACTCGATACTCACTTCTCCAGCTGCTCGGATAACCAGCCGCCTCTCCTCACGGACAGTGGAACACACCACTAAGCGCAGAATAGCATGGGCTATTCGTAGCTTCAAACCATACAAATCTCCTGGTCCCGATGGTATCGTACCATCGGAACTCCAACTGAACCTAGACTTGACTCTCATGGTTGGAAATCATCCTTAAGGAATGCCTGCGCCTGCCCCACATCCCTCTAAGATGGAGACAGGTGAAGGTAATTTTTCTACCAATGTCAATCCCAAGGGCTTAATCTTATCTTATCTTCTTTCCGACTTAAAACACTGGAAAGACTCATAGATATACATCTTCGCTGCAATATAGACCCATCTAGATTGTCAGCTTCCCAACTGTAGATACTGCCCTACACTCGCTCGTATGTTCCATTGAGAAATCCCTTCACCATAAATAATGCATTAATGGTAGCCTTTCTGAACATCGAGGGTGCTTTCAACAATGTCTACCCATCCTCTATCATCAGTGCACTGGCGAATCTTGGCGTGGACAACGGACTCTGTACATTGATTTACCAACTGCTTGTCAGTAGAGTTATGCAATATGGTCCATATGGTCACTCCTCTATACTAAGCTCTCTAAACTTCGCGACTAGAAATCTATACCACGCCACACCCCAATACTTTCCTGATAGACATTTGGAAGCCCTAAATCCAGACAGAGACTTTTGGAATGACAATACTAAACCATTTGCAGGATCCCTGCACTTTACGGATGGGTCAAAGACACAGTAAGGGGTTGGCAGTGGTGTTTTCTCTAATGAATTAAACATTAGTCTCTCCTATAGCCACTGTTAGGTTTGAAGGCAACGTGGCTGATTAGATCAATTGTTTCGATGAACTATTGTAGTTTCTTGCAACTAGTTTCTCCAATAATTTAGCTCTGCGAGGGGAAAGAGAGATTGCTCGTTAACCACTGACTGTGGATTTGTCTCTGCTTGGTTTGGGTATTGGGAGAACAGTTGCAATCTTCCAGTTCTGGGGAATAATACCTGTCTCTAACACTTGTTGTACAACTGGATTAGAGTTTGGATATGATATCATATCTCCGCCCGGAGTTTTACCTTTAACTTGGGATAAGTTGGCTTCGAATTCGATAGAGGTTATATGAGAGTTTCAATAAAAATTGCCATACGATCAACCGGATGTGGGTTCAGAGGGAAATTGAAAATAATTCCCTTTTGTGAATTGAAACTGTTAGAAAAGTTAACTCCGTCAGTGTATTCCGACTAGTTTTGGGCGATCAAATTACAAATTGGTCACAAATTGTGCCAATGGGAGACAAAATACTGGGAATTATGTAAAAGTTGAAATTACCAATTAAAAATCGGATTTTATTCCAAATTTGTGAAAGCGAGGAACTTGGGTTAATATCAGATGTAAAGTCTTCAAAAATCTTTTAGATTGTTCTAGAGTTTTCCTAAACATTGCGTTAGATTTTTCATATGCGATAAGATTATGCTCTGTGCTCTGCTGTGTGGGGTGTAAACTTATTTGTGAATTCCACCAAGGAACTAAACGGTTAAAAAGCTTAGGATTTGCTTGAGGAATTGATGAGTTAGCTGCTGGTCTGATTAATTTTGTAAACATTATAACTTCTTTATTTGTATTAGCATTTGCATTGTAGCAGTATGTGTTATTAATAATGTTCGATCTGAATTTTGACAAATTTGCTAAGTTTGTATTGAATTTGTGGTTTGGTATATTGTTGGTTTGTTGTTTCGCTGTGGTCGCTGTTTATATCATCTAACATTTTCCAATCGATATATGGGTACAGTGAGGGCGAGCAAGAACTTATATTCGTTATGGGTTGAAAAGTGCTTTGTTGAGCCATCATTAAGAACAATAAGGTTTGAATCAAGCAGAAAGTCCTCAAATATTTCGCGTCTATAATTAGTTTGTTTAGAACCGTCGAGGGTGCTCCAAGAGTTATTATCTCCAATAAATAATACTGGAGAATTTACTTGTCTGAGGACGTTATCTAGCTCGTCTTTATTAAAGGTTTGATCCAGAGGTATATAAATAGTTATTAAATTAAACTCGAAGGAAGTTTGAATTTCGATCGCAATAACGAGCAAGTTGGAGTTCAAAGGAACTTTCTTATGAGGCATGTTTTGTTTTATCAAGACACCAATTGCAGATAAATTGGAGGTCAAATTTTCCAAATAACCTGTGCCTTCTGGGAGGAGATCATATTAGGCGATATGTTTTTAATAAGTACATTAAGCTCATCTTAGTTATTAATATATCCTTTTACATTCCACTGTATATTGAGAACTTTACACCTATAAAAATTATTAGTATAAAAATTGGTGTTATTATGAACTATCATCATCCATTGAAGGATTATTGTTTAAAAGGATTGAGTGACTTTTAATAGAGGAGAAGGATTAGGGTGAGATGCACTCAAAAGAGTGGAATTAGAGTTGTCGGGAGAAATCTTATTTGATCTTGTGTGTGAGGTGAATGTTTTTTATTTGGGTCGCTGAAAATTTGGAAGATGAGTAGTTTTGGTTGGTAAAAGAAGAGCGTGAAGTGCTGATTGGTTTAGTGTTTATTTCAGCTAGTGGTTTATTGATCAGTGAATAGGGTAATTGAGTTTCAGTTATTCTTTCTTTTTCAGGAGAATTTTTTTTTAATTTGTGGAGAGAGTGGGTTTGTCCGTTATTAATTCTCAGCTGAAATTTTGTATTAATTCATTGCTGGGAGTTTGTTTTGTGTGAGTACAATGGAGTACAATGGAGTGTGAGAAATGAAAATTGTTTTTGTCCGCAAATAATTCTTGCGACGAAGTTATGGTACTTGTACTTAGGACAGTCTTTAGAGGAGGACATAAAAACATTTTTTGTTCTATTTTTACATTGAATTGCTTGGTGAGTTTATTACCGACCTTGATGGAGCAGCGATGTTCTGAACTTAAACTCTTTAACAAACACTTGAGAAAACATATCCTATAATATATATCCATAAGAAGTATTCGGTATCCGGCCTATCCGAATAATCTTTTTATATCCGGCCGAATACCGGCCTATCCGAATAATCTTTTTATATCCGGCCGAATACCAGATAGTCGTTTTTTTTTCAGTAAAAAAATACAACAAAATATTAAGTTTTATGGTCTGATAAATTAAATAGATAAAATAAATAAATGGATAAAATCAATCTAACATATGTATAATAAATAGGTGGTTTATCTGAAAATTTAATATTGGAAGAACTAAAGCAAAAAATATGACCAAATAAATATGATTTGAATCTACTTGTTCACATAGAGCGCATGAAAGTTATAGATATATAAAGAAGTCAAGCGCACTAAAATTTTAAAAACACGCCTATTTTTTATCCCGTGGGAATTAATTTATTTGTTATTTTTTGTATTTTCAGACGTGGTACAAGAAGGCATTTTTCGTAAAACCGGCTCAGTTACAAGACAAAACGAACTACGTGATTTTGTTTGCAATGATAAACCTTTTGATTTAACTAGTGCATACACAGTTCATGATTGTGCTACTGTACTCAAAAGTTTTTTAGCGGATTTACATGAACCGGTTCTTACAGATGCTCACTACCCAGCTCATTGTCAAATTGCACCACTTTTTCAAGTTGGAGGTCAAATTCCTACTGTTGACAAAAATAGGGAAGCACATATTTTAAATTCTGTTCAGCTTCTCCTTCTTTTACTGCCAAATGAAAACAGAGTACTTTTCCAGGATATTATTGAAATGCTGCACATTGTTTCTACCTTTAAAGATAAAAACAAGATGTCTTCAGAAAACTTAGCTACGTTATTTGCGCCTCATTTAATTTGCCCTCGAAATCTTCCACCCGAAGCATTACACTATGTTGCCCAAACAATGTTCCCTATCATAGCTTATATGATAACCAAAGGTTCAGTGATTTTCCAAATTCCAGCAAAATTATCTACAGACATAAGAGCTTATTATCATGAAAGAAAACGAAAAAAAACGATGTCACCTGAGCAAACGCTTGATGACTCGATATCTGATATGTCTACTGTAAACACTGTTTACACATTCGTTGATCGGGAGAAAACAGCTGCGGCACATAATGCGAATAATACAGACACTGAATTAGCTCAACTTTATGCTCATATTCAAAGCCTTCCTGAATCATCAAAAAAAAGACGGTTAATAAAACAATTTAATAAGCAAAATGGTCAAGGTAAGATGAGTACATCAACATTAAAAATAACAATAGCTATTTCATATTACCATAGGCACTCCATTACAGTTGTTAATAATGAATCGAATGAGATCTGAGACTTCAAGAAGTACTAAATCTATAGGCGACTCAATAAAAAAACACATTTTTCATAAAGGAATTATTGCTAGAACACCTAAAAGGTCAGCAATGCCAATTAACACACAGGTTAGTAATGTAAAAATATATATATATAAATATACAAATATATTGACTTCGAAAATATATGTTAAAAAAATATTTTAAATAAACATAAGTTGCGCATGCAGTTTATCATTACTTATTTATTGATCGAAAGGACATTAATATTTCAGACTACGGAATATATTTTCTATAACAAAATTTCAGCTTTGCTCCTGATTTGTGATGGGAGCTATCGAAAAAAAAACTTATTTCTGACTTATTTCTTTGTACGTTTTTCAAACAATCGTTTAGTTGTGTTGGCTAAAATGCACGTTTTTCGACGCTTTTAACCGAGGAACGTAATTACAAGAATCCCGCTTAATTGCTTTACCTTGAAAACGCAATAAAGCGTTTTGTAATATACATCATGTGGATTAAAAAACAGAGCCAATGAAACACCATAATTGTAAATAAACACATTTAATTAACGAAAAAGTAAAAATAAGGTACATATGTACATTCATATGTAAATTTATTCAGTCTTGAAAATGAACAAGGAATACATCATATTGTCAATTTGACAATTGTCAACTCTTCTTAAACTCAAGCTTAAAACACAAAGGTTTTTTTTTATTGCGTGTGTTCAATTATCCAGGAGATTTTGTATGAATTTTACGAAAAACTTAACGTTATTCAATGCAATCAACCGCGTAGCACAGTTAAGAGGGTACGCATTTAAACGGTAAAAGTTATGTACATTTCTTATGGAATTTCTTATTCGCTTAGTTTTTCGATTCATTAAACGGGGAACGCAATTAAGCGAGCGTCAATTATACGGGGATTTTACCATATTATGTTGATTTACGCATGTACAGTGTGGACCATCTAGTGTTTTTTTTGACAGAAAGTCAGTATCATACCTCCTCCGAACAACGTTGGGAAATATTGAAAACTTATTTTCAAAGTGAGTGCTGTGTAGTCCAAACAGTGCGTTTTTTGAAAATAAGTTATGTCCGAAATGAAGCACCCACTGCGACTGCTGTAAGCAAGTTTGCGAAAAAGTTTGTGAGATTGGTATGCTAGTGAACAACATTCATGGTCCCCGTCGTCGTACGGTACGCACAGATAAGAATGTGGCTGCTTTGGTCGAGAGTGTGAGACTCAATAAACGAACATTAACACGCCATCGATCTTAAAAGCTCAACATTTCACGCACTAGCCTGCGCAAAGATCTCGGATTATTCGCTTACAAGGTCGAATTGACTCAGTAATTGAAAGCGCACGACCATCCGCTTCGTTATCGCTTCGCAGTTTCAGCCTTAGAGCAGCTTGAATTGGACAATTATTTTGGGCTACGTTAACAAACAAAATTGCCGCATCTGGGGCTCGGAAAACTCGCACATTATTGTCGAGAAGCATCTACATCCACGCAGTTTTGTAGATCTTAACGTAAGAACCTTAACGAAATCTGTGGCATTGCCACAATTAAAATGTTATGCACCTACAACTAAACACTAATTATCCGATGTCAGGAACATACTCCAAATGATATATATTTAACAATTAGATAATTATGGCAATTCTGTTATCACTTATCCGGAAAATTTTAGTGCGTAGGGGTTGTCGTACATATACACAACGCCACGGCACCAACGCTGTTTTTAATTAATATATTTAAATCAAATCTGAATCATTGCATTTGTTCATTAGGGCCCTGAACTCGTCGGTCTGCGAATATTGGTGTTGTATTCAAATTTTTTTTGGGCACTGTAGATAAGAACGGTTTACTTAAGTTTGGAGTGGGTGTACGTGGGCTTTGTAAATTGTAGAAGGAAAGAAGAGGTGGAGGAGTGCTCTTATTCCGATTTAGTACTTTATTAGTACAAATTTAAACCACAATAGAAATAAAGTTTTGTTTTTTTTCCAATAAAGGATTAGAATTAGAAATCAGTTGTTAAGTAATGTATTAAATATTAACGAATATAAAATGTAAACCACGTGAAAATGAATTCCGCATTAGATAACTCACATTCCAACCAACTGCATAGCAGATAAACTTCTCAGTACGCAACTCAATGAAAGAACAGTGGATGGTTGAAAGCACAACGTCTCACACCTCAAGAGTGATCTGGCTTATGCTGAGAATTTGATTTTGACAGATCAAAAATCAGCATCGTTGTCGGTGTCATCACTAGACACTGCCTCATAGGTGAAGGTGCTAGAAGTCTCGGCGCTCTGGCAAAAGACTTCTGCAGCAGCTACTTAGATAAGGAAGTAAAAGTGGAGAAAGTTGCACATCTCCGTACATCGAAAGCTCTAAATGGTCTCCCACAATTGGACAAATGGATTGGCCCATGTCAATCTACGAGTATGTATGTGGCGGCACATACATAGATGCATCAACTCTGGTCTAAGTGCACTTCTCAGCCACTTTAACCTACCTACCTACTTAGATTACTGATCACATCGTGCTAATTAGATGAGCTGCATCATAATGAACGTAGGCCTTGTTCGAGAATGGAATCAGTCTGTTATCAAATCCAAATATCACTACTTATTGTGCTATACGAACAAAAAGCTTTAAAGGTTCGTATCTTAGATAAGATATATGGAGGAGGAAGTGTGGTGGTTTGGTGTCGTCATCTTTGTCATGGGATCGTTAAAATTTATAACATTTACGACATAATAGATCACTGTGTATACAGGGATGTATCACAGATATTGTCCCGCGCAGAAGAGGAAAAGACATTCAAATGGATCTTTCAACACAACAATGATTCAAAATACACCCCTTACATTGGAAAAAAGTGTCTCTCTGAGTAAAGCTTTGCTAATTAAGTGGGATTTTTCAATCCTCTGATCTCAAATCCCATAGATAATCTATAAAAAATTATGGATCCGAGAATTGAACGGGATAGCCCAAGTAAGGGGCACCTTTTGTTAAACCTGGGTAGGTAGGTATTTATGAGGTGGCTAAGGTGTGCACTTAGACCAGAGTTGGTCCATTGTGCAGCCACATGGTTTGACTGAGGTCAATCCAATAGAGTATTTGTGGGAAACCATTTGGAGCCTGTAATAAAGCGTAGTAGATTATTAATGGGAACCGCACTAAGTTCACGTAAGTTATCGAAAAAGTAGGCCCCTAGATGCAGGCGTCGAAAAGACGCTAGGGCCGGACAGGAGCAGAGAAGCCGGTATTTACTTCGGTTCTAGGGAGATCGAAGTTGATCAAATATGCATAGAGTCACTTGTGGAATGAATATGCTTTGCAAGAAGATATGATTATGTAGGTGGTTGGATCACTGACATCTGTGATTATTACTTATCTTGTGCGTAGCATGGATTTGTCCAGAGATGAAAGATTGTATTTTTGAGGTGCAACTGCATTGTATATTGGATATCGGATTGAATTGTATGAACGTACAGTAATTCAAAGAAATTTAGTACAACTCGATAGTAGTGGTTGCGGCTGTAGCCATCTAGGATGTTGCTTCGCTATAAATATAAGATGATAGGAACTTTTTATTTATTTATTTTTCTATTGAATCCGACATGTCCTAAATGAGCGGAAATGGGTTATAAACTACTTCCGTATTAATTACAATTGCAATTGATCTTATCTTGGTTTTGTGCGTTCAGATGCGTTCAGATCAATCTTGAAAGGAATTGTACCAACTGCGAAATAGCAATAATGTCAGACAGTTGAGCCACTATTATGGCACTAGGCTCCTTCATCATCAAATGCAAGCTTGTATGGGAATGCCTGCAGAAGCTGAAAGAGTTGTGTAGGAGAAACCGAGTAAAACTCTGCTGGATACCTGGCCATACGGGGATAGAAGGCAATGAAATGGCTGACTTCCTGGCAAGGAAAGGAGCATCAGAACCCTTCATAGGCCCTGAACCTTTGTCTGTATGTTGTGTATGGCTTTGTCTAGTATTGGCCACCAGACGTGCACTCCATACAACAGAATGGGTCTAACGACGGTTGTATAGATCCAATGAATCATATGAGGTTGGAGACCCCATTTCTTCCCTAGTGCTCCTTTACATATGTAGAGAGCCAGCGTCGCCTTGCGTTTACGCTCCATTATGTTCGGCTTCCAGTTAAGTCTCTTATCTAGGATGAGCCCCAGATATTTAGCAGACTCTGAGAAATTGCAACTGGTGCCGTCAATAGTAGGGGGGTCGAGTGAGGGGATTCTGTATTTCCGTGTGAAAAGGACAATTTCTGTTTTTGAAGCGTTAATGCCCAGTCCGTTAGCTTTGGTCCACGCCGATAACTTCGAGAGAGCATATTGTATGTGATCCCTTAACACTGATGGATATTTTCCCAAGATAACTACAGCAATGTCATCCGCATAGGCATAGTAGTTCATTGACTACGATGTTCCATAGCAGGGGAGATAGAACTCCACCTTGTGGTCCTCTGCTGACAAGTCTGGTGGCGGTGGTGGAACCCAGCTTCGATATGATTACTCTACTGACAAGCAGTTGGTAAATCAATCTACAGAGTCCCTTGTCCACGCGAAGATTCACCAGTGCACTGATGATAGAGGATGGGTAGATATTGTTGAAATCATCCTCGATGTCCAGAAAGGCTACCATAGTGAATTCCTTATGGTGAAGGGATTTTTCAATGGAGTATACAAGCGAGTGTAGGGCAGTATCTACAGATTTGCCTTTAGTGTACACGTGTTGGGAGCCTGATAATCTAGATGTGTCTATATTGCAGCGAAGATGGATATCTATGAGTCTTTCCAAAGTTTTTAGTAGGAAAGAAGATAAGCTAATAGGTCTTAAGTCTTTGGCGTTTATATGAGAACTACGACCTGCTTTAGGTAGAAAGACAACCTTCACCTGCCTCCATCTTATAGGGATGTGGGACAGGCTCAGGCATCCTTTAAGGATAATTCCCAACCATGGAAGAATTAGGTCCAAGTTCAATTGGAGTTCCGCTGGTATAATACCATCCGGACAAGGGGATTTATATGGTTTGAAGCTGCGAATAGCCCATGCTATTCTACGCTTAGTGGTGAGCTTCACGAGGCTACTAATTGGATGACCAAAGTCTGTAGTGGTAAGGGGTTGGTTATCCGAGCAGCTGGGAAAGTGGTTATCGAGGAGAATCTCAAGTGATTCTTTACTGGACGTAGTCCATGTGCCATCTTCCTTCATAAAGTAGCTTGGTATGGCGGGGCAAGTGGAGAGGATTTTCCTGAGCCTCGAGGTCTCAGAAATATCCTCTATTCTACCACAGAACAGCTTCCAGGATTTCCTTTTCGCCGTTTTCATTTTGGATATGAATATTTTGAGGGATTCTTTATAGGATTCCCAATGGAGCTCCTCTCTGGAGGATTTAGCTTTGTTGAACTTACGTCAGTAGGCGTAGATTGCGAAGATGTTCAAGTTCACTGTTCCACCATTGTGACTTAGAGTTGATCTTCCGGATTTTGAGAGGACAGGCAGTATCCATTGCTTTGTTAAGGACAGTGGTGAATGAATTAACTAACCGCTCCAACTCGGTGACATCCATAGGAGGAGGTGCCCTTAAAAGGGACTTACCTAAAATGCTTTTATAAAGATGCCAGTTAGTATTCCTATAGCTTCTAACTGGGGGTTGCTCGGGGCGAAGACCGTTAAGGTCAAAAATTACTAAGAATGAAATCTAACAGTGACTCAAATCTTTCGTTGTTGTTGGAGTTACCACATAATTGGTGATGTGCATTAGCGTCACAACCAATTATGAGAAAAGCGTTGCTTGATTCTGCCGTAGCGACTGTCCTTGTAAGTGCCTTGGCTGGGATGGGCCTGTCGTAGGCGAGGTATGCTGAAGTCATCCAACACGTAAGCTGACTCAGCTCCAAGCTTACCACCGTGGTGTCGTCAGGCACGCTAAGGTTAGAAATAAGGAATGTGTTAATGGAGCTTTTAACCATAATGCAAGATTTAGTTTTACCTGTATTTTTGGCATAGAGCAGCTTGTAGCCCGGTGTCCTGAGTCCCAGCACCAGACCTCCAGCGGTCCAGGGCTCATGGATCAGGAGAAGTGCCTCCCCATATTTGGCTAATCGGATGAGGAGGTTGGCGGAGGCTGCCTTGGAGTGGTGAAGGTTAATCTGTATCACCCGCAGCATTGCGACTGACAGATGCCTCCACCACTGTTTTGTTAGCCTCGTCCGAGTCAGAAAAAGTGAAGTCATCCTTCTCGTGGGGAGGACGATAGAGGTTGGCGGTAAAGAAGCGCTCAAACCCTGAGTCTGACGAGAGTGAGTCATTAAAACTGTAAGCTTAAGTTGAATTTACGTTTGAATTATGTTTCAGGGTGGAAGGATTGTTCTGCGCTCTTTAACACGCTTGTAGGGTAAGTTCATTTCAACATTGCTCTTAAAAAAGCGATGTTGATAGCAGAGGGGAGACGCTTGTTCGTTTTTGACTTGCATGCTAAATCGTTGGAAAAGATACGTTTTATGATGAGTTTTTGGAAACTTTCAGCTTGCCGCTCTTTAAGAGTGGGAAACCCAGCTTCCGCCATAATGCGGACGATGCGGTTTGTGCGGTAGGCGTTGATACTTCTTCTTGCCGAATGGGATTTAAGGTGCTGTAGAGGCCGTAATTAATTTTGCTTAGGACTAAAGATTTAGTTATATTACACAAGTGTTTACGTGTACATTCAGTTTGGGTTCAGATAAGTAATTTACAATATTACATCTTGAGGCTAGGCTCTTTTTAAAGTATAAACAATGAGGTTTCCAACTAAATTTACTATTAAATCTTAATCTTAAAATATCCAAATTTTCTACATTTACAATATTTACCTTATTCATAGTTAAATTAAGTTTATGACCGGACAATTTACGACATATGTGTAGGTGTTTACATTTGAGGGAAGGCTTAGCTCCAGAGTTGACACACCAAGCTAAAATGTCTCCAAGAATTTTTTCAAATGTATTTTTAGATGTTACTAGATCATTGTGTTTACATAAGATGAAGACGTCATCGGCGTAAATACAATGGTCCAGAAGACTGAACTTCCCGATAATGGTACTTATGTCGTTGCAGGCGATTAAAAATAACACTACCGAGAAAAAGTAATTGTTGATTTTTGGGGCCAACACCCCAATTGAAAAGTTTGTTCAATATGAGGTGAATCCCAATCCTTTCAAAAGCTCTCACGAAGTCTAGTGCCAGTATTAATACGTGATTGTGAGATAACATTGTGTGTAGCACGCACACACGACACAGAAACCCCATAGAGTTAATGTCACCGCATAACAGTATAGGTGTTTGTATCTGGTTTACAATATTCTCAAGGTCGGATCGGCAAAACGCTTGTTTAGGTAAAATGTAAATAGAAAGGATAGTGAATTTAATTGCTAAATTAACTTGTACCGCGAGTGTTACAATAGGAGAATTTATATTGACTTGCACATGGGGTATATTCTGTTTATCCGTTAGGTTATGTGGAAAGTTGCAAAAATATCCCGAATAGGAACTCGGTATAATTGGATTAGATCGAAACGCACAATGTGTCTCTTGAAAAGTTAAAGCACAGGGCGATATCTCTTCGATTAGCAGCTTAAGCTTATCGATATTATTGTATATTCCACTGGAAATTTGCAGCTAAAGCTGATCGAAGTTATTGTATATTCCACTGGAGAGCTTTAAAGCAGTTTGAGGATATCAAAGATGTGTTGTTTGTTTTTTGGGGGTGATCGGTTTTAAGACTTCCGCTGTCTGTGAAGCACCAAGGCTGCCTGGAGAGCGTGAGTGATTCAAGTTCAGGACAGCAGAGTCAGAGTTGTTAATAAAGTAGTTGTTGGTTTGAAGAAGTTTTTGCGGTGTTTGTGAGATGGGTGAGTTTGAAGGAGCGGTTTTGCAGTTTGCAGATATTGTGGTTAAATTATACAATGAATTAAATAAGCTTAAATCGGGATTTGTAATGTTGCCGATAAGGTTATGGGAAATGCTGCTGCTCTGGGCTCTCTAGCAGGAAAGCGAGTCCAAACGTGGCTCAGGATTGAAATAAAATTCCATTAAATGAATGGAATGCTAAATTAAATGAAGTTAATGCAAAAAAGACATAAGAACGTCATCGGAAGCAATTATTTTGCATTGAAAATATATTTTTTGTAGCTTTTTGCAATTACATCGAAAGTTGCAATTGTTTTGTCGCGGATCAATTAGAGATTATATTAAAAAATTAACGTATTGGTTAATACATTTTTTCATATGATTTCAAAAATTATTTATTTTTGTAAACTTCAGATACATACCTTTCAGATGATGTATAGGATGCTCTGCTTTTACAAAAAAAACTTGAATGAATTTGAAGAAATTGTTTGGTTTCACTTCAAGTTGCAAATGTTTTGTCCAGTACTATATCTATAAAAGTAAAAGTAAATAAATTTATGTAAATTTTGAATTGCAATTAACGTTATGTAGAAATTACTATATGACAGTGGTCATTAAGTTAGAAACAATCCAAACCACCTTATAAAATGTGCTAAGTGTCCGTATGTGAGTGAGAGATGCATCTTCCATTTTCTTTTAATAAAAGTAATGAAACTGATAATGTCACTACCGTTGGTGTCTTATCTTAAACTTCTCTGGAAGCACAAACTTTCATATATAAAAATACGCTTTTTAAAAATGTCATGATACTATTTTACTAACTATACTATATTTAACTATACTTATCTATTTCTCTCATTAAAGCAGACACCAACATTCGTTACTAAAAATCCGAAACTACGCGTTCTTTTTCAAAGTCCTACTTCAAATTCATCATTGAATCATAATGCTTCGGTAACATTAACGAGTTTATCACCTTCCAATTTTTCATCTCAAACACATCCTTTACAAAAATCGCTTTCATCATCATCATTGATATTGAGAACGTCATCATGTAAGCCACAAGATTGTATAACGCCAACGACCTGCACATCATCAGATGAATTCAAATCTATATGTTTTCCTATACCTCAGTTCACAGAGAGTGCTGATAATACTGAAGATTTAGTACCTGGAATGAATAAAACTGCAGTGGCGTGGAAGAATCGAGAATTGAAATTATCAACTCCAATACACAATACTCATATTGACATGAATATACGGTATAAATCTGAACCAAATTTAAGTCAAATATTCGAAAAAAAATCGGATGAATCTACAATTAATAAAAGTAAACATTTAACACGCAAAGTAAAAGGTGTAAGCATGGGGGATTTAGAAGTTTCATTTAGTTCTCACAATAATAGAAGACTTAAGTACTGCCCAGTGTCATCAAAACCATCTGATGAAAGTGATGTTTATCAAGACGATGAATCATTTAAAGAAGATGCTGTTATATGTGAGAAAGAGAATAATTTTGAGAACATTTCCGGAAGATTTGTTGGAAGTAGCTCACATCGGCTGTCTTTACATCGAAATTATGATCTACTTACAAGTACACCTTCTACGCTACTTGGTAGACGGTCTATGTCACCCATTACTAAATCTACACAACGAATGCCTAAGGCTATGCAGGTAAAAACTATACCGAATATTTCACTCAAACAATTTAATTGTGTTATGAATAATTTAGGAATCCATTATGACCCCACGATCTAGAAAACCTGTTATGTTGACAAATAATATGGGAATTTCCGAGCAAACTGTGAAGAATTATCAAAGCAGTAGCTTCCATGAACAGGACGAGGATGCTCTTGTTTGCAAGAAACCTTCTGAAAATAGACTTCCACGATATGAAAATATATTAAATAAAAATCAAAATTACACCGAAAACAAATCACTCTCAAATGGTTTCAGGTAAGATAGTGTGTATACTCGTATACATACCAATGTATGAACATTATTATTATTATTATTATTATTATTTATTATTCGCTTTATTTCATTTGTAGGATACAAAAGTATTTACAAAATTTAATTGAATTCAAAAAATGAAATAGTTAAGTACAATCTATTGTCCAAATGACAAGAGTTGATTGTACCAAGCATACTGTATTTTACAAAGACAATATTGATATAGTTGAAGGGGAGTTTGTATGTGGAAGCAAAGAAAAAAAAATACAAAACAAATTTAGAGTTATCATTTTTTCAAAACAATAATAATCAAAGATATTCAAAGAACGAAATTCATTGATAAATAATCTATTTATGGTTGAATAATCAAAAGACAAGATCCATGTTTTAGTTCCATTAAGAAATGCAGTTTCCACTCTTTCGCATCCTATAACATCTGGCAGTAAGTTAAACAGGCGGGGTGCCGTTGTAAGGTAAAATCTTCCAAATTGAACTTTGTGAACAACAGGAACTGCTACAACATTTCTAGTATTTCCTCTCAAATTATAGTTATCTATATATCTAACTGAGTAAAGCCCCGCATTTTTAAAAAATATTTTTAGAACTTTGTAGCAGTAGAGATGTCTTAAAGGAAGAGTATTAAGGGTTCTGAACAAATTAAGACTTGGAGTTATGCGATTCATTCTGAATAAGATTCTTATTGCATGTTTTTGTTTTATTAGAAGTGGTTCAGTTTTGGTAAAAAGTGCACCACCCCAACAAGAGATACCATATTCTAATTTCGATTTCAGTAAACCATTATACAAAAGTTTTAAAATTGATTGCGGACAATAGAGACTTAGATGATACAGTTGTCTTACCACTTTGTTGAGATATTGTTTAAGATAAAGAGTATGATTGTACCAACTAAGCTTATTATCTATGACAATACCTAAATATCTAAAATTGTCAAAGTACTCAATTTTAAAACAATTATTATATAGTACAAGATGCTAAGTTGTTAAATGGATAATCACCATCATTAATAAGAGTAAATAATTGTAAGCGTGTGCAGCTCGGAGAGTGATAAAATAATGGCAAATCATCACATATTATATTGATGATATTAAATATCATAAATTTAGTTTTATCACTGATTATGAGTTTATGTATTAAAAACCATCCCCCCAATAAATCAAGGCCATGGTTTACCTCAGAGAAAATGTTCAGAAGGCTTTTATTTGTATATGAAAGCGCAGTATAGTTAGCAAATGCTGTAACTTTACCTTTGAACGGTTGGATGAACAGGGAGTTTACGTAAATCAGGAATAGGATGGGACCTAGTACTGAGCTCTGGGGGACAACAGTCAAAATATTTTTCGGAGAACTGTAGATATTCTTGATCTTTACCATTTGTCGACGATTATTTAAATATGAAGCAAACCAACTATATGTACACCCTCTAAAACCCAATTGGAAAAGTTTATCCAATACTATTTCGTGATCCACCATATCCAATGCCTTAGATATATCAATGAACAGAGAAGCAGGAATCTCCGAAGAGTTAATACTTTGATATAGCTCCCCTTTCAGTTTCAACAGCGCAGTTTCAGCAGACATTCCGCTTCTAAAACCAAATTGACAGTTACTGAAAAAATGAGTTCTTTCTAGAAATGAAAATATTCTATATTTAATACCTCTTTCAAAATTTTTTGAAAAGACCGACAGCAACGAGATTGGGCGATAATTGTTCAAAATTGTATTGTCACCCTTTTTATTAAGTGGCATAACTATAGCCGTTTTTAATGATTGGCGAAAAATACCTTGATGTATGCTATTGTTGAAAATAAAACACAAAACATCAGAGATTTGAAATGAAATTTTTTTCAACATGCAAATAATTTTATGTATCTCTAAAGCAGTGAATGGTTCACAGAAAAAACTTGACTTGACTTTCTAGCTCAACTATGTCCATATTGTTCCTATTAAAATTGTGGTTGGATAAGGTCTGAAAAGACCTAACGTTACAAAAGAAGTCATTGAATGCATTAGTAATTTCCAGAGGGCCAGATATAGCCGAGTTGTTGACGTTCAAAATTACATCCATTTCTGGAGGTTTTCTATCAAGAATTTCGTCAATGACACGCCATTCTTTTTTAGAATTATCCAAACTTGCTGATAATTTTCTATGAAAATAATTATCTCTGCAATAAGAAATATCAACTTTAAGCTCATTATTTAGTTTTTTGTAGTGTTGTTTGAGTCTGAGATTATTTGGATGTTTTCTTATTTGAAGGTAAAGTTTATGCTTCATTCGGATTTTTTTCAGAAGTGAAACCGTCATCCACGGTTTCAAACACTTGTTTTTATTGTTGAAGTTACTTATAGTCTGTTTGCTATTCGCAATATGAAAGTGTAGCTTCATTAGAAAATCGTCAAGGGCTATCGTTGGATCAGTTACACAAAAAACGTCTTCCCAAGATTCGAAATATAAACGATTTCTAAGTGTGGTATAGTCAATTTTGTCGAATGATTTATGCAAAGGCGCTACAGTTATCAGAACACAATTATCCATTTGAAAACTTATTAAACAATGATCTGTTAGCTTCAGGTCAAGTGTCATAGTTTTGAACTTAGCTTTATTGTTTCGATGGACTCTTGAAAATAAATGGTCCAAACACGAGTCTAAACGGGTAGGCTGATCCAACAAAGACTCAAAACCAAAAACAGACAGCGTCGTCAAAAAGTAATCGACGTCAGAAGAAGTGGACAATATGTTAAAATTAAAATCGCCAAGTAGGATAATATTTTTACATACTTGTGACTCCAAGAACCCGTAAAACTCTTCAATAAAGAATTTCACTCAACATTTGTGATGTCTATAAACACAAATAAAACAATATAAGATACCAGCAATCTCACAACATAAACTGATTATATCAGCACTTTGTAGATTGAATTTTTTAATTTGTTTCTTGACAATGTCATTTCGGAAAAAATACACCAACACCACCAGATGCATAAGTATCATTGCATGCTGCATCAAACAAAAAATTAGGAATATGGAAATCGGAGATTTATTATTCATCATAAATCCAGATTTCAGAAACAAAAATTAAATCTGGTAAATGGTCCAAAGATGAAAGGTGAGTGCAAAATGCATCGAAATTTTTTCTCAAGCTTCGAATTTTTTATTGGATTACTGAAAAACCATAAGATTGTTCTTTCTTTGAATGATCTATACAGTAGCAATTGAAATGTTCGGATTAGAAAGGAAAGTTATCATTATGATTATATGATCTACATATCGACTCGTTCGACATTTTTGCAATCGCTTCCGTTCCTCCATGATATAAGTAGGAGAGATGTTAGTGAATATATAATACAAATAATAATGGCGGCGCTACAGTCCGAGGTATAGTGACTCGAAAAAGGTGGAGCCGTGAGCATTTTTTTTTTTTTTTAAGAATTGTTTGTCCCATCTTGGATTCGAACCTAGACTGTGAAAGTTTCGACGCACGAACCCACACGGCCACGCCGCATAGATTATTGTAATTGTTATTGTAATTAATATTGTAATGTGTGAGAAACTGAAATGAGACATATTCTGCGGCTTATATAAAGTTATGTCTTAAAAAACCCACGTACTTTGAATTAACCGCCATTCGTATTTCCGTTCATAACTGAAATTGTGTAGAAGCTGTATATGTATGTACATGCATAAACATACATTTTTTCAATTAGTTTATTGAGTACATTTTAACGCACTATCATTGCATTTATGCTGTGTTCCTTAATGTTAAAATAATATGTACTTCAAAGATTAGTCATGATCACTAAGCAGATTTAGGGTAAAGGCCAACTGAAAAATCAGTATATAACATATGTATACTCTTACATATGTAGACGGATTTGCTTAGTCAACCGAAAGTGGAATGTACAATATATAGTTAAAAAAACTAAAGGCCAATACATTAAACATGGAAACACAAATGCTAAAATTTTCTGCCTAAAAGTGTTAACCTAAGTATATATATTTCATTTTTAATTGCATCATTTCAGTCACCGTCTTACTTTCAAGTCGGCAACATCTCTTTCGATTCCTGAGTGAGTTACACTCGCTACTTTTTAATTTTTCGCTCTTTCTCTTTTCACTTTTTTTTTGTTGTCGCCTTATTTTGGTAACAAACAAATCTATAAGTGCGTGCACGAGAA
Source organism: Myathropa florea (assembly GCA_930367185.1). Classification (NCBI taxonomy): domain Eukaryota; kingdom Metazoa; phylum Arthropoda; class Insecta; order Diptera; family Syrphidae; genus Myathropa; species Myathropa florea. The sequence goes on along the minus strand of OV884002.1, from coordinate 89,427,105 downwards.
AAACATGTCCCCTGGGCCACCAACGCTCGCGAGTAACAGGTTTGGCACGCTCTCGAGCTGTTTTCCGAAAAACCCTCTCAAACAAATGCAACACCAGCCGACCCTAAATTCTTTGTGATGTCGTCCAGTGATAAAACCACCCCACTCTCTTCCATAAGTTTCTTTCTGCTTAAAAGGGCTAACGACGGCATTACATCGCCTATGATAATATTTCGGAACTACGTGACCGCAGCCTCCTTCTCGCGAAATCCGAGAAAATCTCTGCCCAATCTCTGTTAAACTGCACGCCAACCTAAACTCTTGTTAAGGTACAGTATACGCCCCCTGGCTAATTAACTTGTCTGAGGAAGAAATAGTAAACGAAATTAAAGCGCAAGATGTCACAGACGTGTACAAATTCAAAAAACTAACTTCGCTGCACAGGCCTCGTTCTCCTTACTTTTTATCGTTTCCGCTCCCCAAGTACCGTCTCTATTGGTTGGCACACCATAAAGTAGAGGAATATTTCCCTAACCCAATGCACCACCGCAATTGCCAACTCTTCGGCCACGCCACCAAGAGCTGCACTAACGCAGCCACCTGTAAAACCTGCAACCTTCCCCCCCACAAAACTGAAACTTGTACACGCGTTTCTTGCGCAAACTTTTCGGATGAACACCCATCATCGTCCAAAACTTGCAAACGGGGTCTCAATGCTAAAGAAATTTTAAAAATAAAAACAAATAAATTTAGCATGGGCGATGCAAAAAAAAATATTCAAAGAGCGTAACCCAGCCCCGTAGTTGTAAAAAAAAACGGACAACTTCATCTCCTTTCACAAACGTAACCAATAACATTGATAAAAAAACACTTCGACCTAGGCCCTTAGATGTAGGCGTCGAATAGACGCTAGGGCCGGACAGGAGCAGAGAAGGTGTGAAACGCTTTCCACTTCCTCCTCGTCTAAGCAGCTTCTACAGAAATCATTAGCCGGGACGCCTAGTCTGCTGGCATAATTTCCTATGAGGCAGTGTCCTGTGATGACACCGATAATTGTACTTATATTCGATCTATCAAGAGATATTAAATCCTTAGATCTTCTGAGATCTAGCTTAGGCTAGATCATTCTGGAGGTGTAACACGTAGTGCCACTCGCCCATCTGCTATTTATTTCATGAGTTGCCTCTAACGAAAGCAACAATTTACAAGTTGTGAGGGGCATACCCAAGATACTGCGTTTAGGAAGTAATGGCTGTGAAGTTCCGAACTTGGCAAGTTCATCTGCTTTGCAGTTACCTGGAATGTCTCTATGGCCTGGCACCCAGCACAGGCAAATATTGACAAACGTGGTAAACTGGTCGAACATTTTATTGCTAACTCAGAGTTAGCGATCCTCAATGACGGGCGGCCCACCCATAAAACCCATGTAGATCTGTCTCTCATCTCACCTTCCCTCCTTCCCAAATCCAGCTGGAATATTTCCGATAACCTGTCAGGTAGCAATCACTTTCCCATACTCATCACCCTAAACACGGGAACTTCAATCACCATCTTAGGCATAAAATCAAACTGGAAATTGTTCCGAACTACAATCTCAAACGAACACAAGAAAAAGATCGCCGAACATTAACCAAGAATCTGCAAAATAAAAAATCTATTCGGGCAGCAGCAAACCGCGCTATTCCGCAAACAAAAATCAGTTCATTGGTGGAACGTGGACTTAAACTCCCTCCACACACAAAAGCAAAAAAGCTTGACACAACTTCAAGAAAACTCAAACAGACTCCAATCTTATACTCTATTAGAAGTTGAACGCCAAGTTCCGGATGATGGTTAAATCCGAAAAAAGAGCGAGTTTTGAAAGATTCACCGCCAATATCAACCCTAACTCAATGTCGCAGAAACTTTGGTCTGATATCAAAACCTTAACAGGCACATACATATACACATACACCACACGCTATTAAAATTATAAAAGTAGGGAGTAAGACAATAACCTGCCCAACAGAGATGTCGAACATTTTGCTCGAACCTGGGAAAAGCTTGGGGACGACTCAAAATTCATCTCGACGTTCAATAGGAAAAAATCAAAAACGTTAAACTGCAATAATCTACATTTAAATCCTAGTACTTCCGCTCTTTTCATTGAGTCCGATATTAAAATTTTACAGCTCGCCTCTTGTTTATATACGGTGAAAGTTAAAACCACAGGCATCGATCGTATTTCTTACGAAATGATAAAAAATGTTCCCACTGTCCTATTATCGCTGTACAACAACATCTTCAATTCAGGAATAATTCCACAAGCCTGGAAAGTTGCGAGCATCATCCCACAACCGAAACCAAACACTACTTCCGAGTACCGACCGATTTCACTGCTCCCTTGCACAGGGAAGGTCTTGGAATAGATAATCGCCAAACGCCCATTTTGGTTCCTTGAGAGTGAAAACCTAGTAGGCATACGGCAAACCAGGTTTAAAAAAGGTAGCTCTATCTTTGACGCACTCCTTCACCACTTTATCTCCTTATCGTTGTCCGATATAAATTATGCTTTAATTCTCAGTACAGACTTTGACAGGATCGAGGCACATATTATCCTGCAACAACTTTTAAAATGGAAAATCGGCACAAAAATATTTAATTTTATTAAGTCTTTTCTTACCAATAGGTGGTTTCGAATAAAATACTACATCTACTCTAAAGCCCATAAGCTAAAAAATTGTATCCCTTAAGGCTTGCCCTTGCTGCAGCAAAACTACGCCGTAAATTTAAACAACACACACATAAAAAATGTAAATTTCATAAAAATTCTTGGGGTTGTTTTCGATTCTAAGTTTAAGTTTAAAAATTATTGTACGCAGTTTAGACAAAATCTCACTGCCAGGGTGAAGGTAATTAAGTGCCTATGCTCACAAAATAGTCGCTCTAATGTTAATACCGTTATAACTTTAATTAAATTATCGTATTAACCAAGGTCTACCAATCTACGGGAAATGCGCCAAATCCTCACTACATCTAATCAAAAAACATTACCACAATGCCGTCAGAACAAGTATGAAAGCTCTTTGCTCAACACAAATCAACAATATACTCACCGGAGCAGGACTCCCTCAACTAGAGGACAGAACCGACTTCCTTACTGCTACCATCATCCTAAAAATCAATTCGCGACATAAATCACCTATCCATATTGGGGTAAAAAAAACCTTAAAACGGAGTAGAAAACTAAGGCTTCAATCGACCTTATGCAAAGCGCTTACATCAGCTAAAGATTTCGACATTCCCATCTCAATTAAGAACCACAAAATCATTCGCCAACTGACGTGGAATCTTCAGACCAGGCGATCAACACAGACTTAAGCTATGTTCAGACGATTGCCAGATCTTCAAATATTGTCAGATCTGTCAGTGTAAAAATTGTCCCAAATGTCTTACAACCGTCTGAACTTTAAATTTTGTTTGACAATATTTGAAGAAAACAGATTGTCAGGTCACATCCTCATCTGACAATGAAATTGTCAGGTATCTAGCAATCGTCTGAACACACAATTGTTCCATTGTCAGACCATATTCAGATGTTTAGGACATTTGCAGACACATTTGCTATTGTCAGATGTGTTATGTTAATGACGTCTGACAATTTTTTCATTGTCAGATAAATTTCTGGAATTAAACACAGAAAATGGTGCTGTGTGTACATTGAAATTAATTTACGTGAAGATATTTATTTTATTGATTAATTGAAGGCTTTTATTTGTACATAAATTATTAATTGACAATGTTTAACCTGCAAAGCAAAGTGCTTATCTGCTTATCTTATCAACACAAGTCGCTCAGCTGCTGAAATGCTCGCGCGCATATTCGCATATTAGCGCGCATATCTTTTATAGTCCTCGATGAAAATGGTTCCATGCTCTCTAAATGACTACTCACGAATTTCATGTCAAAATTTACTGCAGAAACATTCGCTTTACTCAAAGCAATAAGGTATGTGCTAAAAATAAAGACCGTAATATTCTCCGACAGTCTATCCACAATATCCGCTGTAAAAAACATATCAAACTCCACTGCAATCATCAATACGATACGCGACCTTCTAATATCAAACAATGACACACTGAATATTGTTTGGGTCCCGGCCACATCGGGATCAGAGCAGCCAAGGCAGCTATAAAGGAACCAGGTCTGTAAAGTACTTCAGTATTATCTGACTTCAGTACATTACAAGTACAAGTACTGAGTACTGATACTTGTACTTCAGTGCGGCGGTTCTTGTACTTGAATGAAATCCAGTAGTACTTGTTTTTTTTTCCTTTATTCGCCACAAGTATTAATTTTTATGTACTTAAGTACACCAATAAGGACTTAAGTACCTGACCAGTACTTATAAGTACTTTCAAGTATTTACAAGTACTTTAAATTATATCATATATTGGAAAGTATTTTATTAAAAAGGACTTAGCAATTAGTCGTAAGTACTAGCAATATAAGCTTCCCTCATCAGTTTCGATCTGTACACAGTTATGAGTTTTGAGAAGCTGAAAGCAAGACTACTCACGTACTTGAAAGTACTGCTCATGTATTTGAAAGTACTGCTCAAGTACTTTAGTAAAAAGGACTTGTATTTGATTCAAATAAAGTACCAGTACCAAGGTACTGAAGTACAAGCACAATTCCAGGTACAGGTACTGGTACTTATACTTGTACTTGATTTTGTACAGCCCTGAAAGGAACCTTCAGTAACATTCTACCAATACAACAAAAAAGATATCAGGAACTATCTTCTCAAAAATTGGAAATTTAAGAAAAAAAACCGTCTGGTCAAAACCACCTGTCAATCCCAATGACGTCAAAGCAATCTACCCTATCAATGTCCCTCGTATGAAGCTTACAACATATATAAGGCTCAGGCTGGGTCTTTCTTACATTACACATAAACACCTATTCAACAAGGAAACTCCCGCACTATGTCAGCTTTGCGACGAACAGCCCACCCTTACCATGGAACATCTACTTTCCTGCTATAAATTTAATTCAACCTGCAAAGAAATAATAGACCATAATCTCTCCTACATCTTATCAAATATTAACCTAGAAAACATAAGCAATGTGTATAATACACTACAGGTGGGGGCCGTGGCCATGAGGGTTAGTGCGCCGACCCATACGCACTACACTTTCACAGCTTAGGTTCGAATCTAAGTTCAGACAAACAATTAAAAAAAATTGTTCACGGCTCCACCTCTTTCGAGTCACTGACAATGCTCAAAGAATATAATTGTCTAGAAACAGCTTCTCATTCTCGCCGTTCGGAGTCGGCTTTAAAATGTGTGTCCCCTCCACTCGTGAGAGAACAATAGCACGCACAACACGAGTGGTTGCTGAGAATCTAGGCCCAGGTCCACCTCGGACTGTAGCGCCGCCATTATTATTATATTATTATTATGATTCAATGGTGGCACACATAATTTTGATTCCGATTGATAGTTTTTTGACCGTGTAATCATTTATTTTTATGGCATTCATTAGAGCGTGTACAAAATCGGAGGATTTTTGCAATAATTTAATTTATATATATATAATAATTATATATATATAATAATTTAATTGGGGAATACTTTTTTCACTGCTTCAGATACGATTTCATCGGTTATGTAATCATTATCGGTATCCGGTAGACACTGCAGAGGACTAAAGTAATTAGCATTTAAGTCTTTGAGTATTTTTTACGAGTACTCATGATTTTAGTTTTTTTTCTCAAGGACAATGAATAGACCTTGATATCCGGTGAACTTCCGCGGTTTCGTAATTTTGGAATGTTTTAATAAATTAACGATTCGAGATTGAATATCAGACGAGGATGACATGCACAGGCAAAAGCTCCGCGATGACTGAATTCCACAATTATTCCACAAATTATTCCAAAAGTGAAACTTATACTTTTCGATTTAAATTATATCATTTGTTAAAAGGAACTACAGTGAGATCATATCATCGCAATTCACATTAACCGTTTCCACCCGGATATCTTTTTTATATTTAGATCCGTTCTTTTCCTCCGTTTTGAAATTTTATATTCGCTGTTTTGCACGCCATTATATGTATATCTAGAGGTTATTCACTTTCTGTTTCTGCCAATCTACGATATATGCTTGAATTTTGTTACCTATTCTTAATTGGAATGGAAAAGTTCGAGGTATTCTGAATACATTTGGTTAATACTGAAGAAGTAATCTTTCGGTAAATCTCCCACTTGTTCATTTTGTGTTGATACCTATGATGACCGCCAGACACGTTATATTAAGTATTAACCAAATGGTCGATAGACCTGATTCAAAAAATTGTGCTGCAATTTTTGAAAACCGTTCTTAGCAACTATTCGAAATCTTAGCAACCACTGCTTTTAGATTCTTCAATGCTATATTGTCAGTAACGTTTCTAATATATAGTATTTGTTTTTGACGACAGAAAATTGTTCCTGGGGTTTTTGTAAGAACACTGCACCGTACCCCTTTTCAATGTGTCAGTGGGCTAATTTTATATCAATATAAAAACATCTTACTTCCCAACTAAAACAATTTTCTTTAAACTAGAAAGCTCTACACTTTTTATATTGTTAGAAAAGTAATTTGTTTCGTTTATAAATAATGGCGAAGTAGTGATTTCGTATATAATGTTCTACTATTTGATTCACTACTGATGGTATGGTTTTACTATAGTAAATAGTCTGAACCAATTTAACTTCTTCCTAGTTCTATTTTATTATTTTATCAATATTCATTATTTAGAACCCCAATTTTTTGCACTTCTTGAAATATATCTAGACTTTATTGCAGGGAATACCTTTTGAGACGCAGTCTACTAACTACTAGCCCTGAAGACTCGTCTTTTTCCAGTCAACCAGATGATTTTGGATCTGCTCAAGATATAGATGATCTGGAGGAATCTCAACTAAGTTCGAGCTTACTACACTGCCTAGATGGTTACCATCCAGATGATGCAAACGACCCAAAAAAAAATGGCGAATATTTTTCTGTATCAAGTGGTCGTAAAAGAATCGCACTAGAAGATGATAGTCGTTCGGTAGTCGAAGGAGCGAATGTGAAGGTTAACAGTTTTCTTTTGACTAAAAAGTTTCTTATTACTAAATATAACGAAAACCCCGGAGAGACATCATTTTAAACCACTTAACTCATACTATTAATAAAAAAGCTTAAATTGATAATGTATTATAATATTTGCTGGTGTATAAAATCGAGGAACAAAATTCGCGAAGCATTCAATTAAACCAAAATGTTTTAATTTAAGAAAGTATTATATTTATATGAATATATCATTTATTTGATGTAATGCTTTTTTTATTAGAAATGTATTTATATAATTATATTTCCATGAATAAAGCATTTGTTTGATGGTGAATTAGTTAGAATTTTGTTTTATTTCACAAATAATGTTTACAAACAAACCATCATACAATCATCTACCAGATTGGATTTACGAGGGGCGTTCAATATATTCTCGGTATCGGGGTGAAGCTGTGGTTGTATATATAAATTGATTTATTTATCAAGTAATACTATTATTTTAGCGCATTCATGTAAAATTTCATATAAATGTGATTATTAATTCGCGTTTTATCTCTAGTTAAACAGAATCATAATGACCCGGAGCGGGGGTCGTCTTCATTTTTTTTTTTTTTTTTATAATTTGCGGGCGCAAAAGGGGTTACGAATACCCTTAAGTGTCCGGAATCAAGACACAGCACGGGCCGACGGTATAGAGGGAGAAAGGGAGAGGAGGTACCTGTGCACATTGGTCTTAAATGTCTGTTAATTGTAGTGAGTGGGAAATATTAGGCTGGGAAGAGCATTCCATATTCGTGTGGTGCGGCTAAAAAACGACTCTCTAAACTTAACTGTACGTCCGAAAACAGGTTTGAGGGTGAACTGATGAGCATTCCTGGCGAGACGAGTATTGCGGGTGAATTCATGGAGGGGAGGAATGCAATTGGCTAACTCACTTGAGCATCGTTTGTTAAAATAGCGATAAAACAATGACAAGGATGAGACATTACGGCGATGTTCGAGCGAGTCTATTGACTTCGCGATATTACTGTCTCCTATAAGTTTTATCGCTCGCTGTTGTATTCTATCAAGTAGGTGCAGGGAGGTCTTAGGAGCACAAGACCAGATATAAGCGTTATACTCAAGCTTGGGGCGAATGAAGGCCTTATAAATTGAAGCCAAATCAGAGGGGGTGAAGTATTTCTTGCATCGCTTTAGGAAACCTAGACATTTCGCAGCATTTTGCATTTGGCGATCTCGAATATGTGATCATTCCAACTAAGTGTTGAGTTGATACACATACCGAGGATGGAAAGTTTTTCGGTTTCTTCGATGCAAGTGCCATTCAGGGATAATGGCTGATTATTTTGGGATCGCTTGAGTGACAGTAGACAGCATTGAGTTTTGGAAGCATTAAATGCCACTCTATTGTTTTTACCCCAATTAAATATGCTGTCAAGGTCGGAATTTAATGTGCTTAACATACGCTGCCGCTCCAATTCTACGGCCGAAGGATAGGGTCGTGAGTCTTGGAACGAATATGAAAAGCTGAGAGTACTGTCATCAGCGAAGGAGTGGATTGGATTAGAAGTAGCAGACAGGAGATCATTTATAAAAATGAGAAAGAGAGTCGGAGACAAAACAGAGCCTTGGGGAACACCAGCATTAATTTGGTGAATATCAGACTTGAACCCATCCAAAACAACTTGAATTGAACGGTTCGAAAGGTAATTTCTAATCCATTGAAGAAGAGACTCATTGATGCCATAAGCACGCATTTTCGACAAGAGAGCTTGATGCCAAACTCTGTCAAATGCCTTTGAAATATCAAGCGCAACGATCTTGCTTTCTCCAGCATTGTGCAAGGATTGGTTCCACTTTTCGGTGAGATATGCCATCAAATCACCAGTGGACCTGTTGCTGCGGAAACCGTACTGCCGGTCATTAAGAAGCTTCAATAAGTTGTCCGAGGGAAACCATTTGGAGCCTATAATGAAGCGGAGTAGATTGTTAATGGGAACCGTACTAAGTTCACACAAGTCATCAAAAAAGTAGGCCCCTAGATATTGGCGTCGAATAGACGCCAGGGCCGGACAGGAGCAGAGAAGGTGTGAGACGCTTTCCACTTCCTCCTCGTCTAGGCAGCTTCTACAGAAATCATTAGCCGGGACACCTAGTCTGTTGGCGTGGTTTCCTATGAGGCAGTGTTCATCACAGGACACCGACGATTGTACTTGTATACGATCTGTAAAGAGATATTAAATCCTTAGATCTTTTGGAATCTAGCCTAGGCCAGATGATTCTGGAGGTGTGACACGTAGTGCCACTCGCCCATCTGTTATCTATTTCACAAGTTGCCTCTAATGAGAGCAACAAATTGCAAGTTGTGAGGGGCATACCCAAGCTACTGTGTTTAGGGAGTAAAGGCTGTGAAGTTGCGAACTTGGCAAGTTCATCTGCTTTGCAGTTGCCTGGAATATCTCTATGTCCTGGCACCCAGCACAGGCAAATATTGAACTGGTCGGCCATCTTGTCTAAAGATGAGCAGCAGTCTATTACAGTCTTAGAGTTTGTAAAGACCAACTCCAGGGCTCTGATGGCTGCCTGGCTGTCCGTGAAGATGCAAATATCACGAGCGGATATTACATTCCATTTGAGCCAAGACAGCGTTTCACTTATCGCTATTATCTCCGCCTGAACACACACTACAGTAGTCGGGTAAGCGAAAGGAGAGACTTATATTTAGTTCATCAGAGAAAACGCCACTACCCACTCCCTCCTGGGTTTTAGACCCATCCGTGAAAAAGTGCAGGGAACCTGCAAAAAGTTTAGGATTATCATTCCAGAAGTCTCTATCTGGAATAAGGGTTTTAAAATGTCTGTCAGGGAAGTAAAGGGGTGTGGTATGGTCCAGAATTCTCGTGGAGAAGTTAGAAGAACTTAGTATAGTGGAGTGGCCAAATGGATTGTTGGTCCACTGGGAAGAGTCTTTGAGACGGATAGCAGTATTCTTTGCTAGCAGTTTGCCGAAAATGTCTATTGGGGATAGATTCATTATCACGTCCAGTGCATCTGAGGGTGTGGTTCTCAGAGCACCTCCTATGCAAATGCATGCTTGACGTTGAACTTTCCTAATGAGATTGTTGTGTATGGCTTTGCCTAGTATTGGCCACCAGACATGCACTCCATACAACAGAATGGGTCTAACGACGGTTGTGTAGATCCAGTGGATCATATGAGGTTGGAGACCCCGTTTCTTTCCTAGTGCTCTTTTACAAATGTAGAGAGCCAGCGTCGCCTTGCGGGTCCGGTCCATTACGTTCGGCTTCCAGTTTAGCCTCTTATCTAGGATGAGCCCCAGATATTTAGCAGACTCTGAGAAATTGCAACTGGTCCCGTCAATAGTAGGGTGGTCGAGCGAGGGGATTCTGTATTTCCGTGTGAAAAGGACAATTTCTGTTTTGAAGCGTTAATGCCCAATCTGTTGACTTTGGTCCATGCCGAAAGTTTTGAGAGAGCGAGGGGATTCTGTATTTCCGTGTGAAAAGGACAATTTCTGTTTTTGAAGCGTTAATGCCCAATCCGCTGTGGGCGCCGTGGCGTAGTGGGTAGGTGCGTCGACTCCTACGCTCGAGGTCGTCAGTTCGAATCTCGAAAAAAAAAAACATCAAACATTTTTTCACGACTCCACCTCTTTCGAGTCACTGACAATGCTCAAAGAGTATAACTGTCTAGAAAAAAGCTTCTCAATCTCGCCGTTCGGAGTCGGCATTAAACTGTAGGTCCCCTCCACTCGTGAGAGAACAATAGCACGCACAACACGAGTGGTTGCTGAGAAGCTAGGCCCAGGTCCACCTCGGACTGTAGCGCCGCCATTATTATTATTATTATTATAATGCCCAATCCGTTGACTTTGGTCCATGCCGAAAGTTTTGAGAGAGCATGCTGCAAGAGATCCCTTAGCACTGATGGATATTTTCCCGAGATAGCTACAGCAATGTCATCCGCATAGGCTATCACCTTGCACCCTGCCCTATCTAGCAACAAAAGTAGTTCATTGACTATGATGTTAAATAGCAGGAGAGATAGAACTCCACCTTGTGGTGTTCCTCTGCTGGCAAATCTGGTGGCTGTGGTAGAACCTAGCTTCGATATGATAACTCTACTGACAAGCAGTTGGTAAATCAATCTACAGAGTCCCTTGTCCACTCCAAGATTTACCAGTGCACTGATGATAGAGGATGGGTAGACATTGTTGAAGGCTCCCTCGATGTCCAGTAAGGCTACCATAGTGAATTCCTTATGGTGAAGGGAATTTTCGATGAAGCAAACAAGCGAGTGTAGGGCAGTATCAACTGATTTGGCTTTAGTGTATGCATTTTGGGAGGCTGACAATCTAGATGGATCTATATTGCAGCGAAGATGGATATCTATGAGTCTTTCCAACGTTTTAAGTAGGAAGGTAGATAAACTGATAGGTCTGGGGTGGAATCGGCTAATGCGATAGTTGATTGTTGATTGTCACATTTGAGTTTCTTGCTCTGCGTAATGCGATTGTCAATTTAAGAATCGCAAATTTGCGATCGTTTTAATGTGACAGCTAAATTGGTGTCGCTTTCATATATTTTTGTTGAGTGGATATTCAAAATTAATTATTTATTATTTTTATATATATTATATATATATTTATATATATATATATTAAAATATAATCTTCGATTGTTTTGATCATATGATCTTACTGCAGTTGTTTACATTAAATAATGATACAATTAAAAATGAAATATATGTATGTAGGTGAAATATGCATATGTAAAGTATATGGAAGTACATACATATATGCAAATCCGTCTTTTTATTTAATCTTTGAAGGACATATTATTAATCCATGAAGGAACACATAGCATGAATGCAATTATGTTTATGTACATACATACATGTATATATGTATATAACTTCTACTCAATTTGAGTTACATATGGACGAAATTACGAATGGCGGTGAATTTGAAGTACGGTCATATTAATTATAGAGTGGCATCAGAAAAATAAGAGGATTTTTTTAAGACATATAAGACTATATAAGCGGCATTACAGCTCTTGGCAGAATATGTTACATTTCCGTTTCTCACATATTCTACACAAATATTGATGGGAGCATATTTATTCACGCATACCTTTTCTACTTCATCAAGGAACGATGAAGACAAAATCTTTTGAAGTTTTTTTTAAGAAAATTCAATTTCAGTGCCGAACCATAACTTGTTTACGATATATTAGCAATGAAACAAGTCACCAATTAGATAATAAACATATTTATAAACTATTTAAAATACAAATTACAACGATTAAGCATGCCATGACATTCAAAAAAAGGAAGTGATGCCAAGCTGTCATATATTTTTTGCGATCGCATTATGGCTGAAACACAATAGTGCGTCAGCGTAAGCGCTGTCTTTCAACGCACACAATTCAATGGACATGCACAAAATACTGCAGCAAATGGGTTGGTCATCAGAGCAGCTGGGGAAGTGAGTATCAAGTAGAATCTCAAGTGATTCTTTACTAGACGTAGTCCATGTGCCGTCCTGCTTCATGTAGTAGCTTGGTATGGCAGGACACGTGGAGAGGATTTTTCTGAGTCTCGAGGTCTCCGAAATATCCTCTATTCTTCCGCAGAACAGCTTCCAGGATTTCCTTTTCGCCGTTTTCATTTTGGATTTGAATAATCTGAGGGATTCTTTATAGGATTCCCAGTGGAGCTCATCCCTGGAGAATTTAGCTTTGTTGAACTTCCTCCTGCTGGCTTTACGAAGATGTTCAATTTCACTATTCCACCAGTGTGGCTTGGAGTTAAACTTCCGTGTTTTGAGTGGGCAGGCCGTGTCCATTGCCATTGAGAGACCAGTTAGTTTTCCTATAATTCCTGACTGGGGGTTGCTCGGGGGGAAGACCGTTAAGGTCAAATTGGAGATATCTATGGTCCGAGAAGGAATGGATATCAGAGACCCTCCAATTACTAATGTAGTTGGAGAAGTTATTTGAGACAAGGGTAATGTCAAGTACCCCCTGTCTGTTTTTGGTAACGAAGGTGGGTACATTTCCTGTATTACATACAACTAAATTCTTACTAAGAATAAAGTCTAACAGAGACTCACCTCAATTATGAGGAAAGCGTTGCTGGAATCCGCCATAGCGACTATCCTTGTGAGTGTTGTGGGTGGGATGGGTCTATCGTAGGCGAGGTATGCTGAAGTCATCCAACACGTAATCTGACTCAGCTCCAGGCTTACGACCGTGGTATCAGGGTCGCTAAGGTTAGAAATGAGGAATGAGTTAATAGAGCTTTTAACCATAATGCAAGATCTAGGTTTACCTGCATTTTTGGTGTAAAGCAGCTTGTAGTCCGCCGTCCTGAGTCCCAGCACCAGACCTTTCGCGGTCCAGGGCTCCTGGATCAGGACAATGTCCTCTCCATGTCTGGCTAGTCGGATGAGGAGGTTGGCGGAGGCCGCCTTGGAGTGGTGAAGGTTAATCTGTATCACCCGCAGCATTGCGACTGATAACAGATGCCTCCACCACAGTATCATTGGCCTCGTCCGAGTCGGAAGACATAAAGTCATCTTTCTCCTGGGGAGGACGATAGAGGTTGGCGGTGAAGAACCGCTCAAACTCTGAGTCTGATGATAGTGATTCGTCATCAATGCCCAGAGTGTTGAGCGTTGTCGTGAGGACTTCCTCTGATACGTCCGATGGTCCGATGTCTGTAGGGGTAGCACTTGTTTCAGCGGGACAAGTATCTACCGGTAAGGGGGAGATCTCCGCAATGGGGGCAGATGACGTACCAGGTACGACTGTGTCGATCGGGGGGATATCTGCCTTAGGGGCAGATTCCCTTTCCGAGTCCTTCTTAAACTATAGTAGATCTTGTACTCGTCTGCAGCAAGTTGAGCCAAGGAGTCCTCGTTGATGACGATGACCACCGAACGAGTATCCCCCTTAGGCTCCTCCAGCCTGTCGACTTTCCAGTCACTAGTGTTTAGTTTGGGATTGCCCATCGTGATTAGATCCAAGATAGACGCAGGGTCTTAAGGTTCGGCCGGTTGGTGGATGCGTGCCCTGGGCCTGCTAGGTATCTTGTCCAACGACAAAATCTCCAGACGAGCCCCTGGCCACACCTCACCCACCATCCCTATAGCCATTATTAGGAGGTCAATCGACCTTTGGTCCGCACAGGCAAGCAGTTTAACGTGCCCCTGGAACCATCCCCCGTCTTCACAGGTTGGAGCAGGTCCTGGTTGCTCCCTTAAGATAGAGAGAAGGGCAGGGGCCAACTCGACCTCAACCTTCCTCCACTTATCCGCCGAGATGCTCCCATCTGGATCTGCCTTATCTACCACGCCAACGAGGGTATGGCTCTTTAGGACATCGCTATATTGCTTGTCTTGTCTGGCAGTACCGGTGTTGCTTTTGGTTCTTTTGGGGGCCGGGGCCTGCACCGTTTGCTCCTCCATGGACCTGTCGCGTTCGACCGCGTGAGGTACGGGGGTTCCCTTGGCGCATGAGAGTCTATTGATGGCCCACTCATAAGACTCTCTTTGTTTTTCGTGGCTGCGCGCCGCTCCCTAAAGTTGCTGGTACTTGTATCCGTTGAGGACAGATGGTGCTTCCTCGCCTGCTTTGTTGGAGCCGTACCAGAACCTGTCTTAGTGGACAGGTTGCTGGCTTTGGATCCATTAACAGGCGCGGTCTTCCGACTGCGGTCCGTTAAGGTCCTTGTTGGCCTAGCAGCAGCACGCGCTTGTTTACTCGTGCAGGGTTTGTCCCGTGCTAGAGCTAATGGCGAGCCGTCTGGCAGTGGTTTTGAGGAGTCCGCGTTGGACGAGTGGGGGGAAGTTGACCTCACCGATCCAGATGAAGGGCTGGGATTCGTGAGGGGCGGGATACGATACACCGGTTCACGACTTGAACCTTCTTCCTCTCGTGGTTTTTTAATTGTAAAGTTTTGTGTATTTTTTGAGTTTTTGTTAATAGTAGACATTTAAATTTGATTCCCACAAGTATCGGAGAAAGGGTGGTCCGCCTACGCAGGGCTCCGTGTACGTAGGTAAGGCTAGCTAATCCAGAGGTCGCCAGGTATCTGGATGCTCCGTACGCGACTGAGCTATTTGTCTGGGCCCTCAGCCTGGTTGATCATCAGCACGGGTCGCATGACACTTTGATCCAACCCAGGGGAGTGGGGTAGAAAGGAAGGAAAAGAGGAAAGAATGGGCTGGGATAGAGTATGATTACATCTTGGTTTTCAGATTTCAACCAGGACCTTTGCGGCATGGGTGACCCTGAAGGATATGCTTTGCCGCATGACCGTCGCCATAGCTCACTGGTATCATTAATCCTACTTAAGCCCCAGAACCGCTGCAAGGTGTGTAATCACTCTAGGGTTAAAAATACCAATTGATACCAATTTGATACTTTATCGCAAAGCCAATGCCAAATTCAAGAGGGCGGCAGAGACCTAAAAATCGAAAGTTTCGAGAAGTTTACTGCTGAAATTAATGCAAACTCTACGCCAAAGAAAATTTGGGCTGATATAAAAACCCTCACTGGCAATTACACCCCCCATTCTATTAAAACGATTGTAATCGACTCTAACACTATTACTTGTCCTTTACAAATCGCCGAATTTTTCGCAACGTCTTGAGAGATTTCAAGTAACGATTCCAACTTAGACCCCAACTTTATTCGGGAGAAAAACGTACTCCTTCAACAACAGGGGCCTTATTTTGTATCACTTTCGGATTCGGAAATCAAATCTGATACTCAAATAAATTCATATTCTGTATCACTTTCGGATTGGGTTTCAATGCTGCCAAACTTTTATCAATAATTTCCGAAAATGACACTGTCAAATCAAAAAAATAATCATTCAAATATAAGTCAGTTGCAAATAAATTGAATTCAATTTTATTCTTTCACAGTTTAACATATCGTTTAGTTGTAGTTCAGCGGTTTTTGGTTTTTAAAAATGGTTCAGAGCAGGCGCTACAGTCCGCGGTGGACCTGGGCCTAGCTTCTCAACAACCATTCGTGTTGTGCGTGCTATTGTTCTCTCACGAGTGGAGGGGACCTACAGTTTAATGCCGACTCCGAACGGCGATTTTGAGAAGTTTTTTCTGGACAGTTATACTCTTTGAACATTGTCAGTGACTCGAAAGAGGTGGAGCCGTGAAAAAATGTTAGGTGTTTTTCGGGAATCGAACCGAGAACATCGAGCGTAGGAGTCGACGAACCTTTTTTTTTTTTTTCTTTTTTTTTTAACGTATTTTTATTTTATTTAAACAAAAATTCCTTACATGCTAGATATAAAAACACTTAAAACTAGCTAATATTAAACTAAACATATGTTTTTACTAATCTAACTTACTGACCCTATGTGGGTGCTCTAAGCTAACCTAATCTTATTTATAATTTGCCTTTCGGCGCAAGGATTTGTTTTTAGCTTTTTTCTTTTATTATTAAAAAGAAAGAAGACTTATGTACTAAACCAAGAAAATTTAAAAAAAAAACTTGGCATAAACAATTCATTTTTTTTCTTAAAACTACTTAACCTAACTTAAAATAACTTATCCTAACATACAAACTACTTTAAAAACTATCTTGACTATGTCCGTAACAACATACGGACGCGTGCACCAGGGCGTAAGTACAATGTATACATTTCATACATTTAATACGCCGTGGTGCACCTTTTTTGTGTTTTGTATGTTTTTTTGTTTTTTTTTGTTTGCGTATTTTTGTATTTTTTTTTTTGGGTTTTCTATTTTATATTTTTTTTGTATTTTGTATTATATTTATTTTTTTTTTCTTAATCTATCTAATATATAATAACCTAAACTATGTGAGTTGGCCACCAAAGCTCAACCAAAAAAGTCCTGCTCTACGAAGTTAGCGGCGGCGAAGGCTGATTTTGGTGCAACCACCAATAAAAATGCCGTTCTTTGGCAGACTCTGTCCTGTCCCGGGCAGAAATCGCCCTGCTGAACCGAAGAAGATCTTCGTGGCTGCGAGCTACGTCCGGCTCGTATTGGAGTCGCCTGTCCACTGTTCGGCGTACGACATGGAAGATAATAGGACATCCTTCCATATCCTGGATCAGGCCTTTCTCATCCAAATAGAGGAATGCTTCGGGAGGAATAAAGCCGTTCAGGCGCACCTTCTCATTGTACATTGTATTGGGGTAGTAAGCCCCAAAGATCAGACCATTGGTTGAAGTCATAGCTCGTGCAACATGTCTTCGAATCAGCTTAATAATAAAATTATCTATTCTGATCAGGTTTGCCTCGTTGTACAAGACCTCATTGGGATCGAATTTCTTGTACTCGGATTCGGGTGTGCGATACAAACGGAGGCAGGCCCGAAGACACTGCCTCTCGAACACCCTCATCTGTTCCATCTGGGAAGGACTCACGTTGAACCACACTGGACAACCGTAAGCCATGACTGGCCGGATGAGGGCCATGTAGCAGATTACCTTCACCCTGGTATCAAGTTGGCTGCTATAAAACAACCTTCTTGCCACGGCAAAGGCTTTCTTGGCTTTCGTCAGAGCAGCAGCTATATGTCTGTCGAAATATAGATACTGATCCAACCAAATGCCTAAGTACCTGACTACACTTTTCACTGCTAACGGCTCCCCCTGCGGGTCAACTATGCCGAACTTGCGCCAGTTTCTTTTCGTATCCCCCGAGGCCTTGGACAGCGGGGTTTTGAACAGAATAGTTTCACACTTCCGGAAGTTGATTTTCAACTTCCAGTCGTCGCAAAATCGCTGAATCTTATCGAAGTCACGCTGCAACAAGATATTTATTACTTCGACCTTAGGACCTGATCTATACGCTATCAGATCATCGGCATACGCTATTAAGTTTGGCATTGAACCTATAAGATCGCTAGTGAATATAGCGAACAGAATCGGCGAACCAACTGCCCCCTGTTGCAACCCATTTTTAAGGTTCCGTCTACAAAAACGGAACCTTTATAATTTCGGTGTGTCCGTCCGTCCGTCCGTCCGTCGTGTCTGTCACACTTTTTTATCTCCGAAGTTTATGAAGATATCGGCATGAAATTTTGGAATTAGGTACTTCAGACCTAGATGTCAATTCCTATGCAGCGATTTTAAAAAGTGGGGCCATTTGGGGGTGGTGAAAAATTGTCGCACCCCATCGATATATATATCAAACGACAGATATTTCGAAATGAGGTGGAGGTTTCTTTCAACACTTTTTTATCAAAAGTACCGTTTGGAAAATATGGAGCTCCAAAGATTTTCCCCCCCTGCCATTTCTAAACCAAAGCGTTTAAAAATCTGAAAAAATCACAAAAACTTGGCTTCATTACTTTCATTTAAAACTATTGCGAGCATTCTGGCCCTAATGGTTTTGGAGATATTGGCCAAAAACGGTCAATCATCGACATGCGAATTTTGAAGATCTGAAAACGCAGTTTTGAAGACATCAATGTAAGCATTAAGAAATTATACATTTCAAAATATCGATTTATGTTGAAATTTTGAGATATCTAAGATTTAAAATAAGAAGAAAATTTCATTTTCACACATAATTTCATGCTGTGTTCGGCCACTCGATTCGTTGATGAGCGTTATCTTTTCGATCTCACCCCTAAATGCCCAACAGAAATGAACACACACATACCGCAGGCATGAGCAGTGATTAGGTATGTGTATGATGGAAGGGATTTTCTGTGTTGGATAAACTTGGATAGAGATATAGGTATATGTAGGGATGAACGTTTGTTTTTTTCGGATGTATAAATGTATGAATGAATAGTTGATTTAGGTTGAAGTTAGAAGAAAATTCAACTGAAATAGTTTGGAAACGTCGTTTGATATTCAGAAATCATCCATCAATATTATGCGACGGAACCTTACCCGTGCGAGTACAACTCGCACTTGCCCAGTTTATTTATGTGGAATATTGTGGTAGAAGTTACGTTGCCATTTTTCACAACGAACCTCCTTCCTGTGATCATATCATAGATCATATATAGCAATGGTTTACTGATACCCAGCCTGACCAACTTGAGGAAAAGGCCTTCTAGCCATACGGTGTCGAACGCCTTCTCCATGTCTATCAGGCAGGCACCCGTGCATTCGGTCTTGTTATTATTCCATTGAATGTCGGATACCAATTTGGAGGCGGCATGTGTGGTATCATGCCCCGCCCTGAAGCCGAATTTTTTGGTTATTTTATCCGGTTGGTTATCCGGTATAATTTGTTTTTCCTCAACCCATTCTTTCAGAGTTTTAATGACAATCTTCTCAAAGACTTTGCTTATACACGGAAGAAGACTTATCGACCGGAGATTTGTCGGGATTGAAGTATCTTTGTCCCGTTTAGGGATCGGTCGTACCACCGCCGTTTTCCAATGGGCTGGGTAATAAGCATTACTCAGCGTATTGTTAAACAAGACTGTGTATACATCCACCGCCTCGGAGGGGAGATGGCGCAGAACAATATTCGGTATACCATCGATTCCCACTGACTTCTTCTTCTTCAGTGAGTTGAAGATACCCTGGAGTTCATCTCTCGAGATAAGGATGGAGTTGTTTCCATCATCGGCGACGACATTATTTGCCAGAAAATCGTCATTGAACCTGGTGAAACCAGGGTTCTCAGATCGCCATTGATTTATCTCATTCCGGAGATAGAAGTGGTTCAGCAAGGCTCTGTTCTCCAAGTCGTGGTTAGGACAACGAGGTTCGTTGACCGTGTACACTTCCTGGAAGACAGCACCAATTGCTTTCACCTTCTCCTGGGGATCCTCAACTACGAAAAAGTCGTTGTCAAGCACTGCCCCATCTGGATCGATGCCAACTGACGTTAGTAAGTTCGCGTTATTTGTCGTTCTGTCAAGTCGAACGGCCTGAATGTCGTTCTGATCTTTCCTCCAGAAAATGTTATTTACTTGCGGGAACATACCCGCGTTGTTGGATATTACAGCCCGAATCTTATTGCCCCAGTGCAAGTTTACAGCTAGGCTGTACTGTTGGCGAATTAATTGTTGGAGTATTTTGATCTCCGACTTCAATGACCGTACTTCAGCGTTTTGTGGATCTGTAAAACGTCTGTACAAGAGCTTGAGTCTTGACAGCAGTCTACTCTTTTGCACGTGGAGTGCATCGATGGTAGCATTCCGATAGACGTCGCCGTCATCGGTTTGTCCTACCTTCGGAATTGTTTTGTCCATTGTACGTTTTATTATGTCGTCCATTTGTACGAGGTACCTGTCAACCTCTTCGTTCGTCAGGTTTCTGTTCGTAGGTGGATTGATCGCACTCGAACGTAGTTCCCTGGATAAGGCTCTAGAGAAGCGTGGCCAGCGTGCCTTATTATAATCATAAGGATACGACTGGACATATTCCTCCAGTTCCTCCAGCTCGTTCGGGAGCTGAGTAACCGCTGCGAGACCACAGTGATCACTGTCGTACTCAACAGTGGTTAAACAGTTCCTTGTGTGTCGTTCCACGTTCAGTAACGTAAGTCGTCTGTCTATAAGCATCACATCCAGATACGACCCGCCTCTGGGAAACGATGGTCTATCGGTTGCAAGCAAATCAAGCCTGGACTCAATACCATTCTGTTCCATCCACTCTGGGAGAGCGTTTCCTCTCTCGTTCGGAACACTGTTACCCCACTCGTCGTGCTTTGCATTCAAATCACCGGCTAGGATATAATAGTTTTCCTCCGAGTTTAAGCGAAGGCTAGTGAAGAGAGCCTCGAGCCCCGAAATGAAGTTTGAGTTTCGAGCATCCGGTGCGTAGGCGGCAATCCAAACCTCCGCACCTCATTGCTATATATCACCTTGTGACTAATATTCTTTTTAATTAAAAGAGCGACCCCACCCCCTCGAGTGGATTGGGGCCGATCTCTTCTAATTATGTGGTAGTTTTTGTACCTGAGTTTGCGCGTCTGGTTTAGCTTAGTTTCGCTAGCCATCAGCACGTCAGGATTATGGGTTTGCAACAATTGAGACAGAGTTAGTTTTCGCTCGATCCTAATCAGCGAATTAACATTCACTGCTAGGATCTTAAGGGTTCTTGCTGCGCGTGAGCCCGTTATATCTGCGCGTTAGGCTCGCTGAACAGCACCGAATAGACCAAGTCTACTCGGGCCGTCTGCTGAAGGAAGCTGGTCTGTAATTGAACAATCTGTTTTTGCAAAGCGATCATCTGCGCTTGCATCGACTGGATGGTTGTCATTACATCCTTTAATGAGGGGTCTGGCCACAGGGACGGGGACCGCCTTCGGCACTGTCTGTTGTGTCGAACCCCTGCCTGACGCCATTTGGGCGTAGGAAATGGCCGACGTAACAGCGGTAGCTGCAGCGCGGGCCATTGGCCTGGCTTGTACCTTTTTGTCCTCCCTTTTGGCCTTTATTTTGTCTCTGAGCTCTTTGACTCTTGGACAACCCCTATAGGTAGCAGGGTGTCCAATTTGTCCACAGAGAACACAACTGAGAAGAGCCCTGTCTTCGACCTTATCCGTCCCTAAAGGACATTCCCCTTTATTGTGGGTGACCGTGCATCTGGCGCAGCGGAACTCCATGTTGCAGTTCGCCGCGGCATGCCCTAGCATCCTGCACTTCGCACATTGTAAAATGTGGTCTGTTTTGTTCAATTTTTCCCACTTTACAGCGAGAGAGCCTACACACCGTATTTTCTTTAGGCTCTCAATTTTGCTGCCGTGGGTAACCTGAACCAGGAAGAAGGGAAGTTGAATATCCTTCTTCCCCGCTGCCGCAGTGTTAAAGGGCTTAGCCCCAACGAAACGGACCTCGTCGCTCTCGACTTAGCGCAGCTCTTCGAGGATCTCATTCGGATCAGCCGAAGGATTTATGCCCTTAAGGAGCATTGTCTGCACTTTTTTGCCTTTAGGGGTGTAAGTGTAAAAATCAGCGTTCGACGCCGCTAACTTCTCTTTTAAAATTTTATAATCCGCCATTGCCGAGCAATGGACCGAATGCCTTAAGGGCGCTTTATATTTAACAATGAAAGAAGCCTTGGTGGCCAACTTACACAGTATAGTTAGGTCCTTCGTCTCCAGTCCGAAGACGTTAATTGGCGGACATCGCTCTCGCTGTTGTTGTTGTGTCTGCTGCTGCTGTTGTTGTGTCTGCTGTTGTTGTTGCTGCTGCTGCTGTTGTTGTATCTGCTACTGCTGTTGTTGTTGTGTATGCTGCTGCTGTTGCTGTTGTTGCTGCTGCTGTTGTTGTTGCTGCTTCTGCTGCTGTTGTTGTTTTTGCAGTCGTTGAGCTGCCGAGGAAGTGGATGGCAGCTCATCTTTCCGCTGTCTTTTTGGGAGCGATTTGGTTTCGCTCAACGGCTGCTTTGGTTGTTGTTGTTGCTTCTGTTGCTGTTGCGTCTGCTGCTGCTGGAGCTTTTCCTGCTGCTGCTGCAGCCGCTCTTCCATCTTCCTCTTCTCCGCAGCTTTCTGAGCTGCCTTCCTCGCCGTGGCTTTCTCGTGGAGGAACTTTGTGTGGGCGTCGAGCTTCGCCCTTTGTTCCTCCATCTCCTCGATCTCCTCAGCCTCGTCGTCAGACTCAGAGGATGCCAGAGCTTGGAAGGAGTTGTTGCTCCCTCCATATGAAAATCGACCTTGGTTGCCCTCAGACTCATACTGGAGGGCACTCAGGTCGTCTTCAGCCAATTTCGCAGCCGATCTGGCGGCTACTCCAGCTACTGATGTTACTGTTGTTGTCGTTGTTTTTGTTGTTGTTGTTGTTGTCCCAACTCTTGGAACTTTTGATTCATCCTCTGATGTGGCTGTCGTCTTGCGGCGTTTTATTAAATTTGGCTGCGGGTGAATTTTTTTTCGTCTTTTCTTCATCTGGATGACGTCACACAGTTGGTGACCTGATGTGCCAGCCACCGGTACGTCCACATCATCCGATTTTTTCGGAGGCCGCTCCTTCGGCTCCATCCTGCACTCACACTCACTACTTGTTAGTATTGTTTTTTTTCTTTATTAATGAAAAAAATAAGTTTTTGAGAATTTGTGGGAATTGAACCCGAGCACTGGGGCACAAGCAGTGGATCTACCATCCAGGCCACTGTCTACTCTTGGAAGTCTTTGTCTTTTTTTGCACTTGACGCACTACACTTTATGTTTTTACTTTCTCGCGAAGCCGAAACACGTCTTTACACCGCGGAGGTCTGTGAACGACTGACAAGCAGTGAATCTACCACCCAGGCCACTGCTTACTTATGAAAGTCACTGTCTTTTTTCGTATTTCACTCACTACACTTTGTTTTTAATTTCTTGGCGAAGCCGAAACACGTCTTTACACCGCGGAGGTCTGTGAACGACTGAATGAGTCGACGAACCTACTCTCTACGCCACGGCGCCCACGCAGGAGATCTAATACTCTTTTCAAATTGTAAAAACTTAACTTTAACTGGTAGCCTTTTTTCAAACATCCTTGACCGTCTGTCAATATGGGGTGGGTAATACGTCTTTAATTTCTGTTAACATAACCCAAACATTACATATTTGTAAAAAATTAAACTGCCCAAAACATATTTTGGTGCAACTTAACAGCAAATATATAAGCAAGGCCAACTGCATAAGGGTACACAGGTCTACTACTGAATTCAAGATTCAACTTTAACAGTCACTGTACTTATATCAAGAAACATCTAACTCCTAGATTAAATATAGTAAAATACCTATCTTCAAAAAATATCAATACTGTCATTAACATCACTAGATCCATTATTTTATCAATTATTGATTACGGTTTGGCTATTTATGGTGAATGTTCTAAATCCCGCCTTCAACTTATATCAACACCATACCATGGTGCGGTTAGAATAAGCTTAAGAGCCTTTCGGACAACTCCCACAATAAATCTACTCACGGAAGCATAGCCACCCCAAGTTACGAAACGGTTCAATCTCCTCCTTCCGGATCATGCAAAATATTAATTCCCCGTTAATTTCTCTCATTTACGACGACGTCGCGAAAACCTTGCTAACACGAAAAAAGAAGCAAAAATATCCATCGACAATAGCCCAAACACTATTCTCCGCTAAAACCCTGGATATCCCAATAGCTATACAACAAAAAAGATATTCATTCCCTCCCTGGTTTCATCCGGATGATGTAATAATCTCTGAGTTAACAAACTTTCCCAAGGCTACCACTAACAACGCCATGTACATAGCTCTTTTCTCCGAATTAGCCCATAAATACAATTACATTGGATGGAATTTCCTATTTACGGACGGTCCTAAGACAACTATCGGGACATCATTTGCGATTGTAGACGGAAATGGTTTAATCATCTCCGAAGGACTTTTACCGTCTTTCTCTTCAATCTTCACAGTCGAGGCCTTCGCCATCCTTACAGCCATCGAAGCTGCGAACTATTATCTTTACGGATAGCCTATCTTCAATTGTTGCTATTAGAAACATTGAAAACTCTGCTAGCACCATAGAATCCATTCGGGATAAACTTATCGTTAAGATCTTAAACTTGTTTGGATCGCGGGTCACGCCGGCATCAAAGGCAACGAGGAAACAAACGCGGCAGCAAAATCAACTATTATGGAACCCCTCACTACTTTCTATAGTTTCAATAAAAAAAAATATAAAAAGACACATCTTATTAAATTGGAAATACAAAAGAAAGTCAATTGGTTCGATAACCAACACTTGTATAAAGAAATTAACCCCACTGCTGAAAAAGCCACCTTTCCAGCGAACGCACCTATCTAAATGTCAAAAACGTTTATTAGATACAGAATGTGGCACACTATCACTACTTATGGACATATTATTACAAAAGAACCATCACCTTTCTGCCACCTTTGTGTGAAAAAACCACACTTGGCCGTAAAGCATCTATTAGACTGCAAACAAGTAAAAACAATTTGTCATCTGAAATTTAACCAAAGTCTTAGAGAACTCTTAATGTAAAAAATGTATATCATCTCATGTCAGCTATTAAGCTAAATAATATCTAATCATCTAGATGTAGACGCCTGCAAACATATATATTAATATTTTAATTTATTTATATATGTATATGCTAATAACATAACATAACATAACACAAAAGTCGTAGGCCCCTTTTTGGTTTGTCGATTGTCGATCGAATTGTGAATCACCTCATACATATTGTCACGTTTGACAGCAAACCTCAAATTCCTTGAACTGTGTTTACATGAGCCAGAGAATGCAATACAACCATCTCATTCTTTATTTGGAAAATAATTTTTTTTGTCGAAGGCTTTTGAGATGCTACACTTAAGCTCTTAGACTCAAAAACTGGTCAATTGTATTGCCTGGTAGCAACCTACACACTTTTACTGAAATTGCATGGTTTTTCCGGAGGCTCTCACCTCATCAGCATAATATAAAATAAATAAAAATAAATAAAATGAAACTAATGTCTCTGAAGCACCTTCACTACTTTTGAATAATTCATTTTATCATAAGCAATTGTTAATTGAAACTAATCTCTATAGTTTTCAAAAAGAAAACCATAGTTTCATTCGCTCCTTTAACTTCTTGAAAACTGATTTTGAATTCGTATTTTAACTCTTGCGATTGTTATACTGATTGTGATAATCTGTGTCTAGCTGATATGTATAATCGTTACCTCGATATAATCAATCTCGGGTTTTCCTTGTGTGTTCCATCCATGTTGAAGAAAAGCCGATCGAAGTATCCTTGGTGTAGTAGAAACCTTCTTCATTTGAGAAACATAAAGAACAAAGCCTATAAACGATTCAAATGTTCGGCATATGAGTCCGATAAAGTTGTTTTTTGCAAGCTTAGGAAGGATTTCACTGTTCTTAGTAAGTTTTTACACAATAATTATATACTTGCAATAGAAAATACGCTTAAAAATGATTCAAAATTCTTTTGGACCTATATTAATCAAAAGCGATGTTCAACTGGGCTACCCTGAGCATTGTCAGTGACTCGAAAGACGTGGAGCCTTGAAAAAAATGTTTGATGTTTTTTTTTTCGAGATTCGAACCGACGACCTCGAGCGTAGAGTCGCTATGAGAAGACTTAAATCTAATACAAAACCAGGTGCTGATGGTATTCCAGCATTAGTTTTACGAAACTGCAGCCATTCCTTGGCTAAACCTTTGTTAAAAATACTTAATTTATCCCTCCTCTTTGGAATTTTTCTCGAGGATTGGAAGGTTTCTCACTACAGAGGAGTTTGTAAATTATCTGCCATTCCGAAACTTTTCGAGTGTATCGTAAAAGATAAATTAGTTTATCATATAAAAGAGCATACAGAGTTCTAGCACGGTTTTGGTTCAGGTCGTTCAACAATAACCAACTTCACCCATTTCGCGATTTATGCTATTAATGCCGTTGAAGAGAGTTTCCAAGTTGATGCAGTATATACTGACTTTAACAAAGCTTTTGACTCTGTGAACCACGAGCTAATGCTTATGAAACTGAAAAGTTTTGGTTTTCATTCGAATGTCTTGAGTTGGATCTCATCGTTTTTAGTGGGGAGGGTACAAAAAGTCTCCCTTGATAACCACTACTCAAGGCCTATCTCTTGCACCACTGGAGTTCCACAAGGTAGTCATTTAGGTGCCTTGCTTTTTATCATTTTTATAAATAATATGATTAAAGGTTTAAGTTTTTGCAACTGCTTAATGTATGCTCATGACCTTAAATTATTTTTAAAAATACAAAGCATAAATGATTGTAAAAAACTGCAGTTGGACCTAAACTACTTAACCGGATGGTGCGCTGCAAGTTGTTTAAACCTTAATATTAAAAAATGTCTAGAAAGAGTTGAAAAAATAAAAGATCTCGGTGTCATTCTTGATACAAAGCTCACTTACGTTGCACATATCGATAGTTGCGAAAGCTAACTCGCTACTTGGGTTTATCAAAAGAAATTCAAAGGATTTTCGCTGACCCCCATACTTTAATATCGCTTTTTATATCTCTTGTAAGGTCGATGAATATGCTGATGTCATTTGGAACCCAATTTATCAGATCCACTCGGATAGGGTTGAAAGAGTGCAGAGACGCTTGTTACAAAGCCAGGTGTCAGTTGTTGAGGTTATTGACTCTTAGTGCAAGGAGACGATCACATGCATTTTTTTCATACGCCATATTTTGTGTCACCTTATCAATAGCCCTAAACGTTTGTCAATGCTCCCTATTTATGCTCCAGAACGAACTCTAAGAGCTCCCTATCTTTTTGTTCAAATGAGGCATAGAACAAACTATAGCAGGAATGAACCAATTTCTAGGTCTCTAAAATCTTTTAATGAAGTCCGTAATCATTTTGATTTTCACATTTCGAGAGAGTGCTTCAAAAACATTATATTTGGTATATTTAATTATTGATTACATATCTTATATTACTGATTATTGATTTGACTTTGCAAAAACTAAATTATAAAATGGTTAATATTGTTATATTATTATTGATTTGACTTTGCAAAAACTAAATTATAAAATAAACTAAATTATAAAATAGTAAATAATATAATAAATAATATAATAAACTAAATTATAAAATAGTTAAGCTCTAACCGAGGACGACAACCACTCACTCAATTAGGTTACTTCGAACGTTGTGGAAGCATCATACGACAGGAAGAAAAGGGATACGCATTTTAAAAATATAGTTATTAAAAAGTACTTGCTTGTTTACATTAAAAACGTGTGTTTCTTTCCAACAACCATAATTGGTGACCCCGACGTGATTGTCCAAGTCCAAGTGCTAGTTTTCTTCAATTCAAAAAAAACAATTGCATTATATTTGGTATATTTTATTATTGATTACATATCTTATATTACTGATTATTGATTTGACTTTGCAAAAACTAAATTATAAAATAGTTAATATTGTTTATTTGTACTGTGGTAGTACTGTGGGCGCCGTGGCGGTGTGGGTTCGTGCGTCGACCCATGCGCATTAGACTTTCGCAGTCTAGGTTCGATTCCAAGTCCAGACAAACAATTTTTCAAAAAAAAAAAGAAATTGTTCACGGCCCCACCTCTTTCGAGTCACTGACAATGCTCAAAGAGTATAACTGTCTAGAAAAAAGCTTCTCAAACTCGCCGTTTGGAGTCGGCATTAAACTGTAGGTCCCTTCCACTCGTGAGAGAACAATAGCGCGCACAACACGAGTGGTTGCTGAGAAGCTAGGCCCAGGTCCACTTCGGACTGTAGCGCCGCTATTATTATTATTATTACATAGTACTGTACATATTACCTTATCAGCGTCATCATTGCCTGAACACTTCCAACTTCGCTCTAAACGAGGACGACAATCACTCACTCAAATAGGTTACTTCGAACATTGTGGAAGCATCAGACGACAGGAAGAAAAGGGAGACGCATTTTAAAAATATAGTTATTAAAAAGTACTTGCTTGTTTATATTTAAAACGTGTGTTTCTTTCCAACAACCACAATTTTTGACCCCGACGTGATTGTCCAAGTCCAAGTGCTAGTTTTCTTCAATTCAAAAAAAAACAACTGCGTTCCGTTTTAAAAAAAATGTCTACCGATCAATCTGCGATTCAAAACGCTAGCCGCAACGAAACAGCACCCAATATTACTGGTTCTCCTGAAGAGTTCTCCAGCATCGAAAGCCAAGTCGACGTACAGGAACTATTAGCCGTCAGGAATTTACGTCTGCCTTCCTCCAGCCCTCTGGTTTGTGCAAGTGGAGGCACAGTTCCACAATAACCGTATCATTTCCGACAGCAACAAATTGAACTCTGTCATCGGTTTTCTGGAACCTGAGATATTAAGCGAAGTCTCTGACTTAGTGCGAAGACCACCACTAAAAGATAAGTATGAGACATTTAAAAACCAGCTTATATCCAGGTTTTCAGAGTCCAAGGAGCGACAACTTAACAGACTGGTGACCGGTCTTGAGTTAGGAGACAGACGACCATCAAATCTCTTAGGAGAAATGCGTAATTTAGCTGGCGAGAATGTTCCCGACGATATGCTTTCGACTCTCTGGATGAATCGCATGCCCAGTCACGTTCGAGGTATATTGTACGCCAATTATGGGCTTTCTCTTCCAGCCCAAGCTGAGATTGCGGACAGGATCATCGAAAACACATCTGGTCCTGCAGTGTGCTCCACACAAACACAAGAAGCGACTTCGTCGAACGATGTGTATAGACGTATCGATGCCATTGAAGAAACACTGTTGTCGCTGCAAAGTGTGGTTCAAACTCTTTCAAGAAATCGAAACGCATTCCAAAGACAACAGTCACCGTCTCGGCAAGGCAACAATAAAAACAGTTCTCCAGCCAGAAACACAAACCATCTTCCCTCAACAATTTGTAAGTTTCATAAGCGATTTGGCGACGAGGAAATGTCAACAGCCGTGCGCCTACTCAAAGGGTTTAAACTAGAATCGCTGTTACCTTCCAAGGCGGTACGTAACAGCCAACAAGAATACCGCCTACACGTATTTGACAAGAATACGCACCAAAAATTTCTAGTTGGCTCTGGCTCCACCATCTCGGTTCTACCTCATCCACACAATTGTAATAGCATCTCCACACACCAAATTCTTTATGCGGCCAACAGTATTCCAATCCGGAATACGGTCAGAAGACACTCATCCTGAATCTTGGCTTACGGGCGCACAATCAATTGGAAATTCGTCATTGCTGATGTCAAAACCGCAATCATCGGAGCTGACCTATTGGCTCGCTACGGACTAATCATTGATTTAATATCTAGACGCCTAATCGACGCCAAAACATCTATTGTAATACCGGGTAGTGTGCAAACCACTGCAGTATTTGGTTTATCGATAGTGGATGCTCAGCACAGATATAAGGATATCATCGAGGAATTCGTCTCTTCGCTACCACAGACTCGTACTAGCAGCAACACGGTTCATCATCAAATAATAACAACTGGACAACCCGTAGCAGGACGACCACGACGTCTTACCGGTGTCAAACTGAAGCAGGCAAAGGCTGAATTCAAGTCCATGATTTGCCGACCGTCCAGCAGTCCATGGGCCAGCCCTCTCTATATGGTGCAAAAGAAGACATGAAGTTGGAGGCCATGCGGCGATTATCGAAGCCTAAATGTACAAACGCGGCCGGATCGCTACCCAATTCCTTATCTCATGGACTTCAATGATCAGCTCAATGGGAAAAACATCTTCTCATCGCTCGACTTAGACAAACCCTATTACCAAATACCTATGGCATCAGAAGATATTGAAAAAACAGCTGTTTCGACGCCTTTGGGTTTGTTCGAGTGGAACGTACTTCCATTTGGTCTTAAGAATGCTACACAGACCTTCCAACGACACATGGATAGAGTTATTTTTGGTTTGGATTATGTATTCTGCTACATCGATGATCCTTATCTTCTCAGAGACAGAAGAGCTCGACCGCAAACATATACGCGCAGTGTTTCATAGGTTAGCAGAGCATGGCTTGAAGATAAACATCGGCAAGTGTGTCTTCGGAAAGTCCGAAATTACATACCTCGGACACACAATAAATGGTTCAGGCTGCAAACCACCACAGGACAGGGTTCTGTATCTTGGAGTATCCAAAGCCAAACACCACTTCTCTGCTCCGGCGCTTTCTCAGGATCGTTAATTACTATCGACGATACATCCCAAAGTGCGCACACATACAAGCACCCCTGAACGAGTTTCTGAAGACCTCAAAGAAGAACGATCATCGGCAGATTCCATGGACATCTCAGGCAGAGGATTCTTTCATTCAATGTAAGGAGAGTATCGGCAAAGCCGGTCAGTCACATTGATCCTGAAGCACCAATGGTCCTAACAACAGATGCCTCCGACACTGCAGCTGGCACCAAACTTAAACAGCTAAAGGACAAACATCTCCAACCGATAGGATTCTTCTCATGTAAGTTTTCAGAAACTCAAACTCGCTAATGCACTTACGACAGAGAATTGCCTGCAATATATCTGGCAATCAAATTCTTTAAACATTTTTTGTATGGTCGACAAGTAACAATCCAGACCGATCACAAGCCATTAATATACGCTTTCCAGTAAAAATCGGATAAGGCATCTCAACGTCGACTGAGACACCTGGACTATATTTCACAGTACACAACAGACATCGTGTACTTGTGCGGCGAAAATAACGAAGTCGCGGATGCTTTATCGGGATTTCGAAGCGTTAATACGCGAACCATGCAGACACAAGCGTCTGCACCTAGCCTCTATTAACGAACTCCTACTCTCACCTCCCCGTGGTGAAATCCGGGAGCCGAGTACCCTCGACAGAAGACGGGGTAACCAACCCTCGTGGGACGTCTGGGCGGCTGCAAACGAGAGAGGGGGGAGTGTGAGTCTACCAGGGCTCATCACTCTTTTTAGGATGGCGGCGGAGGAGCTGGTCAACTGATTGGCCAACGCCGGCATCCACAACTCCAGTCAGCAGGAGCTACCTGGTTTCCATGGTAAGGTTGGGACCTTGGAATAGAGACGGCAGCGGATGAGCCCTTCTTTTAGGGTCAACGGCGGCGCTCACAGCCTGCAAGAGGCTACCGTCACCGGATCCCTCCGGACCCCTTTGTCCGTGGGCTAAACAAATGGACCTGTCCTCCCAATTAGAGGTTGTGCGTGGGGTTAACTTCCTCACCATGTAAAAAAAATATACGAGTTGAGAAGCAACAATATGATGAAAAACTGTGATATCTACTATGGCGCTTGTTACAGAGAGCGAAGGCAGCGATTATTTGGATGTGGATTTGTTGTTCGAGGCAGACTTAGGCAAAAAGTCTTAAGCTTTAAGTACATAAGCGAGCGCCTCATAACAATCCGCATCAAGGCTAAATTCGGCAACATCAGCCTAATCTGCGCCCACGCCCCAACGGAGGTCAAAGATGACGATAGCAAGGATGACTTCTATGACCTCCTAGAAAGAACGTACGATCAATGTCCCAGCTACGACACCAAGACCGTTCTAGGAGACTTCAACACTAAGCTGGGTAAAGAGGACATCTTTGCTAGAGTCATCGGTAAACACAGCCTGCACGACACCACGTCCGAAAACGGACTCAGGCTAGTGGACTTTGTTACGGGGCGAAACCTCTCTGTAGCTAGCACGCGGTTCCCACACCTCAACATCCATAAAGGGACCTGGCGGTCCCCTGATCATTCAACCGTCAACCAGATTGATCACGTTGCGATCGACGTCAGACACTCCTCCAGTATTCTTGATGTCCGAACGTTCCGAGGCGCCAACATCGACTCGGACCATTTCCTTGTTGTAGCCAAGGTAAGGACACGGATATCGAGAGAACAACGGAGTCGAGGAAGACAACCACAGTTTGACGTCGAAAAGCTACAATCGCAACAGACTGCCAGGAACTTTGCCGATCGAGTCTCCCTGAAACTCTCCGAAAGTTCGACGTCGCCTGCACTAACAATAGACGAAGAATGGAAACGTTGTCAAAGAGCCATCAGAGAAGCCGCTACTGATGTGCTGGGTTTTAAAACGCCTCCTAGGAAAAACCCTAGTTTGACAACGAGAGCTGGCAGGCACATGCAGCAAAGCAAGAAGCCCACCAGGCAACGCTGCATCGAACTACGAGAGCTGTTCGTGAGCTCTACGAACAGAGAAGAAGGGAAGAGAACCGGCTTCTCAGGAAGAAAAAGAAAGAGCACGAGAAGCGCGCGATCGGAGAGGTGTTATGGCAGGAATGATGTCCGAAAGTTTTACCAAAGGGTAAAACTTTTTTCGAATGGGTATAAAGTTCGGAAAGAAGCCTGCTGGGACGAAAATGGACAGCTAGTAGTAGATTCGCAGTCGATACTGACAATTTGGAAAAATCACTTCTGCAGACTGTTGAACGGCGATGAGGATACAAATACCGCTGTCAGGCAGAATGTTCCACTCAACACAACGGACGATGATAGAAGAGAATACCGTCCCCCCGACCTAGGCGAAGTCAAGATAGCGATATCGAGACTGAAATCTAATAAAGCTGCTGGTGCAGATAGTCTGCCCGCCGAAATGTTTAAAGCAGCTGGAGGTGATCTAGTAGGGCGCATGCACCAGCTCATCTGTAAGATATGGTCGGAGGAAAGCATGCCCGATGAGTGGAATCTCAGTATCGTTCCGATCCACGTACCCGATCCACAAGAAAGGAGACCCCTTTGACTGCGCCAACAATCGGGGGATAAGTCTCCTTAACATTGCGTACAAGATCTTCTCTGCCGTTTTGTGTGAACGCCTGAAACCATTCGTGAACAAACTGATAGGTCCTTATCAGTGTGGTTTCAGGCCCGGGAAGTCCACCATCGATCAAATTTTCACACTGCGGCAGATCCTGGAGAAGACCCAGGAAATGCAGATCGACACATACCATCTATTTGTCGACTTCAAGGCCGCATATGACAGCGTGTATAGAGACGAGTTATACAGCGCCATGTCTAGTTTTGACATTCCTGCCAAACTCGTCAGACTGAGCAGAATGACGATGGAGAACTCTCGCTTCTCCATCAAGGTCGGTAACGAACTCACCGAGACTTTCAATATCAAAAAAGGTTTTAGACAAGGCGACGCGATGTCAGGTGATTTCTTTAACATCGTTCTTGAGAAGATCGTGCAAGACTCACTGGCCAACACAAGAGGCACGATCTTCCAAAAGTCCGTTCAACAGCTAGCTTAAGCGGATGACATTGACGTGATCGTGATTGACGTGATCCGTTTGCTGGCATTGAAACGGAAGTGGCTAAAATGGGTCTGGCGGTAAACGAGGGCAAAACCAAGTATATGCTGTCATCGAGAAAGTACGCACAACATCGACGACTTGGCCAGAACCTCAGCATAGGCAGCTATAACTTTGAGGTAGTAAAGGACTTCGTCTACCTTGGCTCCGCGGTAAATAGTACAAACAACATCAGTACCGAGATCAAACGCAGAAGAACTCTTGCCAACCGCTGTTTTTATGGGCTTAAAAGGCAATTGAGTAGTAGAGCCCTCTCTCGGAAGACCAAGTTGACTTTGTATAAGACCTTGATCATCCCAGTCCTGCTTCACGGCGCAGAGGCATGGACACTATCCCAAGCGGATGAACAGTGTCTTGGTATTTTCGAGAGAAAAGTTCTGCGCGCGATCTGTGGTCCTGTTTGCGTTGATGGCATTTGGAGGAGAAGGTTCAACCACGAACTGTATGGGCTGTACAGTCTAGCCAGGCATTTACGGATCCAACGCCTGAGATGGCTAGGCCATGTGGAGCGTATGGACAACTTAGCTCCGACCCGAAGAGTCTTCGACTCTGAGCCTGTGGGACAACGCAACAGAGGACGTCCACGAACAAGGTGGCGCACACAAGTCGAGTGGGACCTCGCCCGGATTGGTGTGCGAAACTGAGACAGCTGGCGAAAGATCGTGCTGGCTGGAGAGGCATGTTGAGTGAGGCCCAGGTCCACCTCGGACTGTAGCGCCCTAAGAAGAAGAAGAAGAAGAAGAAGAACAATGCTTTATCGCGAGTCAGCGCAATTTCCATGCCAACAAAAATAGACAATACGCTTTTGCAAACAGCACAACAGGATGACATAGAACTAAAAGATATATTAAATAATGATACTCAGATAGACAGTTGGAGAGTATCCAATTCTAACTCCTTCTCAGATCATAAATTGATTATCTTCCACATATCATGTACCACATAGAAATCCCAAATACGCAGACTGGCAAAAGTTTAATACGATTGCCAAGAAAAAACTTTGTAGAACACCGCTCTCCAATATAAGCAATATTAGTGAGTTGGAAAAAACAATAGAAGTTTTCGAGAAAGCACTCAACACATCCTTTAATATATCGTGTCCAATCAAACGAGGCAAGAAGAAACAACCTCCTTGGTAGACAGAAGACCTCTCTAACATTAAAAGATGACTAGGGTCATCATTAATATTTGCCATAAATATAATTTTTGGCAACCATATAAAGACTGCTTAAGAATCTACAAGAAATCCATAAGCATAGCAAAGAAGCAATCTTGGAAGGATTTCTGTGAATCGATCGACAACATCAAGGACTCTTCGAGGCTCAGCAAAATTCTGTCCAAAGAACATTCCAATCCCTCTCTCCTTAAGAGACAGGATGGAACCTGGACTGAATTCTCAAAAGAATCCCTAGATACACTCTTACTTACACACTTTCCTGGGTGTAAAGATCATTGTGAGGTCAACTACCAACAGGAACCACTGTCAACATCCATAGTAGAAATCGATCGGATAATTACAGAAGAAAAGATTATCTGGTCGGTTAATAGTTTTTCTCCCTACAAGTCCCCAGGCCCTGATGGTATCTTACTACCCATAATGCTACAAAAGCTACAAGATGTAGCAACTCCTTGGCTCAAAGCAATGTACAGAAACTGTTTACTACTCAATTACATTCCCCAGTCGTGGAGACGGGTTCGAGTAGTCTTCATACCAAACATAGGCCGTCGGGGTCATGAAACCGCGAAGGATTTCAGACCAATCAGCCTATTGTCTTTCATGCTTAAAGCCCTGGAACGCATTATAGATACACACATTAGGCTCAAGCTAGAGGAGATGTCTCTCTCCAAATCTCAACATGCCTATATCAAGGGTAAATCCACTGATACAGCTCCGCACGAGGTGGTCGGCACCATTGAGAAAACCATTCACTACAAACAATATACCATGGCCGCCTTTCTAGACATAGAAGGGGCCTTCAAAACGTCCACACAGAAGCTATCCAAGAATCTCTTATCGCCCAGGGGGTAGAAGAGATGCTAGTAAAATGGATAGATAGATTGACTCGTGGTACTCGTGGGAACAAAATTTCTTACAACAACAAAAACAAGGGCGGAGACAGCCCTAAGAGTCTCACCAACAAAAAGGCTGAAGGAGCCTTAACTACGAGTATGTCTATAAGCGCAGAGGTGCCCAGTACCTCCGCTCATAGCACTGCTAATATAGACATCCAAAGTAAAATGGACAGGTTAAGTGTCCAAGACAAACAAAAAAGGCAAAGTGGAGCAGCAAGAAAAAGACTCTCCTTCCTCTTAAAAAAGGGCATGAGCAAGCAACAAGCTAAAGTGGAGGCACTAAAACCTATAACAGGAGCTGCCAAATCGGCTCCAAAAATTAGAAGATCAGAGGAAATATTGCTTCCAGAAAAGAAAAAAACGACAGTGTACCACAGAAGCAGGGTCAAAAATGCATAGCAAGAGGAGACCTGACACCACCTACAAAGATGCATATGTAGGATCCAAAATGACTGTTCTAGCCAAGGACTATCTATCCTAACACCACCCTCACTACTGCACAAATGACCTCGCTACAAGAGGCCATCATCGACAAGGTCCTGGGACAAAAAGGCAGCAGCATAAAACCACAATTTTTAAGCTGCACGTTTAAAGCAGAGTTCATCACTCCGAATTGTATGACAGAGAGTACGGTGGAGTGGCTGAAGATCACCGCACCGATGCTGAAGTCTTGGGAAGGTGCTGAGCTGTGGGCTACAAAAGAGGAATCCATTCCTCAAAACGGCTACTTCCCAAACGCTGCCGGCACAACTGCAGGTCTAAAAGCTGACTCGTGGAGGACTCTAAAAAGAGTAAACAAAGGTACATCAGCTATGTTAGTGCTGTCAATGGACCAAACTATATTCAAAACTTTAGAGGAGAGACTATATTCAGCCTTCGCAAAATAAACAATACGGAAAAATCAATTGAGGACCTAGAAACCCTAGACGTGGAAGAAACGTCCAAAAATGCTGAAGAGGATGACAAAACATCCTCAAAACAGCATTATGATTAATGTCCTTCAAGCCAACCTCGAGCATGCCAAAATCGCAGCAGCCGAAATATGCAAAAGACATGCTGGAGGAAAGTTTAATCTGGGGTTGTATCAAGAACCCTGGGTTAACAATAACAAAATAGCTGGACTGTACTCTAAAAACTGTAAGTTAATATATGACAGATCGGCAGTCACACCGAGAGCTGTCATGCTAATAGACAACGACATTAAATTTCTTCTCATTCCAGAATTCACAGATAAGGATACAGTGTCAATATTAATCAACATGGCAAACACAGAGGTAATAATTACCTCAGCATACTTCCCGGGTGATGACAACGAAGCTCCACCAAAAATCATCAGAGACCTCGCAGAATTCTGTCAGAGGAAAGGTAAAAACCTAATTACAGATTGCGACGCCAATGCCCACAGCACGCTATGGGGTAGCAGCGACAACAACGCAAGAGGTGAGTCCCTAGTAGACTTCCTTGTTAGTATTAAACTTGAAGTAGCAAATAAAAGTAAAGAACCAACCTTCCAAAACTCCATTAGCAGGGAAGACCTTGACCTCTAGTTACTAACAAAGTGTCTCACATTATTTAAGAACCCTCCTTCTCAGACCACAACCACATCAAATTTAAAATAAACACAGGCCTTCGGGTAGAAGCTCTAGTATGCTATCGATCGCCTAAAGCCACAAACTGGGACATGTATAAATCCCTGCTGGACGATAAACTTGTAGGTGTACACCTAAACACAAGTACTCCTGAGGAACTAGACAATTCTGTTGAATTCCTAACAGACACAATGATATCATCATACCATGATAGCTGCCCCTTAAAAGAAAAGAACACCACAAAGTCGGTGCCCTGGTGGAACTCTAGCCTGAGCAGACTAAGAAAGTCAGCAAGACGAGAATTCAACAGGGCCAAAAAGACGGGCAACTCAGATCATTCAAGAGGAAATCGTGGAAAAACTACTGCGAGAGCCTAAAAGACTCTTTCCTCATTTCTATTAAAAATGACGGAAAAACTGATAGAACTGGTCATAAGATCAACACTGGAAAAAGCACCACTCCACAAACTACAATTCGTTTACCAACAAGGTAAATCTACAATTACCGCCCTCCATAAAGTAACGGATATAATAGAAAAATCCTTGAAAACAAAAGAGGTCGCGATTGGCGCTTTTATGGACATAGAAGATGCATTTGAAAATGCAAATCATTCATTGCTAACAAATGCACTTCGCAGAAAAAAGGTCGATCCCCTTATAATCAAATGGATTAACGTCATGCTAAAAGAAAGGCAAATAACAGCCAAATTAGGCACATCAGAGGTAGTTATAAAAACTATTAGAGGTTGTCCTCAGGGGGATAGCCGATCCCCACTTCTATGGTCAATTCTAGTAGATGAACTTCTCTATGTACTTAAAAATAATGGCTTCACAGCCATCGGATATGCTGACGATATAACCATAATTATAAGAGGAAAACATGAAGACATTATAGGAAGCCTCATGCAAAGAGCCCTAGAAATAAATTGGAACTGGTGCGATGAAGAGGGACTCTCCCTATCAATCCCAGCAAAACAAACATAATTCGCTTCACAAAGAGAATGACAAACAAACTTCAAACCTTAAAAATCAAAGAGACCTGAATTTCATTAAAGGATGAGGTAAAGTTTCTGGGCATAACACTGAATCAAAAACTCACATGGAATGCACACATAAACAAAACATACTCTAAAGCTATTAAAGCTCTCTGGTCCTTAAAACAACTCGTAGGCAAAACATGGGGACTAAACCCAAAAATGAGTCCGTGGATCTACAATCAAATGATTAAACCAACCATACTTTATGGCGCTGCTGTATGGTGGAGAAAATGTGAACAAAAAAGTGCCATGAACAAACTTAATAAAATTCAAAGGCTAGCGTGCATTTGCACCATCGGTGCAATGAGAACGACTCCAACTGCAGGAATGGAAGCTATATGAAACATTCCCCCATTACATATCTGGGAGTTGACACGAGTGAGTGATCTGATGCCCCCAAAGTTGAATTTCAAAATACACTACAAAGTACTCATACCAAGCAGAGAAGAATGGAACAAAAACCCCCCGTGGATGAATGATGGAGCCCAAAAATGGTACACAGATGGGTCGAAATCTGAAAACAAGGTAGGGTCTGGAGTGACAGGACCAAGATGCAGCCTACACATTCCTCTCTGTAATGAGTATACAATATTTCAAGCTGAGCTGTTCGCAATCAATGAAGCAGCACACCGCATTAACGACAGAAGACCCACAAATACCAAAACATATTCTCAGACAGTCAAGCGGTTCTTAAAGCGCTAAAGGCCTACACATTCAACTCTAAGGCTGTCTGGAAATGTCACAATATATTAAACAAAGTGGCAGGTAACAACAGGTTAAAGTTGATCTGGGTGCCAGGCCATGAAAACCATGAAGGGAATGAAAAGGCTGACATACAAGCCAAGAAAGGTGCTCAGGTACCTTTTACGGGGCCTTCACCCCTTTATAGATTCAATAACGCGGACACAAAAGTACACCTACACAAATGAGTTATAAAACAATGGAATGAGTTCTGGAACAGCCAAGAAGGTATTAAACACTCAAGAACGTTCATGGAACAAAATCACAATCCCAAAAGAGCCAAAGAAGCTCTAGAACTCTAGAATAAAGCAGACCTTAAAGTTCTATGTGAAGCACTAACAGGACATGGGGCATGCAACTACCACCTTCACAAATTGGGTCTTAGCAGCACAGAAATCTGTAGGCGATGTGGACAGGCCAAAGAAACTATGGAACACATACTGACCGTCTGTCCAAGCCTCGCCCGAGAAAGATTTAAAATGTCACACCAAACAAACGTAACAGGGAAAGACTTTCAACAAATCCCATCTAGAGAAGTTGTCAAATTCTTAAAGGCAGCACTAAAATCCTAGATCAAAAGAAGGGGGTACAATAGATATTTATGGTCGCAGTACTAGTATTATACACATGACACACCCCGTGGTCTTCAATTCAATTCAATTCAAGACCTTGATCATCCCAGTCCTGCTTTACGGCGCAGAGGCATGGACAATATCCCAAGCGGATGAACAGTCTCTTGGTCTTTTTGAGAGAAAAGTTTTGCACGCGATCTTTGGTCCTGATTGCGTTGATGGAGTTGGGAGGAGAAGGTTCAACCACGAACTGTATGGACTGTACAGTGTCTTGGTCTTTTTGAGACAAAGTTTTGCAAGCGATCTTTGGTCCTGTTTGCGTTCATGGAGTTTGGAGGAGAAGGTTCAACCGCGAACTGTATGGGCTGTACAGTCTAGCCAGGCATTTACGGATCCAACGCCTGAGATGGCTAGGCCATGTAGAGCGTATGGACAACTTAGCTCCGGCCTGAAGAGTCTTCGACTCAGAGCCTGTGGGACAACGCAACAGAGGACGTCCACGAACAAGGTAGCGCACACAAGTCGAGGGGGACCTCGGCCGGCTTGGTG
This sequence comes from Myathropa florea, assembly GCA_930367185.1. Lineage (NCBI taxonomy): Eukaryota > Metazoa > Arthropoda > Insecta > Diptera > Syrphidae > Myathropa > Myathropa florea. The sequence continues at coordinate 89,386,723 of OV884002.1, read as the reverse complement.
TGCGAAACTGAGACAGCTGGCGAAAGATCGTGCTGGCTGGAGAGGCATGTTGAGTGAGGCCCAGGTCCACCTCGGACTGTAGTGCCCTAAGAAGAAGAAGAAGAAGAAGAAGTATAAAAGAAGATATATATCTAAATGTTCACTTTTAATAAATAAATGAAAATTAAATAAATAAAAGAAAATGAAATGAAAAATGACCTCATCAACATCATTGCAAAGTGCAAATCGCCATTAATTCTTCTAACGGACGTTAACTACTGGAGCGTGTTATGGGGTTCACCTCAAAGAAATCCACGTGGCGCAATTATAAAACAGGTTATAACCTAGTCTAATCTGGCTATCCTAAATTATGGCTCGCCTACACATTTTTCAACACACAATTCTCTCATACATATCGACTTTACCTGTTGCTCGGTCCAGCTACTCCACAAAACCACCCGTTGCATTTTAGATAATCTCCACAATAGCGAAAACTTTCCGATTATTACCTCCATCAAGCTCTCGCAGAGTTTCGATCCAGTCTTGCCCACAAATAAAAATAAAAAATAAAACTGAATTCGCTGATTGGGTAAAATTTAGACTCCAACTCTCCAACCTGTTAGTAACAAAAGGGCCTACTTCCGAAGTCAATAAAGAAGCGGCTACATTATTGAAATGCATGAGGTCCGCTTCTAACGTCTCCATCCCCCAATCATTCCCTAAAATGTATAAACACTTATGTAGTTCCTTGGTGGAATGCAGAGCTTGCCTCCCAAACAAATAACAAGGTAGCAGCATGGAAGAAATTTAATAAAAGACCAACGTTAGACCGCCTAATAGAATTAATAAAAGCGAATGCAACTTTTCGTAGACAACTTAAATACTGTAAATTTAAGTCCTTTGAGCAATTTACAGCCTCCATCTCCTTCTCCTCTACGCATACTATTTGGCATAAAATACGCTGCCTTACAGCCAACAGAAACCTACCAACTATCGAGGCCACCAATGGCATAATAGTATTAACGGATACCGCTCGATATCCCTCATATCCTGCACCTCTAAGATCTTAGAAAAGATTGCAAATCAGCTCCTCTGATTTACGGAATCAAAAAAACCTACCAACATACTTGCTTTATGATGGTAATTTTTTTTGATTCCGTTTCAAACCAAAACGTAGTTGTATGGACGCATTATTACGTATTGATTTTGTGATAACAAATGCCCTCTCTGCTCGAAATCATGTTGCGATTCTAGCTCTAGATTTGAAAAAAGCTTTCGACCGGATAAGAATCTATATAGTTTTAAATAAATTAAAAGAATGGAGCGTGAGTCCAAAAATGTTCGGATTTATTAAATCTTTTCCGCTTAGAAGAAAATTGTGCGTCAAAGTTAGCAATAAATTTTCCAATACAAGACCACTCTTTTATGGAATCCTTCAAGGATTCATATATAGATGTTTTCCTACAACAGTTAGATTACGTATTGAAAGATGTAAAGACAAAAAATTTATTGGTGGTAGGCGATATAAATATAGACATTTTAAAAAAAAAAACAATGATTCATATAATTACTTAACCTTAATGTCTTCCTATGTCTTCTCTAATTTTGGAACCAACCAGAATAACTGATAATTCACAAACTTGCATAGATCATATTTTTGTAATTCCCAATTTGGCCATAATTTATCTGGTGAAGTACTTAATTTCAAAATCTCGGATCATTGCATGACGAATCTTAATATTGAAATTATCAAACCTGGAAATTCAGAGTATATCCCTTTTAAGACCCAAAATAAAATGATTGACGATAAACTAATAGAACACTTAAAGTATGAATTCTGGGAGTCTGTATATACAGAAAGTAATCCCAGTTTAGCATATGATATATTTTTGTTAACACTCAAAAACCATATAGAAAGTTGCACTATTAGTCTAAATCAAAAAAAATATTAACGTAAGATTACTCATGCAAATAAACAAAAAAATGCATTGCGTAAGAAATGTAAACGAAATCCTGGTAATCACAGGTTGAAAGATTGTTATCTTAAATTGAATGAAGAACTGAAGAAGGATGTCAAATTATTTCGGGATACTTATTTTGCAACCAAACTCCAAAATTGTAAGGGCAATGTAAAAAGTGAATGGAGAGTAGTTAACGACGAAGGTAATGCTACTAACAATATATCTAAGATAAACATTAAAGGTGTTATGATATCCGACCCAGTAGACATTGCAACAGAATCGAAACCCTCTCCCTCTTTCAAATACAGCTGCAATTGTAATATGCTTCCATAAATAACAGTGTTGTCTTTCAGCCTTTTACACCTATTGAAATCCATAATTGTATCATGTCACTTGATAATAAGGACTCTTGTACCTCCGATGGTATAACAAATTGTCTGTTAAAAAGCATTTCTTTCTATGTAATTGATGTGTTAAGTTATTTGTTCAATTTAAGTGTTCACTGTGGTATTTTTCCTTCATCTCTGAAAAGTGCTGAAGTCATTCCCCTATTTAAGAAAGGAAATACATTTTACAAAATGTTTGAAAAGCTGATGAAAAAACGTATTATATCGTTTTTAAATAAAAACAACTTTTTTAGAAATGAACAATTCGGCTTTCGTGAAGGAAGATCTACTGAAGATGCTATTTTGAAGCTGTGTAGTGAAATTATTGATAGTTTTAATAATAATTATCCCAATCTAGTACTCTTCATAGATATGACTAAAGCGTTTGATATGGTTAATCACGATATTCTGCTCAACAAATTACATTGGGCTGGATTAAGAGGTATAATCAGGGCCGGCCCTACCATATGTGCAGGATGTGCAAATGCACAGGGCGCCAAGCGCTTGTGGGCGCATTGTGAGCCTAACCAAACAATATGCAATTTATTGATATACTGACTTTCATAAAATTTTAGTTCGTCCGAGCTACCCTTGTCTTTCTAAACGCTTTCTGAACTCAATTATTTTCAATTAATACAAACTACATAATTTCACCTGTTCACACAATATGCCATTCACATGCAAGACTGTACAAGATAATTTTTTGCACCAGCACTCAAATATATGCTTAGGAAAAATTCTCAAAATAATAAACTCAATCCTCAGTTCCAATGGAATCATTTGAGTGACAACGTGTAGGTTTTATTTCTGCACATATGACAATTACTCAGTACAATGTATATAATTTTTCGTTTCTCTCTCTTTCTTCTCTTCATTCTTCACACAAAAGGCCAATCGCACACAGGACTGTGCAAGAAATTTTCTTGCACAAGCACTCAAAGATTTCCTTAGGAAAAATTCTCAAAATAATAAACTCAATCCTCAGTTCCTATCAAAAATCATATAGTTACTATATGATTTCTGGTTCCTTTGGAATCATTTGAGTGACAGCGTGCAGGTTTTATTTCTGCACGTATGGCACTTACTCAATACAATTTACATAATTTCTCGTCTCTTTCTCTTCTCTTCATTCTTCACACAAAAGGCCAATCACGCACAGGACTGTGCAAGAAAATTTCTTGCACAAGCACTAAAATCTCAAAATAATAAACTCAGTTCCTATGGAGGAGAGAAAAATGTGCAGATTTTATTTCTGCACGTACGAAAGAGATTTACTCATTATACATATTTGTTTGAAAGGAGAATGAGTAGAGTAGGTATATATATACTACCTCATCAAATTGAGCATACACCCAAAACAAAAAAAATATTTTTTGTTTTTTTCTTCTTGAAAAATGTAATGTAATGTATTAGACTCAATTCAATTACACATATTTCATTTCTGGAGGATTTATGTACATATTGCCTAGCAAACTCTATTCTCTAAAATTTTGCTTGCATTTTATTTGCAATGAACAAAAATTCCCAAGTTTTGAGATTGGAAACAACAATAGATTCACCTCGATCTAAACTGAAATAAACTATAAGAGAGCTGTTTTGCAAACACTAATTAGTTTAGATAGATTTTTTGGCTCTCAAGCATAAGCTTTTCGAGGAACTTCTGAAGTGTTGTTTGAGCTTAATAATGGTAACTTTTAACAGACTGTTGAAGAAGTAGCCTTATTTGATTTGGTGTTATATATTTGAGCAAAAATATGCAAAATTTAGTAATAAGTATCTTTTCTACAACTGTTACTAATCACATTGTGTTCATGCTAAAAGAGGCCAAATTCTATGCTTATTGTTGACTTTTGTTGTTTTGGGTTTTTTGAAAGGAGAAGACAAGACCGGAGAGGAACTTACAAAGTTAATTTTAGACAAACTCGAATTTCATGGAATTTCAATAAGCAACGGTCGAGGTCACAGTTAAGATAATGGTTTAAATATGAAGGGAAAAGAAGCTGGTGTTCAGAACAGAATTCGGCCAAGAGCATTTTTAATTTTTCAAATGCAGCTCGTATTGATTAAATTTAGTAGTCAATGACTCAGCTCAGTGCTGTTTCTGTTAAGTTTTTGACACAATGCAACACTTACATAACTTTTTTTTCAAGTAAAAAAAGTGCAAACCTTACTTTGAAACTTCTTCCAGAAACAAGGTTGGAAAGCAGACTTGATGCATTAAAACCATTACCTGAGATTATGAAACATTTATAGAAATATTTGGAAAGCCCCTCTGTCAATTTATCAGCAAGTGTTGAGGTTTAAGAAAATATTAACCATACTTTGATTGAAATGAGTTCAGATGAACAATTTTATGAGCGGGCCTTAAACGCAGGTCTTGCACAGGGCGCTCATTTAGCTGGGACCGGGCCTGGGTATAATTCATAAGTGGTTTTCGTCCTATTTGTCAGAACACAACGAGTAAAACTTGACGGGATATTTAGCAATCAGCTGGAAATAAAAATTGGTGTTCCACAAGGGTCAGTTTTGGGACTATTGTTATTCTTAATATAAGTTAATTCATTGTTCTACCAAAATCTTAGTAGTCATATAACAGCATTTGCTGATGATATGGCCTCAACATGCGAAAATAAAAGTATATTTAACTCTGCAATCAAGCTACATAAGGACTTAAGTATACTACGATAATGGTTCGCAAAGCATGGGTTACTTATAAGTAATAAAACAAGACTCATGATATGTAGCCTAAGAGAATCCTATCCACTTGACTATGATGTCGTCTTTCATTCGAGCTCGTGGAAAAGTTTATCGTTATCTGTTCATACGTGTGGTAATAGTAATTTTAATAAAGACTTAGTGTGTAGTTCAAACAGTTTTAGAATAGAGGGTGTTGATAGCTATAAGTATCTAGGCGAGGTAATAGATAAAAATATGACTTGGAAAGCGCACCTAGCAGACTTAAAGCAAAATATGTTATCTGTAACTCGTAAAATACATCTTTTAAGAAATCATTGTTCAAAAAAATGTTTGCTTATGTTTTATTACGGGATAGTGCACTCTAAGCTCCAGTACGGTATTGCAAGCTGGGGTGGTACTTATAATAGCACAACTGCACCTCTATGTATTGCTCAAAAACATGTAGTTAGAATAATTTGTAAGCAAAACCGATTAGCTCATAGTTGGTCACTATTCCTAAACCTAAAAATACTTCCAATAAAACATTTTTACATCTTCAAGGTTCTTAAAGTTGTTCTCTTACGAAGCGGATACAGCGCAAATCTAAGAAGTTCAAATATATATAGATTAAGAATAAATGGCATGTCAATTTCTAACATTCCAAAATCTAAGAAAATTCTTTGTTCAAAATTTTATACCGTATCAGCACCAAGGCTCTTTAATAAGTTGCCAACTGAAATCAGACAGATAGTTAGACCCACTCTTTTTCTCAAAGAACTAAAAATATATATCTTTAATATGGATAGTTCAGATGTTAAAGTTTTTGTAACCTCAAATCCCTAATACACAAATATTCTCTTTTGAATTCTTAGTAAAGATATATATTATTATTATTATATTGTATTTATCCCAATGTTGTTTTTTATTATTACTTGTAAAAAATTTTGTTTGCATTTTTGTTATTGATTTTACCCCACAAATATTAATTAAAAAATTTGTATTATCTGAATTGAAGGATCATTCGTCTCTAGTTTCATTATGAACTATAGAATGATACTCATTCTTTTTCTTATTTTATTTCTTCTTTTCTATTTCTTATTTCAATAGATAACATAATTAATAAATTGAGTCCCCACTCTCGGTAATTCTTTTTACAATTGCATTTAACGTTCTGTGTGATATCATTAATAATTACAACCACTTAGATCATTGTGTTTACGTTATTTTACTCTGTTATATCACTAGGACACTCATGTTTAGTAAAATAGAGTACGCCCTAGGTATATATGGTAACAGTCCAAAAACAACGCTAAACTTAATCAAACTTGTTTACCATCAAGCAACCAGAAGAAGTCTGAAAGCATTTCCCACCACGCCCATCATGAACATCCTTACCGAAGCTCCCTACCATTGAATATCGCTGCAGAGTAGCCTCAGCCAAATTACTACTCTACTTTGCTACGGGCTCACCTATCGACAAAGATGTTCATCGTCTAAGGAATTGCCTAAAAATAAGAAGAATCCCCTCAGCTATCGAAAAATATCTCAAACTTGGGGAAACCCTAGAAATACCAAGCCACTTCTTTCGGGAAACTACTTCATCACAACCTCCTTGGCATTTTAATCCAGAGTCTACCCTTCTTCAACTAACAAAATATAAAAAATGGAACACAAGCAAAGCCTGTATTCGCTCAGCGTTTTTAACTGAAAAAAATTGTTTAGATTCCGAAGGATGGAATTTTATCTATACGTACGGTGCCTATCCGTTCATTATAATAATAAACATTTCTATATTTGAACGATGTTGAAACGATTATGAAAGTTAACGAATCCCTGAAGGGGATTCATAAAAAAAACGCGGACAGGGAGGCTGAGCCTCCCCTCAACGGTCCGACTTACTATCTTCAAAACAATTACATTATTTTTTAAATATTCTTTCATTCGTCCGAATTATTCCACGTCAAAACTTAGATTAAACTTAGAGCTACCTCGCTTCATATGGGAAGCCGCCGCCGTTCTCGTCGCCCAGTCTGCAGACTCATCATTTTCATGTCGGCGCGTGTATCCGGAGTGACGCAACATGATCCCAGTGCGATGCAATACCATTCAGTTGTCATGGGAGCATGAACAAACTGTGTCAGCAATTCTCGTACAGTCTATTACCTTCCAGTGGGTTCAGGGTCAAGTGCGTCGTGTTAACTTGAATTATTTTGTATACAAAAACATATAAATGTTCTATATTTTAGAAGTAGTTCATTATTTGTTCTGTATTTCATTTAAATTCTCAAAAACGATAACGCAAGCATTAAGAAAACCAAAATTCAATGAACATAATGATAATGCTAACGAGCCGTAACTTGCTGAACGAGCAAACTAGCAAAAGTAAACTAGTACAAATTTTTCTTTCTCTGAACGCACTCTATCTCTTTTGAAACCATCTGTCAAAAACTTTTTCAAATTCAAAAATTATTTGCCTGCGTTTGATACAAATTGAAACTGGTAAGATTTTTTTATGAAGTACCTATTTATCAAATGAAATACAGAATTTAAAATTGGTTTGAAATTTCTTTCGTTTTCTATTGTTCATTACAGTACATATCGGTTATAAGAAAGTCGTATATAAGAAAAAATCGCTTATAAGAAATACGAGCAAATACACCGTACACGCCTTCATACAACTTCATACAAAAAATAACGTTTAAAAGAAAAACGCTTATAAGAAAAATACGGATAAAAGAAACTTTTTCCTAACACCGAATTTGATAGATATATTGAAATAAGAACGTTTATAAGAAATTTTTGAGCATGAGTGTACGCAAGAAGATTTTGAACTTCCCCGTGCAAATAACAGTAACAATCAATGTCAAGTTGACGTTTGTAACAAGAAAAAACCGCGAATACGTGTAATTTGTTTTGTAATTTGGTTTCTTAGACGTTTTCCTATAAGAACATTTCTTTCTTATATCAGTTCTTCGGATATAAGCATTAATTTTTCTTATATCCGTTTATTGCATAAAAGAAAAAAGCGGATATAAGAAAGAAATTTTTGGGATTTTTGGACTTTCTTATATCCGAACTATACTGTACTTGGAATTCTAAAATACGGTCACCGTATCTATACTGATGCATCGAAATCTAACGATAACGCGGCTCTTGCGATCACAGGAAGCAACAGAACTGTGTTAAATCATGGTACCTACCAAACGTTGCAACCGTATTTACATCCGAAGCGCAGGCCGTATTATCGGCATTAAAAATTGTAACTAAATGTAACCGTAAATGGACAATCTGCTCCGACAGCCTTTCTACGTTGCTTGCAGTTAATAACATAAAAAAATAACTCGTTTATCATCCAATATATAAGAGATATTCTCATAAAGAATACAAACAAGTGTACAATTTTATGAGTACCTGTACACGTAGAGATACCCGAAAATGAAGCGGCGGATACTGCTGCAAAAATTTCCTGTGTAGCACCCACATACCCCAACATCTATACCAAAAAATAATTCCAGAATATTATCGTTGACAAACTGCACACAAAGCTCTTAGACGACTGGCACCTATACCACCACCGCGACAAGAAAATAAACGGCGAGTATATATCACTCTTATACGAGTATATACATATACCCTTCTTCAGCCACCAAAATTGCAATCACCGTTTCCGTCTGACTTAGACTGTGTCACACGACAATAACCCACCAACATCTTTTAAAAAAGGAGCCATAATCCACCTGCCACAAATGCAACATTACTCTAAATTTGGATAATCTTCTGGGAGATTGTTACTTCTCCTCTACCAATGAAAAACGACAACTCAATGAAAACATCATAACAGGGCCCTACTCTGTATTGCTACTCTAATATGAAATTACTCGAGTTCGCAAAATCGGTACTCTCTAATAGCAAAGTCACATTTTCGAAAATTGAGTAGTGCTGGGTTGCCAACTTCAACACTCTTTGTTTTCGCAAAATTGGTACTCTATTGCTTAATTCAATGTCGGAACCACTCGAATTCGCATAGTTTTGTTCGATGATGGATTGGTTGTCGAATGATGAACAAAGTAATTTAAACTTTAATTATTCATTTTAAAAAAATATAAAAATTGACAATTATTATTCTTCCTCGTGTCGTCCGTCCAGCTTCAGCGTCTGTCGGAAAATAGGAAAAGAATGAATCAAAGGAAAGGGACTGGACGATTGAGGAACTGCCCGAAGTTGGCTGCGATCCCCGATCATCAAGTTCACTTAATTGAGTGAGACACAGAGGGCGCTCTCTCGGGTGCGTTCAGCCAATTACTAATAGCTTATAAATTATTTATTTTAAAAAAAATATAAAAATTGACAAATATTATTCTTCCTCATGTCATCCGTCCAGCTTCAGTTTCTGTCAAAAAAAGGAAAAGAATGAATCAAAGGAAACTCGGGTGCGATCAGCCAATTACTAAAAGCTTACAGTAAATAAGTTTTGATTGAAAAAGTAAGTATTTTGTCATAAATAAGACTTACAAATATGTATTTGTATATGATAACAAGCGGGAAAACTCAGTAGAATATGTTAGTAAAACACTTAAATATGACCCATTTAATGGCAAATGCTTTTGGATGAAAAATGCTCTCTCGTGTCATTAAGGTGGCTTGGGAACGCGGTGAAACACCTGGTGATTGGCAGACTGGGGTGATTGTCCCTCTCTTCAAAAAGGGGGACAAAAAAGAGTGCTCCAATTACAGGGGCATATCTCTTTTAAGTCTCCCAGGTAAAGTCTACGCTAAGGTGTTGGAGGCGCGTTCTAGAGCTATGGTCGAATCCAGGATGGGGGATGAACAGTGCGGTTTTCGTCCCGGCAGAAGTACAACCGACCAGCTTTTCACTCTAAGAATGGTACTTGAGAAGGCTTGGGAGTACGCCAAACCGATCTACAGTTGTTTTGTAGATTTGGAAAAGGCATACGACCGAGTTCCTCGAGGTAAACTCTGGAGTGTTCTGCAGGAGTATGGGATTGATGGTTCTTTGTTGAGGGCCATTCAGTCTCTATACACAAACTGTAGTAGCTGTGTTCGGGTTAACGGTAGTAAATCAACACCTTTCACCGTGGGCGTTGGACTTCGCCAAGGGTGCGTTTTGTCACCTCTCCTTTTCATTATATATATGGACTGGATGTTACAGCGCAGTCGAGGCGAGGAATGTTTCACATTGGGAGAGTTGAGGGTAAGTCATCTTCTTTTTGCAGATGACTTAGTCATCCTCACATCCTCCCAGATAGAACTCCAGCGCGCGCTAGATAGGTTTGTGGCCGTATGTGCTGATGCTGGGATGAGGGTTAACGTGGACAAATCCGAGGTTATGGTTATTTCCAGAACCCCTGTTCAATGCACTCTACATGTTAGTGGAGTCCCATTGAAACAGGTGGAGAAGTTCAAGTATCTCGGGGTCTTCTTCACGAGTGATGGGAGGAATAATGCTGAGCTTTCCTGTAGGATTGGTCAAGCTGGGTCAATTTTGAAACAGCTTGGTCGATCTGTAATCAGGAAGGCCGAGCTTGGTGTCAAAGCCAAGTTAGCGGTTTTTAACGCAGTATTTGTTCCAACTCTCACCTATGGTCATGAAATTTGGGTAATGACCGAAAGAATAAGATCGCGAATACAAGCTGCCGAGATGAGATTTCTTCGTGCTGTTGTGGGAATTACTCGCCGGGATAGGGTGAGAAACACGACAGTGCGCGGGGAGTTGAATATTGGGCAGCTGCTTCTTCGAACGGAAAGGGCTGTACTTCGTTGGTTTGGTCACGTGGCACGAATGTCCTCATCATCACGACTTCCGAGGCGTGCCTTGAATGCGATTCCATCAGGTAGGCGACCGCTTGGCAGACCTAGGATGAGATGGTTGGACCAAGTCCAAACACTCGCCTGGTTGCGCTTGGGCATAGCTCCTGATGAGTTAGAGTCGATGGCGGAGGATCGAGTGGCCTGGAGATCTCTCGTGCATGCATTGCCCCCGCGACCCCTTTAGTGGAACATGCGGGTCATTGAAAATGAGATGAGATGAGATGTAATATGCAATATGTGTTTTCTTTGTATTTGTTTTATACATTTTTATTATATATAAAAGTCAGTTGAATACGTACTGGAAAATGGTTCTAAGGGACAACCTAAATTATATTGCATGAAATGTAGATACAGTGAAATTTTTTTTTTTTTTTCAAAATTGTTTGTATTTTTATTTTCCATTACTTATTTACTACTAGTCACAGTTTATACAATGTTATAGTGTCCCTTCAAATTGGTTGCCGGTAGCCTTCCGCTCGCAAGAACTCCAACGTAGCAGCCAATTTGATCATACATGTATATGTATGTATTTTGACACTGCAATCCGTCGACAACAACCTTCCAATTCATGCTTTATACTGTTTAAGACATGCATTAATGTAGACAGAAGACTTCTGAAATTGTAGACAAACATAAATATAAACACGATATGCTTTTATATTGTTGCAAACATTTTGTTTACCTCTCAGTATTTATCTGCATTATGTACCACCTGTCGACCAGCCGCAATATTTTCTTCATTAAACCAATATTCAACAGCTCTCTTATTACTTTATCTTAATTATTTTCACATTTTAGGCACAAAAACAAGTCAAAACACATTAACTTTTAAGAAATAAAATTGTTCTCTGCTTGAATTCGAACTGTCATTTTCATTTTTTTCCTTCGAAGTTAAAATTCGAAATTAGCAAATTGTTGGATGCAATTGGCAACAGTAGCACTCGATTCTACTTTCATACAGAGTACCGATTAGAATCGCAAAGCATTTTCGCATATTTATGTTATTCGAATATCAATACAGAGTAAGGGCCCTGTTCTAGAGAACCCTACCCACCAAAATATTAATTTAATAAACAAATGAGTTACCACTTTTAATATTATATTATAATAGTTCTTTTTACACCAGTGAGCCGAAAGCCCCTGCAGCCTGTGCTCCCTGATCATGTTAGTATATAAGTATTTTATTATGCATTAATAAATAATAATGATAATATTTTGAAACTAGAATGAAATGTAGAATGAATAACAATTAGAAAATTCACTTGGAGGGAAAGTCCATCAGTTGTTCGGCATAGCTTACACGTATTCTCGGTGAATCGTGTTGGTGAAAAATAAATTTCGGTTTGGTCACAGGAAGACACAATTTTTTTTTAATTGACTGTACACATGAGGCATTGTCTGCGACCGCTTGATTCTTTCAGAAATAACCTGAAATATCAGCTAAACGTTATTCGTTTTAGTACCCCATGCTTAAATTCTATTTGCGATTTGTCACACTGAAATCGGAATCCGCAAAAAAAATGTTTTTGTTTCTAAAAAAAATTTGAGCTACCGACGATACGACCAAAGAAATTCTTATGTGATTTTTAAGTCTGTGATGGATAATGGAAATTATATACGCAACTTGGCACCACTCTTTTGTAGTAACTACTGGAATGTGGATTTTATGTGTATGATTGATATTTCCCGATGTAAGCAAAAGTGGATGTTCTTGATTATGGCCGACGCCTGACGTTGCTTCATAACTTTGGACGTTTATATTAATTAAAAATTTACCTCAGTAAATGATAATATTAAGGTATTAATGCGTGAAAGTTTATGTAGTAAAACAAGTACGTATAATATATTTAAATTATATTGTTCGAGTATAACGAAAAGTCATAAATATGAAACAGTCGCGCGGGTTTCATCGGTCGTTTGAAAGTGGAATGCACATTATTTGGATTTACTCAAAAAGACAATTGTATCAAAAAACAAAGAAACGTATGCGAAGAACGAACATATTTAAAAACGGGTAAACCATTAAAAAATATGGACAGCTATACCCATCTACATCGGTCGAATGTATTTCAGTGAGAATTATGTATAATGTACAAGCATATACATACGTATATATGTAACGCGTCGTGGTTGCTGATAATTCCTCTAGATACTTCCTCTAATGCAGTTCCGTTGTAAAACATTGGCAGAAGTTCTTGAACAAAAAAATTGTTTTCCTAGATTTATTTATTTTCTTTTATTATAATATACCAAAATGGAATATTTTTCAACATTCAACTAAACAAACAAAATATTAACCACTATATTACAGCAATCGGAAGACATCATAAAAATATCAAGAATACGCAAAACAATTGTTAAACAATCGCGAGGATTACGTGCGCCTAAAGCAGACTGATGTCGTGCGGGTTTATCAGCAAATAAGGACGATTCGGGTTTACCTACAAAATATCTACATATACTAAATGCTGGGTAACTGCTCGATAAAGCCTTCAGTCTTTTTGTGTCACAACTTTTTGGCCCATCTTTTCTATTACGCTTTCAATATTGGATACACTTATTGAAATTTAAAATCAGTTAAAATATTGTGGTTAGATCGTCTCATAAAAAAGAATGTCTATGCCTAGAAGACGGGACGTTAATCCAAAGCTACGCATGGATAGGCAGCCCGCTATTACAAGAATTACAGGTACCTATCAACGACCTTTACACATTCCTAATAGGAATATCATTATTTTTTTTATTGAGTTTTTTATTATTTTTCCTAACTCATATTTGTCTTCTGTCTCGATGCAAAGTTTAAATGAGGTTAGCATGTATATTTTAACACATAAGATACAGCCATATTTGGGTAGTGACTTAAGGTCACAAATGGCTATATATCGAGGTATTTCAGCTCAAAACATTATTATTTTCCAATTCCAATTCGAATTCAAGATATAAAATATGTATTGGTCATTGCATATTCAACATCGCACAAATATGTAGCCCTATCTTCGCTTTGTTTACAATCAGATCTTTAATGCCTTTATCACTGAATGGACACGATTTTGAATTACTATTACCTTCAGATCCGAGTTTACCTGCAGGAAAGCGCAAAGAAATTGACAACGTTATGAAAAAAGCACGAGCTAGTACTAATGATTACTGGGATAAAAAGCTACTAGAGGTGGAAGAAAAAGATCCAAATCGCTGGCGTCATACGGGGTATAAAAAAATGTACATTCAAGGGGAAAGCAGTTCAGGTGAAAGTGACCGCGAAGGAAATTTTCGTTACAATAGCGGAGGTGGTCAGAGTAGCATGAGTGGAAATACTGGTGGTAACTTGCGAGGTGTCGGTGGTTCATATCACCGCCCTTCGCGTTCGCCTCGAAGTCGTAGTCGATCGCGCTTGCGCAAGACGCCGCCGCTGTCGCCGCAAATACGCCGCCGGTCTCCATCAGAGCACGCTCGCCGATTGTCACCACTGCCGATAGATCGCCGTCCGCGTTCTCCAGAAACTGGGAGAAGAATAATACCGCCGCGTTCGCCTGAGGCAGTAGGTCGTCGTCCAGGTCCGAGGCCACGATCGCCACCTGAACCTCTGGGTAATTTGCGTCGTGGTAAATCGCCCCGGTCGCCGCGCTCTCCTATCGGTCGTCGTCGTTCACCAAGTGGAGTCCATCCGATCCGACGTCGTTCGCCAAGTGGAAGTACTTCTTTGCCGCTGAATAAAAGAGGGCAAATTTTGCCACGGTCCAAAAGACCTCCCTCGCCGCCTCCAAGAGTAAATTAAAATAAACAAATTTTTAATCTTCACTTCGAACTAACAAATTTCATTTTAGAACTCGTGTCGATCGCGGTCAAACAGCTCTGTTAGCAGTTGTTCAGATGACTCATGTTCGGTTTGCTCTCCAAAGCATCATCGCCAATATTCGAGGTAAGTTTTGTAATCAAAAATGATATCTCCAACTTACAGAAAAACATAGATACGAGTATTAAAAAAATAATTATGTATAATTATGTATAAATTATCTTCGAGATCAACAAACAAGCTTTTATACAGTTGAAAAAATCAAAAATAACAAATGATTGTTGAAACAACTTATGATAACATATGAGACATTTTTTATCAGAACTTAGAAAAACTAAAATAAATAGATAAATTAAAATTAGCCACTTAATAAATAGAATTTAAAACGACAAATATCGACTGGGTGCAAAACTAAACCTTATCATGTGCTTAGCATTTTCTCCAAAGTCCTTTTACTTCTCTGATTTGTTTTATTCGCTTTTTAGGCTCTCGGAAAATCGATGACAACAGTGTTTTCCCCGCACTGCTCTCGTGCTCTTGCCCAAAACATGGTAGTAAAACATATTCCTTGGCAAGAACAGTTTTGAGAAAAGCCCAAAGATTTTCGATTGGGTTAA
Organism: Myathropa florea; assembly: GCA_930367185.1. NCBI lineage: Eukaryota > Metazoa > Arthropoda > Insecta > Diptera > Syrphidae > Myathropa > Myathropa florea. Next base: position 89,371,482 of record OV884002.1, on the reverse strand, counting down.
GATCAGGGCTTTGTGCTTGCCAGTGTAAAACATCGAACGCCTATGTTTTATGGTAACCTTTAACTTTTTTGGCTGTGTTTTTGGTATCTATCATGTTGAAAAACACATCACGGAGGATAGGGTATGTTATTAACTACTGCAACGAGGTCTGACTTTAATGTATTAAGATACATGTATTGGTCTATATACTATTATACCCTATTAGGTGTAATTTCCAAAAACTGGAAGCACTCATGCAGCTCCACAGCAGAATTGACCCACCTGCGTGTTACCGTTTGTTTCAAATGATGTGGCTTCAACGACTCGCTTTGTCTTTCCTAAGCCCACTATCTTCCGTCTGTTCAATACTGCTTGATTTTGGTCTGATCAGACCAGTCTAGCTTTTGGTGAAGTTTAACCTAGCATTAATGCTTTTCTTGGATAGGGTCGGCAACTTTTTTTTCCTTAGCTACCACATCGTGTTTGACCGTCCATCGGCTAACTTACTTGCCAGTGTCTGCTTCTAATTCCTTTGCTCTATCGGACCTTGAATTCGTCTTTCCATAAATCACATTTGGCCAATAATCCTACATTCATATTAACATTAATAGACTTCATTTCACTATTCATTTGAATATTTTTGAACATATACCACTTTCCCCACCTCTTCTTTTTTCAGTTTTCATTTTAACATTTAGTTAATGTTTGATGCTTTGCTTTGCTTTGCTCCAATGTTGTTAGCTTTTGAAATTACATAATTTTAACTCTTCGCAATTCTTGTTGGATATCATTATAAATTTGAAATTTGTTGAAATTCATTATAATCATTTAATACTCCTAGAGCTTGATTTCTGGTTCCAGCAAGTGGGACAGGGTCCCAAGTACTGAAGTCAAATTACGGAAAATTATTTTTTTTGTATTCAGGGGTAATCATTTATTAATTTTGTTATCGTGTACGATGCCTGCTTCAGAAAGGAGTCTTTCAAGATAAGTTTTGGCAACTTTTTAATAAAATTGTAATTTAAGTTTAAAATGAAAAAGAAACTTGTGCAGAACACGGTCAACTACTCGTACTAAATGATCTTCTCCTGCTACCACTGCTCTCAGAACATCCAAAACATTAGCTGGAAGTATTGGCGACACAAGTGATTCTGGTGTCGAGCAATGCTCCAAACAGAGTGAATTAATAATTCAACAATTATCTTCACTGATACTGGAATCTGAACAAAGAATTCGTGAAACCATCAATTCTGAACTAACTCAAATTAAGTCAGAAAGTAAACATTGCTGGCAGAGTATCAACATTGGAAGCAAACCAATGTAATGCCGACACTCTCATGAAAGAGGTAAAATAATTAAAACGAGTTGTTGACATTCAAGAAAGTCGGGCAATTGTAACTGATGTTTTTTTATATAAAGTTTCATTTGTGCCGAATGAAGATCTGAAATCGATGCAATGATAATGCAGTGGACCCTCCGATTCTAATAAAGTTCAGTTCAGCATATGACAAGAACTTTTTGCTGAAATCTATTGCATTGCATTGCACGAGAAAGCAATCTCAACTACGCCTAAGTGACCTCGGACTTGATTCTTCTTCTATTTTTTGCACGACGCTATTACAAAACAGAACCATATGATCCTCAAGCCAGGTTTAGTGCTGAAAAAAAGAAAAAGCTTTTCGGCAGCATACACACACCGTGGGCTTGTTTACGTCGAACGTCAACCAAACGGAGAGCCTATACTTGTCAATTCTCTTGAAAGTTTTAACAAATTAGTTGGTGCATCGATCGTGCATAATGTGGAGAACCTTGGAATTGAAATATCTGAAGTTAATGACATGTGATTCATTGAATACGATCAGAGCATGCAGATAACCGCAGTAGTGATTAAGCTATTATTTTTTGTTCTTGCTTATTTACCTTTTTAAGTTATAATAATAATAATGGCGGCGCTACAGTCCGAGGTGGACCTGGGCCTATCTTCTCAGCCAACACTCGTGTTGTGCGTGCTATTGTTCTCTCACGAGTGGAGGGGACACATAGTTTAAAGCCGACTCCGAACGGCCAGAATGAGAAGCTTTTTCTAGACAGTTATATGCTTTGAGCATTGTCAGTGACTCGAAAGAGGTGGAGCCGCGAACAATTTTTTTTTTTAAATTGTTTGTCTGAACTGAGATTCGAACATAGACTGTGAAAGTCTAATGCGCATGGGTCGACGCACAAACCCACACGGCCACGGCGTCCACCTTTTTAACTTACCTCTCTTTAATATTACTTTTTTTATTTGTCTTTTCATCATTATTACTTTCTACTTTATTTCAAATATTTTTGATACATTCATTTAATTTGTTTTTGCTGCACATCTTTCTCTTATTTTTAAATAATGTTTTTAAACAATACTAGGTCTGACAGAGTTTTATTTAATAGTCTCTGTACAGGAGCGATGTTAAACATTTTATCTAAAAAGCATGATGTTCTTTAAGTTTGTTATTTAAATGCTAGAAGTCTGAATCCAACAAAGATTGATTATTTACGATACCTTCTCACGAGATGGAATATTGATGTTATTTGTGTTAGTGAAACGTGGTTTGAGTCAATTGTAGATGACAAAAAATATGAGCCACATTTTAAAGTGTTTCGTAATGATAGGATAACATTAACAAATGGTGGAGGTGTTGAAATTTATTGCAAAGTTGAGCTCAGTTGTAAAATGTTTATGAATTCTACTGATTCTCAACTTGAGTACCTAACTGTGGAAATCTCTGACCATAGCTCTAAGTGTATTGTTGGTTGTGTTTATAATCCCGATCGCAATTCTTCATCTGAACCGTTTTTTAGCATCCTCTGTGAAATTTCACCAACATTTGAACACATAATAATATGTAGGGACTTCAATGCGGATTTGCTGCGACGTGACTCAAAAGCTCGCCAAGTTTCTGATATATGTTCCTCGCATGGCCTGGGCATCATTAACTCAATTCCAACTCATTTTTCTCTCATATCCAAACATAGTCACCTTGATCTTATCATAGTTGCTTATGTTTCTTCAGTATTCCTTTTAGACCAGTTATCGTTAGATGCCGTCTCTGATCACGATTTAATTTTTGTTTCGTATAATATTAACTTCGCGAAAAATAGGACCCCATTACAATTTAATTTTAGGGATATGAAAGCGATTAATCTCAATACTTTGGGTGTTGCTGCTCGTCATACAGCTGTTGGTATTACTCTGACCCTAATGAAAAACTATCTCTTTTGCAGTCAATGGTTTATCAGCTATATGACAATATTGTTCCAACTAAAACCGTGCGTATTTGTAATTCAAGCGTCCGTGGTATACCACAAATGTAGTGAACGCTATTCGTAAGAGAAATAAACTTTATAATAAATGGAAACGCACACCTAATCAAAACAATTGGTACTTGTATGTACGTGCACGCAACCACTCAACTTATGTAGTACGTGCATCAAAAAGATACTACATTGAGAACTTGATACTGCACTTCCGCCAAAGGTTCTTTGGCGTAATCTTTGACAATTGGGTGTAGTAAATCAAAATAAAAAACACATTTCCCTCAAGATGGAAGATTGCGAGGGTCACACAAGTTCCTAGAAATGTTAATGCCATATCTGCTAGCAACTTTAGGCCCATTAGCATATTACCGTGCCTATCGAAGGTTTTTGAAAAGTTAATAGCCAAACAGACTCGCTCTCACTTAGAGCAGCATTCTTTATTGTATCTATCAAAATCAGGTTTTCAACCTAGTTTTAGCTGCGCTACAATTATGGCCAATCTTATGGAGGACATGAGATTAAGCAAGGACAAGGATGGATTGATAATACTCTGCTTGGTCGATTTCTCGAAGGCATTTGATACGGTAAACCATGAACTCCTCTGTTGGAAACTAATGGATCTTTTCAACTTAAGCTTATAAACAGTTTTCTTCCAGATCGGTATTAAAAGGTTGTTTTTTGGAATGAAATATCTTCCCTCAAGTGTGTGAAGCAAGGTGTCCGAGTTGCAAGGATCTATCTGTGGCTCTATTATTTTGTATGTTCGTCAATGACCTGCCGTTAGTTTGCAAAAACGTAGTGTTACACCTCTACGCGGATGATGTTCAATTTTACATACCTCGCCCACTTGCTGATGCTGTCGAACTTGCCTCGTGCATCAAAAACGATTTGTCGGCAATCCATAACTGGTCTCTGCATAACGGACTTCATATAAACAGTGTAAAATCACATGTCGTACCTATTTTTAAGAGTCTTGGCTTTGGATCCTATACCAGATATTTTTCTTAACGGTACTAAGCCCAATTTTGTTGACACAGTGACTCGTTTAGGCTACGTGATCAATCGAAGTCTATCATGTTACGATCATATAAACCGAATTATTAGTCGAATTTATTCCTGCCTTCGAAAATTGTGGTAAAATGAGTTCAATTTAAATTCAAATTTAATTTGCTTCATTTTATTTAAATTTAAATTTACCTCATTTTAAGTTAATATATTTATCTTTTTCTTTCTTTCTTTTTTCATCAACATTTTTTTCTGCAAATGTCACTAAAACAATAGTCGTTCATTGTAAATTGTTCATATGATTTAATTTTAATGCTAACTCTTAATATTGTTATTTTTTCTATGTATGTACCTTAAAAGACTTGATCTTATGTACAAAACATGTACATGTCTTTTTAAATGAAACTGTTGATCCTTCTTATTAGACAGCATTTACTTATACATCAACAATAAGCGCATGTGAATATGTTTATTTCGATCGAATTTATGCAAACAACATAATTTAACAATTTGAAACTTCAAATTGATAGTCAGCTCAGTTGTGGAATGTATGTGGAACATAAACTCGAGTCGATTAAGGTTCGTGGTACCGATACTTAAATGCCTAAAAAGACTCGACTCTCAAAACGCTTTGTGTCGTTTAATAGTAAAACGACTTTCGTGATCGGGGTAAATGAATATGCTTCGGGGGTGTGGTCGTGCTTATTAAGAAGGAGTTATGTGATTTAAATGTTGTCACTACCTACGAAAATTTGCAGAGCTGTGATGTGTTAAAAGTCGAAATTAGTGATATGTTGTTGACAATGTTGTGTGTTTATAGATTTATTGAGCCTTCTGACCTTCTGATAACGTGTTTTCTGGGGAATTAGAATATTTTTTTTTGCATTTTATATTTGGTTTTTCATTACGCTTGCTTGCTAGACAAAAACGCTTAAAACTACCTTAACTGAGCTAATTATCTTATCCTAACTTACTGGCCTTATACGGGCGCTTTAGGTTACACATATTTCTTCTCTAAATGTGTCTTTCGACGTATTAATATTCAGTATTTTATATAAAAATAGAAGAGGAAAATACTTAAGACTAAGAAAAATGATGGAAAACTTAGTCGGCTTAATAATTTTGTTGTCTAAATCTACCTGAATCTAACTAATCTATCTAAAACATTTTTTGTTCTCTTCTCCTTACGTACCATTTTAATCCTATGTTTAATATTTACTGTATGCATACATGAACTACTTAGTATCTATATAATTTTGCAATATACATAGATACAACTCTTACGTACATGTATACAAACAGCTATATATTTTAAAACGTATACTATAGGTTAGGTTAGGAGGGCTTTATGCTGTTGCCAGCAATTACACCCAGATTCCGTGAAGGTCCATTGCGTATGCCCTGTAAGGATTGCATGCTTACCGAGAATTAACGCAGGGTCAGTGTGCAATTACCAAAACCACCCCGTTCTAATTAGAAATTTTCTTAGGTCAGGGATCTGTACATTCGCCACATCGCTGAGCTCGTGAAAGAACCTTGCTTTCAAGTGTGTGGGCCGTCGTTCTGGTAGAGCAGGGCAATGACAAAGGAGATGCTCCACTGATTCAATTTCTTCATCCCTACAGCTCCTACAGAAATCGTTCGCTGGGAGGTTTAGTCTCTTAGCCATTGCACCTATCAATGTTGGAGTGTCCAGGAACCCAGCACAGAAGGATTTTGTGGCGGTTCAGGATTTTAAGCTCTTTAATGCAGTCCTTGACGGATTTGAAGTTTACTAGAAGGCATTGAATTGCCAATGCCTTCAAGGCCGCTTGACTGTCCTGTGCAGAAGGTGATTTCCATGTCAGGAAGGTCCATTTGCTGTACAATCTGCGCAGCTTTCTTAATGGCAAAGATTTTTGATTGAAATACACTAGAATAGTCAGTAAGTCGATAGGCATTGTTTATTCTTAGTGTCTCACAGAAGATTCCCGCTCCCGTAACGTCTTCTGTTTTCGATCCATCAGTGAAAATGGGTGTGCCTTTGATGAAGTCAGGTTTTTCCCAATCCTGCCTTTCTGGGATAAAGATCGTGAAGTTCTTGTCAAAGTCATACTCGGGTTTTTCGTACTCTGTGGTAGTCCAGAGACCCCTGCGACTGAAAGATTCGAGCAGACTTGAATGTCCGTAGCTGTTTGGATGCCAGTTATGACATCTCCGTAGTCTGAGGGCTGATAAAGCGGCAGAGCTCTTGATGAAGAGTTGCAAAGGTTGAAGGTGACGCATCGTTTCCAGCCCCGTCTGAGGGTGGATTTGACCAGTTAACTGCTTCCCTTCAAGCAATATTGCCGTAGGTGAGGATAGGTCTCACGATGGCCGTGTACAACCAGTAGATAATGTGGTTGTAGGCCCTATCTTTTTCCGGAGGTCTGTTTGCAAGTGTAAAAAGCGTTGAGACCTTTTTCATTCTTTCCTCGATGTTTCTCTTCCAGTTTAGTTTGGAGTCGAACGTTACTCAAAGAAACTTAGTTTCATTGGATATATTGGGGGAATGTTTTTTTATTCTGGGTGTCTTCCATTTTGGAATTTTGTATTTTCTTGTGAATAGAACGAGCTCTGTTTTACTTGGGTTAATCTTGAGGTTACTATTTTCAGCCCAATATAAGAGGTCGCATAATGCGGACTGCATGACTTCACTGACGGTGGGTAGAAATTTACCTGATACCAGGATGGTTACGTCATCAGCATAAGCGACTACCTGAATACCCTTGTTTTCAAGAGATTTTAGGATATTGTTGATGGAGGTGTTCGACAAGAGGGTTGATAAAACACCACCTTGTGGGGTTCCCCTCATAACACTTTACCTTAAATTGCTATTCCCTAGGTTCGCGACGTTTACTCTAGTTCTGAGTATGACTCTTATCCAGTTGGTAGAAATTTATGGAACTTTAGATCTTCTAAAGTTCTTGTGATGGTGTCGATGCTCAGGTTATTAAAGGCCCCCTTTATGTCGAGGAAGGCGGCTAGTGTTAAAGTTAAGGGATCACTCAATAGTTCTCCTGACCTCATGCAGTGCAGTCTCCACAGATTTACCTTTGGTATAGGCGTGCCGAGAGTCTGAGAGGCACTTGTTTAATGAGAGATGATTCCTTATATGTAGATCCAGTAGTCTTTCAAGTGTTTTGAGAAGAAACGACGAAAGAATGATTGGCTTGAAATCCTTTGCAAGAGTGTGACTAGTTTTTCCTGCTTTAGGAATGAAAGCTACTCTTACCTCTTTCCATTCGTTTGGAATAAAGCCCAAGGTCAGACATGCGATAAAGATTGCCTGAAGCCTGGGGGGACTAGAATGGTTTCAGTTTTTGTAGCATCGCAGGGAAGATACCATACGGTCCCGTGATTTTGAGGGGGTGGAATGAATCAATGGCCCATGCTAGCTTATCCTCCCGAATGGTTCGTTTATGGTAGCTTGATAGTGTTTTCAAGGTTGCTGCAGTAATCTAACCAAGAAGCCCTTTTAGCTGCCCTAGTTTTCTCTTTGAAGTCGTTGAAACTGGCCCGTTAAGAGGCCCAGTTTTCTTTAATTCTTGTGGATTTAGCCTTGTTGAACAGTTTCCTAGTATGAGTTCTCAGTAGTCGAAGGTCCTTAGTCCACCAGGCTGCATGGCTTCTTTTAAAGGGTCGACTAATGGGACAAGATTTGTCGAAGGCATTAACCATAGTTATTGTAATAAGGTCGACTGATTAATTTACCTGTGTCACGTTTGAAATTTTACCTATGGGCTTAGGTTGTAGTTCTTTTGTGACCAGGCGTACGAATTTATTCCAATCTGTCTTATTACGGTTTCTAAAGGGTTTTGTTTTCCCTTATTTTGTAATCAATCTGGAATGTTATTCTGAAATGATCAGAGAATGAGCACTTCGGAGGTACCTTCCAGTTGTTTACGGTCAAGAGACAATTGAGATGATCTAATACCTCCTCCCTAGTTTTGTTATAGAATGTCGGATGACTACCCCTGATACAAATACATAGATTGGACGATAATATGAATTCAATTAGAAACCCACCTCTTTTGTTGATGTTGGATATATACTATATAAAAAATATAACATTTATTTTAGGTTTTTTTTACTTAAATACTAACTTACAAACCTAAATTAACCCTAGGACACAGATTGAACTGTATACGCCGGCCATGGCGATATGAAATTAGCCGACCTTTGGACCTATATTATGTGTATTTATTAGAATTAGAAGATTTGTTATCATCAAATGACATAATTTTATTGGGTGGTGTGAATATAGATATCTTAAATGATTCTACACCGGTAGACAACTATTTATTTTGATTAGTTTCTTATGGCCTAGATTCATGTATATATACAGTGCTGTTCAAAATAATAGGGAAGATCACTCATTATGTCCCTTTCCGCTTGTTAAATCGTTTTTGTCATCTTCTCGCTACAGTAAGTGGCACCGTTATTTGCACAGCTGCATAGTGTTTCCTATATGAATTTCAATTTTCAGTTTATATTATGTCATTCAATCATTCATGCAACTGGTGCAGTAGTGCAAAGTACGAAAAGAGTGGTTTTCTTAGTGTTCAAAATAATAGGGAATTTTGTTTTCTCTTTTATATTTTATTCAAAAACAGGTAAAAGGTGGTGTGTTTTGATTCTCTATGTTAGACTTTACGTAATTTTACAAATGCCTTTATAGAATTGTTAGAAATGGGCCGTTATAAGCATTGTAGTGAAGAAGAAAGCATGATTATTAACATCACAGACAAAAGGGGAAAACTCAAAAATGTATTGCAAACGAATTGGGAAGATCAGTAAATTTTGCTTTCAATGCGCTTTCCAGAACCCCATCGCAAGAAACAAGAGGTAGACCAAAAAAAACAAACCCCTCTGATGATTCCCGTATTGTGATATTAGCCAAAAGAAATCCCTTTATGTCATCAAGAGCAATTGCCGCGGAAGTTAACAACATAGTCAGTGCCCTAACAGTCCGGAGAAGATTGCTGCAAAATCAGCTACCAGGAAGGATAGCTCGCAAAGTTCCCTTGCTTAGTAAAAGGAATGTTAAAGCAAGGAAAGAGTTGGACTTAAGTTTCAGGAATCATTCTAAAGAGACGTTTCGAAACATTCTCTGGAGTCATTCTAAAGAGATGTTTCGAAACATTCTCTGGAGTGATGAAACAAAAATAAATTTAATTGGTTCGGACAGTGGACGAAATGTTAGGCGGCTTAAGGGAAAAGAGCTTCACTTCAGATTCACAAAAAATACTGTAAAACATGGAGGCGGGAGAGTCATGGTGTGGGGCTGTTTTTCTTGGTTTGGTGTTGGACCCATTTTCCAAATAAAAGACATCATGACTAAGGAAACTTATCGTGATATCTTAAAGGATGTGATGTTACCATATGCTGAGGACAACATGCTCTTAAGATGGTACTTCCAACATGACTATGATCCCAAGCACTCATCGAAATTAGTGGGTGCTTGGTTGAGGGACCATCAGGTTTCGGTATTACCATGGCCTTCTCAGTCCCCCGATCTCAATCCGATCGAAAATTTGTGGGCGGAACTGAAAAAATCATTGGCTACACAAACTTTCCATAATAAAACTCAGCTATGGAGCGCAATTCAAGAACATTGGAACGCCATTTCGTTGAGTAAGTGCCAGAAACTTGTTGAGTCTATGCCACGTCGAATAAAAGCTGTGCTGAAGAATAAGGGCGGTCATTTCGGATACTAATGTACTGTTACACAATCCACAATTTTGAAAATCGGGTTCTTTGAATTTCCCTATTATTTTGAACAGCATATTTGGAAGTAATTTCAATCACATAGTGAAAAAATCAAATCTGATATATCTGAATAAAAGAATATTAAACAAAATATTTTCAAAGTTATGTGTTAAAATGAACGAAGAATAATAGTGACATACAAGATTCAAAATATTTTTTATAATCGCTGAAAAATATTCAGTTTTTCTTTTTCCCTACTATTTTGAACACCACTGTAAATCTACTCGCATTTCTTCAGGCAATTGCATTCACCACATCATGGTGCGTTTTTCCAAGTCTGAAAAACTCAAACTTCCTAGTTCCCTTTTTGATATGCAAATAACTGATCATTGTATGACGTGCTTAAGTTTCAAATCTAGTTCGGTTACGATATCTAATAGTGGTACTTCTTGCTCACCTGGTTTTATTATTCATCATAGGGTGCTTAATAATAGTCTACGTTATGAATGTTGGGTAAATGTTCTATATGGAAATTATCCCTCTTTGTCTTAAATAAGCATGTCTCTCTTGTTTGAAAAAAGTAAAAAATAGCGGGAATAAATTGAAAAGTTTAAGACCTTGGATCAACACTGACTTAATCATCAAAAACACCTTTGCTCAGTATTGTACACACCTATGTAGCTGGTATTATTTTATAAGATTGTATGTTAAAATATCAGCTTAACTAAATAAATAAAATAAAATAAATAAAAGAAAGAATATATTATACAAGAAAAAAAACGAAATATTCGAATAATGTCAATATTGTGCTCATAAACAACTTTCTAAAGATATTTCCAAAGATGCTATTCTTTGTAAAAACAATTATTATTCTAACAGGTTTCGCGAAGTTAGTGGTGATTCTAGAAAAGAATGGAAACTTGTTAAAGAAATTCAAAACAAATCTTCGGTCAGCCCACTAGTTCCTAGTATTAAATGCAACGATGTCACCATTAATGACCCCAAAGACTTGGCTAAAAAATTCAATGAATATTTCACTTCGGTTGGCACTAGGTAGGTAGGTAGATTTAGGTGGCCGGAGTATGCACTTAGACCAGATTTGATCCATTGTGTGACCACACGAATTGACTAAGGTCAATCAAATTGAATGTTAGCGGGAAACCATTTGGAGTCTGTGATGAAGCGCAGTAGATTACTTATGGGAATCACGCTGAGTTCGCATAAGTTCTCAAAAAGTAGGCTCCTAGATGATGGCGTCGAAGAGACGCCAGGCCCGGACAGGAGCAGAGGAGGTCCACTTCCTCCTCGTCTAAGCAACTTCTGCAGAAATCATTAGCCAGATCACCTGATCTACTGCCATGATTTCCTATGAGGCAGTGTTCTGTAATGACACCGATCGTTTGGCACTAAGGTAGTATCGGAAAGCTCTTCTGAATTCTCTAACTGCAACTGGACAGATGTTGATAAATCACTCGTTCATAGTTTAGTTTTTAGTTAGAATTATTACTTACTTTTGGGCGCCGTGGCGTAGTGGGTAGGTGCGTCGACTCCTACGCTCGAGGTCGTCGGTTCGAATCTCGAAAAAAACACCAAACATTTTTTCACGGCTATACCTCTTTCGAGTCACTGACAATGCTCAAAGAGTATAACTGTCTAGAAAAAGCTTCTCAATCTCACCGTTCGGAGTGGGCATTAAACTGTAGGTCCCCTCCACTTGTGAGAGAACAATAGCACGTACAACACGAGTGGTTGCTGAGAAGCTAGGCCCAAGTCCACCTCGGACTGTAGCGCCGCCATTATTATTATTATTATTATTACTTACTTACTTACTTAGTAGGCCTACGACCCATGTAGGGTCTGAGCCTGATGAATCGCTGCCTTCCATCGTTGACAGTCCTGGGCACGCTGCTTTCAGTCAGCAAGACTAAGCTGTCTTACGTCCGCGATGACTTGGTCTTTGTACCGGAGGTTCGGTCTTCCTCTCCTTCTCGAACCAGGAGGCTCGGATTCGAAGACCCTCTTAGCTGGAGCGTTGTTGTCCATGCGCTCAGTGTGGCCGAGCCAGTGCGGTCGACGGATTTTTGCCATCCGGACTACATCCACATCCTGGTACAGCTCATAGAGTTCGCGGTTGTGTCTTCTCCTCCATTCGCCTTTCTCGCAGACGGGACCATATATCCAACGTAGAATTTTTCTTTCGAAGGCACCAAGAATCAGCTCCGCAGTTCTGCTTAATCTCCAGCTTTCGGCTCCGTATAGCAGGACTGGCAGAATAAGAGTTTTGTCAGGAGTTTTGAGCCCAGTTGTTTTGACAAACCGAAGTAGCATCGGTTGCCAAGGGCGATTCTACGTCGGATCTCCACTGTGATGTCGTTCGTGGAGTTCACGATTGCCCCGAGGTAGACAAACTCCTTCACTACCTCAAAATTGTGGCTGTCGATAGTAACGTTTTGTCCTAGGTGGTGTGCGGCGGATCGTTTCTTGCTCGACAGCATATATTTCGTCTTATCCTCATTGACCTTAAGACCAGCTCGTTTCGCCTGTTCTTCAATCGCCGTGAAAGCTTCTACTACGGCTCGCTGGGAACGCGCAAGTTAGAATTATTAACTAAATATTAACTTAAAAAACTATTCAACAACAAACTGTTTTTCAAATAAATTCGTTAAAAAATAGATCTGAACATTTGCGATCTGTTTTATGATAGTTTATGATAGTTTTATGATAGTTTTAACTGCAAAAATCTTACTGCCGCTCTTTTCGTTGATATTACGAAAGCTTTTAATACTGTCGATCATAAAATTCTTTTAGTAAAATTATACAATTGTGGTTTTAGGGCTAATATACAAAATTGGTTCAGTTCGTATTTATCAAATAGAAAACAGAGGGTTAAAATTAATGTGCAAATGAGTTCTTTTAGAAACATCTCCATAGGAGTTCCTCAAGGCGCTGTGCTAGGACCGATACTTTCCTTAATTTTTATTAACTCACTATTTTCTCTGAACTTTCGTAGTACGATTAATGCGTTTGCTGATGACATGGCATGTGCTTCTCAATGTAACTCTCCTTTAAACTTAATTGCTGACATGAATCATGACCTGGAAGTTCTGGGACACTGGTTCCAACAGCATAATCTGGTGATTAGTAATAAAACGAAGATCATATTTTTTAATCTATGTGAAAGGGAGATGGACTCTTGGATTTTTTTTTATATTTATAAATCAGTGGGCGCCGACGCCGTGTGGGTTTGTGCGTCGACCCATGCGCACTAGACTTTTACAGTCTAGGTTCGAATCCAAGTTCAGACAAACAATTTAAAAAAAAAATTGGTCGCGGCTCCATCACTTTCGAGTCACTGACAATGCTCAAAGAATATAATTGTCTAGAAAAAGCTTCTCATTCTCCCGTTCGGAGTCGGCTTTAAACTGTGTGTCCCCTCCACTCGTGAGAGAACAATAGCACGGACAACACGAGTGGTTGCTGAGAAGCTAGGCCCAGGTCCACCTCGGACTGTAGCGCCGCCATTATTATTATTATTATTATTATTATTATTATTATTATTATTATTATTATTATTATTATAAATCAGAAACAACCGCACAAATATTTTGAGTCCCTTACATGTTCTGAGAGTTGAAGAAAATGTTAACTCATATAAGTATTTTTTTGTTACGCTTGACTGGAGGATAAGTTGGTCCGACCATACGAGTGTGCTTAAAAAAGTACCTTATAGCCGCCACAAGACAGTTGTACTTTTTCTGCATCTATTATGGGCTAGTCCATTCTATGCTCGAATATGGTTTAGTTTAATAGGGTGGAACCCAATATAACAAAATGAAACATTTCTCTTATAACATTTATTGTTTTTTTTTCTAGATCAGGTTATGAACTAACTAGAAGCTCTGATTACTCCAATCTAAGAATCTAGTTTCTGTACCACATCATTGTCTGCAAATTTTCTTCAACTTTTTTACGGTTTTTGCTCCCAGACTCTATAATAACTTACCATATAACATTAGAACCGTTAGAATTAAGTCCATATTTCTAAAGAGGATATCACTTGAAGAGGGTCTTGAATAAAAGCTATGATGACATTTCTAACCTGCTTTGTGTAATCTGAATAATTCTCCCCTTACATTATATTAGTTTTCATTTCTATTACGCACAACCATATCTTTTTTATATTCTTTTTTGTCAACTTACTAGAAAATGGCTTATTATATTCTGCGACCTCACTATCTTTCCATCTATATTTTTATTTATTTTTATTATTTTTTTTTACCTGGGTCCCCGTTTTCACCTCTAGTTCCTTCTTAACTATAGATTGCAGATTATTTATTAGTTCATATATTATATTCCATAATGTTATTTCAAAAACTACTTGCATTGTCATAATTTGAATTTTTGAAAGATAATAAAATACTACATAGTCAAATACTAAAATACTACATTGTGCCGTCAGTGCATACGTCTACATCTGGGGCAGGACCGGGACGTCCTCCATCCCATGCCTCCTCCTAGAAGGGTAAAGTGCGTCATTATGATGCGAAGGAGGATGTAATCGGTTATGTTAACCATGAGCCTTTCTCTGTACCACGTTAAGTTTCTTTAAATTTTACTTTGTTGCGGGGAGCTGGTAACCAAACTAATGTGTACATACATTTTCCGCTGTTCAATATTCAATATCTTTCCAACTGTACATATATGCCTATGTAGATACTTGGCTGTGTGCGTGGGATTGGGGGTAGGTGCGTTGTTGGGTATATGCAAACTTACGAAAAAATAACTGCAAAATAGTTTCTCGTTTTCTAAGGTAAAATAAATAAACTGTAATTTTGGGCGTATTTCGCCTTTAGAAACGAATTAACACCAAATTACGTTATTTTATTTTATTTATTGGTCTTATTTTACCTGAGCTACACTGACGGACAACATTTTTTGTAATCTGGTTTTATAATAATAATAATGGCGGCGCTACAGTCCGAGGTTGACCTGGGCCTAGCTTCTCAGCAACCACTCGTGTTGTGCGTGCTATTGTTCTGTCACGAGCGGAGGGGACCTACAGTTTAATGCGAGAAGCTTTTTCTAGACAGTTATACTCTTTGAGCATTGTCAGTGGCTCGAAAGAGGTATAGCCGTGAAAAAATGTTTGATGCTTTTTTCGAGATTCGAACCGACGACCTCGAGCGTAGGAGTCGACGCACCTTTTTTTTTTTTTTTTTTTTTTTTAAAAGTATTTTTATTTTTTTTTAAACAAAAATTCCTTACATGCTAGATATAAAAACACTTAAAACTAGCTAATATTAAACTAAACATATGTTTTTACTAAACTAACTTACTGACCCTATGCGGGTGCTCTAAGCTAACCTAATCTTATTTATAATTTGCCTTTCGGCGCAAGGATTTGTTTTTATTATTAAAAAGAAAGAAGACTTATGTACTAAACCAAGAAAATTTTAAAAAAACTTGACATAAACAATTAATTT
This sequence comes from Myathropa florea, assembly GCA_930367185.1. Classification (NCBI taxonomy): domain Eukaryota; kingdom Metazoa; phylum Arthropoda; class Insecta; order Diptera; family Syrphidae; genus Myathropa; species Myathropa florea. The sequence goes on along the minus strand of OV884002.1, from coordinate 89,355,991 downwards.
TTTTTTCTTAAAAACTACTTAACCTAACTTAAAATAAATTATCCTAACATACAAACTACCTTAAAAACTATCTTAACTATGTCCGTAACAACATACGGACGCGTGCACCAGGGCGTAAGTACAATGTATGCATTTCATACATTTAATACGCCGTGGGAGTCGACGCACCTACCCACTACGCCACGGCACCCATCTGGTTTTACTAACATTAAAATGCGGACAAAACACAGCACAATGGTGCGATTCGAACAATTTCTTTTACTTTGTAGAGCAAAAAGAATACTTTAAAACAAACAAAACATGTTATATAATTCATTACAACAACAAACAACAACAACAAAAATAACTAAACAATTCAAAATTTGCCTGGACAGAAGTATTTGTAATTTCCAAATAAGCTGCGGTATTCCAAAAACAATAGCTAAAACAACGCTTGGCAAAGTACATTTATACTGTCAAGTATTTACTGTTATGATTTGATAAAAATTATCATGCTGTAAAGCAAACTTTACGCAAGTAAACATCATGGTGCGAATAGGCAAGGAAACTACTCCTGAGGAGCAAAAAGTTTTCGAATCGCACCATTGTGCTGTGTTTTGTCCGCATTTTAATGTTAGTAAAACAAGATTACAAATACTTTTGTCCGTTAGTGTATATAAGATCCCAACTTTTTTATAAGCAGCTTTTGTATTTCGTTCGTTATTGAGAGTTCTTCGTTTCCCCGTGGAGTCGAAGTGCTTCATTTTTCTTCTGATAGGGGTCCTCGTGGGCTTCTATACCCGTAGCAACAATGAATGTTTTAGTGTTTGCGCTTGAAAAAGATTTTGTTTGTATTTCGCTCAGTTTTCTCAGAGTTTCTAATTGTATAATTCAGTACAGTCAAAATCGCTTATAACGACAAAATTTTAAGGTGCCGCCTGAACTCTTTTTTATGTAATCCAATAGCGCTACAAATCGTTTACAACAACCAAATTCACGAGTCCCTTGAAGGTCGTTATAACCGATTTATATATATTATAATTTATATATATATATATTCCTATCTTTTAAGAATACGAGCGCACAATTATTGCACTCTAATGTAGCTTTAGTATAGTTCAGTTTAGTTTCATGATTCTGCATATTTTGCACACATAAGCCTTTTACAGATCGCGCTAAGAAAAATTCAACATTTGTAACATTTCTTGATCGGAACATAATTATTTACGAAGCTTCTCCTCCAGTCCACATTCAGTCGTCTTCTCTTTATTACTTGTTTATATTCATTTTCATGGTGGACATGTTCATGGTGCTATTGTTCTCATGAGAGGAGGGGACTTCAGTTTAAAACCGACTTTGAACGACAGAAGTTACATTGCGCTGGTCGTTCGTTTTTGCAAAGACGTACTTAGTTGAAAAGCGCATGTCCCTTCCGTATTCGACAGGGCTGTATTGATTGCAGTCGATTGAATGGCTTGGTATAGGTCACTTGTTATAAGGTTACCTTTTGTTGTCTCAAAAAAAAAATTCGAGCTATTCCAATGTGTGATCCGCCCGAGATCATTTTTAAAATTGCTGATGAGAATGAGGAAGTAATGTAATGTAATGCGGATTGCCATCTGGGTTTTTATTTCCCAGAATTCTTATGTGGTCTGATGACCAATATTAGATCAATTCTTGGGAAGTTGGCGCGCATTATCGAACGATGAACAGGAAGATTTGTTTTGGTTGCAGATACTGCGGATTGCGCTCAATGTGTCACTGTTAAAAATTGTGTTGTCGTTTGTTTAGTTGCAAATTTGAAAGCGTCTAGCAGTGCAATAACTCCTCTAACAAATGCGCTAGGTTTTGTGAGCTTTAGTGATACGATTTTATCGCCTTTACTTTCAGCCGTTAAAGATGCATCTGTTTGTATTATTATTATTATTATTATTAATAAAATTTATTGTTTATTATTAATAATGAATATTTTTATTATTAATAATAATAATGGCGGCGCTACAGTTCGAGGTGGACCTGGGCCCAGCTTCTCAACAACCACTCGTGTTGTGCGTGCTATTGTTCTCTCACGAGTGATTTTCGTGATTTTTTATGTTTATGTTTATTACAATGTTCACATTTTTTGTTTTAATTGTTTAAATATTATTAACATTAGAAGAATATAATTTAGAAAAGGAAACAAAAAAAGTAATTCAGGGTATGTCATTAATAAGAATGAGATGCACTTTGTGGTTTAAGAACCAGTAGCAAGTGCATTATCTATTGTATAGTTGGAAAGTAATATAGAAGAAAGTCGCAAAGAGAGAGACAAGAAGTGTCTACTCAAAAATACAAGTCATGCATGTGAATATTTGTGTAGATTAGTTTTATTTACAGGAAACGAATTTAAACAATAAAATACAATGAAAATAAAAATGGATACGAAATTAACGTTTTGACGTGCGTAAATAAGGTAATGAGAAATATTTAAGTTGGACCTATTAAGAACTGCGTATTTTCAGTTAGTTTGTTGAATATGAAGGGTGCAATATTACTAAGAAACCGTCTACTGTGCTCTTTTTTAACTGAAGGAATCGTGACTGAAAGGTTGTTTCTCAACGTGCGTTATGTATGCACAGTACCATGCACAGCACGCACCTACCCGCTACGCCACGGCGCCCATTATAATTATTGAGGGTATATTGCACCGCTACCTTTAAGATATTAATGTGCTCCTTTCAATGCCTTAGCACTATTACGAGCTCCCTTCAAATACATTTATTTTCAGAGTTGTATTGAGGGTCATGGACTCCTATTGTGCATAGGTGAACAAATCTGTTCTAGAGTATTCTCTCTAAGCCAGTTTCCTTCCGAAATCTGAGAATGAGAGATGGTTCTAGTGATTGCATTTCTTCTTCTGATATTATGTACCTGCCCAGTAATCCTTTTCAATATCTCCGGAAAGTGGGTTTCCAATAGTCTTGCCCTCTGTTCTTCACTTTCGGTATAGCTGCCGTCAGGTTTTTTTTAGAAAAATCTGTATCTCCCCCGTTTTTGCTAGCTTTGTGGTGCCTGGCTGCAGCAGGGGTATGGGTGATTCTCTCCCAGAATTTCTTAAAGCTTTCTCTTTTTGCGCTTCTTATTTCTTTGTTGTAGGAGGTGAGTGCCTGTTTGTAGCTTTGCCAATCTCCAGTACGCTTGGCTGCGTTCTACAACTTGCGTGCATTGGACCGAAGGCTGGATAGCTAATTGCTCTAACATGGTACTCTCTTCCCCTTGAAATCCCTGCTTATTGGGCAGCTTGCTTCGAATGCTGTTGTGATAGCTTTTTTTTGCACTCTGTACATGTTCTAGCTCTAGAAAATGAGATGGAGCTCTTCTGATATCAATGTGCCCCAGATTCAAAGAGATCCCAGTCTGTTTTCCTGGGATTTCTTACGGCTTTACTTGTTATGCCCGTATCGTCCAGATCGAACTGTATGATTATGTTGTCCGTAATAGCCCGATATATATGGCTCGTTGAACTCTTTCCAGTCCTTAACAAGTCCGCTAAGCATGTGGCTACCTATGGTAATATTTAGTACCTCCTGTCTGGCTTCATTAACAAACGTGGGAACATTTCCAACATTAAAAATGGCGAGTAAAGAGCTTATGATAAATTGCAATTGGTACTCACCTTTGTCATTTGTGTTGGTGCTCCCCCAGATGGCGCTGTTGGCGTTGGCACCGCATCCACTCAGGAGCGGCAGTTGATAACTGTTGCAGTGTTCCACCAGTTTTTGTACTGCTGCTGGTACTGCCGGCCCATCGCCAGCACAATACCCCGATGCAAGGACGATAGTTCGCTGTCATGGTTAGTGTTACCCTAATGGTCACAAGGTCTCTCGTAGCGTATTCTGCAAGAAGAACGTAATTAATATTTTTATTAATTATATTATATTATATTTTTATTATATTATAGTCAAAGTACTGTTCGTTTACTCCGAGACCCAGTACCCGGTTCTCTTGTTTCGACCATACAGCATCTTCCACAGTTTAACATTTATTCCCTCGTTTTGCGCTTCGAGAAGAGCTAGTGTTATTTTGTGCTCCTGCCCAGCGCTGTTAATGAAATAAATGGTAATCGAATGGATACGTAGTATCTCTTTCCCACATTTTGTGGGATGCTACCAGCTTCAGCCATTCCACCGTCTGCGGAGTTTTGCAGTCAATTAGTAGCATCCCATGGCTGAAAAGAATACCATTAAATTTGAGCTTGTGCTCCAACCCCAGGCCATTCCAGATACAAAGGCGTCTTCTAGGCCTTTCCGGTCTTCAGCACACAGCATCTCCCTTGGATGATTACAAGGGAGAACTGCTACCCTCTCGGCTACTGCTGACCCTGTGAGCTTTTTACCAGCTCCAGCTGCTTTTGAAACAGTTGCATAGCTTCTGCTCTTTGAGACAACAACTTGCTTCGAGGATCCCACCTCCGACCTGTCCGGCTTCGAGGATACTCTTTGTTTTTTACGTGCATTGGGCAGGGGAGGTGAAATTAAGCTACTGCACATTTTACCTGAGGTGGTAGGCTCCGAGCTAGGCTTGGCCCTGTGTTCTTCTGCCTTTTAGGTTATCGGTTTATGATCTTGAGCGAGTACCACACCAATGGCGTAGTCCGTAGCGTCCGTAGTAAGATGGAATTCTTTACTAAAATCCGGAAAAGTTAAAATAACATCCTCTGAAGTGAGTGAACTTTTCATTTTGTCAAACGCATCCATGGCCTACTTGTTCAAATGTACGAGTTTTTTGCTTGACATTTGTTTTGACGAACGCCCATCCTCACTTCTTAAAAGGGCTGTAAGGGGTTTTGCCAGATTCGCATAGTCGTTAATAAATCTGCGGTAAAATCCCGACAGACCAGAAAATGATCGCAGATCTTTTCAAGTTCGCGGATATGGAAACTTGGTGTTGGCTTCTACTTTGACTGGGTTGGCTTTTATACCATCCGAAGATACGATGAACCCGAGGAACTCAACTTCTGGTCTTAAAGATTCACATTTATTCAATTGCACTTTAAGGTTGGCTTTCTGAAGAGTTACGAAAATATTTGCCAAATTTTTAAAGTGTTGTTCGACATCTTCACTGAAAACGATTATGTAATCGATGTAGACATAACATATCTTACCGATGTGTTCTCGTAAGATGTCGTCTAGGGCTCTCTGAAAAATAGATGGTGCATTTTTCAGACCAAAGGTATTCGTATTTTCCATTATTTACCGAGAATGACGTTTTTTCGATATCGTCCTCGTGTAGAGGTATTTGGTGAAAGGCACTTTTTAAGTCAATCACCGAAAAGAATTTGTTCTTCCCTAATTGCGCTAGTACCTCATTGGTTTCAGGATTTGGATAACGTTCTGGAATTGTTATCGAATTGAGCTTCCGATAGTCAATTACCATGCGGTACTTTTTCTCACGAGAAGCGTCCGCTTTTTTGGTACAATCCACACCGGGGAATTGTACGGTGACCGTGAAAGTCTAATGATTCCATAATTTAATAGTTGATTGATTTGATTGTCAATCCTTCTTTTAGCGCCATAGGATATGGAAAATGTTTCGAGTAAACGGGAACTTTCGTCGTCGTGCGAATTCTACCTTTGACTTTGGTGGTGAAAGTCAATTTTTCGTTTGGTTTTCCAAAAAGGGTGGCGTAATTCATGGTTATGCGATTAGTTTAGATTAGAGTTCTAAGGCTCACATTATGAATTGCTTCAAACACTTGTTTCAATTTAATTTTGATGTTTTTGTTTACACTCATAGCATGTTAGCACTCATAGGATGACAGCTGACAGTTGTCATTGCCAAGAATTGCATGAAAGGATCGGAGTGAAGATAAGAGGAAAAATTTAACATCGGTGTCAGGTTCAAAAAGATTTATTATAGTATGGTGAGTAATTTCTATAGCACCACAGATGGAATTTGCATGAAATGTCTTTTAATTTGGTTCGGTATAAAGTTTCGAACTAAATTTGGTTGTATGTAATTTTTGTTCGATCCTGTGTCTTTTTTTCTCTCGTCCTACACTCGAAAGAAGGTAGTGACGAGTTTGTCAGTCTAAAAAATGAACGTGGACAAAATCAGAAAATGTTTCTGTCGGTTCTCCACTTTCCTGGTGATCTACATACTGATTAAGATTTTGATCATCTTCTTTCTGATTGGTCATGGCCGAAATCATAGCATTATAGTTGTTAACTTCTTGAGATTCTATAGATGTGTTATTATTGTGGAGGTCAGCTTCTGAAGATTGCAAATGGAAATTTCTTTGAATCTTGTTGGGATTTGAATATTCTCGTGAAGGAGCCATAGGTCGTTTTGCTGCTGGTGGAAAATTCTTCATCACTGGTCGATTCATATAATTCACATTATGCGTACGGATAGTTGTAGCATCCATTGGTTCGGGCCTTTGAGCAGATGGCAAACAGTTTTTGGGTAGTTGAGGATTCCTTTGGAACTGATGTGGATTTATTTGGGAATTCGATGGTTGGGGAAATTGATTTGGAAGGTATATATGTCGTTGGTTAATCTGGAACGGTTGCCGTTGGTTAGCTGAATTTTGTTTAGTATTAATGATAGGTGGTTTTACACCGATTTATAATAATGCTCTAAACCATTGTTGCCTTGGACAAGAGTCATCATTTGGTAATCCAAAGATCCCAAATCACGCTTATCCGCATAATGAAGCGTTAAGCATTTCGCTTGCGACAGGAACTGAATTCACCAGGAGTTCCGGAGAAATCTCTTAAACACCTCACAACGTCTGGTACTTTGTCCAGATCGCTTAAGTTCCTTCGGAAACGTTCATGTATGGTTTTTTCGGTTCCTCTATGAAACTGAATATCAGGATTTACTATCGATTGAACGAGGTTTCTGCACTCAGTCATGTAAACGCGACTTACAATGCCTGCGATTAGCGATTCCAATTCTGGAGTTGCGTTAACCCCCTCATTTGTATTTGGAATCGATGGATTTTGATTCGGAATCGACGGATTTTGATATGAAGTCGAGGGATTTTGATTCGAAACTGCGGGAGTAGGATTATCTAAGTTTAACATCGGTGGACGCAAAATTGGATCGGTCATTGTGGCAGGACGTTTAGCTATAAAAACTAAAAATTAGATACATTAAAGATTTTCAGAAGGAACAGGATAGATATTTTTAAATCGGTTCACAACTACGTTAACTACAACTATTCTGCACAACTCAAGACGATTACTTCAATAATTATAACTTAAAGCTATCACTTTACACTATTTCTTAAAAATTATTTTTTTTCCGTACTGAACAATAATTATAACTAAGGGCTATCACTTTATGCTATTACTCACAAAATTATTTGTTTTCTCCTTACGTTCAGTAAGTAGTAGTAGTTATAACTTAGAGCTAACACTTTATAATATTTATCTCAATGTTAAGAAAAAATATGAATCTTAAATCTAGCTTACATTAGGATGAACCAACGCTGGTGAAGGGGCAGCATTCCTTTTTACTTGTAGTTACTTGGCGGCCTTTCTCCACACTCCCTCGTTGGCAGCAGAATCTACAGATGCTGCTTTGTTTGGGACCCAGTTTTTTCACCACACACACACTAGCGAGCTTTTATAAAGGTCGTCTTCTCCTTCGTCTTCTTAGGGCGCTACAGTCCGAGGTGGACCTGGGCCTCACTCAACATGCCTTTCCCGCCAGCACGATCTTTCGGCCTAGCCATCTTAGGCGTTGGATCCGTAAACGCGTGGCTAGACTCATGTCGCTGTACAGCCCATACAGTTCGTGGTTGAATCTTCTCCTCCAAATGCCATCAACGCAAACAAACCAGCAAACCAAAGATCGCGCGCAGAACTTTTCTCCCGAAAAGACCAAGAGACTGTTCATCCGCTTGGACAGCAGGACTGGGATGATCAAGGTCTTATACAAAGTCAACTTGGTCTTCCGAGAGAGGGCTCTACTACTCAATTGCCTTTTGAGCCCATAAAAACAGCGGTTGGCAAGAGTTATTCTGCGTTTGATCTCGGTACTGATGTTGTTTGTACTGTTTACCGCGGTGCCAAGGTAGACGAAGTCCTTTACTACCTCAAAGTTATAGATGCCTATGGTGACGTTCTGGCCAAGTCGTCGATGTTGTGCGTCCTTTCTCGATGACAGCATATAGTTTGGTTTGCCCTCGTTTACCGCCAGACCCATTTGAGCCGCTTCCGTTTCAATGCCAGCAAACGCATCATTGACGGCTCGCTGTGTTCGCCCGATCACGTCAATGTCATCCGCGTAAGCTAGCAGTTGAACGGACTTTTGGAAGATCGTGCCTCTTGTGTTGGCCAGTGAGTCTTGCACGATCTTCTCAAGAACGATGTTAACGAAATCAAATGACAGCGTGTCGCCTTGTCTAAAACCTTTTTTGACATTGAAGATCTCTCTGATGTAGCAGCGAGAGTTCTCCATCGTCATCCTGCTCAGTCTGATGAGTTTGGCAGGAATGTCAAAACTAGACATGGCGCTGTATAGCTCGTCTCTATACACGCTGTCATATGAAGTCTTGAAATCGACAAATACGAGGGGCGTTCAATATATTCTCAGTATCGATATGAAAGAAAATGCGAATTCAATTAAAATTGTTTTTATTTTTCAATATAATCTCCCCTAACATCAATGCATCAATGCATCAATGTTCTTCATCATCCGAAAATCTTTTTCCACGAAGACTTTTTTTTTAAATCCGGAAACAGGAAATAATCACTAGGGGCAAGGTCTGGACTATAGGGTGGGTGTTGGATTTCTTCGAAACCACAATCTCACGCATCAGCCTTGGAAACTCGGCATGCGATTCTCACTTTTTTCTGAGGCGCTGTGAGCATTCGTGGCACCCACCTTGCACTGACGTTTGAAAGGTTAAGATGGTCATGAAGAATGGTGTGAATGGTACCAATTGAAAGCTTGGTGATCTCTGCCATCATTTTCACCTTTATTCGGGCATCCTCAAGAACAAGTTTTTCGACTTCTTTGATGCTTTCTCCCGTACTACTGCTTGTAGTACTGCCGGGGCGCCGGAGCGGGGGTCGTTTTCAATGCTCTCTCTGCCTCTCTTGAACTCACTTGACCACTTTTGCACAGTTATGAATGCACTAAATTAAAAGTATTACTTGATAAATAAGTCAATTTATATATACAACCACATATATACAACCCGATACCGAGAATATATTGAACGCCCCTCGTAGATGGTGTGTGTCAATTTGCATTTCTTGGGTCTTCTCCAGGATGTGCCGCAGTGTGAAGATTTGATCGATGGTGGATTTCCCGGGCCTGAAACCACACCGATAAGGATCTATCAGTGTGTTCACAAATGGTTTCAAGCGTTCACACAAAACGGCAGAGAAGATCTTGTAGGCGATGTTAAGGAGACTTATCCCTCGTAGTTGGCGCAGTCAAAGGGGTCTCATTTCTTGTAGATTGGGCAAACGATACTGAGATTCCACTCATCGGGCATGCTTTCCTCCGACCATATCTTAAAGATGAGCTGGTGCATGCGCCCTACCAGGTCACCTCCAGCTGCTTTAAACATTTCGGCGGGCAGACTATCTGCACCAGCAGCTTTATTAGACTTCAGTCTCGATATCGCTATCTTGACTTCGTCTAAGTCGGGGGGACGGTATTCTCTTCTATCATCGTCCGTTGAGTTGAGTGGAACATTCTGCCTGACAGCGGTATTTGTGTCCTCATCGCCGTTCAACAGTCTGCAGAAATGATTTTTCCAAATTCTCAGTATCGACTGCGAATCTACTATTAGCTGTCCATTCTCGTCCCGGCAGGCTTCTGTCCGAATTTTATATCCATTCGATAAAAGTTTTACCCTTTGGTAAAACTTTCGGACATCATTCCTGCCATAACATAATAAAGGTCCTCTTACGGTTATGTAATTCAAAGTACGCGCACTGCACCCGCGGCGAGCTTTCTTAAAGGCCGACTTATGCGTTTATGGTCGAGTAGCACTTTTCGCGAAAGAAATTTACACGATTAAACTTTGATGCTGTGACTTTACTGGGTCCCACACCCCACGTTGAGCGCCAATTAAACTATTTTGAGTTGATTTTTATTAAAAATATAATTTTATTTATAACCGTTTGCCTTCGCGGCTGACTTAGAACTGAACTACAAATTATTTTATTTCCTAAAACTAGGTGCATATCCCATGCATCCAGATGACAGGTCAGCACATCCGTTGTCGATATCTCATGTGTCCAGTGGGAAAACAATTCGCTGCGCTCAATCACGTACGAAGCTGAATTTGTCGCTCGTGGGAACTGTATCATGCATTGTTCGCATGATGAAATGTTTCTGGTGTTAAGTTACATATGTTAGATAAAAAGAAGAGTGGACCCTTGAGGAACTCCTCTTAAAGTTGTTAGGAAATGAGAAAGGTTACCCTTTACCAACACAGCTTGCATTTTTCCGCAGAGGTATGATCTTATCAATTTAACTGCGATTGCTGAAAATAGCCTGGAGAGTTTCTTACAAAGAAGTGAGTGATCAACAGTGTCAAATTCTTTTAAGAACTACGAGAACTGTAACTATCGTCATCCAAGGTCTTTCTTATGTCTTCAATGACACTAGTAAGTGTAGTCAAACAGCTGTGATATTGTCTAAAGCCAGATTGATGCGGTGACAAAATTTTATACGTAAGAAGATAGCTGTTTATCTGTTTTTGAATCATTTCCTCAGTCTCGATAAAAATGCGAGTATTGAGATGGGGCTAAAATCGTTGCTTGAGGTTTCGAATAACTGAATATAAATAAAAATAAAATCATTTGTTCAATATGGACTTCATATTGATATTTATGTCGTGGAGTAGTGATGATGAAGAGGAAACACTGAAGAAGAAAAAAATCAATCCAAAGTGAAGTTATATCAAAATTCTATGATTGTATGTACAGTATTTTTTTTAGAGGATGTGATATTGCCGAAAGGGGACTGGGAAATGCCGTTGCTTTAGGCCTTCTAGCAGGAAAGTGACACAAAGTACACGTCTAGGCTAGTCCAAACGTGATAACAATGTCATGTTTATGTATTGGCCCCCTCAGTCAACGGGTTTTAACCCGATAAAAATTCTTTGAAAGATCTTCAAACGCAAAATGAATTGTGAAAATGTCAAAAGTGCAGACCATTTTTCTTAGACGTATAAAGATGGCTTAAAATGAGATATCATTAAATATTATATTGAAATTTATTTTTATTTATTTATTTATTCGCTTGAATACCAAATAATTGAATGAATACCAAAAATGTCTAAGACAGTCAACGAAAAGAATTATTTGCAACTAAAAACAGATTTTTTGTAGTTTTTCTGTAATTCCATTGAAAGTTGCAAATGTTTTGTCGCGCACCAATAAGAGGTTACACTTACAAATCAGCGCAGATTACACAATTCTTTAACATGATTTGAAAAATTATTTACTATTTGAACAGTTCAAATATAGACCTTTTAGAATATATATAGGCTGCTATGCTTTTGTAAAAAAAAAATTTATGAATTTAAAGAAATTGCTTGATTTCACTTCTAGTTGCAAATGTTTTGTCCAATACTGTATATGTACTTCTGCCTAAACGGTCCTTCCCCTGTGGCTCCTACTTCTTTTTTTATTGATTTTGCATCGCACCAAACCTACGAGGGGCGTTCAATGCGAATTCAATTTAAATTGTTTTTATTTTTCAATATAATCTCCCCTAACATCAATGCATTTGTTACATCTTGAGATAAGTTTTTTTAAACCCTCAAAAAAATAAATTTCCTCTTTATTGCCGACTTGAGTTCTTCATCATCCGAAAATCTTTTTCCACGAAGACATTTTTTCAAATCCGGAAACAGGAAATAATCACTAGGGGCAAGGTCTGGACTATAGGGTGGGTGTTGGATTTCTTCGAAACCACAATCTCGCGCAGCAGCCTTGGAAACTCGTGCCGTGTTAACAGGAGCGTTGTCATGAAGAAGCAACACACCTGCTGCGAGTTTACCCTGTTCCTTTTTTATGCCACTGCATGGACTCTTGTTTGCTTTCAGGGTCATAGTGGTGGACCCATGTTTCGTCACCAGTAACAATTCGATCCATAACACCGTCCGCGTTCTCACTACACGTCTCCAAAAGCTCTCTACAGCATGCGATTTTCACTTTTTTTTGAGGCGCTGTGAGCATTCGTGGCACCCACCTTGCACTGACCTTTGAAAGGTTAAGAGGGTCATGAAGAATGGTGTGAATGGTACCAATTAAAAGCTTGGTGATCTCTGCCATCATTTTCACCTTTATTCGGTCATCCTCAAGAACAAGTTTTTCGACTTCTTTGATGCTTTCTCCCGTACTACTGCTTGTAGTACTGCCGGAGCGGGGGTCGTCTTCAATGATCTCTCTGCCTCTCTTGAACTCACTTGACCACTTTTGCACAGTTGATAATGAAGGTAAACAGCCACCATCTCTTCATGAATAGTTTTTTGACTTTTTCCTTGCTTAGTGAGAAATTTAATTACAGCGCGATGCTCAATTTTCACCATCATCGTCTCAGTTGCCATTATGATTCTGTTTAACTAGAGATAAAACGCGAATTAATAATCACATTTATATGAAATTTTACATGAATGCACTAAAATAATAGTATTACTTGATAAATAAGTCAATTTATATATACAACCACAGCTTCACCTCGATACCGAGAATATATTGAACGCCCCTCGTAAATATATATTTGAAATAAATCTTAGTGGTTTTCTTAACTTTTTTTTTTCAGCGAAGTTGTTTGTGGAGCATCCCTTTTAAATATATTGTTAATCCCTGGCGTTAGCAAATTTCTTCACGACAAAAATAGGCGTTTAAGTAGGCGTTTCGCCACACTATAACGACAACCAGAATACCGAAGAATTACGTTCCACAAACATAAAACGTAATTTTTCGTAAAACGACTGGCGTAACGCCAGCTAAAATCCTGATTTCGTACAGACGTTTTTCGACAAGGCGTTCAACCCCAGTCAAGGGTGAATGTTTCTATCTTTTTAAGAGCTTGAGAACAGTGCTGTCAGTTTGTGGTAAATTTACCTTTTCGTGGGAAAATTCCAAATTCCATTCCACACATTTGGTAAAAAGGTATTTTCCTACAAAAAAGGGTAAATTTTTTTTGAAACAAATATCCTTCCATTTGTTTGTGTTCTTTAACAAATCCATGGTTGGAATACCCTGAGTTGAAGGGATGGCTGAAACGTGTCCTGGATAAGTGAAATTGTTTTTCAATTATCCGCACTCCGGTTAAATGAAATTTTTTTCAGTTATCCGAAGTTCGCTTAAGAGAAAATACCGCTTAAGTGAAAAAAAATAATTATGAAAAATTGGTGTTTCAGTTAAGCGGAGTCGACTGTATACTCTTTGAAGTTCGGGTAGCCTGTAACGTTTCTACTGATTAAATGCATTATTGCGTTGTAGCATGTGTCGAATTTCAGTAATAAACCAGTAGGGTTAATCAGTTCTGCAATGTTTACAAATCAAAGGTATATGTGTTTTAAATAAAGTTACTATTTGAGTATTTAGTAACAGTATTTGATCTGCTGTATTAGATAGCTGAAGCAGATGACTGATCATATAAAGATACCACTACGCCGTGGCATAATGGGTAGGTGCGTCGACTCCTACGCTCGAGGTCTAAGGTTCGAATCTTGAAAAACACCTAACATTTTTTCACGGACCCCTTTTGAGTCAAAGAGTATAACTGTCTAGAAAAATGTTGTAGAATGCTTTTTGCGGTTTTTATCGAAAAATCCAGATCGTTATTAATTTAATTTACTTCTGCTATTATTGCTATTGTTGGTTTTTAACATCATGATTTTTCATTTCAGCAGTTAATTCCAAATTACTTAACCTCGGTCTTATTATTATTATTATTATTATTATTATTATTCTTTTCCAAGTCGTTTGAAGACTCACGACTTTGTCCTTCGGCTGTAGCATTGGAACGGCAGCGGATGATAAAAACATTGAATTCCGCCCATGACAGGAACGAAACGATTTGGCTCCAATTTAGTAAGCCTACATCCGCGCCTACCTTACTAGATAGAATACAATGATAAAACTTATAGGAGACAGTAATATTGCGAAGACAATAGACTCGCTCGTTTTGGATTTTCGAGACATGCTTCTATTACTCAATTGTCTCTTGAGCCCAAAGGAACAGCGATTGGCAAGAGTAATTCTACGTTTTATTTCGGTATTGATGTTGTTATCCCTATTTACTGTCGAGCCGAGGTAGACGAATTCCTTAACTATCACGAAGTTTTTGCTGCCAAGTGTGACGGTCTGTCCGAGGCGTCGATGTTGTGTGTCCTTTCTTGATGACAGCATATACTTCGTTTTGACACCTCCATTTCAATGCCAGCAAACGCCTCATTGACGGCTCTCTATGTTCGACCAATCACGTCAATATATCCGCGTAAACTAGCAGTTGTGCGGACTTCTGGAAGATTATGTGTATAGTGTTGGCACGTCTCTTTGTCTAAAATCTTTTTTGACATTGAAATTCTTGGTAAGTTCGCTTCCGACTTTGATGGAGTAGCGAGAGTTCTCCGTCGTCAATCTGCTCAGTCTGACGAATTTTGGTAGGTGTTTCAAAACTAGACATGGCACTGTATAGTTCGTCTCTATGCACGCTGTTATATGAGGTCTTGAAATCGACGAATAGGTGGTGGGTGTCAAAATTGTGTGAAAATGTAATCTATTGTGCACTTCCCTGGCTTGAAACAACACTGATAAGAACCTATCAGGTTGTTCACAAATGGTTTCAGGCCTTCACACAAAACGGCAGAGAAGATTTTATATGCGATGTTGAGGAGACCTATCCCTCAGTAATTGGTGTAGTTAAAGGGGTCACCTTTTTTATGGAACCCAATTAGTTTTCCAATAATTGCGGAATGACGCCTGAGTCAAGGGTGCGCTCTCTTTATTATAGGTACTCATTGGAAGAATACTAAAGGATCTCAACGTGCATAAATCCGCTAGCCCGGATGGTATCTCCCGAATACTTCTAAAGAGGTGTTGATCTGCCCTGGCAAAACCACTGCGTAAGCTTTTTCATCTGTCCTATTCTTCTGATCTCTTTCCGAGTGGATGGAAAACAGCATTTGTCCAGCCCGTCAATAAAAAGGAGAAATCTTCGTCACCATCCTACCGACCCATAGCACAAACGTCCCTTCTTTTATCGGCTTCTTAATGGCCGGCAGTACGGATTCCGCAGCAACAAGTCCACTGGTGATGTGATGGCATATCTCACCGAAAGGTTGAACCAATCTTTACATAATTTAGGCGAAAACAAGATCATTGGACTTGATATTTCAAAGACATTTGACAGAGTTTGGCATCAAGCTCTTTTGTCATAAATGCTTGCTTATGGTATCGAAGAGTCTCTTCTTCTATGGATTAGGAGTTACCATTCGAACCGTTCAATTCAAGTTGTTTTGGATGGGTTCAAGTCTGATATTCACCAAATAAATGTTGGTGTTCCCCAAGGCGTCTTCTAATCCAATCCACTTCTTTGCTGATGACAGTACTCTCAGCTTTTCATATTCGTTCCCAGATTCACGACACTGTCCTTCGGCTGTAGAATTGGAGCGGCAGCGTATGTTAAGCACATTGATTTCCTACCTTGACAGCATAATCAATGGGGCTAAATGGAATTCAATGCTTCCAAAACTCAATGCTGTCTACTGTAACTAAAGCGAACTTTTAATAATCAACCGCTATCCATGAATGGCGCTTGTGTCGATGAAACCGAAAGGCTTTCCATCCTTGGTATGTGTATCATTACAACCCTTAGTTGGAATGATCACATATTCGAGGCCGCTAAAAACGTTGCAAAAAAAAAGTCTAGGTTTCCCTAATGGATTCAAGAAATTGTGAAAGGCGTGAGTACAACGTTTATATCTGGTCTGGTGCTCCGAAGACTTTTCTGCACCTACTAGATAGAATACAATAGCGAGCGATAAAACTTATAGGAGACAGTAATATCGAGAAGTCAGTAGACTCGCTCGAACACGGCCGTAATTTTTCTTCCTTGTCTCTGTTTTATCGCAATTTTTACAAACAAAGCATTCCTCCATGAATCCATGAATTCACCCGCAATACTCGTCTCGCCAGGAATGCTCAACAGTTCACCCTAAAGCCTGCTTTCGGACGTACAGTTAAGTTTTAGCCGCACTACACGAATATAGAATGCTCTTCCCCGCCCGACATTTCCCACTCACTACAATCCACAGGCATTAAAGACCAATGTGCTCAGGTACCTCCTCTCCCTTTCTCCCTCTATACCTTCGGCCCATGCTGTGTCTTGATTCCGAACAGTTAAGGGTATTCGTAATCCATTTTGCGCGTGCAAATTATAAAAAAATAGGTGGTGTAGCGATGAAAAGCGGAGTTTTTGATTCTACCGCATAGCACCGCCGTGTTTTGAAGTACTAAAGCAAGGCTCGTAATGGAGATTACTTATCATATTGTATATATTTACAGCCGAATAAAAATTACGTTTCTGCAAATTATTTAAAAAAATGTATTTTTAGTCTTGAGCCGACGTTTAGAGTCGGCATTAAACTGCAGGTCACGTCCGCTACTGAGAAAAGAATATTACGAACAACACGAGTGGTTGCTGTAGAAGTTAGTCGCAAGTCCATCTCGGACTGTATTGCATACTATTACCATTAAGAATTAATTCATTGATTCGTTTTTTGGGCCTTGGGGCTTGGTGGTCAGTAAATGGAAGACAGTACGCAATTTTGCCCAAATTTGTGAAAACTTATTTTTCATCTCCATGTAGCGGTGTATACAATGAGAGACTCTTTTCTGAAACAAACGTAATAAATGTTTACCCCTGAATGCAGAAAAATTTCCAATTTTAAATTGTTTTTTTTTTATTTGGTTGTGTTTTACTGAAAAAATCCGGTATTCGGCCGGATATCGGAAAAGATTATTCGGCTCCGGCCGGATATTATAAAAGAAGCCGGATACCGGATATCCGTCACACCTCTAATATTTATAACTCAAATCTAACATGCGCCCATGTTCTGTATTCCACTTTTTATGAATTCGAGCTGTGAATGAAATCCGATAGAAATGGTGGTGGTGAATTTGAATTTCGAAAATTAAAATCGGTGTTCTGCAATTCGATTTACTCGTGTTTTTACTCGAATTGAATTCACTGCTAAGCTGCGCTGAGAATTTGCAGTGAAATTGGATTAAATACGTGAACTATTCAGATTTTTCATTCTCTTTTTACTGATTTTATTTTTCATTTTATGGGAAAACAAAAATTCAAGGTGGGGTGGTATTTCTGTGAAGTTTATAGAGGCAAATCATGATTTCTAAGGAACTCTTCATTCTGTCTTTCTTATATGAAAACTGAAAACTGGAAAACTATAAAAACTGTAAGCTGGTGTTTCTATTTCTCTCAAGATGTACAAGAAGGTTCCTTTTGTATGCCAAACCCTTGTTTAGAAATGAAAAAGATGATTCAAATGATCTATAGGAATATTCCCTGAGGATTCTTCTTTTCATTTTACTTCGAAACACGAAAAAGTATTATATAATATATCTTTAAATCAGTACTTCTAATTTTTAACACATCGCAACTGTTTAAGTTGAAACCGTAATATTCAATGTTAATTATTCGAAGTTAATAAACTTCGATGTCAAAAAGAGAGTTTTCCTCCTCAAAATGACAAAAAAAAAATTAGGCTCATTCTTAAGCTAGCTTAAATGTACAAGGAAATTATCAACATTTTTTCGCAGGTTTGGTGAATAATGAGTCAATTTGAAAAGTATGCTTGGTTAAAAATAGATCGAGTTCAGCAACACTAACACAGTTGATAGAGGGGACATCGAGAACATTACTTTGAAAAACTTGCATATTACATTCACTACAATTTATAATAATTAATTGGTTATTATCCCCCTTTCTCATGTACACTCTGCCATTTTTTAACCAAGCATATTTTTACATCTCTTATTTTTTTATATTTTGTGCATTAACTTAGCAGATTTTTCGTTATTCCATTTAAATATTCGTTTATGTATATCTTACTATTTTGATTACATATAAATATTTTTGAAGTTAATTTATTTTTGTATACAATTTTGTTCTTCATTATTAAGTCTTTCTTGATTTTAGACACGAATTTTGCAACCAAAATCGATTTAACATGGCTCCCATTTATGTACATTACATACACATCCGTCGAGGCACCCTTTGAAATCATTTACATAGCGCAGTTGAGAGCATTGACATTTAAAACACCCACAATTTCTATAATTTGCAAGAAGTCAACTTCTCTCGACAGAGCACGAACAGTCTGCAAGAGATTATTTTTTTCGTCTTGGAGAGAGCCGATCATTTATTGAGTACGTATTTTCGGCATGCATAGCCACAATTTCATTGTAAGTTGCTTCCAAGGTTACAGCATGTTGTTGTTGCTGCATAGAAGAAACTCATGGAGAGACTGTCTGATGTTGCTGGTGTGGAACTTGATAGAGGTATATGATATGTTGCTGCTGAATCATTTTTTGCTCTGCATTTAAAGTTGAGGAGACACTGATTGAGGAGGTGACCGTCCAACTTGTTTTCCTATAGGTGGGGGGAGGCAGAGAGAGCCCCTTCGTGCAGCGGAACAGTTTTTGCAGAGGAAACTTTTATTATTTTTGTGCAAAAAAATAGGAGTAGATTGAATATTTACACAATTGAAATGAAAATAGCACACTTGCACTTTTCTCAATGGCAAAGATTTCTGATTGAAATACACTAGAATAGTCATTAAGCCGATAGGCATTGTTTATTCCTAGTGTCTCGCAGAAGATTCCCGCTCCCGTAACGTCTTCTGTTTTCGATCCATCAGTGAAAATGGGTGTGCCTTTGATGAAGTCAGGCTTTTCCCAATCCTGCCTATCTGGGATAAAGTTCGTGAAGTTCTTGTCAAAGTCATACTCGGGTTTTTCGTACTCTGTGGTAGTCCAGAGACCCCTGCGACTGAAAGATTCGAGCAGACTTGAATGTCCGTAGCTGTTTGGATGCCAGTTATGACATCTCCGTAGTCTGAGGGCTGATAAAGCGGCAGAGCTCTTGATGAAGAGTTGCAAAGGTTGAAGGTGACGCATCGTTTCCAGCCCCGTCTGAGGGGTGGATTTGAGTGCACCAGTTAACTGCTTCCCATCAAGCAATATTGCCGTAGGTGAGGATAAGTCTCACGATGGCCGTGTACAACCAGTAGATAATGTGGTTGTAGGCCCTATCTTTTGCAAGTGTAAAAAGCGTTGAGACCTTTTTCATTCTTTCCTCGATGTTTCTCTTCCAGTTTAGTTTGGAGTCGAACGTAACTCAAAGAAACTTAGTTTCATTGGATATATTGGGGGAATGTTTTTTTATTCTGGGTGTCTTCCATTTTGGAATTTTGTATTTTCTTGTGAATAGAACGAGCTCTGTTTTACTTGGGTTAATCTTGAGGTTACTATTTTCAGCCCAATATAAGAGGTCGCATAATGCGGACTGCATGACTTCACTGACGGTGGGTAGAAATTTACCTGATACCAGGATGGTTACGTCATCAGCATAAGCGACTACCTGAATACCCTTGTTTTCAAGAGATTTTAGGATATTGTTGATGGAGGTGTTCGACAAGAGGGTTGATAAAACACCACCTTGTGGGGTTCCCCTCATAACACTTTACCTTAAATTGCTATTCCCTAGGTTCGCGACGTTTACTCTAGTTCTGAGTATAACTCTTATCCAGTTGGTAGAAATTTATGGAACTTTAGATCTTCTAAAGTTCTTGTGATGGTGTCGATGCTCAGGTTATTAAAGGCCCTCTTTATGTCGAGGAAGGCGGCTAGTGTTAAAGTTAAGGGATCACTCAATAGTTCTCCTGACCTCATGCAGTGCAGTCTCCACAGATTTACCTTTGGTATAGGCGTGCCGAGAGTCTGAGAGGCACTTGTTTAATGAGAGATGATTCCTTATATGTAGATCCAGTAGTCTTTCAAGTGTTTTGAGAAGAAACGACGAAAGAATGATTGGCTTGAAATCCTTTGCAAGAGTGTGACTAGTTTTTCCTGCTTTAGGAATGAAAGCTACTCTTACCTCTTTCCATTCGTTTGGAATAAAGCCCAAGGTCAGACATGCGATAAAGATTGCCTGAAGCCTGGGGGGATTAGAATGGTTTCAGTTTTTGTAGCATCGCAGGGAAGATACCATACGGTCCCGTGGTTTTGAGGGGGTGGAATGAATCAATGACCCATGCTAGCTTATCCTCCCGAATGCAATCGTTTATGGTTGCCTGATCCTCCTCGTTAAGAGGTGTAAGTGTAGTTTTGCATGTGGTTCTCCGCAGCCTGGGAAGTGAGTTTCCAGGAGTAGCTCTAGGGTTTCTTGGTTGCTGTTTGTCCAAGAGTTGTCTCTTCTCACTAGGAAGAATGGGACAGTTAGGGTTTGATTAATTTACCTGTGTCACGTTTGAAATTTTACCTATGGGTTTAGGTTGTAGTTTATTGGTGACCAGGCGTACGAATTTATTCCAGTCTGTCTTATTACGGTTTCTAAATGGTTTCGTATGACCATTCATATACATACAATAGAGACTATAATAATGTATGAAACAAATTTGACAGATGAAGTTAGAGAATCAGAAATATCTTTTAAAGAACATTGCATTATTTTGTTTTGTGTTTATCAAAATCAACAAGAACGGGTGGGTTGAAAATTATGACCAAAATAATGTAAGTACAAATAACGTAACAATAAATCGAAATAGTTTTTCATGCACGCAAGGGCCATTTGGGGTGGCTCCCGTATAGCTTAAGTTGCAATGCATTTTGAAACAGCGACGCACCGCATCGAATGATATATCAATCGACAGATCTTTTGAAATGAGGTGTGTGTTTCCGTAAACACTTTGATCCAAAGCACCGTTTGGAAGAATATGTTTAAAAATCTGAAAAATAATAACTTCGAGCATTCTAGCCCTAATAGTTTTGGAGATATTGGCCAAAACCGTAAATCATGGAAATGTATAATTTTAAGACCTGAAAACGCAGCTTTGTCGAATACATTACAAAATGATAATTATCAAAATACCGATTTAATTGCAAATTGAGATATCAAAGATATAAAATTTCAAAAATTATCACTTTCGCAAATAAATTCCACGCTAAGATGGAGTACAACTCGCATTTGCCCAGTTTATTTGTTCTTGTATGCGGGTCTCTAAAAATAAAACGCGGAGAATTTCACCTAAAATCGTAATGGTTAACCGGAGTAAAGTAGGATTACAATATCTGAAAATAATAAACAAATCACTGAATTTTGCGATTACGTGAAAGAAATGTTTAGTAATTCAAATAGAAAAATGTTGAACGCAAGAAAAAGTGAAGAGCTTAGACCCATTAATACGCTTGGAACCAGAGTCGGCATAAATTGTTTTCACACTACTCAAGCAATAAAGAAATATGCAGAGGGAATTTTAGAATTATTTTTAATAAGTTCACTATGATCTTAAGACTTTAAGAACTCCATTTCTGTTGACATTATACACAAGCTTACCAATCTTTCTTGAGTCATGGTTGTCCTAAGGTGATTTTTTATTATCTTAATTTTAGAGGTTTTTACGTTCTCCTGAAGCTACTGTGACTGGCATTGTGTTTAAAAATTCGAGGGTAATATCTAGATTGAAAGTAAGACCTTCTAGATTTGAACAACTAATACTGTTAACTCTTGATACAATTCTGCCCCATCTAAATCTTCAAAACCTTCAAATGCTAAAAAGCTTTTGTAAATAAAGATATAATGACTGCAAGCAAAACATTCGCATATGTTATTAAAAAAAGGTCAAACCTTTCTTTAATTGATTGAATTGCTCGATTTAGTACTTAGAAATAAAACTACCTTAAATCAATAAAGTCTTTTTCATAAGGCGCATAAGAAATATTAAAATTTATTTGATGAATTACATTTTTTTTTTGAATCTATTTAACCTTAGCATTTATTAAAATTTAGATTATGGTTAGGAAATATGTTCACATTATGTTTTAAAGATAATATCTCATTGTGGTGGCCATTGTTTCCTTCGACCTGACGTACTCTTTCCAAAGGATTTTCCAATACTTGCTTGCACCCGAGCAATATTCACATCATTTCGAACTTTATAAACAGACCCTTGTTGCTGAAAACGCTGGACCAATAGATAAATTGTTTGTGTCTGAATAATTTAATGTTGACTTTCAAGCTAAAATTGAACCACTTTGGTTCTTTGTTCTGTGCTGAATCTTTCCATCATTAAATTCTCAAGTTTTTCAAAGTTAATTTTGAGAAAAATATATGTAAACATAAAAAGGTATTTAATAATTAAATCTTAAGGTTTCTAATGCGCCACCCTGTATTTCAAGACTCCTACGCTCAATATTACACCACGTTTAATTATTTTAAAAAAGTTACCACTATTGAGATATTTTTTTATGCATTTTTTTATTGTTTACTTCATTATACTTAAATACTAGACAAAATGCTCAGTTGACCGACCGTACAGTGTTCTTAATTCTAACTTACTTGCCCTCCGTGGGCTCTCTAAGCTAAACTTAATTTTAATCTATGTCTTTCGACCTAACCTAACTGATTTTATTTTGTAGATATAAATACGAACAATTTAGACTTTAAGACAAATTATTAAAAAAAGACTTAAAACTGAATTTTTGCTTAAAACTTAGATACTAACTTAAAACATACCTTAAAATAACTTAGTAACTAGCTTATAACCTAAACTGCACATATGTACATCTATGCATATGTATAAATGTACATATGTGGTTTTATATACAATTACATATATGTTATTTATACATATATTAATAATAATAATAATGGCGGCGCTACAGTCCGGGGTGGACCTGTGAATAGCTTCTCAGCAGCCACTCGTGTTGTGCGTGCTATTGTTCTCTCACGAGTGAGCATTGTCAATGACTCGAAAGAGGTGAAGCCGCGAACAATTTTTTTTTTGAAAAATTGTTCGCCTGTACTTTGATTCGAACCTAGACTGTGAAAGTCTAATGCGCATGGGTTGCCGCACGAACCCACACGGCCACGGCGCCCACATGCATATATTACATATGTTATATAACTCTGTAACTATATATACATGCGTTCTTTTTTTCTTTTTTAATATATTCATATATACATCTTATAAACTACCTAGGCTATGTAAGTCGGCCATAGGTTTGCAGCTGCTTGAGTGATAATTATGCGCTGCAAGTCCGACTTTCCCATAAGGGGACCAGTATTGCCCGATCTACCCCGGGTCTAAAGGGTTCGACGGGGGAGTTTCCTCGCTTTTCAACCGCCAGAACTTTTGATGCTGTATAGCAACATCCCGTCTTGATACCGCTGTACTGAACCGAAGGTGACCCCCCTCAGCTCGTTGTACGACGGTGCGGTCGCGGTTGAGTTGCCCACCACAGTTGAACGGGCGATATGAAAGATAAGCGATACCGCATTTCTGTCTTGTATCAGACCGTGCTTATCAAAATGGAGAAATGCTTCTGTGGGGACGAAGCCTATATAACGTACCCTTTCATGGTATTGTGGGTTGGGGTAATAAGCCCCGGAGATCAGATTATTGATCGAATCCATCGCTCTGACAGTGTGACTTCGAACCATCTTCAGCAGAAAATTATCCACTCTAATCATGTTCGCCCTGTTGTATAGGACCTCATTGGAATAGATTTTTTTGTACTGGGACTCTGGTGTTCTGTAAAGGCGAAGGCAGGTCCTAAGACAAGCCCTCTCAAACACCCGAATCTTTTCCATCAAGCTTGCACTCACGTTGAACCACACGGGACAACCATAGGTGAGCATTGGCCTGATAAGGGCCATCTAGCAGATTACTTTGACCCTCGCATCGAGTTGGCTGTTGTAAAACAATCTCTTTGTGAGAGCGAAAGCACCTCGGGCTTTGGCCAAAGCAGCCTCTATATGTTTGTTAAAATATAGAAAGTGATATGCCCAAATCCCCAGGTATCTGACTACAGTGACTACAGGTATCTGCGCCAGTGGTTACCCGTGCGTCCAACAACTAAGTACTTTCGCAATTCTTTTTAGTATCCGCCGAGGCCCTCTGCAACGGCGTCCTGAATAGGTTTCCTACTTCTCAAAGTTGATCTTCAACTTCCAGTCGTCGTAACTTCGCATGAACGAATCGAAATCACCCTGCACGAGAGTGGTGATGTCCTCGATTTTTGACCCTGGGGTGGAATCGGCTAATGCGATAGTTGACACATTCGTGTTTCTTGCTCTGTGTAATGCGATTGTCAACTTATGAATCGCAAATTTGCAATCGTTTTCATGTGACAACTACATTGGTGTAGTTTTCATATACTTTTGGTGAGTGGATATTTAAATTGAATTATTTATGGATAATCTTCGATTGTTTTGATTATATGATATTACTGCAGTTGTTTTCATTAAATGGTACAATTAAAAATTAAATATATGTATTTAGGTGAAATATGCATATGTAAAGTATATGCAAATCCGTCTTTTTATTTAATCTTTGAAAGACATATTATTTAACCATGAAGGAACACATAGCATAAATGCAATGATATGTATGTACATACATGTATATATGTATACAATTGCTACTCAATTTGAGTTATGAACGAAATAACGAATGGCGTTGAATTTGAAGTACGGTTGTATTAATTATAGAGTGCTATCAGAAAAATAAGGATTTTTTTAAGACATAACTTTATATAAGCCGCAAACTCATTACAGTCTCTTGGCAGAATATGTACATTTCTGTTTCTTACATATTCTACATACGATATTGAGGGGAGCGTATCACGCACAATTTCCCTACTTCATCATGGAACGATGAAGAAAAAATCTTCTGAAGTTTTTTTTTTAAGAAAATTAAATTTCAGTGCCGAACCATAACTTGTTTACGATATGTCCGACAACAGTTTCTACGCAGCATGAATAGTGTCATGTCCCGCTTTGAAACCGAATTGGTTATCCGGGATGATATGTTTGTCCTCAGCCCACTTTAGCAGAGCTCTATTAACCACCCTCTCGAATACCTTGCTGATGTTTGGAAGAAGACTAATTGACCGGAGGTTGCACGGATTAGACAAGTCTTTTCCTCGTTTTGATATGGGTTGTACAATTGCAATTTTCCACTATTGAGCTATTATTTGTTAATTTTTCTCTTTTTGCTTGTTGTGTTTATGAGAACGAATCGTTCTCCTTTCAAACAAATATGTATAACGAGTTTAATCTCACTCATACATGCAGAAAAAAAATATGCACGTTTAAGTTTATTGTTTTAAATGTTTGTGCAAGAAATTATTTTGCCCAGTCTTGTGTGTGATTGGCCTTTTGCGTGAAGAGCTGAAATTATATAAATTGTATTAAGTGAGATAAAATCTGCACGTTTTCTCTCAAGTGAATCCACAGGAACCGAGTTTATTATTTTGAGATTTTTTCCCATTCAAGATATTAAGTGTTTGTGCAAGAAATGATGTTCCACAGCCTTGTGTGTGAATAACATTTTGTGTGAACAGGTGAAATTATTTAATTTGTAATATTAGATAATTATTGGTTTCAGAAAGCGTTTAAAAATGCATATGCAGCTGATTGGACGAACTAAAAGAAGGAAATTCAGTATATCGCTAAATTTTATATTGTGTGTTTAAGCTAACAATGCACCCCAAGCGCTTAACGCCCTGTATATTTGCACATCCTGCACATATGGTGGTGCCGGCCCTGGTTGGAACAATGAGAAAGGTTATCGAAATCCTATCCAAATTTAAACCGGGATTTAGAAGACTTTTTGACCTCGTATACAAATATACTATATTTGGACTCGACGCTGAACAGAATAGTATCCCAAAATAGAACTGGCTCATCTATATATTTTAAGGCAAAAGCTAACGTCTTTTGATTAACTTCCTATATCAAGTTCTTCTTGCGAGCTGTTCGAGCATTATGTCTGTGGATCACATGTCTTACCTCGAAAACTGCCTCTTGCAATTGAATAACCGCCTTCGCATCCTTTAATATTTAACGATTCTCTCTCGAAGTTAAATTTTTGTTAAATGAAACAGTTTCTTAAATACTGATTGCCAGCGTTACTTTATGTTGTTTTTGTACATTGTCCTTTCGATATTTTGTTTTCCATTTTGCGAAGAGATTTTTTCCTAATTATAACTTCAGAATAGTTTTGCGTGTTTCAATAGGAATTTCGAGGACACGTCCTATGGTGACTTCTCACGGAAACGACTGTTTTAGTGCATCAAAACCCCTTTCTTAACTTATATATAAACAGGATATAAGAGCAAGTCGATGATTGGCGTTGTATTTGCAAATAACGAAGAAAATTATACGAAAAGGATACTGTATGTGAACTTTTTGGTGTGGTTTTATGCTCTTTTTTCCGTTATGTGTATATTTTATGAACTCTGCAGAATTAATGGAAATGAATTTTGCCCGAATTTAAGCCCAACATATGGATTGAGCCGGATGTAAAAAAAATTGAGATGCTATAGCTAATTGAAGGTTGTTTTTAAGAAATTAAAAATTTCGTTGGAACCCTTTTTTCTCCCGGATTTTCTCGCTGTACCGCTTAATTGCATTTTGCACGGCACAACGTGAACAATCCACCTCTTTCGCAACTTCAGTCTGTTTTTTTGCCTTCCTCAAATAAGATCTGTATTTTAATACGTTTAGCCAGACTAAGTTCACTTGTCTTTGGCATTTTAAAAGCACAAACCCGCTATTGCATTATAAAAGTGCATTAGTGACCTTTCTTGAAAAATAAAATTCGTTTACAACCTCAGAAAGTGTCGCCGAAAACCATAAAATTCAAACTAATTACTTGCGATAAGTGATTTAGCAGCAAAGACAAAAAGATGAGGGTGCGTCATACATTTGGCCAAGGCTGTATCTGTTCAATAGTCGAGTGACGTCGTCTAAAGCCGAATTAGTGGCTGAGAATAGCACCGGCATGAGTCAGAATAGGTGCGAAGGACGGTAGATTTCCGGTTCAGTATATCTATCTCTGTTCGCGACAGAACGGAGTGTCACAAGGTTCAGGGGTTCTATTGGTGATTGTAGCAAATAAAAAAATGTTTAGATTACTTATTAAAAAGCAAAGTAAATTATAAATTTATATATAAACTTAGAGTGCTCGTATAGGGCCAGTAAGATAGTATAAGAATCCCATTATTGTATATCTAGTTTAAGTATTTTTTTTCTAGAATGCAATATTTTTGAAAAGATAAAAATAGAAGATGCAAAATGTTATCACTGTAGTCTTTTTTGATTGCCGTGATGTCGCTTCTAGTCTGTTTATTATTTATAGCCTTGACGTTGTTCCAGAGCGTTGTCGAATTCATCGCTGGGTTTATTGAAGATAAGAAATTCGTCTAGGCTACTGTTTTTTTTTTTTTTTACTATATGCCAGGCATTTCTCTTCTCGATGGTTAACTTTTTCATGATGGGGTTAAACCAGACTGGTTGTTGTGGAGAGTTGTGTTTGTATGAGGGGGAAATTGATGTGGAAGCTGCCAACCTTATTATTTTTCTTATATTGCTGCCTCTTTATTCACATTTTACGACTCCTGAATAGAATTCAGAAGTTGATCTGATTGTTGAGAGAATTTTATCCGATCAGCTCTTTTCTTGATGAATCGGGATTGGAATTTCCTTCTTATAGAATAAGTAGTTCCTGTATCTATAATTAAAGTGAAGTGGTCACTTCCTTCTAAATTGTTGTGCGTTTTCCAAGTGTCTATATTCGCTATTGCCGGTGAGGCAATTGCCAGGTCGATGGCCGTAAACGTGTTTTTTTGTGGAGAAGTGTCTTGGAGATCCGTCATTGAGGAGCACTAAATCTGAGTTGTTTAGCCAGCTAGCTACTATAGTGCCAGTACTATTTGTTTGTGGAGAACCCCACATTGCGTTGTTGGCGTTAAAGTCCTCTAGTGATTTGCTACCAGATTATGATAATCTTGTTGGGAAGTATCTTGGTTTGTTTGTCTATAAATATTTTGAATTGTTAGCGGATAAGAGGGTAGATGCAATTTCAAGGTTAGGGTGAGCATTCCATGTTGAAAGCTTGTGTATGTATGTGGAATATTTGATTTGATGAATATGAAAAAGCAAGAGCGATTTGTCACAATTCACAAAACATTGAAAACATCATCCAATTCTAATTGCTGTACGTGCAAGTTTTTGATGTAGTGTATATAAATATGATATATGAACACAGCGATTGATATAGAAATATATGTAAATGTATACAGTTGATAAAGTGCAGAGTAATTGGGAATAAAGTACACCTTCCGGTTTTACCAAGACGATGACCCGAAACATACTTCGAGAATAGTTCAAACTTTGCTGTTTTATAACTGTCCGCACGTTATGAAGCCGCTGGTACAGTCTCCAGATCTTAATGTTTTTGAAAATGTCTCGTCCATATTGGATGCAAGTATTTGTAAACGAAGGATTTCGAATAAAAACGATCCAAAGACAGCCTTAATTGAAGAATGGGCAAGAATACCTTGTGCAACGACGAAGAAGTTAGTGGACCCATTTCATAACCGCCTTAAAACTGTTATAGGTCAAATCAATGAAAATATTTGTTCTTGTTTTATTTCCTTTTTTTGTAAATGGGTCAAATAAGCTGTGACATTGAATTATTATTTTGTATGTTATTTTAAGCTAACATTAATAAATAAAGCTACTTTGTTTAAGTTTAAATCTCAATTAACCTTTCTGCGTTCTTACTTTGTCAATAACTTTTTTCGTTTAGAAGCCATACACGTTTGAATTTATAAATAAGGGGTGGATCAAATAAGCTGTAAGCCACTGTACATCTTGAACTACAAAAGCTTTTTTTCGCCTCGATTTTTGAAGTTTGATAAAAAGTGGAACAAGTGCCTCAATTTGTGAAGTTTGAAAAAAATCGAAGTCGGGTCTCGATTTGTGAAATTTCACTAAAAATCGAACACTATTCAATGTAGGTACTCCGAATTCTCTAATTCAATTTCTAACAACGGAACCTTTATAATTTCGGTATGTCCGTCCGTCCATCGTGTCTGACAATTTTTTTTTATCTCCGAAGTTTATAAAGATATAAGCATGAAATTTTGGAATTAGATACTTCAGACCCAGATGTCATTGCCCATGCACCCAAATTTAAAAAGTTGGGACATTTGTGGGTGGCTCCAGTACAGGTGAAGTTGCCATTCATTTTGAAACATTGTCGCACCCCCTCGAGTTATATATCAATCAGACAGATCTTTTGAAATGAGATAGAGGTTTGCTTCAACACTTTTTGATCCAAAGTTCCATTTGAAAAATATGGAGCTTCAAAGTTTTTTTAATGCCCCCTGTCATTTCTAAATCAAAGGGTTTAAAAATCTGAAAAAAAAATCACAAAAACTTGGCTTCATTGAGTACTTTCATTTAAAAAAAATATTGGCCAAAAACGGTCAACCATCGACATGCGAATTTTGAAAAACTGAGAACGCAGTTTTGCGACCGTACAACTCGCACTTGCCCAGTTTATTTCCCTTTGGTGTTAATCTTCAATGACTGACTAAACTTCGTTTTTTAAGATCCCGTCTACAAAAACGGTACTTTTAAAATTTCGGTGTGTCCGTTCGTTCGTGTAGAGATATCGGCATGAAATCTTGGAATTAAGTGCTATAGGCCTAGAAATCTAAAAAAATTGTTCATGCAGGGAAATTTAAAAAGGGGGACCGTTGCTCTTGTTTAGGTGAAATTGACATGGATTTTGAAATAATGACGCATCCCAAATGATATATTAATTGACGGATCTTGATTGATTTGCATTGAAGTTAGAGGAAAACTTAACTGAAATACTTTAAATTCGTCGCCTGATATTCTGAACTGTTTTCATCGAAATATTTTTACGACGGAACCTTCTCCGCGCGAGTACAATTCGCACTTGCCCAGATTTTTTTCTAGGTTTCCCTATCCATTCACTTTAGTTTCATTATATTGTATATATGTATACATATATATTTATTAGTATTTTCAATACTTTACAATTTAACAATTTTTGGTATGAATAAACATTTGATATTTTTGCAGCATTTTTAACATATTGATTTAATAAATTCTATACATTTTTTCTTATATATTCTAATATTATTTTCATTTTTTACATTATTTGGTAACATATTAAATAAGCTGAACCCTTTATATATTATTGTGTTTCTTGAAAATTCTGTATTTTGATGACGTAATCTGAAGTTATTGTTATTCTTTAGTTGATATGGGTGCACTTCCCCTACATGTCTAACCTCGTTTGTAAGATACCTTGGTGCATGTGCGTGTTTTATTTTAAATATGGCTAAAAGAGTATTAAGTTTTAGTTTTTGTTCAATGTTTAACCATTTTAGCGCTTCTAACATGTTTCTTATTGGTGTTAATCTATTACATCTCAGTATACATCTCATTGCTTTATTTTGTAACTCCTGCAATCTCTCTATTTGTCCTGTGTTGCAGCATGCATATAGAATTGTTGAGCAATATTCAAAGTATGGTTTGATTATAGTGTTATACACTGTGACTTTTGTTATAGGATCTATTCTTTTCCGTATTCTCTTAAGAAATCCAATTTTTTTTCCAATCTTTTTGCATGTGTAGTCTAGATGTTCTTTCATATTTAAATTGTTGTCTATAAATACACCTAAGTATTTTATGCTCGTTACTTTTTCTATTGTCTTTCCGTTTATTTCGATATTTGTGTTGCTCTTAAAATGTATTTCCATTAATTTAGTTTTTTCTTCATTTAATTTGAGTTTGTTCATTTTTAACCATTTAGTTATATTATATATATCATATTTTAATTTATCATAACATTCTTTCTCATTTTTTCCTTCTGCGTATATTAACGTATCATCAGCATACATAACCATTTTGCAATATTTTAGAACTTCCGGCATGTCGTTAATATAAATTATAAATAATACAGCACCTAATATTGATCCTTGTGGTACTCCTTGGTTTACTTCAATCGACTCCGATACCCAAACCTGGTTAATCTTTGTCCTTTGTGTTCTGTTTGTTAGGTATGAACTAAACCATTTAAGCTCATTTCCTTGGATTCCATACATGGTAAGCTTTTTTAGAAGTATTTCCCTATCTATGGTTTCGAATGCTCTTTTAAAATCCAAGAAGAGTGCCGTGATCTTCTTTTTACTTCCTTCATCCTTCCATTCATTCATTATATGGTTTATTGTTGTTTCACACGAGTAGTTCTTTCTAAATCCTGATTGATAATTGGATAGTATGTTTTCTTTCTCAACATATATCATCAATTATTGCTTAACAATTTTTTCGAGTATTTTTTCCATCGTTTTCAGTGTGTTTATCGGCCTAAACTCCTCTATTTTTTTGGTGTTTACTACTTTTTCCACAGGTGTTATCATTGACTCCTTCCATGTCTTGGGAAAC
Source organism: Myathropa florea (assembly GCA_930367185.1). NCBI lineage: Eukaryota > Metazoa > Arthropoda > Insecta > Diptera > Syrphidae > Myathropa > Myathropa florea. The sequence goes on along the minus strand of OV884002.1, from coordinate 89,324,470 downwards.
TCCCCTGTCGCAAGTGATATGTTAATAATTTTATGCAACGTTCTTCCTATTATATTCCAGTTATCGAGCATCATCTTTGGACTAATTTTTTCAAAGTCCGGTTTGTTTTTTAAGGTCTTGCATACCATTTCCATTTCTTTTTAGTTATTTCCCTAAATTTAAATTTAGTATCTTTTTGGTTTATATCATTTCTATACTCAATATTTTCTATTGACTTACTTATTTTATGTATGCTTTTCGTGAAGTATTTATTAAACAGATTCGCTATATCAAGTCCATGGTCATCATATTCTTTGTTTTCATATATCACAGTTCTGATTTGTTTTTGTTTGTCTTTTCTCATCACTAATTTTTTGATTTCTGTCCACATTTCCTTTTGTCCATTTGCATTTCTTATCTTGTTAATTATATAATGGTTTTTTGCCTTGTTAATCTCTAGTTTATATATATTTCTAATTGTTTTGTAGTTATTCCACCTATCACTCGATCCACTTAGTTTTGCTTGAATATATTTTTTTAATTTTTCTTTTTTTAGTTTTTTCAGTCTTGAGTTGTACCATTTATTTGTACAATTATCCATTAATAGTTTCTGTTTCGTAATACATTTTTTTTGATGCATTCTTGAGACTTTTATCAAGTTTTTCTGTATTTTCGTGTAGGTTGAGAGCACTTTCATATGATATATCCATTTTTCTTAGTTCAGTCATAATTGTTTGTTTTCTGTATCTAAATATTTCTATACTATCCTCGCATGTTATATTTGCGTCTTCCTCATTTATAAATATTTCTATATTTTCATGATCCGATATTTTATCCTTAGACTCAACTTTAACTGTTATATTTGTCATATTTGATATAACATAATCTATAATGGTATTTGTTTTTTCCGTTATTCTCGAGAAGTCCTCCACTTTTTGTGTTAAGAAATTATCGTTTAGTGTACGCTCAATTTCCCTTTTATACCTGTCGTTTTTTGCCCAATTAATATTAAAATCACCTGCTATCAATATTTCATTTGGTTTCTCAGTCAATATTTCAATATTTTCCTTGAAGAAATCGCAGAACTGTCTTTCAGACGCGTTAGGTGATCTATAAATTGCTACCATAGTTAGTTCAAATTTGTTATATTTACATTTACAGGATAAAAACCACATTTTTAAATCTACTGCTTTTTGTACGACTTCACTTACATGCCAATGATTCCTTGTGTATATAGTAGTTCCACCAGTTGAAGATGAGTCCGATAAACACGATATTTGATTATATCCATTAAGCCTTATCTCGCTGTCTTCTACATATTTAATTAAGTGTGTTTCTGATAGAATAATAAACTCGTACTTTTGTATTTGTATCTGCTAATATTTCCAGTTCTTCAAAGTTGTTTTTTAATCCACGAATATTTATATATATACCATTTATTTGTTTTGGTTGCTAGTATCCGATTTTCTTTTTAAGGTTCCGTCTACAAAAACGGAACCTTTATAATTTCGGTGTGTCCGTCCGTCGTGTCTGTCACACTTTTTTATCTCCGAAGTTTATGAAGATATCGGCATGAAATTTTAGAATTAGGTACTTCAGACCTAGATGTCATTTCCTATGCAGCGATTTTAAAAAGTGGGGCCATTTGGGGGTGGCTCCAGTACAGGTGAAGTTGACACCAATTTTTAAAAATTGTCGCACCCCATCGATATATATATCAATCGACAGATCTTTCGAAATGAGGTGGAGGTTTCTTTCAAGACTTTTTTTATCAAAAGTACCGTTTGGAAAATCTGGAGCTCCAAAGATTTTCCCCCCCTGCCATTTCTAAACCAATGTGTTTAAAAATCTGGAAAAATCACAAAAACTTGGCTTCATTGAGTACTTTCACTTAAAACCATTTCGAGTACTCTGGCCCTAATGGTTTTGGAGATATTGGCCAAAAACGGTCAATCATCGATATGCGAATTTTGAAGATCTGAAAACGCAGTTTTGAAGACATCAATGTAAGCATTAAGAAATGATACATTTCAAAATATCGATTTATGTTGAAATTTTGAAATATCTAAGATTTAAAACAAGAAAAAATTTTCATTTTCACACATAATTTCATGCTGTGTTCGGCCACTCTATTCGTTGATGAGCGTTATCTTTTCGATCTCACCCCTAAATGCCCAACAGAAATGAACACACACATACCGCAGGCATGAGCGGTGATTAGATAGGTATGTATGTATGTATGATGGAAGGGATTTTCTGTGTTGGATAAACTTGAATAGAGATATAGGTATATGTAGGGATGAACATTTGTTTGTTTGGATGTATGAATTTATGAAAAAATGGTTGATTTGAGTTGAAGTTAGAAGAAAATTCAACTGAAATAGTTTGGAAACGTCGTTTGATATTCAGAAATCATCCATCAATATTATGCGACGGAACCTTCCCGTGGGAGTACAACTCGCACTTGCCCGGTTTTTTTTAACTTCAAGTTTGTTTAAATATACTGGGCAGACTCTACTTAGAGTTGAATGTCTATCATCCAATCCTAATTGTAATTTCTCGTTTACCCGCATACAATTAATACATTTTTCAACTATTTCGTTATTGCATTCGCTTGTTTTATGATTCTGTAGGCATTTTAAACATGCTTCCTCTATCCTTTTACATTCAGCCGCTTTATGATTGAAACCTTTGCATTTGTGACATCTTATAATATCAATTCCATCGAATACTTTGCATCTTTCCCATCCTAGATTTAATTTCCCTGCTTCTAATACCTTTGTAAAAGACTCCGCATCAATTTCAATAATAGCATAATAGTTTGCTACATTGTTTTTCTTTTTTTCAAAATATTTTATAAGCTTAAGTTCACTCTTCTCCATTATGCTATTTTGTTTTTTGGGTTTCTCTATTGTGTCGTTTTCACTATTTTTAAATTTCATGTTAGATATTAAAATTCTTGGATTTATTTTGTTTGGGACTTGTATATCGTATTTTTCTCCTATATTTTCTTCAATTGCCTTTTTAATTTTATTCCTCTCATCTACAGTTTTACTTTCTATTATTATTATGCCACTGTGTGTTGCCTCGATATTGGATATTTCAAAATTTACATTCTTATTTAAATCTTCCCTTGTTTTTGCTACCTTTTGTTTCTCTTTTGGTTTTATTATCAATGGCAACTCTTTTCTCAATTTTGGTACTACTTTTGTTTTAGAACTGTCATTTGCACTCTTGGCGATTTCTGCGAATGACATTTGGTTACCTGTTTTTCTTGCATTTCAACCAGAAATCAGCTACATAGAGATACTCAACACTTTCCCTTCTACCCTCATGACGTCATCTGACAGCGTTTTTTATAACATTTTTTCTACAGTATCCGTGAATACGTGCGATTTGTTTTGAACAGCTGATTGACTTCCCCTCCAAACAAATTCATGCAAAACATGCATTCCTTATCTACATACATATGGGAAGAAATCTATCAGGGGGTTGGCCATACCCCCACTCTCCTTTTTTTCCGAACGCTATCACAAATCCTTTGCAATACGTTCACCACGAAAAGAAGGGGAAGTTCAACGAAAACGAAATGTTCAGTAAGAGCATTCATTTTACATAAATAATTACGACTGGAAGGACTATTGGAAACTATTAATTATCGGTTATTTTTAAATTGAAGTTTAAATTATTATGGAAATAGGTTTGATATATTTTTTATTTATTCTAATTTCATTGGAAATACTGAAACAATCAGAGAGATAAGTGATAAATGTACTTATTGACGTTGAACCTGAGAAAATCAAATAAAATAGTTAACAAAATTTAAATTCATCCTTAAGTATTGAAATGACCGAAGTATCTCCTTGTGGTCTTCAGATTTAAGAAAACAACTGGTTTGTTTTTTCAAAGTGTTCATTTATTTTACGTTAATATTGAAATCCAGAAATTTTTTTTGTTTTGAATTCCATGGATTTATGCATTTATTTTAGTTTTTTCGTGATAATGCATTAATGTTTCAAAACATCCTTAAAAAAGACAATTTTCGCCCATGTTCTGCATTCCACTTTTTATGAATTCGAGCTGTTAAAGTGAAAATTCGGGTTCTGCAATCCGATCGAAATTGCGGTGGTGAATTTGAATTTCGAAAATGAAAATCGGTGTTCTGCAATTCGATCTACTCGTGTTTTTACTCGAATTGAATTCGCTGGTAAGCTCCGCTATGAATTTGCAGTGAAATTGGATTAAATACGTGAACTATTCAGATTTTTCATTTTCTTTTTACTGATTTTATTTTTCATTTTATGGGAAAATAAAAATTCAAGGTGGAGTGGTATTTCTGTAAGGTTTATTAGGGCAAATCCTGATTTGTAAGGAACTCTTCATTCTGCCATTCTTATATGAAACTACTGAATAAAATTGCTTTCCTGGAAAAATATAAAAACTGCCAGCTGGTGGTTCTATTTCTCTCAATATGTACAAGAAGTTTCCTTTTGTATGCCAAACCCTTGTTTAGAAATGAAAAAGATAATTTAAATGATCTACAGGAATATTCCCTGAGAATTCTTCTTTTCATTTTACTTCGAAACACGAAAAAGTATTCAAAACAACAACCAATTCCTTGTCGAAACAACGAAAACTAAGTCAAAACAAAAACCATTTGCCCGCCGAAGCCAAGGCAACAACGTTTTTTTTCCGAAAGTGAATTCGAAAAATTCGAAATCAATCGAAATGCAGAACGTGGAAATTCACTTCGGGTGAAATGGAAATTCCATTTCAAATTCATTTCACTCGAAATGCAGAACATGGGCGTTTATTTCCAACATTTTTATATTTTCCTTTGTTTAGGAATTCAAAGGCTATATTCACAAATAACTACGGAGGAAATTAAATATGCATGAATCTATATAAGTATATGCAGTTATGTATACAACTTGTTTTTTTAATTTATTTATACTTCTGCAATCGTGTTTTTTTTTTATTTGAGGAATTAATTTTGTTATTTATATACAACAATGCAGTGTAAATGTGAATAAATACGGAGTGATAATTATGAAATATCATCTTACACAATTAAATAGTATCCAAATATACAACATATACAATTTTTAATGTCAATATATTAAGCAACATTTTTACAACAATATCCAACGTTTTTTTAATATTTGAAAAATGTTCGGCCTCATGAACACAACCAGTGCATTATTCCAGTAGTGAGCAAATTCGACAAAAAATGACACTATCGTGGGCAAATGTCCGCCATTTTCGTGGACAAATGTCCCAGGATAACGGGAGTTCGTTAAACTCTGTGGAAGTGTGCGTAAAAATTTGGCAGTGTGCGTAAAAATAAGGCAGTATGCGTAAGTTTAACGAAAATATTGGAAAATCTGGAAAAATATTGGAAATGGACGGTCATAGGCGAGACGAAAAAAGCTCGAGAGTTGAGTATCTCTCTGTAGTTGATTTCTGATTTCAACAATTCGTTTCACTTCCTTGCATACGCTTTTATTGTTTTCTTTTATTTCATTGCATATTTTTTCATTGTTATTTTTCACTTTTTCCGCGATATTACACATCTTTGTAATTTCTGCAATACTTTTTTCACATTCTTCTTGGTTCCTTTTTAACTGTCCCCATCTTTGTGCATATCGTGATTCTATTGCCTCTAACAGTTCCTTTATTTCCCTCTCATTTTTTTAAAGTGAATTTTCCAATTCCTCACCATACTGTTTTAAGTATATTGAACTTTGCTCTGCATTTTTTTGCATTTCTTTAACAATTTCATCCATGTTGTGTATATATATCATGCACTGGTCACACATGAACTTAATCATATTATTAGATGCAATGATTCCACTGGAGTATTCATCCAAACCCGAACATTTTAAGTTGCTATGGAATATTTTCCCACATACTCCTTTGCAATGGATGCCCGTTTCTCCGCGTATTGCGCTTTTACACTTATCGCACTTCGACATCGTTTTTTGTACTTCCCAATTGATTATTTCGGTTTGAAAATCTTTAAAAGATGGTCAAAGACCAAATTTGAAAATTAATTGTACCAAATAATTTATTAAAAATACTATAATTATCAGACCGCTAACAGATTGCTCACTTTCCTTCTCTCTCTTTTTTTTTTTATAATTTGCGTGCGCAAAAGGGGTTACGAATACCCTTAAGTGTCCGGAATCAAGACATAGCACGGGCCGAAGGTATAGAGGGAGAAATGGAAAGGAGGTACCTATGCACATTGGTCTTAAATGTCTGTAGATTGTAGTGAGTGGGAAATATTAGGCTGGGAAGAGCATTCCATATTCGTGTGGTGCGGCTAAAGAACGACTCTCTAAACTTAACAGTACGTCCGAAAACAGGTTTGAGGGTGAACTGATGAGCATTCCTGGCGAGACGAGTATTGCGGGTGAATTCATGGAGGGGAGGAATGCAATTGGCTAACTCACTTGAGCATCGTTTGTTAAAATAGCGATAAAACAATGACAAGGATGAGACATTACGGCGATGTTCGAGCGAGTCTATTGACTTCGCGATATTACTGTCTCCTATAAGTTTTATCGCTCGCTGTTGTATTCTATCAAGTAGGTGCAGGGAGGTCTTAAGAGCACAAGACCAGATATAAGCGTTATACTCAAGCTTGGGGCGAATGAAGGCCTTATAAATTGAAGCCAAATCAGAGGGGGTGAAGTATTTCTTGCATCGCTTTAGGAAACCTAGACATTTCGCAGCATTTTGCATTTGGCGATCTCGAATATGTGATCATTCCAACTAAGTGTTGAGTTGATACACATACCGAGGATGGAAAGTTTTTCGGTTTCTTCGATGCAAGTGCCATTCAGGGATAATGGCTGATTATTTTGGGATCGCTTGAGTGACAGTAGACAGCATTGAGTTTTGGAAGCATTAAATGCCACTCTATTGTTTTTACCCCAATTAAATATGCTGTCAAGGTCGGAATTTAATGTGCTTAACATACGCTGCCGCTCCAATTCTACGGCCGAAGGATAGGGTCGTGAGTCTTGGAACGAATATGAAAAGCTGAGAGTACTGTCATCAGCGAAGGATTGGATTGGATTAGAAGTAGCAGAAATGAGAACGAGAGTCGGAGACAAAACAGAGCCTTGGGGAACACCAGCATTAATTTGGTGAATATCAGACTTGAACCCATCCAAAACAACTTGAATTGAACGGTTCGAAAGGTAATTTCTAATCCATTGAAGAAGAGACTCATCGATGCCATAAGCACGCATTTTCGACAAGAGAGCTTGTTGCCAAACTCTGTCAAATGCCTTTGAAATATCAAGCGCAACGATCTTGCTTTCTCCAGCATTGTGCAAAGATTGGTTCCACTTTTCGGTGAGATATGCCATCAAATCACCAGTGGACCTGTTGCTGCGGAAACCGTACTGCCGGTCATTAAGAAGCTTCAGCGAATCAAGATATTTCATAAGCTGACGGTTAATCAGCGTTTCCATGACCTTGGAAAGAAGGGACGTTAGTGCTATGGGTCGGTAGGAGGAGGGTGACGAAGATTTGCCCTTTTTAGGGACGGGCTGGACAAATGCTGTTTTCCATCCACTCGGAAAGAGACCAGAAGAGTAGGACAGATGAAAAAGCTTACGCAGAGGTTTTGCCAGCGTAGAAGAACACCTCTTCAGAAGTATGGGGGGTATACCATCCGGGCCAGCGGATTTATGCACGTTGAAATCTTTAAGTACTCTAGCAACTGTACGAGTGCGGAAATGGATTTGTCCCATGGTACAATTGACGCTCTCAAGTACAGGCGGAAACAAGGTCGAATCTGGCAGCGTTGAGCTGGCCGCGAAATGCGCAGGAAGCAGATTGGCCTTGTCTAAAGAGCTGACAGCTGGAATGTCATTGCAAATGAGCGTGGGAATTGAAGATGAGGCTGAATTCCATATATTTTTAACAAATGACCAAAGGTTTTTGCTCTCTCTCTAAGACTTAACGCATGAAACTGTTAGATTTTCGGTAAAATAACCCACTGGAACCGTTAATATCGGTTGTTACTCATTGCGCTAAATCGAATGGTTTCATTCGTTGGAGTCAGCGCACGAGGTTTCTCATGTCCAATGTTTGGAGTATGGCATGGTTACAATGACCATGAAAACGAGTTCGGAACTTCCTAGCGAAATTTTCTTATTTCTTCGTCCACGGTAGTCATCCTTAGGTTCCTGTGTTATTTCGAAGATGCCTGGGAGGAGTTTACGATAGCCATTATGACTTTGATTTGAAATGATTGGATGAATTCTCTGTTACTTACTGTTGCCTTGGTGCAACCCCAGAGTTGAATACCGTAAGATTATATAGGCTTTATGTAAGCAGTTTGTTGCATGTGTTTAATTTGGAATATCGTCCGTGTAACAAGTACATTTCTCTATTGTTTCTGCATTTCCAAGTCAGATACGCACATTATTTGCTATCATTCGACATGCTTTCAATCGTATCCATTTGAAGTGTGGAACAAGTACAAGGTGCGAATGAGTTTACCACAACCGCAACAAAAGGAAGAATACGATGCGTTAATGAAGGCAATTGATGGGGGAAATGGTGGCTTATTTTGCAACTGATGGGGGAAATGGTGGCTTGTAGGATTTGGAGTAAGTGTGAATTTGAGTGCAGTTTATTTAAACCGATGCGAAAAATGGATATAAAGAAACCTCGCACTTAGTCCAAATCCTAAATGTGGCCAAGCAGGGAGGTTGCATGGAGGCTGCATGCCGTGCGAGTGGGCACCAGTGCAAGTAGCGGGGGCTCAATGCTTTTTGGCTTTCTCTTGATAAACATAAATTAACAATAATTGTTAAGCATACAAAATAACAGCATAATAACGGGAAACGCACTGGAGAAGATACAGAACAGGTGTGAACAGAAAAATAGCAGTGCCGGAAAAAAATTAAAAAACGCAGTATTCAGACTATATATTTTCTTTTCAGTAGAATGAAATAATAAAAAAATTGCTAGAATTCAATGCTTAATAAAGTAATATCAGTGTTTCAAGCTTAATACGAATTTTTCTTAAATTATAAAATCCTAATTTTTTTTCCGTGCGCATACGTTTTAATATTTCGTCGAAAAACCTTTGCAGTCAATGACAGCCTTGTATCTTCGAGACATGGGACAGTATATAACAAAGTCGGTGTCAGTGTCTTGTGGACTCCATAACTCCAAAACATTCGACGGTTTGGAATCAAACAGAGCACGTTTAACATTTTCCCTAAGATTTTCGATGGGATTCAGGTTTGGAGATTGATCAGGCCACTCCATGACCTGTATCCCTTTTTGCCGAAACTATTACTTGCTTTGAAGCTGGTACTTTTTGAATCATAATCTTGCTGCAGGACCTATCTGAGTGGCATATCCTCTTCAAAGTATGTCAGCGCCACAGTTTCTAAGATCTTCACGTAGGAAATTATAGGAAAAACACAATGATCTATGTTTTCCCATGTTTAATTGATTTCAGCGTGCAACGCGGGATCAATTCGGTGTTTGGAGGACACCGCACAGATTGACAAGTACCATCACAATAAAATATTTCGCCACTTTGAGACCGGCCAGTTGAGATGTTCTTTGGCGAATACGAGTCTTTTCACAGTGTGTTTTTTTTGTTAGCGTTCATTTCTGAGCCTTCGTACATTTAAATAAGTATTTTTTTTTCTGTTTTTCATAGTGCAGTGTTTGCCCCGACCCACTAAGATGTAAAATGAGATAAGAAATCTAAATGTTTTAGTAGTACTTAATTAAGTTTTCTGAAGCTGATTCTTCTTCTTTTTGTTAAAAATCAACGTTATTCCTAAAATATTTCAAATAATGAGATGCACTGCTATTTAGTTTGTTCGACCAGAATCTGCTACAAACATTTTACAGCTACCGTTATCTTTTGATTTGATAGGAGGAGATACATTTTTTTCTTGCTAGCTTATTTTACTATTGACATACTTTTCCTGATTGCATTCATTATAATGGACGAGTTCAACTATAGGTGGGGTATAGTTTTTAACTGTTTAACTTATTGCACTGCTACTTTTGTTTTGTTCACAGCTGCTTGTTTTTGTATTCTATAACATAGGTACAAATTTGGTAAAGCAGTGTATAGATACATGAAAATCACTCGGATCTAACTGAAGTGTCTGTAGTCACAGATGCTTTTTAAGCTAAATGCATACCAACCCAGACAAAACTACGTTTGCTCTCATATAGTATACATTCTGCTATACATTTAAATGAGCACATCGTTGTATGTTGTAGACCGCCCGATGTTTGTGCTAATATACAGTTTGGCAATACGCCGCCGGGTCAGCTAGTTGATTAATTAATGTTACTTAAACTATCATAAAGATATACTCCATTCATCAAATAAAGTTAAGTTTTAATACATCCCATTTCAGATCTACATCATTAACACATGCGCGTACATCTGGTGGTCCGCGATCACCACCATCGAAGATGGGTTTACCCGCCCGTAATCAACATACAAATCGCCCACCTATACAATATAGGTCTGTAACAACTAATCTCGTCCCATCATCATCTCGTATTCGACCGTCAAGCCCTCCCCAGATTCGCGGCGACAAATACCGGGAAGAAAAGGTATGCTTACAATATATAAAATATCATTTTACTCGCCGGTAAAAGTGGACATAAAAATATATATGTATGTATGTGTGTGTCTTTATATAAAATAATATGGAATTTTAGAAACGAAACAGAAATCATAATTTAGGTGTCTTACATTGTCTATGTACTACTTAAATACGATAATAATTTAAATACACGAATAAAATTGATGTAATTATAAATTTAGATTCGATGTGGCAGCCGCGAAATGATTGTTGATCGTGCTCCATCCGAAGGAGCGCTTAAAGTACTTCGTGCCACACGTCATTCACCACCCGAAGATCCACGCCTTAAAAATAGACCACCTGAACCTGTCGAACCGTCAGTTGCATCAAAAAAAAAGAAAAAGGAATCTAGCGACAAATCGGTAAATTATTTAAATAGAGGACTTATTTTTAATCTAGGTTTTTACTTTTTCAAAGATTCGCACTCGCATCAAAATTGAAGGAGAAAAACGCAAAAAGCATGGTTCTTCTTCCGAATCTGACGATTCCGGTTCAGATAGTGAAAGCTCTTTGCCAACATTTACTGCAACTACGCGACTGACCTTGTCGGAGCGTTTTGGCAAAATGGCACAATGGAGTATTGATCGCAGTAATATGGAAAACATGCGTATAACAAAAGATTCTGCTGGTGGAGCACTTAAAGTTATGATTGAAGAAGGTCTCGAGTCTCCCCCACGACGATACTCATACTCACCAGCTCCAGCTGGACATTTTCCAGAAGAATTAGCAACAACTGCACCATCTGGAATGCTTTCATGGGATGATGTGCGAGTGAGATATGAGTACTACAAAAGTCGTGGATATCTGCGTGACTTGGATCTAAAGGTATGTGTAATTATCTTTATAATATTATTAAATCTTTAAAATGTAATATTATTAAATGTCTCTAGTTTGTCGCTCTTAAATAAGTTATAAATTTAGCGTTGGGTGTTTTTTTTTTATAATATTTTTTTAATTGTTATGTGTAGCGACTGTTAACGTTAACTATAAACGCTATAGTCAAAAAAGGCATCAAATAATTTTACTTCACTTTAATAGCCCTTGCTGTCAGGTAATATAAAGTCATTGATGGCGGAAATGTCGACATTTGAACCCCGGTCTAAAAAAAACTTCAACCCCGGAAGAATTTGCCATTCTTACACGTGGTCGCAACCTTAAAAGTCAGTCAGTCAAAAGACGATCAGCAAGCTCTTTCTTCAGTTAATATTTTCGTGCTTAAGAATACAATTGACGCCATAAGCACAGCGTATGAGCACATCACACAGCTGAGAGATGGTAACCTACGCACTGATTAACATTAAGTTTCATAATTAATTCTTATTGATGAAATTTGAAAAAGTTCTCTTAAAGGTGGTCTTTCATTTTTAGAACCTTAAAAATGTTAATTTATTTGTTGTATAACTCACATTTCTTTATATTTTGTTATCTCCTGCACACACTTGAATTAATTGTAGGAACTTTAAAAACTTTCGAGAGACGGACTTGTAACTTCAATAGTAAGCTGGTCCGTCTTTATCAGATCAGCATAGAAAATTAAAGTAAATAGTTTATCTAGTTGGTGGATTCGATGTTAAGGTGGGGACAGAAGGTTTGGTTACTGATGATCATTGATGCGTATTGAAGAAGTGGAGAAAATCATTTATTGAGGAAGGGACTGGTAAAATATTAAGATTTTCTAAGCCGTTTCCCTCTGCTTTGTTAGCTAAGTCTTGTTTTTCAAGATATAGGATGTTTTTAAGTCAGTACTAGCATTGAATTTGAAAAATATACACTCGGGTGCGGGTGTGACTTCTCGACGTGTTAGAGAGTTGTACTGAAAAATATCTAAGAACTCAAATAAAACAAAGTTTTGCTCTCTATGTTCTATATTAGCTGAGATACACGCGTTTGAAATTGATGTTTCCCATTTTGCGTTGTACGCAGACTTCTGCGGCCGAGTGTACATGAAATTGAATTAAATGACTATTTATATGTTTTAGCTTTTAATCACAAATTTGGACTCATGCCCATCACTAATTGATATAATTAATGTCATCCGAGAGATACACTTTTCAAGCATTACAGTCCGTAAGTCGTCAGTTATAATGCTGTATTCTAATACTCGATTGTCGTTGGCTTGTCAGCCTAGGCTAGCGACTTTACGCATCCCCAAAGAAAATAATCAAGAAGCGTCAAATCACAAGATCTTGTAGACTCATTACGCGAAATTATGCGAAATTTCATTTGTTAAAGAATTTTCATCTTCGATGCTCCTAATGCCAACATTTTCTACGAACCAGAATTCGTGGACTGGCTCCGTTACGCACATGTTTGCTAGCGGAGAAACAAGAATTATCATTAAACGTATACAGCTTGTCAAAAAAGTGTTTACACTAGGTAAAAAAACAGCAATTTCTATTTTCTCGCTTATATATTAGGAACTTCTAGAAACTTTATTTCAAATTTTTTTTTATTTCTACACTCCATGTTTTAAAAAGTATATAACATAAACAAAACTCCATATAACATAACAATAACAACAATAAAAAAACAAGGAACCAAATTGAACTGTCAAGAAAGTCTTTACACATAGTTCAAAACGGTACCGTTCATTGTTACTGCTGCTGTTGAATGAGTAAGAACAATTTTTTGTGATTCATTTTAATATACCTGGCAAGAGAATTTCTTTTGACGTAAAGCAGTTGGTTTAATATAATCATTATTATGGTAAAGGCGTGAAAGAAATGGCCGAGGAGTTTGGTTTTTCTAAGAAACCCTTAACAATAAAATTAACCGAGCAGAACGTGAAAATCGGTTAGAAAATATTGCACCAAAAGGTAGGTCAAAAGCGTTATCGGACAGAAATGAGCGCTGTTTGCTAAGAAAAGAGCATGAAAGCCCTCAAATATACATTCAGGCTTTCCAGGGAAATAAACCAAGAATGTAGTGTACAAGTTTCCTACGAAACTGTAAGACAAGTGCTGATAATGAATAAATACACATCAAGAGTTGCACGGAAAACCATTACTTTCGTCTCAAATTGTACAAAAACGCTTATCATTCGCTACAGAGTACAGCATTCAACCGAACGAGTACTGGGATGATGTCATATTTCGTGATGAAACAAAAATAATGTTGTATTACAACGAGGGACCCAATAGAATGTGACGCAAACCTTTAAAATCATTGCTTAACAAAAACATAATTTCAACCATTAAATTTGGTAAGTTATCTGTGATGGTGTGGGGGTGCACATCCAGCAAAGGCGTCGGAGACATAGTTTTAAATGAAAAATACCATGGACGCAAAGAAGTACTTCAGCATTTTGCAAACTCATTTCATTGCTAGTGCCAACAATTTTGGTTTTAATGACGGCGTTAATAGTAGAAAACCATAATTTATGTTCTATCAAGACAACGATCCGAAACGCAAAGAACTTACGGTTAAGACGTAGCTGCTCCATAACTGCACCAAAGTATTGGATATACCAGCTCAGAACCCAGATAGAAAATCGATGGGCACACATTTGAAAAAGAAGGTGGCAAAAAGGAGCCCCATAAATCGAAACCAACATCAATGAAAAGTTAATTGGATTAATGAAAGAGGAGCTAAAGGCGGGGTTATTGATGCTAAAGGTGGTAACACCAAATACTAAAATGCGAATTTTGCTAAATTCATAAGCTTTTGTAACAAGATACGAGTTTATAATTAAGTATAGTATTAAGATGTGTAAAAACTTTCTTGACAGTTCAATGTTTGTTCCTTTTTACTTTTTGTTTTTTTGTTGTTATTGTTATGTTATATGGAGTTTTGTTTATGTTATATACTTTTTAAAACATGGAGTATAGAAATAAAAAAAAAATTTGAAATAAAGTTTCTAAAAGTTCCTAATATTGAAGCGAGAAAATAGAAATTGCTGTTTTTTTACCTAGTGTAAACACTTTCTTGACGAACTGTACTTGGCTTCACTTACGATGTTGTGAATTCCTGTAGAGCCTATCCAAACTCGGTCTTGATTCCTCTCAAGCGGTCCATAAAACGTTGTTGCGTCCCCGTTATTACAGACCAGTAATGATTTGAGCCAATAAGAATACTCAAACCGTCCTCGAACTTTAAACCCTTTGTTTGCACGTCGGCTAATTAGAAGTTTTTAAAAAGCGCAGTATCTTGTGGAGTTTCCAGAACATCAATACAAATGTCTGGAACCACTACGGCTTCCATGGAATTAGTTTCGCCTTCTGTCAAAGTATTTTGAAGGTTAACTTTTACTTTTACAAATGTGTCTTTTGCTTCCAAATGGAATTACAGACAATTTCACTTCGCCTAAACACTTTAGCTTTAATTTTTTTGTAACCTTTTCCTGAACATAAGTGAAGTGATTACCTTTTTGTTGTTAAGGTTCCTCTCCGGTCCGGAGGTTGGAAATCATCATTTTGATCGTTTGTTTGCTCATTACTCCTCTGAATAGTTCCGTTGTTGACAGATTTAGCCATTCTTTCAGATTACCTGTCCATGTTCTTCGTCCTCTTCTTGTCCTCGATCCTTCTATCCGTCCTCGGAGAATGATATGCAGTAGTTGGTACTTGCTGTTCCTAAGTATGTGTCCTAGATACTCCAGGGGCCTTATTTTGTATTGCTATAGTATCGGAAATCTATTCGAAAATCGGAAATTGGTATTTTGTACCTCTATAGCAAATGCACACAATCCGCATTCGAAAATTAAAAGTCATGCAAACTCGTTTACGGAACTTTGGTATTTTGTATTGCGAAAGCGGATGTCAAAACCGTCCTCACCTACGGATTTTCATTCGATAACTATTTTGCTATCGGATTGTGTGTGCTAAAGTTGTTTTGATTGATTTATTTAATTTTTTCAAGAGAAATAGAAACATTAAGACATTAATAATAAATGTGAGCAGTTATTGTCCAAATTTGGATGTCTTGCCAAAGAATTTCTTCAATCTGCAGATGAAAGCCAGAAATCCAATCAGCTTTGACATCGGCCCAGGTGCGGAATATAAACGGCGGGGAAGATTCAAGTAAATACGCGCAACTCATGCAACTGGAAGAAAAGTGATATTAGAGTTATTACATCTCACTTTTGCAATAAGTGGCACTCGAAATGAACCATCGTTTTGATTATCACCCGCCCAACCACATAAATCCTTGAAATATACTGGCGAATCGAAAATTTCAACTTATCAATGTGAGACAATGAAGAATCATCCTGCTCTGAACCATCTTCAAACAAAAAACAACAACTAAACGATATGTTACACTGTGAAAGAATAAAATTGAATTCAATTTATTTGCAACTGGCTTCTATTTGAATGATTATTTTCTGATTTGACAGTTTCATTTTCGGAAATTATTGATAAAAATTTGGCAGCATTCAAACCCAATCCGAAAGTGATACAAAATACGAATTGATTTGAGTATCGGATTTGATTTCCGAATCCGAATCCGAATCCGAAAGTGATACAAAATAAGGCTCCAGTTTTCGTTTCTTTACTATGAACATTACATTTTTTTCCGATTTGCTCTTCTTAGAACTTCTTCGTTTGTTATTCTGTCCTTCCTTCTAATTTCTTTATGGTTCTTCTCTTTAGCGTCCAGGTTTCGACTCCGTATAACAGGATTGACCATACGTAGCATTTCACCATCCTTGTTTTTGTTTCAATGTTAATTTCCCTGCTGCATAAGAGTTTTTTCATTTTGCAGAAAGCGGCCAAGCGTACTAGAGAAGGCCCCTATGCAGCCGAGACAGACTGTTCTATGAAGCTTGGTGAAGCAGCAGTTACGTATTTACGGCTGCCCATATGCAGCCGAGACAGACTGTTCTATGAAGCTTGGTGAAAGCATCCACCACGACCGATGCATAGAAGAGAAGAGGCCTAATCATAGCCGTGTAGACCCAAACGGATCTTTTTGGTGATAGATCCCAGGATTTGCTGAAAATTTCCTTACACTGCCAGAAAACTGACAGTGCCTTCGCAATTTTCGATTTGATTTGTTTTTTCACAGAAGCTTACTATCTAGGATAAGACCCAGATATTTAGTTTCATCGAAAAAGCGGATAGTGACACCTTTTAGTACTAGTTGAGTCAAACCTCCTCCTCCTCCTCGTAAAGAGAGGTGTGTTGGTTTTGAGAGGGTTGTCTGAAAGCCCGTTTCTAGTACACCAATCGTCGATCACGTCTAGAGCTGCCTGCGCTTTTGAACACAGCCGCAAGACACGATCCGACAGGCAGTACAGCTACATTGTCCGCATAGCCCTGGGCGTAGATGTTAGAACTATGTTAGAGCATCGAGCAGAGAGTCAACTAGCATGCATCAAAGCAGATGAGACAATACGCCACCATACGGGCAGCCCTTATTTACCCCCGCCATAACATACTGGCCACAATCCGCATCCGCAATTATAGTTCTATTCATTAGCATTGCTTTGATCCACAACACTAATGATTCATCTACACCGTGTTCTCTAGCCGAGTTAGACATGCCATCAAAAGTCGCATTGTCTAAAGCACATTTAAAAAGTTAATAAACTCAGTGATTTTATTTCGTATACTTTTACTATTCCAAGTAATATTTAAATGCATATCTATCATATTACTTAAGGTTATGACACAAAAACTTAGTTGCTAAACGTGTGATAACATTAAATTGATCGAATTTGTTCTTACATGTAGATAAATTTGTAATTAATTTTATAGCTAGGCTATTTAACTCATCCGTGTTGTTGCTGTTACTGCTGGGCATGTTGTTAGCCTTGCCGGCGGCAATGTTGCAAGAATTGTTGGATGATTGTTGGATGAGCGACACTTTCCCACATTGTTTGATTCGTGTGAGAATCAGGCGGGGATCAGCTGACGCCGCAGAAGTAGTGGTGGGAAATCTGACAGGCAGATAATTGGAACCTGATGGCGTCCAGTGAGAGTGGTTGGTGGATCATCTTGTCGCTTGGATGTCTTTGCCATAACAATAGGTTTATATTTTCCTTTGAGTTCCAAGAATTTTTATCGGCTAATGCATGGTGGATCGGTGGATTTGTGCGATCCATTGCAATTTGTACATTTGGCAGATGAGGAATTTATACAGTCAGTAGTTTTATGTCAGCACAGTTTGCACAAAAGGTTTTGAGGTGACAATTTTTTTCTTCATGCCCAAACCTCTGACAATTGTGACACCTGATTAGTTTACCTTTGAATTTACGTTGATGATTCCAGCTCACATGGGTGTGACAGATGGGGCGATAGTTTTTTTTAGATCCTGCAAATTGATTGAACCATATTCAAATGATGTTAGATAAATTGTGTCTGTGAAAGGTTATAATTTTTTTTTTTCAATTTCAGTCAGCTCAGTTTTTAGAATATTAGGGTCCACATTAGACATATTTTTAATGAAGTAATCCGATATATTTAAAGATTTTACAAGGCTGTGCACAAATTCACTGGATCATTGCAATAGTTTAATTGGAGGCAATAACACTTTATCGTGAGAATTAATTAGTGAGATTAATTCGTCCATATCGTCTTCACTATTCGGAAGGTACTACAATAATTATGTCTGGAGTAATTTTTTTTTTGTCTGGAGTGTGCATATGCAGAGCGTTCCTACTAATTTGTCGATATATTCTGAGTGTGATTTGGGCGTTTTTTCTTTTTAGTAGGTGTTGGTGGGTAATATTAGTGTGCCCTAGGCGAAGTTGCATGAATGGTTATGCATTAGATAAAACTGCTGTATAACCTGGAATGGCTCTATTCATTTTGATGCAGGTGTCATGGTGATGAACCTATGTTAACCAGTTTACGAGAAGGAATAAAAAATAAATTAAGCCTCAGTCTCCGTCTAGCTCTCGTAGAGTAAACATCGTGGTGACTATTTGACAGTTCGTTTTTTCTTTTTCAGTGCGCTCAAATCGAGTAGTACTTCCTTCTCGCTCACTCCCCTGCTGCTTGCTCATACTTTCTTTTCTCTTTTGCAAACCGCGTGTTCATACTTCCCACGCGTACGGTAATTCCGTCCACCCCCATTATGGCCCCAGGGCCTAATAAAACAAAACCCGGGAACAGATTTAGCGAGTTGGCAGATGCCGACACGCTTTCATTTGAACCCCGTTCAAAGAAAAATAGAACCACAACGGTGGAAGATTTCCCTACCCTCCCATCGTATACAAACGTAAAAAATCCCCGATTCGTTATTATATCAGCTAAAGACGAAAAACAACCACTGTCTTCAGTAAGCATCTTTGTTTTAAACAAAGCCATAGACGCTGTAAGT
Source organism: Myathropa florea (assembly GCA_930367185.1). Taxonomy (NCBI): domain Eukaryota; kingdom Metazoa; phylum Arthropoda; class Insecta; order Diptera; family Syrphidae; genus Myathropa; species Myathropa florea. The sequence goes on along the minus strand of OV884002.1, from coordinate 89,305,577 downwards.
ACAGAATATGATAGCATTCCCAACTGAGAGATGGCAACCTCCTCATTCTTGCCAAATCACAAAGAGTAGCGGACAAATTCTTGCATATCACTAATATCGCAAACCAATGCCCTGTTATCACCAAACTTCACGCTAATTTGAACTCTTCTAAGGGAATTGTATACGCCCCTTGCTTAATTAATATCGAAGAGAGTGAAATTATATCGGAAATGAAATCACAAGGCGTGATCGATGCATACAAATTCACGAAAATGATTGATGGCAAACAACGCCCTACAGGGCTAGTTCTTTTGACGTTCGATCTCTATCAGCCTCCTTATACGGTTGATATTGGTTGGTACAAAACCAAAGTGCAGGAATACATCCCCAACCCGATGAGGTGCCGTAACTGTCAGTTACTCTGTCACACGACAAAAAGGTGCTCCAAAACCAAGGTCTGTGCAAACTGTAGTCTGCCTCCCCATGACCCGGAAGAATGTTCTCGTACAATGTGCGCTAATTGTGCGGAAGCACACCCATCCTCATCCACATCTTGTCCAAAATATTTACAAAATAAAGAAATTTTGAAAATGAAAACAAGAAATAAATGTAGTATGGCCGAAGCCAAACGAACTTACAATCAATCACTCCCCTCTCTCTCCAACCAGACATACGCTGAGAAAACGAGGCAAGCGGACAAAATAGTAGCAGGCCTAAACCGTCCATCTAAACCTGCCTCTTCCAGCACTCCTTATCTCTCCGCCATCAATAACCCAATAGCCAACAACAATACAGTAGCCACCGGCTCCAAACCCTCAATAACAACAACAAATTTATCAAACTCTCAACCCTCTCTTCCATCAGTATCTAAGTTCAATAGCACTATACTGCAAAACCGACCGCCTCCGTCTCCACCTATTTCAAAATCCACCAATCATTCTTCTTTCGACTCTCCTCTCACTTCTATCACAAAAAATTTAATTAACAGTAACTCCTACTTTATAAGCCCCTCTGATACAGATGATAAACAATAACCCTACACACAATTTTCCTTCTCTTGGGTCGCAGCCCATACCGATTGGGATGCGGACGGCTCCGTCTGATATCAGACGCCCCTATCCGCACCTCGATCGGTCTGGACTGCGACCCTTATCTCGCCAAACCTTAATTCAACCACCACAACACTTTCAAAATCCTTCAATGGAACATAAAAGGCCTCCGCAACAACTACGACGAACTTAAGCTCATAATAAAAGAACAAAGACCATCTGTTGTGTCTCTACAAGAGACTCACTGCGCCTACAACTTTTCACCGCAGATACCTCGTGGCTTCACAGGATACTTCAATAACTATCCACACAACACCTCATCAAAACAAGGTATTGCTGTTTTAATTAAAAACAACGTACCTCACAAAAGAATCTACTGACTCTCGCTTTCGAATTCGAACTCTCATTTAAATTCACAATTCTGTCAATATACATCCCGCCTGACCAAATCTTCTCAATAAACGAATTGCAAAATATTGTGCTTCAGATCCAATCCCCAATCATACTTGTGGGCGATGTTAACGCCTGGAGTGTTTTGTGGGGTTCAAATATCACTAACACTAGAGGTAGAGTGGTTGAAACATTTATTAGTAACACCAACCTCATAATCCTAAACGATGGCTCTCCGACACACCTCTCCACTCATGGCTCACCAACAAAAATAGACATCACTTGCTGTTCTCCTGAACTCTACACAACGGTCTCTTGGGAAATATTGGATGATCTCTATAATAGCGACCATTTCCCAATTATTTCCGCTATTGCTCTTGGCTCGATTAATTGCAAAGTTCCTTTTACCCCGAAATTTAAAACTGACAAGGCTAAGTGGGCTTGTTACAACAAGCACATCTTAGATTTTCTGTCACCTAATACTATTTCGGGCAATGTTAACAAAGAGGCCGCTACGCTCCACAAAGCTATTAGAACAGCTGCAAATATGTCCATCCCACAAAGCTCTCCATACCCCCACAAACGAACAGTGCCATGGTGGAGCTCTCACTTGGCTACTCTTTGAAATGAAAAGCAAACAGCATGGAAACTTTTTAAAAGACATCCCAGCACAACGAATCTAATAAACTTTAAAAAGACAAATGCAAAGTTTCGTCGTGAAGTCAAGTTGAGCAAAGCAAGATGTCTGCATGATCACATCTGCCATTAACCCCAATTCGACACCAGAAAAAATTTGGCATAGCATTCGTAGCCTTACTGGTAATGCTGTTGCTCATTCAATAAGTGCAATAACAACACCTGAGGGCAGTAAAACTTCACCACAGGAAATAAGTAACTGTTTCGCCCTCAAATGGTCGAATTATGCTAAAGACGAATATTTCCCACTTAACTTCAGAGCCAAAAAGCAATCAGCCTTATCGACTTCAACTGTGCCCAACACTCACACAATAGCAGACTCTGCTAGATGCATTGAATCAGATATAACCCCTATCGAACTCGAATGTTGTCTAGCCAAACTGAAGGGTAAAACACCCAGCAGGGACCGTGTATCGTACCCCATGGTTAAAAATCTCCCACTTGAAGCAAAATCCAGGCTAATTTCATTATACAACGAAATTTTGCAAACAGGCACAATACCCCAATATTGGAAGTCTGCAACAGTACTACCTCTTCCTAAACAAAACAAAGACATAAGTCTAATGGAGGGGTACCGCCCCATCTCCCTCGTGCCTTGTATGTCTAAGGTTCTAGAAAAAGTCATAGCTCACCGCCTAATGTGGTTCATTGAATCAAAAAACCTTCTTAGCCATAATCAAGTAGCATTCAGAGCCAATAAGGGATGTGCCGATGCACTCATTCATTTGGATTCGTACATATCTAAGGCACTCTCTGCCCGAAACCATGTAACCATTCTCTCCCTTGATTTTGAAAAGGCTTTCGACAGAATAGGTATTCACTTGGTCTTAACAAAACTCAAAGACTGGGGTATTGGACCAAGAATCTATAACTACATTCGTTCCTTTTTAACTCACCGGAAAATTTGTGTGAGTCAACAACAGCTACTCTTCAACTCAACCCCTTTTTAACGGCATACCCCAAGGCTCCCCTTTGTCGGTAGTCCTATTCATCATTGCCTTCGACGAACTTTCAAAGATAATCAGCAAACACAAACATCTTGATCATTGTATTTACGCCGACGATGTATTCGTCCTGAGCAAACACAATGATCTGGGTACAACTAACTCTAAATTTTCAGAACTAGTTGTAGACATCTTAAGATGGTCTAATTCCTCTGGTGCAAGCCTTTCTCTTAACAAAAGCAAAACCTTGCACATTTGTCGGAAAAAGAATTGCAACAGAGATATTTTGTCAATCAGAGTTAATAATGTCGATATCACAAATGTAAATAACTTAAGTATTCTTGGCCTAGTTGTTAACAATAAGTATAGTTGGAATTCTCACTGTCTTAGTCTTAAGAAAAGCCTAGCCGCCAGAGCAAATGTAATTAACTACCTAGCTAGCAAAAAATGTAATACCCACATTAATACATTATGTAAAATCACAAAATCACTAGTGCTTAGCAAGATTGACTATGGTTTGTGCATATACGGAAATTCACCGCAATCAACCCTCAACACCATCAAAGCCCCCTATCATCAAGCCGCCCGCCGTAGCATTAACGCCTTTCGAACCAGCCCTATGAAGAATGTGCTTGTTGAAGCTGGACTACCCACGGTTGAAGAACGAATTAAATTCGCTCAAGCAAAACTGTACATTAAGCTCCTACAATCCAAAAACTCAATGGTTAGTAGAGACTTTGCTAAAGCAAAAAACATGAATTATGCAAAAAGAGTGCAGTCATCAATAGCAAAAGCTTCAAATACCAATTTGATGCGACCACCAAACTGGATACCTTAAGGTTATTGAAGTACCGACTCAACACCCAACTTCTGTCGAACTGGCAAAACTACCACCATCACTACACTTTCTATAACCCAGATCGGAACAGTCCATCGTACCCCACCACCACTTCAAAAATGCTAAACACCACCTTCACAAGACTACGATTAGGGCACACAACACACACACACCAGCATGTACTCAAAGGCACCCCTCCACCTACATGCAACACCTGCCTCGGATGGTATGATGTCAACCACATACTGGGGCGCGCACACAACAATCCAAACTGTACAAACCCATCAGTCTATCTACTTCTTAAATCCCCAACCCAAGAAAACATTACCACGATTTTCAATTATATAAAAAAGCTTAATATAAATATTTAATTCATTCTTAAGAGCGAAAGCCTCGGCAGCTAGTGCTTTATAGATATTAGTTTATAATTTAAATTATATCTTAATAAATTATAATAATAATAAATAAAGCCTATAGCAGGTTAGAATTAATCCGTTTCTTAGTTAACGTTTTAATTTTATGGACTATACTCGTAATATTCCTCAATTTGTCTCCTCTATAAAATAAATGTTTATGTTTTTTCATCAACTTAGTTACTTACGGGACGCCGCAGCGTAGTGGGTAGGTGCTACGACTCCTACGCTCGAAGTCTGGGTTCTATTCCCGATTGCTTGTTTGAGGGTTATTCCGATGACTAGATTTTTGACTGTTGTTTTGTCTCTGGCTTCCACTACCCCCAACGTGTAGTTCCCATCTGCTTATATCTTTGCCCAAACTACGGCCCCTGAGTTCAGCGGAATTCTGGCGTGATCTTCCGCTAATCTCTACCGTAAAGTCCATTTCGATAATCCACTGGTGCACTATTTGCACTATTTGTGTTACAATGAACTTGTGTTCAAAAGCCGCACCGTCAATTGTGATATATCTACTCGGTTGACTTCCCAAATATCGGTGCATCCTCTCCCGTAGCTGTGCGTGCCCGTATGCCAAACAACGGCTCATGTGTTATGATCGGATATGATACTCCTATGTTCAATATAACCGTCAAACATTGGAAGGTCCACCTCGGTGACGACAATGTTTTTCGTTTCGTTACTAGAACTCTTATTCCATCTACAAATTCATTAGTCTTCAATGTTGAGCCGGCGTACGCCAGATGTGCCAATCGCTTAATCTATTTTGCGAATTCTTCAAGCAAATCACCGTTTTGTTGTTTTCTGTCCTTCAACTCCATCTCATCCTTCTTGCGGTGTTAATTTCCATATTTGCGCTGCAGAGAGCTTATTGCCTCGTAGTGTGGAGCACATCTGGACCTTCATCCTTCTACGATACAACTAGTGCTACACCTTGTTCTATTCGCTTAGTTGTGCTCTGTAGTTCCGTCGTAAATCGAAAACTTTAATTTTGTTGGCACGCTGTTGATCCCTAGTTCCCACACCTTCAGTGCACAGATATCCTTCTCCATCCGCTGAACCTTCTCGTTGATCGATGTTTCCAGACTTTCCACAGTGTCTCTAGGCACAGATCTTTATTGTGGGATGACGAACTTTCTTGTCCAATACTTTCATTTGATTATTAAGCTCCAAAAGATTCCTCTTTTGCCTCCAATTACGCACATTAAGTTGGTACACCATTTGTGCTCCATTGATTTCGTAGTTGTATAGTGGTGATTGCACTAACCTATTACTAAAGGCTGGTTGGTGTTGACTAGATTTATTTACTTTTATTCTCGTTCATACTAGGTGACGCTGATGCGTCGTACACAGCTAAGAATAATTCTGATCTTATCAATGGTATTAGTGGTATGTTTCTGAAAGATCAGTTTTTGGTCAGCACAAGTTTTGATACGTCTGGAAATCGACTGTTTTAATGGATTACAGAATGGGAGAAGCTTCTATCGAAAAGATTTACGGGAGCTTTGTTAATATGCTTGCCAAAAACTTAATTGTTTTCGCCAACAACTACAGACAAATCAAATACATCGGTCAAAAGATTTTGTGCAGTTGGTTGTACAAAATATTAAATGTCTCACGACTCGTTGAAGATTTAGTGAAATTACAAAATTCAATTAAACATGGAAATTCTTGTAGCTATGTGTGCTTGAATTTTTGTGCGCATGCTCAATGAATAATATGCATAAGGCTCAAACGATTAAAGAAAGCTTAAAGAAAATCCACTTATGTATATATTCACATATCATAAACTTGTTTTAAATATTAAATAAAATGTATATTTTTTTTACAGGACTATATAAAATGGGAAGAGTGGTGGTATAAATATCAAGAATGGCTTAAGCAAGAACGTTACTATGAATTTTGGGAACGACAGCAAATGCACAGAAGGAGGCGCAAGAAAATTCCGATTACTCAACGTCTGAACTAAAATTGGAGATTATAACACGAACTTATCACATACATAAAGATTATAAAACAAATAATACAATTTGTTGTATTTAAAAATATTTGCAAATATTTAGGGATTTTGTATTTAATTTTTGAAGGTTACCCGCGTTATGTGAGGCACACATACTATTTTTTACATAATTAAGGTGAACTACCCATTAAATTTTAGTTAAAGATATATGTTAGGTAAAACACATAGACAATGGCTTTTGAATGTTTGTAATTCCATTGGTCTTATTTTCGTACTATATTCTTACGTATTTTTCTTATTCTTTGTAACGAAGTAATAAAACTTTGGGTAATTACGAATATATTAATGTTCTCCTTACTTAACTGTATCAAATACAAAGTTGATATTTTTAGGTAACATCAATTTCACGTGCCCTGAATTATAATCTTTTCGTTGAAAATAAAAAAATTATGTGTGAAATAAATGACAATTATTATGTTGAAGTATAATCAATTATCGCATGATTTAATAGCCAATAATACAATATATGTACATGTTAATGTTCCAAATATCCTTTAAATTAAATAGGATGGGATTATAGCAATTTTCATAACAGGGATAAGGATCAGGATGAAGATTACGACTAGCATGGGGATCAGGATCATCAATAAGGATAAGAATGGGGATGAAGAAAACAATTGCGAAGACGTGACAATGAGTATGAGAATGGGGATGATGGTGGTAACAAAGATATGTATGATTATAAAGGTGAATGTGAAAATGAGAATCGGGATGAGGGTGAGTACGACGATAAGGATGATAATGAAAAGAGGACGTGAATAGAGACGATGATAAAGATGGGAGAAATAGATAATGACGATGATGATAGATGACGTTGGATATAAGAATTAGGGTGATAATGAGCATGGTGGTGCGATGATGATAATGACATCGAGCATGAAGGTGATTATGATCTGAATTTGAGATTTGAGACGGCATTGTTGGTAAGTTTTTTCCCCCGGCAGATGGTTTATGAATAATGCAACAGAAACTGGAGAAATGGAGAAAATTTGATGCCAAAGCCAGAAGTGCAATCTTGATTGCCTGTTAGAACCAACCTTAAATGACGAGACTACTGTTGAAATGAAATGAAATGAAAGAAGTGTCAAAATTCGTGAATTTCGTAGTTCACTGCTCATGTGAATAGCTCTTCAGAGAACAGGCTGAGTTCGTAAACGTCAACAAAATGCGCATCACGTAAGCATTACTACCTATGTTATGCGACGCAACTATTTTTTGATGTTGCGATAAGTGATGGGCAACTTTTTTTTACCCACCCAAATCAGAGTATTTATTTATTTCTCTCTATTACATGTCGATAACACATTGAGTTGCACACACATATGAACAGACAAATACATCTAAGAAAGAAGAAAACGAACTGCATTCTAGTATTAATAGAATTCATGTCTTCAGATAAGAATTCTCCAATACCGTCTGATTCCAGCGCCTCGGATTAGTTTATGTTCAAAAAACATACTGTCAATATTTTGTAATTTGAAATTAAATAAAAAAACATACACCCCATGAACAAATTTTTGCAATAACTTGTCATTCAAAATAAATACCCACATAAATACCCATTTGGGTATTTGCCCATCACTAGGGACAGTATCGTGGTATAGGAGGTTCATACCTAATTTTACGACCTTGGTCAAACCGTTGACCAATTTGCTCAAGAAAAGCACAAAATTTATCTGGAGTGACGAGTGCGAGGGGAGTTTCCGAAAGGCAAAGGAGTGCCTGGTAACTGCCCCGATTCTGACCTGTCCAGATTTTGAGCGTCCGTTTGTGGTGCAAACCGACGCCTCGGATTATGGGATTGGAGCAGTACTCAGTCAAACATTTGACGATGGGGAGTAGGTAATTTGTTACCTGAGTAGGTCGCTGAATAGGTGTGAAAGGAACTATTCCACGACGGAGAAGGAGTGCTTGGCTGTACTATGGGCGGTAGAGAAGTTGCGACCATATATCGAAAGTGTTCGATTTACGGTCGTGACGGATCACTATTCCCTGGTATGGTTAAGTTATCTGAAGGACCCTTGTGGCAGGTTAGCGGGATGGGCGGTGAAGCTACAACAATTCGATTTCGAGATTGTTCATCGAAAGGGGAAGGAACACGTAGTTCCGGATTTGCTCTCCCGGGCCGTAAAGGTGGCGGCTGGAATCGAAGAGACGGTTGTTTCTGACCCGTGGGCCAAAAAGATGATGGAGAAGGTTGTAGCGAACCCCCTCTCATATCCGACATGGAAGGTCGAGTTAGGGAAATTGTTTAAATACGTTAGGGCAACACAGGTGATTCTTCGTGACCAGGGATTAGAATGGAAAGAGGTAGTTCCAAAATTAGATAGGGCCAGGATTTTAGCAGAATGTCACGACAATCCATTAGCAGGGCACATGGGGGTTAGGAAAACTTTTGCTAGAGTAGGGACCAGGGGTGGAATCGGCTAAAGCGATAGTTGATTGTCGCACTTTTGACAATCAAATGTGACAATCAAAACATTCACGTCTATATGACAGCTTGGCATCACTTCCTTTTTTTGAATGTCATGGCATGCTTAATCGTTGTTATTTGTATTTAAAACAGTTTATAAACTAGTTTATTGTCTAATTGGTGAATTGTTTTATTGCTAATATTGTGTAAACAACTTTGGTTTCGGCACTGAAATTGAATTTTCTTTAAAAAAAACTTCAGAAGATCTTTTCTTCATCGTTCCATGATGAAGTAGGAAAGGTGTGCGTGAATAAATACGATCCCCTCAATATCTTATGTAGAATATGTAAGAAACAGAAATGTATCGTATTCTGCCAAGAGCCTGTAATGAGTTTGCGGCTTATATAAAGTTATGTCTTTAAAAAAATCCTTATTTTTCTGATGGCATTCTATAATTAATACCAACGTTCTTCAAGTTCACCGGCATTCGTATTTTCGTCCACAACTCAAATTGAGTAGCAATTGTATACATATATACATGTGATATGCATGTATATCATTGCATTTATGTGTTCCTTCATGGTTAAGTAATATGTCTTTAATATAGGTATGTGAAACAACAGACGACGGAATAAACATACATACAAACAACGACAAGAAAAGACCTGCATATAAACAGCGAAAAAAACATATAAACCTTACGAACAATAATAATACAACAAATCAAACCATGAACATCATTATAATAATAATAATGGCGGCGCTACAGTCCGAGGTGGACCTGGGCCTAGCTTCTTAGCAACCACTCGTGTTGTGCGTGCTATTGTTCTCTCACGAGCGGAGGGGACTTACAGTTTAATGCCGACTCCGGACGGCGAGATTGAGAAGCTTTTTCTATACAGTTATACTCTTTGAGCATTGTCAGTGACTCGAAAGAGGTGGAGCCGTGAAAAAATGTTTGATGTTTTTTTTTTTCGAGATTTGAACTGACGACCTCGAGCGCAGGAGTCGACGCACCTACCCACTACGCCACGGCGCCCACAATATCATTATAACAATAATAATAAAACAAATCATTGCAAATGCAATGAGCAGTAACATAACAAACAACTTAATGAACAGATAAATAGATCATCAATCAATATAAGCAGGCAGACGAAACGCAATCAAACGCCTTTCATATATGTAGGGCTGTATCTTGGGTAAATACCAGGTATTTGCCCATCACTAGTCCAGAGCATTTGAAGACGTGGTTCTCAAAATACCTCCTATGCAGATGCAGGCTTGACGTTGAACTTTCCTAAAGAGATTGTAGTGTATGGCTTTGTCTAGTATGGCCCACCAGACATACACTCCATACAACAGATTGGGTCTAACGACGGCTATGTAATAATGAAGTACAATTAGACAGTATAAATTCAATTCAATTCAATTCACACAACTACCACCACCAATCACCATTATAATGTAGCTATTATATGAATTCCAGGTATTAGATACATCTCCCTTTCTGTTTAAGCTAACATATTTTTAAGTTAATAATAATTTTAAACAACTAATGAGTTTTTACTTAATGTAGGCCCAATGAAAAAAGGACAATGATTTTCGGTTCTGCAAGTTGAATGTGAGGTCCCTGAACAGACTGAGTGGAATCTCAGTATCGTTTGCCCGATCCACAAGAAAGGAGACCCCTTTGACTGCGCCAACTATCGAGAGATAAGTCTCCTTAACATCGCCTATAAGATCTTCTCTGCCGTTTTGTGTGAACGCCTGAAACCATTTGTGAACAAACTGATAGGTGTGGTTTCAGGCCCGGGAAATCCACCATCGATCAAATTTTCACACTGCGGCCGATCCTGGAGAAGATCAAGAAATGCAGATCGATACACATCACCTATTTGTCGATTTCAAGGCCGCATATGACAGCGTCTATAGAGACGAGCTATACAGCGCCATGTCTAGTTTTGACATTCCTGCCAAACTCGTCAGACTGAGCAGGATGACGATGGAGAACTCTCGCGGCTCCATCAAGGTCGGTAACGAACTCACCGAGACCTTCAATGTCAAAAAAGGTTTTAGACAAGGCTACGCGTTGTCATGTGATTTCTTTAACATCGTTCTTGAGAAGATCGTGCAAACCTTACTGGCCAACACAAGAGGCACGATCTTCCAAAAGTCCGTTCAACTGCTAGCCTACGCGGATGACATTGACGTGATTGGGCGAACACAGCGAGCCGTCAATGATGCGTTTGCTGGCATTGAAACGGAAGCGGCTCAAATGGATCTGGCGGTAAACGAGGGCAAAACAAAGTATATGCTGTCATCAAGAAAGGACGCACAACATCGACGACTTGGCCAGAACGTCACCATTGGCAGCTATAACTTTGAGGTAGTGAAGGACTTCGTCTACCTCGGCTCCGCGGTAAACAGTACAAACAACATCAGTACCGAGATCAAACGCAGAATAACTCTTGCCAACCGCTGTTTTTATGGGCTCAAAAGGCAATTGAGTAGTAGAGCCCTCTCTCGGAAGACCAAGTTGACTTTGTATAAGACCTTGATCATCCCAGTCCTGCTGTACGTCGCAGAGGCATGGACAATATCCCAAGCGGATGAACAGTCTCTTGGTCTTTTCGAGAGAAAAGTTCTGCGCGCGATCTTTGGTCCTGTTTGCGTTGATGGCATTTGGAGGAGAAGATTCAACCACGAACTGTATGGGCTGTACAGCGACATGAGTCTAGCCACGCGTCTACGGATCCAACGCCTAAGATGGCTAGGCTGAAAGATCGTGCTGGCTGGAAAGGCATGTTGAGTGAGGCCCAGGTCCACCTCGGACTGTAGAGCCCTAAGAAGAAGAAGAAGAAGGTCCAATGGATCATGTGAGGTTGGAGACCCCATTTCTGGCCTATGGCTCTTTTACATTCGTAGAGAGCAAGCGTAGTCTTGCGGGCACGCTCCATTATATTTAGCTTCCAGTTAAATCATATCATAAGTTATCATAAGTTTTTCACTCGTCATTTTTAAAGTTGGGAATGTTCCCAAGTTTGTTACGAGAGCCAGTAGGTACTAGACATTACCATAGGTAGCCACATGCTTAGCGGACTTGTTATGGACTGGAAAGTATTCAGCGAGCCATCTATGTCGGGCTATGTCGGACAATGTAATCATACGGTTCGATCTGGAAGATACGGGCGTAGCAAATAAAACCGTAAGAAATCCCAGGAAAACAGACTGGGATCTCTTTGAATCGCTGCCAGGAAGTAATCTGGGGCACCTTGACATCAGAAGAGCTCCATCTCATTTTCTAAAGCTAGAACATGTTGCAGAGAGCCCAACAAAAGCTACCACAAAAGCATTTGAAGCAAGCTGCTCAATAAGCAGGTATTTCAAGGGGAAGAGAGTATCATGTTGGAGCAATTAGCTATCCAGCCTTCGGTCCGATGCACGCAAGTTGTAGAACGCAGCCAAGCGTACTGGAGATTGGCAAAGCTACAAACAGGCACTCACCTTTTACAACAAAGAAATAAGAAGCTCAAAAAGATAAAGCTTTAGGAAATTCGGTGAAACAATAATCCATACCACTGCTGCGGCCAGGCTCCATAAAGCGCCAGCAAAAACGGGTGAGATACATATACCTCTAAGAAAACTTCACGACAACTACGCCGAAAGCAAAAACAGGACAAAACTTCTATTGGAAACCCACTTTCCGAGCAGTCGTCAAAACACAGATAGGTGTGAAAACAATCTGCCAAGACCAAGGGATAATGAATGAAGAGTCGCAAGTGAGATTTTCTCCAAAGGGCGTCTGGAATGGGCAATGAACTCGTTTCAGCCCTTCAAATCCCCAGATGTGGAAGGATTCATGCTAGTCCTACTTCAGAAAGGTAAGGGCAACTACATAAGAGAGGAATCACCTCTTCATTACTGTCAGCATGCTTATAGGGCAGGCAGGTCCACAGAAACTGCACTCTACCAACTGACAGAAACTCGCCCTTGATGCGAAAGAAATAGTTATATATCCTTTTTTGGTTATTGAAGGAGCATTTGACAGCACATCCCATGCAATGTTCGAGCTCTGGACAAAAAGAAGTAAACCACACAGTATCCTGAATACAAAGTCAGTGGAGACTCACACACCAGGAGTCATAATAAAAGTCGAGACAACAAGAGTATGCCCACAAGGAGGAGTTTTATCCCCTCTCATGTGGAGCCTAGTTGTAGAAGAGCTTCTAGAGATACTAATAAACCATGACATCAGATGTCAGGCATATGCCGATCACATAGCCAGATCATAGCCAGATGAAAAATGGAGGAGACACTATGCGATATTATCAAATGGGGACTAACTTTAACTAAGGAATGGTGCCTGTCAGCTGTCCTAAGCCTATATCCGACAAAAACCACCATCGTAACTTTTACAAGAAAACGAAAACTGGAACGACTAAAACCAATAAGTCTTTCGGGTACAACACTAACGCCAGTGAAACAAGTTAAATACCTAGGAGTAATCCTAGACAGCAAACCCATCTGGAAGAGACACACAGAAGAGATAACCAGGAAAGCGACGCGTGCTCTAATGATCTGCCGGAGCTTGGCGGGCAAATCCTCGGGATGCAGTCCAAGCATCCTAAGATGAATGTATATAGCTATTGTTAGACCTACAATTACCTACGGGGCAATAGTATGAACTAAGAGAACCAATCTGAACAGCGCGAGAGGAAACTCAGTAAAGTTCAAAGGTTGGCATGCCTCTGTATTACAGGAGCCATAAGAACTTGCCCAACTGCGGCCATGAAGGTGCTACTGGAGCAGACTCCTTTGCATCTAGTGGTTGCAGAGTGTACAAACAAAACAATCATGAATGGCAAAAGAAGGGATAAGTAAAGACAGGTACATTACAGCTAGACAATTCGACGCACTAGTCAAAAAGCTACCACTCCTGACCAATTCGAAGGATGACTGAGCAGCAACACGGTAAAATGGTATACAGGTGGATTAAGAACTGATGAAGAAACTGAAAAAAAATACTTCGAACCCATGGACATATGTATCCGCATCTTTTAAGTGGAAATTTATGCCATATACAGATGCGTTCAGATCAATCTTGAAAGGAATTATACCAACTGCGCCATAGTAATAATGTCGGACAGTCGAGTCGCTATTATGGAACTAGACTCCTACATCATCAAATCCAAGCCTGAATAGGAATGCCTGCAGAAGCTTAAAGAGTTGAGTAGGAGAAACCGAATAAAACTTTACTGGATATCTGGACATACGGGGATAGAAGGCAATGAAATTACCACTTCCTGGCAAAGAAAAAAGCATCAGAACCCTTCATAAGCCCTAAACAATTCTGCGCTGTAGGAGACCATCTCCTCAGAGAAGAATTCAGGGAACTGGAAAGAAGGAACCGGATAGAAACCTGGGATAACGCTCGTGGAATGAAGCAGGCCAAGAAATTCCTAGGGCAAAGTAACCAAAGAGGTTCAAGGCATGAATCAGAATGAGCAAGAACAATCTCCGTATCCTAACAGGCTTTCTAACGGGGCACTATAGACTCAGGGAGCGTCTAAGGAAACTAGGGGTATCAGAAGAAGGTCTCTGCAGATTTTGTGGAGAATTTAATAAAATTCCAGAACATATACTGGGATTTTGTGAGGCACTAGCCCATAAAAGAAAAAGATGTATGGGCAAAAACTACAATCAGAAGAAGAAATACAATCAAGTACATAATATCAGAAGAAAAAATGCAATCACTAGAATCATCTCTCATTCTCAGATTTGTTATACCATGCATATTTCAAGTATTATAGAAAGTATTGTGTATATTTGGTATCACTCTCATAAATATGAATTATAGATAAATGTCAAGCTGTCACTTTGTCAATACCTATAAAATAAATCATTCTGTGTTCAACTTCCAACCGGAGTGTTCATTAATGTCTGCCCGAATATATTACAAGATTCTTGGAGGAAACTGGCTGAGAGTAAATACTCTAGAACAGAGTTCTTCACCTATGCGCAATAGGAGTCCATTACCCTCAATACAACTCTGAAAAGAACTATATTTGAGGGGAACTCAAAATAGAAATAGTGCTAAGGCATTGAAAGGGGCACAATAGATCTCAAAGGTCGGGGTGCAGTATACCCTCAACAACAATGTTAATAATAATGTGGTGGCACCCTACGTTACCGAAACTTTTGACGAAACCGACACTACTCCTCAGATAAGGAACGATTACCCGTTGACGACCTTCGCCTATTGTATCCGGACAAAGATTGGTTTCTGAAATGTAAAGAGGAGCGACATTCCAATAGGCATTGTGCCAAATTGGCTGCAAAACACGAATCTGTAACTCATTTTTCTAGAAAACTAAAATTAACAATTAGCAAATTTTAAAATGCCTTTTTTATATTGTATTTAGATATATAAATATTCGTACTTCTGGGTTTATTGGATTAATTTAACATTATTTCCTTCATATGAAACTAAAGTTATATTCAGAAAATGTAAATAAATAACGAAATAATGCATTTTAATTTGTTTATAACTTTTTCAAGTACACTCTGCATTTGCACCTAGAAGTATGCCACATTTTTTTCTTTTTTGCGTGTAGGCCTATTGTAAAGTAGAGTCTGTGACTCGCAGTGTGAGTGAAGGTCCACTGAACCCCAGATTCCTCCATTTTGAACGAGAATTCATGCGATATACATACACAAATATTTTTCAGAAATCACCGAAAAACCAACTGGGATAAATACAGAGAAACTGTATCGGCAATCTTAACAATTTGAGTTATTGGAATTACAGATGATATGAGCGTCGCACAGCTGCTGAATTCTCATGTCGCTTGTTCAACATCCGCATCCGCATAAGCTCCGCATTGATTTTTGCTTGCGGGCGATGCGGATGCAGATGTTGAATTTAATGTGGAAGTTCTGCTGTTGCGGATGCGGATTCGAATATCTGCAACATCCCTGGAGAGTACTAGCATCGCTCCCGAAAGCACTCAGCTTTCTCCAAAAATCGAATGGTACCTGGACATCTTCCAGTCTAGACACTCTAAACCTACTTGTGGACAACCACTTCGTGGGAAATTTAGCTGCTAGATTAATTTGTCCTGGCAGTACATCATCCAGCTCCTCCTGTAGCCCTTTTAAAATAGACAATGCGTCTGTCAAGTGGGCACTAAATAACTTTAAACCATATAAATCAGCTGGCCCTGACTGCATTATACCTGCAGAGCTCTAAGCAGTTGCAGATCTTATTCTCCCCTGGCTGACAAGCATCTACCAAGCTTGTTTAGATTTAGGATATGTCCGCAGGTCTTGGAAGGAGGTTACAGTAATCTTCATTCCCAAGGCCGGCAGATCCTCACACAGCAAGCCTAACGACCTTAGACCTATCAGCCTCTCTTCTTTTCTTCTAAAGACACTCGAGAAGCTGATTGATCACCACATCAGAAGCAGTATTGCGTCTGGCAGACTCTCGCATGCTCAGCATGCGTACAATAAGGGTAAATCAGGTACGATTGAAAAATCACTGAAATACAAGGAATTTACACTGGTAGCTTTCCTTGACATTGAAGGAGCCATCACGCCCGAGGCAATGACGTTAGCGCTTAACAATCTCGGTATTGAAAAGTCCCTTGTGACTTTTATTCACCAGCTACTTGTTAGCAGAGTAAACTCTAAACTCGGTGAATCCAATGTCCGCAGAACAGTTAATAGAGGAACCCCGCAAGGTGGTGTACTCTCTCCTTTTCTATGGAACGTTGTGGTCAATAAACTGCTACTGAACTTAGAGGAGGCAGGACGCAAAAAACGGAACGAGGAAATATAAAATTCCCCCCTTTGACCCTCCCTCATTATGTGGCGTAAAACTTACGCTTACAGATAAGCCCAAATTCCTGGGTCTCATCATAGATCGAAAACTAAGCTGGAAGCCCAACATCATGAAGCGTATTAAGAAAGTAACCACTGCGCTCTATTGCTGCAAAAAAGCAATCGGATGTAAATGGGGCCTTCAGCTTAGAATAGCATACTGGCTGTATACAGCCGTAGTCAGACCGATCCTACTATATAGAGTCTCAGTATGGTGGAGCTCTTGGCACAGCCCTCAACCGCAACCTTTTTAACCGTGTGCAAAGAACTGCAAGCATATGCATCAGTGGAGTGCTAAGGACGACACCATCCGAAGGATTAAATATTCTACTGTATCTCCCTCCACTTGACTTGTTTGCCAGACAAGTAGCAGCCTGCACAGCGGTAAGATTCAGAACACTACACCTGTGGAATAACCACCATACAGATCATTCCACCATTCTGAGAAAAACTTCTCTACCAGCATACCCTCCAGGTCAGACTGGAAGTCTGATACTCAGACGCTGGAAGGTCCTCTGCGTATTTTCACAGATGGATCCAAGACGGAAGAGGGAGTAGGAATAGGTGTCTACTCCAAGGATCTCAATTTTAGTATATCCCACCACCTTCCAGGACATTGTAGCGTTTTCCAGGCTGAGACAATGGCAATAAAAGAAGCTTTGTCTTGGCTCAAGAACAACGTGATATCCATGAAGGACATCACCATCTGTTTAGACAGCCAGGCAGCAATCAAATCCCTGAACTCGGTCACTTTTCTCTCTAAGACCTCCCTAAATTGCCGCCTATCTCTTAACGAGATAGCTGAGCATTTTAATATTCACCTAATGTGGGTGCCGGGACATAGTGACATTCCAGGGAATTGTGAAGCCGATAATCTCGCCAGGAGCGGTACTATCTCTACAAACCTCCCTAGTGGAGATCCTCCACCTATGCCATTCGCTACAGCTAAAATTCTTTTAAAGAATCATACTATTAAAAACACCAACTCAACATGGTCAAATGGCACTACGTGTCTCATCACCAAGCAAATTTGGCCTAAACTTGATCTAAAACGGGTCATCCCTAAGGACTCTAATTGGATTTATCCAAAACACTGTGCCATTGGCACTCACGCCCCAAGAATGGGACTCCCTCATAATGATTTCTGCAGAAGCTGCAGAGACGAAGAAGAAGAGAAAAGCATAATGCATCTCCTCTGCACTTGTAGCGTTCCCTCCTCCCGCAGGATGAAACACCTTGGAGCCTACTTCTTCAACGACTTCAGCGAATTGCACAACGTCGGCATTAATCAATTAAAGAGCTTCGTTGAAACCACAAAATGGTTTTTCGGATAGGTAACATCAGATCTGCGTGGTCACAATGGGCCTAAATTGGCCTAAGTGTGACTGCTATCTACAGTCAACCACTTCAACCTAACCTAACTTACGTATAAGCTTAGATGCCAACAATTTTGGTGATATCTGTGACCACAGTGCATCTTCATAGGCGACGAATTACCCAAATCTAGACCAGAATATGAAAATATATTCTAACTGGGGACATCTCTGCCTACAATGCAAGATATCAAACATGTATGAATCGGTGAAACCAGAAAACTACCCTTAGTAGAGGTGAAATTAGTACTGTCGAAAATGCAAGCACAATGCCGTCTTCTGTCCTGATTTTCTTGACATAGTCGTAGCACTAGTGGATACAAGGAATATAATCTTGGAGTTCCTTAAAAATTCTTGTTTGGTTATGCGTGGCAAAGGTATCTAGCTTTTTACTTCTTAAAAATTTCAGTTCCGTTATTCATTTTTCTTGCTGGTACTTATCTACCAGACTTTGTGCCAATATAAAGGGTTTCTTATTTATCTACTTCTCAGTGCAAGTTATCTACTTGTAATAAATAAAAATAAAGATTACTGTTTTAATAAGAATAAACAACGGTATCAATTACTAAACAACTGAAATTTGATAGAATTAAAATGTGAATCAAAATTGTACTCGTTTTATAAAAATAGTTAGTGTGCCTTTTGTTAATATAAAATACTCTTCAATGTAATGACATTTGTTGATACAAACAATTTTCACTTTAAGAAGCTACATATGTATATGGAATTTGGATTTGAATTTAAATTTTTGGGTTAAAGATGGAATATACAACATCACGAACACTTTTCCTTTCAGATAAATTGTTGTTGCCAATATTTTTGAAGTCCAGTAATATTTTATGATGCAATAGATTTTAAAATTATTAAAAAAATTCCCCCTAGGAAATAGAATAAGATCCAATCGATTCGGCAAGATGAAATACTATATTGCAAGAAAAACCAAAAGCTATGTATCCTGTATTGAGGGTATGTGAAAGAATATATATAATAGAGGCCATATCTAGATGAATAGATGAAAACAACCTCACATATGTATTCTCGAGTATGTATGTACATATCTATTTATTATATATCCTTTTATTCTATGCAGAGTTAATCAAAGATGAAGAAACATTTAAAGTAATAGATGCTTCCGCTGGAAAAACCGAAAAACGTATTAGTCCCGTAAAATATGACCAAAAACAGAGATCTGAAAAATGTCGGAAGTTGGGCCTAAATAGTTACGCAGTTCCTCAGACAATAGGGACTAAACAGAAAGGACTTGAAAGGGCATTTCGCCCGCAAACAAAATATACCAAAATAAAATCTGCTGCTAGATTTTATGAGCTTCCTCGTGACAGTGAAAAATTCAAAAAACATTGCCATAATTTTAAAGGGAAGTTTATAATAGGTAATAAAGTTTTTTTGTTTCACAAGTTACATATCAAAACATATCTTTAGACTCTAGAAAGCGTAGACCAGCAACAAGATTTATGATAAGCAATACCGTCACTTGTTGGCGTAATCCTAAAGATCCTGGACCAACGCGATATTACATCGGTATCTTTAACCGTCAAAAGTAAGTACCCACAAAGATCTCATTAACAGAATTGGTTTTAATATTGAAATTCTGCAGGTTTGAAAAGCTTAAAACAAAGATCGTATTGCCATACAAATTTATTCGATATTCTTGTGTTCCTGAAAAGAAAAATTCAACCCATGCAAGTATAACATCTTTTGATCCGGGTCCAGGTCGTTATAAATTATTTGAGGATGAAGGTGATTTTCTCTTTGAACTTCAAACTGCTTATCAAAAACGAGTGAGGTTCAGACGTCTTCCATATACACACATAGCTGATAAGCATAATCATTCTCCTTCATGGAGACATATATTTGGATTTGGATTCACAAGACTATTTCGGGGACCAACTTTACAGCCAGCCGTAGTTTCTAAAAAAAAAACACTTAGGGTCAATCATGATATATATATGTTTCCCAGTTTCAAATATATTAAAATGATCACTTGTCCAGACCGTGCACTATTGTCAATAAGAGAGAAACCAATTAAGGCACAACTAAGGCCAATGCATTACAATTGTATTGTAAAATGTATTAATCGCCGTCAGTTGCGAAATAACAAAAAAATTGCATTTAATAGTGGAACTCCTAGATTTCCCGATTCACATATGCCGACTATAAAAAAAGGAGTTAGCCCATCACTATTGGTTGATCATCCTGTTGTGCGGGTACCTACAAGTGAAATACAGCCAAGATTGCATGTAGTACCTCTCCGCTTACAAGGCACTTTTAAGGAAAATCGTATTCGTCCATTTACATTTCAACAATTACCACCAAAGAAGTTACTTTTAGATGATAACGAAGTTCGGCCACAAAGTTCTGGATCCATTAAATTGTTCCCTACAGAACTTAGCACAACAGATTTTTTTAAAGAATAAGAAAACCTTTTAGATATTAAGCACGTTCTCATTTAATTCCAAACATGTTGTTAAAAAATGTATGTATATATTTTATAAATACAACTGCCTGTAAATTACATGGAAAATATACGCACGCAAAAAGTTTAATAACTGTATACTCCTATAAATATTGGTACGTTATTGGAAAATAATAACTGTTTTATTAAGAGTTCGATCACTGGTTTGTAACGAAATTAAACAATTCACTTTCACTATTCGAATAAGCACTAATTTATTTTCAATTTAGTTTATCCTGAACACACTAAAATTTATGTTTGAAATAATCACGACTATTATAGCTGAATGACCTGTATATACACAGGCGATCTGGAGTCTATTAACACTTAAATTCAACTGTTACTCGACTCCTGTCATGCGGGGATAATTATACTTCCTAATAGGATTCCATTGTCTTCAAGAACTCTTGAGAATGACAGTTGCTCAATTACGTCTTTAGAATTTTCCCATATCACTTTCATGGTTGTTTTAAGGTGGTGATTGCCCTACGCTATCACAAATGAATGGTACTTATTGACGAGAAGCCATTGAGGCACAGCACTACGTAGTAGGAGTTTTTATCCCAAGGTACATTGAATTCTGACAGATTGTAAGCAGGAACAAATTTCCATAGAATCTTTCAATTCGGTGGTGATTTAAAGCGATATTATCTTTTAGAAAATCAATGTTTTTAGTTACAGTGAATGTTTTAATGTCGAAAGCATATACCTAAGTCTAGATTTAAGTGGTTGTCAAGTGGTTATAAGAGACAGTTGAAATATAACAGCGCTTTGGAAAATATGAAAATTGCACTTGTGGCAAGAAGAAATTGTTGTTTTTTCTTATTTAATACAGCGTTTATTTATTTAATTAATCAACAAACACATTTTGCATTATTTACTAGTCACTTAAAATACAATTGAACAAGAAAAGTATACAAAATTTCCACTAACACAAGTGTTTTGGTTGCATTTTTCAAGGCACAATTATGTATAACTTATCACTTCTAAACACTTCACAACCAACAATACCAAAAGGAACATATTTTTACTCGACATTCCACAATAAATTGTATTTGAAACTAACAATTTTATGTTAACTTTTACAAATTTATTTTTCCACCAAAATTCAAGTTTCAATATAAATTTGTTCCCGCCGTTGAACTGTCAGAATTCTAAGTACCTCGGTAGGGACATAAAAATCCGCCAGAAGTAGTCAATTGGATCTATTTATATTTATTTTTGTTTACGAAAGGCGGCGTTGTCGACATTAGAGTATACTTTCGCCACACGAAATTTCTTCCCTAATCCGAGTATAGCTCCAAAGGAACACTGAACCGATATACCCAATTGATGAAGAATGCATCCGCACATGTCTTAGCTTCTTGGTTCGGCATGGTGCATACTTCCGGTCACTTGCTGAAGTACTCGATCACGTCCAGGACATACTTATTGCCATCACTGGTTATAAAAGGCCCTGCTACGCAGTAACTCTTTCAAATGGTGCTCCCACGTTAATTTAAATGCATTTTTTTATTTTTACCTTTAAAAATCTTATGTTCTAGAAGAAAATACTTAAACTAGATGTATAATAAATGGTTTGTAGCAGATTACCTACACCCTGGTATCAAGTTGGCTGCTATAAAACAATCTTCTTGCCACAGCAAAACTTCTACCTGTTACCATGTCATAAACCGTGTAAAGCAGCGACTTGCTCATACCCATCCTCGTCAACTTAAGGAAGAGACCTTCTAACCATACGGTGTTGTATAGCCCCGGTGCACTGGGTTTTTGCTTTGTTCCATTGAATGTCCGACACCAATTTTGACGCGGCATGTACAGTATCATGGCCCGCCCTTAATCCAAATTGGTTATTTGGCATTATTTTTCTGTCCTCAGCCCACTGTATCAAAACTCTATTGACAATCTTCTCGACTTTGCTTATACATGGAAGGATACTAATCGACCGAAGATTTTTCGGAAGAGAGGAATCTTTGTCCCTTTTGGGAAGGGGTTTCACTACCGCCGTCTTCCAATGAGCTGGATAATAGGCATTACTCAGTGCATTGTTGAATAGGATCGTGTATATCTCTACCGACTCATCGGGGAGATGACGCAGAACAATATTCCCCAAGTTTCCCCTTTGATTTGGCACAGAATTGCCCTATTCCTCATGCTTCGCTTTCAAATCGCCGGCTATAATAAAATAGTTCTCCTCCGAGTCTCCTCCGAGCAAAGTCGAAGTTTTCTGATGAGAGTCTCGAGCTCCGATATGAAACCTGTGGCCCGAGGTGCGTCTGGCGCATAGACCGCGACCACGTACAATTTCCTTCCACCTTGGAGAGAAATGCACGCAATACACGCTTCCAGTACACCGAAAGTTCGCAATTCACAGCAATACACGATTTTGTGAAGTATACCTTTTTTAATTAAGAGAGCGACGCCACCCCCTTGTACGGTGTGGGGGCGGTCCCTTCAAATAACGGAATAATCTTTGTACCTGAGTATGTGCTTCCGGTTTAGCATAGTTTCGCTAACCATAAACACGTCAGGCTTATGGGTCTCCAAAAAGTTGAGTAAAGTAAACCTTCTTTCGATCCTGACGAGTGAATTCGCATTCATCCCCAGGATCGAAACGTCTCCAGCTGCCGGCGTATCCATTATATTGGATACGCACTTGACCCAGCAGGTCTCGACGAAAGGACTTAGTCCATCCGCGCAAGGTCTATTTGGAACTGTGCGATATCTTTCATAAGGAAAGTGGTAAATCTTTTGGATTAACTCCAGCCCGTCGATACAATAGATCTTTTTAGGTCGCAGTATCGCTGCCTTTACGGCAGGGTTGTACAAGAGGAAAAAAAAAAAAAAAAACTGTGCGATCTGGGCCTTATTTGAGGCCATCATTGACAACAGCTTCGCGAAACCCACATTTGGAGCCTCTCCTGTAGCCTGGGCTATATTTGGCGCTGTCTGTTGTGCCTGTCGTCTACCAGACGCCATCTGGGCGTAGGAGAATCCGCCACTTTTTTTCTTTTGCATGTCTTTTTTTGCCAGTCAGCCCCAGCTGACGCCATCTTCTCTTTCACAAGCTTGAAGCCATCAACTGATAAGCAGTGAATGGCCTGCTTGCGAAAGCCCTAATTTTTAATGTAAAAGTTGTCCTTTACGGTCAACTTACATACCTGGATCGTGTCTTCGGCGTCCATTCCGGTTATATTGATGGGAGGCATTCTAATCTTCTTCTCCTTCTTTTGTTGCTGCTGCTGCTGTTGTTGTTGTTGTTGTTGTTGTTGTTGTTGTTGTTGTTGTTGTTGTTGTTGTTGCTGCTGCTGCTGCTTGGGTTGCTGCTGCTGCTGTTTGTTTTGCTGTTTCAGCTCCTGCTTGGGTTGCTGCTGCTGCTTGGGTTGCAGTTGTTGTTGTTGTTGTTGCCCACTTATTTTCGTTTCTTCTTCAGATCTTCAGCCAGATCTGCCGCCTCGGATGAAGCCAGTTTCACGTAATGGTTTCCCTTACCACTGTACGAGGGTTCTTCTTCATATTTTTTCCCTGCATTGTCCGGAAGCATTACTTGCCTCTGCTCCTGTTCGCCCTTCGTTTGTGATTTTACGATTTTTCGCCTTTCTTCCTTTAAGTTCTCGTCGCTGCCGTTCTCCGAGTTGTCACTCGGAATAAGTGACAGCTCCGCATCCATTATAAATACATTTTTTGCCAATTATATACGATATATTATATATATATCTCATATATTATTATTATTTGAAAATTTTTAACTTTTTCGAAATTCTTGATTTTTGACGTTTTATTTTTTTGATTTTTTATTTAGAGCTTTTATTCGCCAGGCCTGCTCAGTGTCGAATGTGGTGCTCCCACGTTGTATTGGCGCATCTTCCCATGGCTTCTTGACTGTGGTCCCTTTGCCTTTGTGCACTTATCACATTCTTGGATTGACTCGGCAACTGACTGCTGGGATCCGACCCAGTAGAAACTCTATTTGATTTTCTCTACCGTCTTTGTAATGCCCAGATCTTATGTATCCTTCGTCTCGAAGCTACAATTAAACTTTTTGACGTTTCGCCGTCTTCACTTTCCCAAACTCGATGCAAACAACCATTCTTTAGCTGTAGACTTCGCCACTGCGCCCAATAGACTTTGGCGACAGGACTTTCGGATGCCATTTCCTCCCACGTCGGTCTGGTTCCACGTTTTTTGGCATCGATGATCTTTGTCAGATACGGATCGTTCTTCTACTCTATGCGGATCTATTCCAGCGACCACTGCTCCTCCGGAAGAACACTCAACCATTGCACATTGACGATGTTCTCTTTACATTCCGCCCTTGTGCTATGTTTGCACTCTACCTTGCAAGGGCGTTTCAGCGACTCCTTCCACACAAACGGCTGGTTCTTCTCGTCAGGTCGTGCAAGCTATGCGCTCTGTTCGCAAAACCCGGTACGAAACGCCTGTAGTTTGTGTACAGTCCCAAGAAACTCCGTAGCTCGTGCAGATTTGTTGGTCTCGGCCAATCTCTTACCGCTGCTATCTGCTCCTTGTCGGTGTGTATACCTTTCCTTGTTATCCGGTGACCGAGGTACTTCACTTCCCTCCTAAACAGCGAACACTTTTTCGAACTGAGCTTAAGTCCAGCTCCCGCACTCGGACTGGTAACAACTTTTCATCTTCGTCTTGGATGAGGGTTTTTCCGATGACTACATTCTTGACTGGTGTTTTGTCTCTGGCTTCCACTACCCACAACGTGCTATTCCCACAATCTCCATCTATCTCTGCCCAAACTACGGCCTCTGAGTTTGGCGGAATCCTCGTGTCTTTTTCCCTGACGACTTGGTTGACCTTTGGAGACTTGCCCTCTCCGACATTCAATGGTATCTCAGAATTGTACCTCAGAATCCTTCAAAGCAATGCCGGTCCTTTTCACGAAGTCCACGCCGAGAATCAATTCAACCACAATTTCCGCCACTATGAAGCCGTGCTCAACTGTCGTACTGCCTATGGTGATACTCTCGTTTGACTTTCGAAGTATCGGTGCATCCTCTCCCGTCGCTGTGCGTAGTCGTATCATAAAGAACGGCTCCACTACAATATAATCGTCAAAAGTTTGCCTCCAGCAATGCCGTCGACAGTGAAATTGTTCCCCTTTCGTCCGAGTTGGGAAAGAAGGATGGTGGGCAATCCATTGTTGGAGCCAGTTTTTGCCCCTCGAAACTGACTCCTTTTAGTTTAACGACGGCTTATTGCCGCCTCTGTCTCCGCTCGTATCTGGCTGCCGTCTCTTAAATTCCGTGCCGTTGACTGGGATCTGGAACGTTTCCTTCGTTCCCTGCAATCGCGTGCCAAGTGTCCGATTTTCTCGCAGACGAAGCACGCCAGATGTGCCAATCGCTCAACTTCCGCTGCGAATTTCTGAAGCAACTCACCGTTACATTGTTTTCGGCCCTTCAACTCCATCTTGAAGACTTAGTTGCTGTGTTCGATTCCATATTTTCGCTGTAGGGAAGTCATAATTGCTTCGTAGTCCGGCTGGAGATTCTCTGGAATCGTCTGGAGTACATATGACGCACCACCCTTCAGCGATACAACTAATGCTGCCGCCTTGTCTTCTTCACTTAGATGTGCCCTGGCGATAGATGTTTCGAACTGCAGCCTGAATATGTTGAAGGCTGTAGTTCCGTCGTATATCGATAGCTTGAACTTCGTTGACACGCTGCTGATCACTGGTTCTCTCACCTTCAGAGCACAGATGTCCTTTTCCATCCGCTGGATCTTCTCGTTGACCGATGTTTCCAGACCGTCCACCGCTGTCTCAAGGCTCAGAACTTTTCCGCCCAACACTTTCACTTCACTATTCACCTCCAGAAGTTTATGTTCCTAGCGGTTTTGTTGATCTTCTAGAGCTTTCTTGATCTCTTTCTTTTGGTCCTCCAACGATTGATGCACAGTTCCCAGTGATTGAAGCATTTTTTCTTCATTCGATTGCTGCACAGTTCCCAGTGATTGTAGCATTTTTCTTCAATCCATTGCTGCACAGTTTACAGCGATTGATGCATTTGTTGCTTTTGTTCTTGGAACAATCGCAATTACCTGTGCAAGATCAACTGGAGTCACGCTTCCAGAAGGTTCTTCTTTCGATGTTGACGCAACTTCAGCGATGAAATCACGCGTCTCCACATCGATTCCATCCTTTTCCAGAGCTTCGCGCGGCCGTTGTTGTAACTCCGCCTTTCCTCCCACAGTCGAAAGGTATCTCTGTGCCAGCTCCTTCTTAAGTTGTTCCATTTATAGTTGCACGAATTTCACAATTTTGTCACAATCCCACTTCTGACACCAAATGGTACGTTATTCACAAATAAACGTAATCTTAAGAACCGTTTTTATTAAGAGTTCGATCACTGGATTGTAACGAAATAAAACAATTCACTTCAACTGTTTTGATTTATACACTGATTTATTCTCAATAACACTATCCTAAAATCACACTACAGTTTCCGTTTTAGAATAATCACCACTTTATTACTGATACAATTATCGAATTGTCTACACACAGGCGATTTTCACTCTATTCACTCTTAAATCAAACTGTAGCAACTCCTGCCATTCGGGGATATTTATACTTCTCCAACTGTATTCCATTATCTTCACGAGCCCTTGAGAATGATTCCTTCCTGACAGCTGCTCAATTCCATCTATGGAATTTCCTTATTTATGGCGGATTCTAATTGGATCGATTCATGTTTATATTTGTAAGTATGTATTTTCGCCGCAGTATTATCTTGCAACTGTTCAAGGACTACACCTGTTCAGTTGAATCACCGATGACGCAACACAAACATTAAGCAATAATAAGACGTGTGAAATTCTCATATGACCAAAAGTTGAGGCAAAAAGTGCTACAATGTCCCAAGAGTAGCAAAAACTTTTGGTCATTTGTTAAAAATATAAGGAATTCAGCCTCATCTTCAATTCCCACGCTCATTTGCAATGACATTCTAGCTGTCAGCTCTTTAGACAAGGCCAATCTGCTTACTGCGCATTTCGCGGCCAGCTCAACGCTGCCAGATTCGACCTTGTCTCTGCCTGTACTTGAGAGCGCCAATTGTACCATGGGACAAATCCATTTCCGCACTCGTACAGTTGCTGGAGTACTTAAAGATCTCAACGTGCATAAATCCGCTGGCCCGGATGGTATACCCCCCATACTTTTGAAGAGGTGTTCTTCTGCGCTGGCAAAACCTCTGCGTAAGCTTTTTCATCTGTCCTACTCTTCTGGTCTCTTTCCGAGTGGATGGAAAACAGCATTTTTCCAATCGCGGAAGCTTCTTAATGACCGGCAATACGGCTTCCGCAGCAACAGGTCCACTTGTGATTTGATGGCATATCTCACCGAAAAGTGGAACTAATCCTTGCACAATGCTGGAGAAAGCAAGATCGTTGCGCTTAATATTTCAAAGGCATTTGACAGAGTTTGGCATCAAGCTCTCTTGCCGAAAATGCGTGCTTATGGCATCGATGAGTCTCTTCTTCAATGGATTAGAAATTACCTTTCGAACCGTTCAATTCAAGTTGTTTTGGATGGGTTCAAGTCTGATATTCACCAAATTAATGCTGGTGTTCCCCAAGGCTCTGTTTTGTCTCCGACACTCTTCCTCATTTTTATAAATGATCTCCTGTCTGCTACTTCTAATCCAATCCACTCCTTCGCTGATGATAGTACTCTCAGCTTTTCATATTCGTTCCAAGACTCACGCCCCTATCCTTCGGCCGTAGAATTGGAGCGGCTGCGTATGTTAAGCACATTAAATTCCGACCTTGACAGCATATTTAATTGGGGTAAAAACAATAGAGTGGAATTTAATGCTTCCAAAACTCAATGCTGTCTACTGTCACTCAAGCGATCCCAAAATAATCAGCCATTATCCCTGAATGGCACTTGCATCGAAGAAACCGGAAAACTTTCCATCCTCGGTATGTGTATCAACTCAACATTTAGTTGGAATGATCACATATTCGAGATCGCCAAAAATGCTGCGAAATGTCTAGGTTTCCTAAAGCGATGCAAGAAATACTTCACCCCCTCTGATTTGGCTTCAATTTATAAGGCCTTCATTCGCCCAAGCTTGAGTATAACGCTCATATCTGGTCTGGTGCTCCTAAGACCTCCCTGCACCTACTTGATAGAATACAACAGCGAGCGATAAAACTTATAGGAGACAGTAATATCGCGAAGTCAATAGACTCTCTCGAACATCGCCGTAATGTCTCATCCTTGTCATTGTTTTATCGCTATTTTAACAAACGATGCTCAAGTGAGCTAGCCAATTGCATTCCTCCCCTCCATGAATTCAACCGCAATACTCGTCTCGACAGGAATGCTCATCAGTTCACCCTTAAGCCTGCTTTCGAACGTACAGTTAAGTTTAGAGAGTCGTTTTTTAGCCGCACCACACGAATATGGAATGCTCTTCCCAGCCTAATATTTCCCACTCACTACAATCCACAGACATTTAAGACCAATGTGCACAGGTACCTCCTCCCCCTTTCTCCCTCTATACCTTCGGCCCGTGCTGTGTCTTGATTCCGGACACTTAAGGGTATTCGTAACCCCTTTTGCGGGGGCAAGGCTTTTCTAGATTCTAGACTCTAGACTTCTAGCTAACCAGGAGGTTAGTCCTCAAGACCGTCCATACGTGACTATGTCACAACCTGCACGAGGTGTCCCTGCTTCTACTAAATATGGCGGATCTAGAGAGGACAACTCGATAAAACCCGCAATTCCAGGTGTCATACAACCGTGCCTAGGAATGAATGGCATTGCGTTAGTATGTCTTATAACGGTGAACTCTGGACACCTGAGGCAATCCAGTTTCATAGTAAGTCCTCTTCGCTGTATACAGGGGGTGAGTACAGCGTGACCTCATTTTCCCCCGTACTCGTGGGACCAAAATTGAAAAAACCAACAAATCTTCAGGAAGGTCTGGTACAAAGGAGCCGGGTACCAGAACTCTTCATAAAACCGGCTCCAATTATGACATCACGGATGAGGAGGAGAACCGTCTCCTAAACCCAGGTAGCAAGGAGGCTTCGGGTGAGGATGGCAGTGAGGCAATGGTGGTCAATCTGGCTGAATTATTCATCACAGATGACGACTCTTGCTCCATTGCCAGCTCATCCAAATTCTCTGTATCGTCTGCCACCTCCATTAGCAGTAAGATTAAGAACTGCAGGCAAACGATACGTAGGTTGAGAGATAGGATCCTCAATGACAGGGAACAAGCAAGGCTTCAAAAAGCTCTTGACTTCCTCAAAGAGGTATCCGCGGAGGAGTACCAGCCATCAGCTAGTACCCTCATAGGGAATGCTCTAAAGGAGGTCGAGGGTGCTGAAGCACTGATGCGTCCCCCTCTCCCTGTGACAGGACATATCCCGTCGGGGCCAAGGGGAGCCGGGTCAGTAGTTTGTGGCAGTAGGGGAGGGATAGCAGCGGTGCGGTCAGATGCTGCTAATCAATCCTCCACAGCGGTATGTGACATTAGGCCATGTCCCGATGCGCATGCCAGCGGTGGTAGAATTGAGGCGGCTAGGGTGACAAAAGACATCGCATCATCCAACTCGGATGACGATACTTGCTCCGTTGCTAGCTCTTCCAAACTGTCACTATCGTCTGCCGCTTCTATCAGTGGAGTACTGAAAAACTGCAGGCAGACGATACGCAGGCTTAGGAACAAGAGTGTTTTAGACGTTAGGGAGAAGGAAAGGCTGCGCAAAGCTCTTGACTTCCTCAAAGAGGTATCCGCAGAGGAGTACCAGCCATTAGCTAGTACCCTCGTAGGGAATGCTCCAGAGAAAGTCAGGGGTGAGAATGACCTGATGCGACCCCCCTTGTCTGTGACAGGACATATCCCGTCAGGGCAGGGAGGGACCGGATCAGCCAATTCGAATGTAGCAGAGGGTGATCCGCAGAATGCAACCCCTCAGATGGACGCGTCCGAGTGTGACATTAGGCCATGTCCCGATGAACACTCTGGCAGCGTCAGATCTGAACGTGCGTTGGGTAAGAAGGATGCTAAGACTGAAGCCCGTGAAGGCATAGGTCGGACGCATCCTCCTTCACCGAATACCGGAAAAGCCCCTCTTCTAGGCGAGTCATTTGGGGAGGCGAACTCTATGCTTGATAGTGTTAGGACGGTTATTAGAACCGTGACGTCACTAGAGCTTAGGGACCCGCTAAAACAACGTGCCAACGCCAGGCGCCTAATCAATAGGCTTAAGCGCCGTGACCCCAAATCCTTAACGGATAGGGAAAGGGTTTCTCTGGCTAGGGCGAATGCTACAATAGCCAGAACCCAGGCGGCATGGCGGGAGAGTCGCCTGAAGAGGAAACATGGTCAGGAGGGAGCAAAAAGCTTGACCGCTACTGAGAAGGAGGGTCTTCGTTCCTCCTCTCCGAGAGCGGAAAAAGCTTCTGGTTCTTCGACCGTCCAGGGAACAGTATCTACTGAGCCTGAGCCGGTTCCAGGATGCTCCAAACAGGTTTCCTCTAACGGCAAGGCAGATAGGTTAGGTAGGGTAGTGACCCCGAAAGGAAGGAGCGGTGATGCGATATCGGCGAGGAGGAGAGGACAACCTCTATCCTCAGCTGGTACCGCGGCTAAGCGTCTTCTATCCAAAGCGAAACAGGACATATCCCGAATTGCTGAGGAGAAAGGAACTTCCAAGAGGGGTCGTCTTGATGCTTCGCTCTCCCCTAACTTAGCTGTGGCAAAAAAGGCCAAATTCTCTGACAAGGTGAAGGAGAGTCTGCGGGTCGCAATTGTTGACCTTGGTAACCCAGAACGCAGGCTCTCTGAACATCAATGGAGACTAATCGAATTGCGCATTCTTGATGGTGTGAATGACGCTATCCTGAAGAAGGACGAAGTGATCCCTCTTTTCGGACAGCTGACTACTGTCAAGGGCTTCAAGGTCATGGAATGCGATAATTTGAGCACCCTCGAATGGCTGAAGAACTTCGTAGCCAAGACGGTAGCCCCATGGGATAATGCCGACCTACAAGTTGTAGATAAGAGGGAAATTCTAGAGCTTACCAGGCCTAAAGGCCGCATCCTCATCCAGGGACCATACCTCCCGAAGGAAAGGATAGAGCGATACCTTCAACACCTCAATCCGGAGCTGAACAGTCGGGAGTGGAAGGTGGTGAAGGTAGGGGAACATTCTGACAATGGTATGGAGGTCGATGTTCTCTTAAGCCATAGGTCGCTGCCACTGCTGCGCAAACAGGAGTTCAAAGTTCGTGTGGGTACAACCCGCTGCAAGCTCAGACTCCTGGCGGCCAATGGCAGAAAAAGGACTACAGATTCCGCTGGTCGTAATGAAAGTGGTGCAAATAAACCTTCACCACAGTAAAGCGGCCAGCGCAAATCTGGTATACCTCCTTACAACAGGGAGTGTAGACATCGCCCTGGTGCAAGAACCTTGGCTCTGCCGAGGCAGGATACTGGGGCTGAACAATAAGGAGTTGGTGACATATCACGCAACTTCTGGTGTAAGTAAATATAGATCCTGTATAGTAGCTAGGAAAAATTCTAATATCTTCCTCCTATCTAAATACAGTGATTGCGATCAGACGGTTGTGAAGGTCGAAAGGCAAGATAGACCTCCGCTTCTACTTGCGTCAGTCTACATGCCTTACGACGCGGTGCTCGGCCCACCAGAGGAAAGTACGAAGATCCTGGTGGACGCGGCAAGCAAGAACAACTGGGACCTCGTCATGGGGTGCGACGCCAACTCCCACCACACACTATGGGGAAGCTCGGACTCCAACATAAGAGGTGAAGAACTTTTTAAATTTATATTATTATATAATCTAAGAATAGCTAATTTGGGTGATGAACCTACATTCGTCACCAGAAATTGAGAAGAAGTTCTAGACATAACTCTCTATAATGACTCCGCCACCATGGAGGTCAGCAATTGGAGAGTGTTAGATTCGCCGTCCTTCTCGGACCACAAGCTAATAACCTTCACGGTCAACAGTAGGATGGTAAAGGAGGACAGGTTCAGGAACCCCAAAAATACAAATTGGGGTCGCTTCTACAGAGAAATCAGCAGTTGCTCAAGGCATCTAATGGTCAGACCAATGGTCTCCATAAGCGACATTGAGCAGACTGCTTTAGATATTAAGAACATCTATGTGAAAGCTTTCATAAAAGCATGTCCTCTTCGGACCTTCAGGAATAAAAAATCCCCCCCATGGTGGAATAAAGACCTTGGGGTTATCAGGAAAAGAACCAGAACCCTTTTTAATGTAGCCAAGGCGTCAAGGTCACCCGAAGACTGGGAAGCTTTCAAGGCTAGTCAAAGGGACTTCAAAAAAGCAGTAGCCATTGCTAAGCGATGCACATGGCGTACCTATTGCAGTGAAATAATGAGTACCACTGAAACAGCTAGGCTAAGGAAACTTCTCTCCAAAGAACCTGCTGTCCCAGGGTATCTCAAGGATAACGGCGGTGTTTGGACACAGTCTGCAGAGGAAACACTCAATCTTCTGGTGTCCACTCACTTCCCGGGTTGCACATTTGGCAGCGACATCTCGGCGCCAGCCGACGACGCGGTGAATGAACTCTACGTTCCGGAAACCGTTGTCGACGAAGATAGAATTGGATGGGCCATTGACTCATTTGCCCCATATAAGTCTCCTGGCTTAGACGGCATATATCCAATTATGCTGCAAAAGACTAAGAATATGATAATCCCTGTCCTGAGTAGGATATATAGATGCAGCTTAATAAACGGCTACATACCGTCGACTTGGAGAGAAGTAAAGGTTGTCTTCATCCCTAAAGCCGGTAAAGCTAGCCACACAGCTGCAAAAGATTTCCGACCTATAAGCTTGACTTCCTTTGTTCTCAAAACCTTTGAGAAGGTAATCAATGCTTATATTCGCAGAAAGCTTTCTACCAACACAATCTCCACAGCACAACATGCCTACATTAAAGGCAGAGGTGTGGAGACCGCACTTCACAGCGTGGTTAATGTAATTGAAAGCACTCTCAAAGCCAAAGAATACGCACTCGCAGCCTTTCTGGATATTGAAGGCGCTTTCAATAATGTGGAAACGAGAGCGATTAAGTCAGCCCTCGAGAGGGCCAATATTGAGCAATCAATAACATCAACCGTTGTTAGCCTGCTCAGTAAGAGAACAATCTACGCGAACATGGGTGACAGGCTCGTGAAAGCCATTGCCTCTAGAGGCACACCGCAGGGAGGGGTAATTTCACCCCTGCTCTGGGTTCTTGTCATCGACGAAGTCTTAGAGAAGCTCAAATACTCGGGGGTGACAGTAGTTGCTTATGCAGACGACGTAGTGTTGATAGCTAGAGGCAAATTCCTCCCAACCATAAGTGAAGTACTTGAGAGCGCTATAAGCACACTAGCTAGATGGGCTAAAAACTGCGGACTGGGTGTTAACCCAGGTAAGACCGAATTGGTTCTCTTCTCCAACAAAAGAGTCATACCGCAATTTAGGCTACCATCTATCGAGAGATCCACACTGACGCTATCCGACAGTGCTAGATACCTAGGTATCATTCTTGACAGGAAACTAAATTGGAAGCTTAATGTCTCTGAAAGGGTCAAAAAGGCAACATGCGCTTTTTATATCTGCGCAAAAATTGTCGGTAAAAAATGGGGACCAAGCCCCAAGACCATCCTATGGATGTATACCGCTATTGTCAGACCCATCCTTACGTATGGCAGCGTAGTCTGGTGGCAGGCAGCATTGAAAGCCATTAATCTTAAGGCATTGACGAAAATACAAAGACTTGCGTGTATGGGAGTTACTGGCGCAATCAGCTCTACCCCAACAGCTGGACTGGAAACGATCCTACACATGCTACCGCTTGACCTTCATATGCAGGCAATCGCCGCTAAAAGTGCTCTGAGAATCAGTCAATCTTGCAACTGGCGCTCAGGTACCACTGGACATGCAAGTATTCTTAACAAACTTGCAGTATCAGAAGTCGAGAGCGACTACAGGCTCCCATTCCTCGACTTCGAGAGACCCTTCAAATGCCAATACCCCACCAGAGAGGAGTGGGCGTCCAATGAACCCATCAACAACTCAACAATAAAGGTATATACCGACGGGTCAAAGATGGAAGCAGGCACAGGCGCGGGCATTTTCTCCAACGAGCTAAACTTGCACTGCTCAATCAGACTACCTGATTATGGCAGTGTGTTTCAAGCGGAGGTCCTGGCGGTTAAAGAAGCGGCCAAAAAGATATTAATGATGGCGATATCACCAGCTGATATTACCATTTTCATTGACAGTCAGGCGGCCATGAAAGCTATATCCGCAATAGAAGTCAAGTAGAAGCTAGTCGCAAGCTGTCGCGAAGATCTAAAGGCTCTTGGCTCACAGCACTCGATTAATCTGTGCTGGGTCCCAGGACATAGGGACATAGCCGGCAATGAGATAGCTGATGAACTTGCCAGAACAGGGTCAGTGACCGACGCGTCACAAGCAATTCAGGGTATTAAACCGCCACTCTCAGAGCTGAGGAAAAAGGTGGATACTATGATCATTGAAATGGCAAACTGTAGATGGCGCAGTCTGTCTACATGTGCGACTACTAAAGCACTATGGCCCAGATACGACCGAGCAAAAACCGACAAGATCCTTCAGTGCGACAAAGAGTTGCTAACGATGGTGGTTGGAGCTCTCACTGGCCATAATCATCTTAGAAACCATACCATGAAAATGGGACTCTCCAACGACAACATTTGTAGAGGTTGTGGTGACGAGGAGGAACGTGAGGATACTCCTCACTACCTCTGTCACTGCCCTAGTCTTTGTCAGTTGCGTCATAGAACACTGGGAGAATTCTTCTTCCAAGACTTACATGAAATCTCAAGTATACCTCTTAGATCTATTTACAGGTTTATAAGGAAATCGGGATGGCTCCGGCGCAACGAAGGACCATGAGTGCGACAAGGGTAAAAAAGGGGACACTATCCTCCAATTGGGCATCACAATGGGTCCCTAAGGACCTAAGTGAGACGTGGCTTAAGCCCGTCTACCCACATACCTACCTACCTAACCCCTTTTGCGCGCGTAAATTATAAAAAAAAAAAAGTCAAATTCATTGAAACACTAACCCTCTGCACTGACGCAGCGAATATGAAAAATACAAATATCTGATGCATTATTTCGCAGTGGGTCAAACCAATGACCTATTATGCTAACCGTGCATTGCCGGCATTCTCGGCAGTAATTCATATTAAGAAATAATTGTATTTTGTAGTGTAAGCTAAATTTAAGTATATAAGATGTAAACAACTATGAATAAAATGTCAGTCAGTTAATCGAACTCGCTGGACTCTTTCTTCTATTATTTCGAAGAGCGGCTTCATCGACTGCAAGAGCACTGGAGTGCATTTGAGGGGACCGATCGAAAAATAAGGTCATTAACGAATGCTTCGGTCGAACACGACTACTTCGTTAATAATTATTTTAACAAAATCGCAATCCTATGGCAAGAATATAAATGCCGATTTGAAGATGAAATGAGTTCAATATTGAATTCAGAGGAGAAGACAAGCACATCAAACGTAAACCCAACCAAGGCCACAGTGGGAGCTGTGGAAGAAACCCCATCAAAAATTGTTGGTGCAATAAGACGACAAGCAGCAGCAGCAACTGGAACAACAGTAGTAGCAATTAAAACAAATTCGACGACGAAGAGAAATGCAATAAGGAAAATTCGAATTGATAAGCAACACAAAAAAAAACATAAAACATCGATTGGAATGTCAGTGGATACACGAAAATGTTATCCTATTTCGAAGTCAAAAACTACAGCAATAACAACCAGAAAACAATTATCAACAACAACCACAACTACAACAACAACTAGATCTACTGCAGTGCAGAAATCTGAATTAGATTGCATAACAATCACAATTTTGCCATTCAATCAGGATCAAAGGTGAAAAACCATACAACTCAAGCGACAAACGAAATTGTTAACAAGTCTCAAGATACATTCAAAAAGGCAACAACAACACACCAGAAAATCCATACAAATCGAAAATAAGCGACAAAATGAAATACCACTAACTACTAAGGAACTTGAGGATTCACTGATTACAACCAGTGATCTACAAAAATGCAAGCAATTAAAGCAAAACAGTCACCTCTCCAGTCTCGCTCCGTTTTTGGATGAAAACGGAATTCTTCGAGTGGGAGGCCGATTAGAAGCTGCAACGCTTCCTTTTGATGCCAAACATCCAATGCTATTACCAAATAATAATCCTTTGTATAAACTTTGGCAAGAAACACACGAGAAAAATAGCCATTGTGGTGCTCAGACATTGTTAGGCCATTTTCGACAACGATTTTGGCCCATTAAGGGAAAGATAATGGCGCGGTCAATAGTACAACACTGCGTAAAGTGTAATAGAGCCAGACCACAACTGCTACAACTACATGGGAAATTTATCTCCACAACGGATAACCCCAGCACGACCTTTTATAAATACAGGAGTTGATTACTGTGGGCCAATCTGGATTCACTACAAATTTCGCGGCAAACGACCTCAGAAGGCATATGTAGCAATTTTTTGTTGCTTCGCTACAAAGGCTGTTCGTATTGAACTCGTTAGTGATTTGACCACAGAAGCATTCCTTGGAGCACTAAGACGATTCACTGGTCCACGAGGATATTGCCAGCACTTATATTGTGACAATGCAACGAATTTTGTAGGAACAAATAACCAACTGTCGGAGTTGGAAGGCGCTATCTACTCCGAAAAGGCACGTACGACCATTGCAAGAGAATGCAGCGATAAGGCTATACAATTCAACTTTATTCCCCCTAGACCTCTCCACTTTGGAGGCCTCTAGGAGGCGGCCGTAAAATCAGCAAAGCATCTTCTAAGGAGGAGTGTATCTGCAGCATCGTTTACATACGAAGAGTAAGAAACAGTATTGATTGGCATCAAAGCCATCCTTAATTCACCACCATCCCACTAACACCACTTTCAAATGTTCACACCGATCTAACGGCACTGACACCTAAACACTTTCTCATCGGTGAACCCTTGACTACACAAGTCGACGCAAACGCACTCTCAATACGACACACTAATCTGACAAGGTGGAACTCGGTCTCGCATCTTAAACATGAATTTTGGAAGCGGTGGTCACAGGAATACTTAAACGAACTCCAGTATCGTCATAAATGGAAGGAATCTTCTAAGAATATCAACGTGGGAGACATGGTGATCATAAAGGAAGACAACATTCCAGTCCTTAAGTGGCCGCTCGGCAGAATTACCAGGACGATTTTTTGTTTTGTTTTTCATGTATTTTTATTGTTTAATTCATGATCCTTACTATCTAAACAAAAATACATAAATCTAGCTTAACTATCTTACCTTTTGTTCTTAAATCTAACTTACTGACCCAACACGAGTACTCTAAGCTAATCTAAGATAAATGAATTTGCCTTTCGGCCTACGCTATAATTATTTTATAATAATGCAAGTATTTTTCTTTTCTTGTCCAAGAAAATTTTAAGAACTTGGACTAATTACCAGGACGTACCAGGGCAACGATGGCGGTGTACGAATGATTGATGTTCGAACAGCATCAGGGATCTGGAAACGTCCAATTCACAGACTTGCACCATTGCCAGCGGAACACGAAACAGATAATGATATAACATACAGAAGTGAGGTCCACCAGTCAACACGTAATACTCAACCAGCAGACTCAACACCCACAATACCGACCAAAAGGCGAAGAATTGAAATTCATTGTTGACAACAGTATTTAGCAAAAATATCGAAGTTAACAAATTTGAATCAAATGTTGGTATTTATTCTGAATCTATAGGCTCAACAAAAATCGCAACAAGCGAATGGAATTTCATCATCCATTACAACCTCAGTCCGTTAGTGGAAGAGTATAAAACATTAACGAACGGTACTTTGACCCACACACATTTATGTCGAGAAATTCAAAGGAGGAGTTTTTGCATGAATACCTTAAACAGCATATCCTAACCGAACTTCAATCAGAAAACATCCTCCTATCAAACAAAAGAGTCAAAAGAGGAGCACTCAACATTGTTGGAAACCTTGTTAACTCCTTACTTGGGGTCCTGGATACCGAGTATGCTGAAAAATGGCAAGCATAATAGATCAAGGAAACATGAATGAAAATCATTTATTAAACTTACTGAGAAATCAAACCTCAGTTGTTGATTCAACAATCAACATTGTGAAGCAAGACCGGAGTATAATAAACAAGAAATTTGATCAGATCAACAGTCAACAAGATATGATGAGATAAGATAAGATGAGATAAGATCAAGAATTCGTGACAATGGTGAAGAAGGCCATCAGTTCAAAATATCGCAAATCGCCACATCCCTTTCATCCCAATTGATCATAATGATACTAAACGTACACAGAATACAGTCACCTCTCATTGATGTACTTACCGACATCAATGTAAAATGAATGCAATATTACTATCTACAGTTCGGCTGAAGAAAGAGCTTACAACCGTCAAAGAGCACTTACCAACATTCCTTGAGTTGCCAGCAGATGACCGAGATCTGATACAATTATACAAGCAAATGACAGTAAAGGGAGGAGTGACAGGTAATCGAGTCGTATTCTGGGTCACGCTTCCTCTGGTAAATCAAGAGCAATACGATTTATTTAGACTCACTCCCATACCGCATTTCATAAACAACACAATGTTAACTATTATTCCTTGTGCTCCAATACTGGGCTTAAACACACATCGTGATCAATTCTTTCCGATACAATCAACCTCTTTAGAAGGATGCATCAATTTGAAGAACGAGCAATATTTATGTCTCAATATACAAGCAAAATATAGCGAGGGAGCAGATATATGTTCCTGCGAAATGGGCCTTTTCAAAAATGAAACGAAAGCTACTTGCACCTTGAGAAGGTCTGAAGAGAATTCAGTATGGGTTCAGCTAGAACATACAAATAAATGGCTGTATTCCATAATCAACCCATCCCGGTGCTACAACCAGCCAAGGCTGTAGCTCCAGTGGATGGAAATTGGCTGATGCAGGCGAAACCGCAAAGAGGAAGAACAAAAAAAAGGAGCGCAAGGAGCGAGAATTGCGGCCCTACAAAAGAGCTGCTATCTCCTCTTTGGCGCTTCGAATTGGCAAAGCTGGCAATGATGACAGTATGACCGACGCTGAGTCCAAACACTGCGAAGATCGACTGTGGGAGCTAGCAACGGCAGAGAATGTTTGCTTTCAAGTGGAGGGCTGTGGTTTGGAAAACGGAACCTTTGTGTTGAAGTGCTCGACCCAGCAAACCCTTGAATGACTGAACAAATCTGTGCCGAAAATCCCCCCCTGGGAACCACAACTTTTGAGGTTTTCAGGCCGCCAAAACTGACGCGCGCTGTCTGCTGGATTCCGGGGCAACTCAGGAAAACGGCAGATGTGCTGGCGCGACTTCATAACCAGAACCCTGGCCTCGAAACCAAGAAGTGGAAAATCTACTCTCATAAGGAGAGTAAGAACCGGGAAAATAAGGATGGTTCTTCTCTCGTTGTGGGTCTAGACGAAACTACGGTTGAGACCATCCGCTTTATGTATGACTCCCGTCCCTATCTGCATCTTGGAAGGATTAATTTCCACTTCATTTCCAAGTAGTGCGGATAATGGACGAAAACCACGGTAATCATCAAAATAATTTTTACCCAGATAAACCTTCACCATTCCAAGGATGCTATTGCCCTCCTATGTAGCAAACTTTCCATGGTGAAGACAAAACTACTCATAGCATCCATTCAAGAACCATGGGTGTGGAAATATAGCATCTGTGGTCTTGGTGGCTTGCGAGGTTTCTTACCACTTTATGACGAGCGGTCTGAAAGACTGAGAACTTGTCTTATTGTGCCGAAATTTCTCTCAGGAACCAAGCTTGTACAGTTCTGTGGACAAGACTTGGTTGCTGCAGTTGTAAGCTACGAAGCGAACGGAGTGTGGCGTAATTTCGTCGTAGCGTCAGCTTACTTCCTCTACGACTCTGTTCTTCCGCCACCACCAAGAGCGGTATCGGAACTCGTAGACTACTGTGAAATCAGAAAATTAGGCGTAAACTAACTAATAACCTGCTGTGATGCTAATGCTCAGAATACCTTCTGGGGCAGCAGCAAATGCAACAAGAGAGGGAATGATCTTCTGAATTTCTTACTATCGTCTTAAACAATGTTTGGTTTTCAACCAACTTTTGTTACGACAAGGAGACAGGAAGTAATTGGCTTAACGTTATCCAACAGATACCTAAAGGAGATTACAGACTGGAGGGTTCTGTCGGAAGTGTCCCTGTCAGACCATAGGTACATTGAATTCCGAATCGAATGCGAAACCACACTTTGCTGAAGAGGAGGAATCCCAGAAAAACCAACTAGATACAGTTTAGGGATGAGCTTGATAATCGTATCGAACCTCTCCCTAAACTCAGAACTAGACAGAAGGTAGAGAAAGCCGTTCTAGACTTGAACAACACTCTAACCAATTGTTTTGAACTGACGTGTCCAGCTAGAAATACCCCCTGCAGATCACCTGTTCCATGGTGGAACGCAGAACTGAAGACAATTCGGAAGGAAACCAGGAAACTTCTTAACAGATCTCTCAAGACCGACTTGGAAGAAGACTGGAACATGTACTTAATTAATTCGGATATCGAAAAGGTTAATTCGGATATCGAAAAGTGCTTCCTATAGGGATTTTTGTGGAAAGATCGAAACACTCGGTGAAACCAGCAGAATGGTTAAAGTTCTTAAAAAGGACAAACCAACCAAACTGGAAACACTCAGAAGACCAGACGGTACCTACACTGATTCAAAAGCTGAAACGCTTAGCCTCATGCTAGAGACTCATTTTCCAGGTAACCAGATTATAACCGGCTCAAAATCAGTTCCTATCCCTGGAACTGAGGATGAGCTGATAAATGTAACACGACGATGCTGGTTTGTTTCATCGCTCCTGGTGACAGATGAAGCTATCAAATACGCAGTCGCGTCCTTCGATGGTTTCAAGTCGCCTGATACCGATGGCATATATCCAGCCTTGTTGCAAAAGGGTATAGACAAGCTGCTGCCGGTTCTGAAAAGAATCTTCACAGTCAGTCTGGCACTCGCCTATATCCCGACCCCTTGGCGTACAGTTAGGGTAGCCTTCATACCAAAGATCGGTAAGGGGGACTACTCACTCGCCAAGAACTTTAGACCAATCAGTCTAACCTCTTTCCTGCTGAAAAGCATAGCAGAATCGATTGTGCACTCTACAGGAAAGAGTACGCGCTGGGCATTTTCATTGATATAGAGGGTGCCTTTGACAATGCGACTTTTGATGACATGTGCAACTCGGCCAGAGAACACGGTCTAGATGAATCATTAGTGCTTTGGACTAAAGCAATGCTGATGAATGGAACTATTATTGCGGACGCAGACTGTAGCCAGTATGTTAGGGCGGGGGTAAATATGGGCTGCCCGCAGGGTGGTGTCTTGTCTCCTCTGCTATGGTGCATGCTGGATGACTCTCTGCTCGATGCTCTCAATAGCTCTAACATCTACTCCCAGGCCTATGCGGATGATATAGCTATTCTGTCTGTCGGATAATGCCTAACGGATGTGTGTTCGAAAGCGCAGGCAACTCTAGACGTGATCGACGATTGGTGTACCAGAAATGGGCTTTCAGTCAACCCTCTTAAAACCAAGGTTGTCCTCTTTACGAGGAGGAAGAAATTGACTGGTTTGACTCAACTAGTACTCAAAGGTGTCACTATCCGTTTTTCCGATGAAGCTAGATATCTGGGTGTCATTCTAGATAGGAAGCTTCTGTGGAAAAAACACATCGAAACGAAAATTGCGAAGGCACTGTCAGTTTTCTGGCAGTGTAAGGGAAATTTCGGCAAATCATGGGGTCTATCACCAAAAAGATCCGTTTCGATTTACATGGCTACGATTAGGCCCCTTCTCTCCTATGCATCGGTCGTTTGGTGGAATAATAATTTCGC
The DNA here is from genome assembly GCA_930367185.1 of Myathropa florea. Lineage (NCBI taxonomy): Eukaryota > Metazoa > Arthropoda > Insecta > Diptera > Syrphidae > Myathropa > Myathropa florea. Next base: position 89,263,028 of record OV884002.1, on the reverse strand, counting down.
GTAAATACGTAACTGCTGCTTTCACCAAGCTTCAAAGAATGGTCTGTCTCGGCTGCATGGGGGCCTTCCGTAGCACGTCTGGCTCTGCTCTTGATAATAATAATAATAATAATAATAATGGCGGCGCTACAGTCCGGGGTGGACCTAGGCCTAACTTCTTCAGCAACCACTCGTGTTGTGCGTGCTATTGTTCTCTCACGAGGGGAGGGGACCTACAGTTTAATGCCGACTCCGAACGGCGAGATTGAGAAGCTTTTTCTAGACAGTTATACTCCTTGAGCATTGTCAATAAGTCGAAAGAAGTAGAGCCGCGAACAATTTTTTTTCTGAAAAATTGTTTGTCTGAACTTGGATTCGAACCTAGACTGTGAATGTCTAGTGCGCATGGGTCGACGCACGAACCCACACGGCTACGGCCAGGCCCGGTATTTTAATGTTATTTGAAAATGAAAAATTCGTTTTATATGCTTCAAGCTACTTACAACTTTCTTTTGATCTAGTGTTTTGAAATAAAATTCTACCTTAAATCCTTTGTTTCGGTTCCAAACTAGTTTCGTAACATTCATCACCATCGTAAAGAAGATGTTTCTCGAAATTTAGATGATATTTCAAGTAAGCATCGAATTGTTTAAAAAAACATAACAGGTGCTCATTAGGCACCGAGCTGAATCATTGACTACTAAATTGAACCAATACGAGCTGCATGGGACGAAAATGCTCTTGGTCGAATTCTGTTTTGAAGACCAGCATCTTTTCCCTTCATATTTGAACCATTATAGTAACTTTGACTTCGACAGTTGCTTATTGAAATTCCTTGAAATTCAAGTTTGTTTAAAATTAACTTTGTAAGTTCCTCTCCGGTCTTGTCTTCTTCTTTTAAAAACCCAAAACAACAATAGTCAACAATAAGCGTAGATTTTGGCCTCTTTTAGCATGGACACAATGTGATTAGTAACAGTTGTAGAAAAGATACGTGCTATCTAATTTTGCATATTTTTGTTCAAATATTTATTTTGGGTTTCTTGATTCGTTATTCTCCTCAAGTGCTCTCCTAACACCATATCAAATAAGGATACTTCCTCAACAATCTGTAAAAAGTTACCATTATTAAGCTCAAACAACACTTCAGAAGTTCCTCGAAAAGCTTATACTTGAGAACCAAGAAATTTATCTAAACTAATTAGTGTTTGCAAAACAGCTTGGTTTAGATCGAGGTGAGTTTATTGTTGTTTCCGTTCTCAAAACTTTTTCGAAAAACATCCTGTGCTATGTGCTTGACAAGACTTGGGAATTTTTGTTCATTGCAAATAAAATACAAGCTAAATTATAGAGAATAGAGTTTGGTAGGCAATATGTATTGTACATAAATCCTCCAGAAATTAAATATGTGTAATTGAATTTTCTAATACATTACATTACATTTTTCAAGAAGAAAAAAACCAAAAAATATTTTTTTGTTTTGGGTGTACGCTCACTTTTATTAGGTAGTGTACCTATTGTACTCATTCTCTTTTCAAACAAATATGTATAATGAGTAAATCTCTTTCATACGTGCAGAAATAAAATCTGCACATTTTTCTCTCCTCCATAGGAACTGAGTTTATTATTTTGAGATTTTAGAGTGCTTGTGACATTTTCTTGCACAGTCCTGTGCGTGATTGGCCTTTTGTGTGAAGAATGAAGTGAAGAGAGAGAGAGAGAAACGAAAAATTATGTACATTGTACTGAGTAATTGTCATATGTGCAGAAATAAAACCTGCACGTTGTCACTCAAATAATTCCATCGGAATAATGCATCAGATATTTGTATTTTTCATATTCGCTGCGTCAGTGCAGAGGGTTAATGTTTCAATGAATTTGACTTGCTTAATGTTTGTGTTGCGTCATCGGTGATTCAACTGAACAACACCAATGCATCCGTAGTCAAAAAGAGAGGTGCATTTGTTTTGTAGTGAGCGAGGGTGTTTGCATTCGCCAGTTATTGTTTGCACTTTTCGAAGACTTCGCTGCTTTGTACCATCCATTGGATCTCGTTTTCTCGCATTTTAGAACCGCCAACCGATATTTGTTGAGTGAGGCTTGGATGATTAATATGTCCCTCAGGAAACGTCTGTAGAAGTTTATCATGGCGAGAAAACGCCGTAGTTCTTTGACGTGTTTCGGCTTTTCTATGCTGCGTATGGCTTCGGCCTTACTTTGAGGTGGTCTGATGCCATTTTTTACCAATTAAACAGGTATTAACCAGGTATTAACCTGGTGTCAATAAAAATGGCATCAGACCGTTTGTGAAGGGGACTCGCCCAAGAACTGACGTACGGCAGTAACTTTGTTTGGTCATGAACTCAAACTCTTTTCTACGTGCTCTTTCTGCAATTGGTGGGCCTGTTGTAATGGTGTAATGGCGGACTTTGTGGCTCGTATTCTTTTTTGGCAAGTGACCGTGCGGGATATTTTTTTACCAGCTGGTGAAACTGTTATACGTCAGCAATTGTATTCGGAGGATAGTTGCGTTCTTGTTTGCGCATCAAAAGATTTCCTCCGCCAGGCTTTTAAAATATTTAAAATATAACATCTGCTGGACGTCGCTGGTTTGTGCACTTATCGCCCTGATGAAAACCATGTATTTTGATCTGAAACCAGAAAAACCGAGTACAGTTTGAAACGTTGAGTCCTTTTTGTTGATTGTTCGAAACTTAATATCATGTGTGGCGATGGAACATCTAGCGCTAGAAGATTACTTGTAGTAATCGACTACAATAAAGTTATTTTTTAAGATCTGCTAAGCCTGGCGGAGGGAATATATTGTTGCGGGTTTTTTTTTTCTGTGGCTGGTTTGGGGTTATAGGGTTTAATTAATTAGATAATGGACCAATGGGCACACAAAAGTATTTTAGAGGATGTGACATTGCCAAAAGGGGACCGGGAAATGCCGTTGCTTTAGGCTTTCTAGCAGGAAGGTTACACAAAGTACACGTCTAGGCTAGTCCAAACGTGTCGCAGTGATCACAATGTCATGTCATGTTTATGTATTGGCCACCTCAGTCACAGGGTTTTAACCCGATAAAAAGTCTTTGAAGAATTTTCAAACGCATAATTAATAGTGAATATGTCAAAAGTGCAGACCATTTTTCTTAGACGAATAGAGATCGCTTAAAATGAAATTTCATTAAATTTAGTTGAATTAATACACAAAAGGTCAACAAAAAGAATTATTTGCAACTAAAAACTGATTTTTTGTACTTTTTTGTAATTCCATTAAAAGTTGAAAATGTTTTGTCGCGCACCAATAAGAGGTTACACTTACAAATCAACGCAGATTACTCAATTCTTTGACATGATTTCAAAAATTATTTACTTTTGTACACTTCGAATATAGACCTTTTAGAATATATATAGTATGTTATGCTTTTGCAAAAAAAAACTTCAATAAATTTGAAGAAATTGCTTGATTTCACTTCTAGTTGCAAATGTTTTGTTCAATACTATATGTAGGTGTACCATTCACAACACAGAGCTTAAAATCTGACGGTGTTGTGTTTGTTGAAGGAACGAGGAACTACTGAGATGTCCGCGTCAGTGTCAACAAGGAACGAAGTTTTTGAGGCGCGGTCGATGACGTGGCGGAGTTTTTGCTGAGACTCGATTCTATCCACCTGGCAATGCAACCAGTGCTTTAGTTTTCCGTCAGCTTTGGGAAATGATTGCATGGTGCGTTGCATTTTCTTGCTCCTGCACTAAACTTAGCGTGGTAAAAACACTTGGTGTTCAAGTTCGAATGCGGCGACGACTGATGTTGCGGTTTGTTTCCAAGTTGGATAGGTGTTTCTGGGTCTAATTCAGCATGTTGATGGGATGGCTATTATCGTGCTCTCGTGATGACGCGTGTGTTGAAAAAGTAGGAGCGGTTGTTTCCATATTTGAGCTTGTTGGTTCGGTTATCTAGACAATTTTGTCAGTCACTTCTGTGAGTTTCGTTAAATCGTTGATTGCGCTGGTTACTGACAAGGCTCGCACTGAGTGTTCACAGAAATTCGTCTTGCACGTTGTTGCCTGTAAGTGTCCGCATACTGCGTAATATCTGCAATGATTTCTGGTCGCCAATTGCTGGATCTGACAACAATTTCTCAGTTCGCTTGAACGACGGCTCTGTAAAGATGTTTACTATTCGTTCTTTAAGTTATTTATACTTGTTTTGCGCTGGAGGATTTCAACGATGTCACTGACTTGGTCGAGCGTAGAACAGTGTTATTCGCTTACCAGCTTGGTGTATTTGGATGCGTCGCTATGAACTGTATAAAGACGGATTCCAAATGTACGAACCATAATTTTAGACGATGTTTCCAAAGTGGGGGACGCGTACTTGGCTGATGTCCTCTACTTTCAATTCGTTCGTCGAGTGATCTTCGCCCTCGATTTTTATTTCACTGTACCCATTTTTTTTAACACAAATGCTGTTACTAAATACCCGCGCGACTTATTATTATTTTCAAACGTCGTGGTCACCAATGTGGGTAATATATAAAATCTACGCACTTACGTTTATTGCTCCATTCAAAACGATATTGTTGAAGTAAAAGTTTATTGGCGAATGAAATTTAAAAAGATGTCGCATTTGAATTCCGTTGTAACGTACAATAAGTGATACCAAGTTACTTTACCATATGAAATAGGTTGTGCCATACACGTTGGGTATTGCCAGCTATTTTCAACACGCCCCCTCAACGTGGATGTCACTAACATTTTGAAAAACCAAACAAAATAATTTCTTTCATTTCAATTTCAAAACATTATTCAATAAAATGGTTATTTAAAATTTAAATTCAAAAATTGTTAATTTAAATTTAAAAGCTTAATACATTTATCGTGTTTAAGTCTCGCTAAATTATTTGTTAAAACATCACTACATTATCTTCTGATGGACAGTATTTTAATATAATTTGTTGACTCTTTATTACCTTCTTGATGTGATGGTATCTTATGTCGATATGTTTACTTCGCTTGTGAAGTACTGGATTACTTGCCAACTTCTGCGCCCCCTGGTTGTCGATGTGTACTACTACTGCTTCGCCATTTGACCATCCGACCTCCATCAGCAGTCTTCGCAGATAAACAGATTCCTTTACAGCTTCCGACACAGCCATATACTCTGCTTCAGTGCTACTCAATGATACTGAGTGCTGCTTTCTCGGCTCCCAGCTTATCGGTGAATTGCCGCTTGTACAGCAGTTTCTTCTCACAAGTTCCGGATAGGTATCGGAAAATATGCTTTAATGCTTGAAGATGTTCTATGTGAGGATCTGTGTTGCATTGCGCCATTTTCCGGACGGAGTGTAAAATATCTGGCCGTGTTGTTATGGCGAGATACATTAAAACACCAATCATAGATTAATATTGGTTCTTATCAACTCTCTGACACTCACCATTGCATATCAGCTACACACTTTTACACTTATCCATACCAAATCATTGGAGGATATCTTTTATGTATTGCTTGTATTGTGTCACCACAATACGTCATCCATCGCGTTCTATTTCTATGCCGAGGTAATGATGAACTGCACCTTTGTCGTACAAGTCAAATTTAGCACACAGACTTTTCCTAACATCAAATTCGCTCGTCAAGTTTTTACAAGTGATCAATAAATCGTCCACATATACTACAATTATTATCAATTCCTTGTTTTGTTTTGAAAGATACAAGCAGGGATCATTTTGACTTTGTTGGAATCCCATGCTTTTCAAAACGCTGTCGACCTTGGTATTCCATTCTCTACCTGCCTGCTTCAGACCGTAAATTGCTCTGTTCAGTCGCAAGACCTTGCTTGGATTTTTGTTGATTTCTTCGCATAAATCGCTGTTCAAATATGCGTTTCCAACGTCGACTTGGTGTAAATGCATTTTCCATTCTACTGACAAAGCCATTAACATTCTAATTGTCGAGTATCTGGCCACTGCTGAAAATGTCTCTTGGTAGTCGTTACCATATTGTTGGCTACAGCCCTTTGCAACCAATCTGACCTTATAGCGCTCAATATTTACTTCTTTGTCTTGCTTTATGGAAAATACCCATTTGCAATTTATACATTTTCGTTGCGCGGGTAGTTCAGCTGCGGACCAAGTGTTGTTTTTTCTTAATGATGCCATCTCGCATTGCAGCAACCCACTTATCGCTATCAGCCGATGAAATCGTCTCTGGAACAGTTTGAGGAACTTTGACATTTGTCATCTGAAGTTTATTATAAGTTTTCCGCATCTCAAAACTCAAACATTTTTTTTCCTCAGTTTCTGCAGCATCATAATCAACATTATGTACTGAATCAATGTTAGCATCCGTATTTAGACCATTTTCATCATCAGCAATGTTGTCTTCATCTTTATCGTCCGTACTAATATTCGTTGATAAATGTAGTCATCTGCCTTGTTTACATCGTTGTTGTTGTTGCTGGATTCGTTGCATTCGGAAAGTTTTTCATCAAAAATGGCGTCTCTCTGCTCTACGACTCTCTTGGTGTGTCTATCAAAAATCCGGTATGCTTTTGAAACTGTTGAATATCCGACCATGACATATGTTTCACCTTTTGCTTCGAATTTTCCGCAATTTGGTTTCTTTATGCTCAAAGCTACACAACCGAATGTACGAAGATGTTTCACGTTTGGTTTCTTATCAAACCATATTTCAAACGGAGTTTTACCTTTGAATATATTAGTTGGACATCTGTTTCTGATGTAAGCTGCCGTCATTACAGCTTCTGCCCATAGACTCTTTTCAACACTGGAATGAACCAACATTGACCGTGCCATTTCAACTAACGTTCTGTTGGCGCGCTCAGAAACGCCATTCTGTTGAGGTGTGTAAATGGTAGTAAGTTGTCTCTGGATTTCATTCTTTTACAGAAAATCATCAAATTCAGCATTCACGTACTGCCTTCCGTTGTCCGTCCGTAAAGTTTTTATTCTACGTTCCGTTTGCCGCTCAACTTGGAGTTTAAAGAGTTTGAATTTACTAAGGGCTTCGCTTTTTGCCTTCATAAAGTACACGTATATCTTTCGGGACATATCATCTATGAAAATGATGAAATATCTTGAGCTGCCTAGTGATTCTGTGTCGAACGGTCCGCACACATCCGAATGGACAAGTTCTAGTAGCAACTTTGATCGTTTTTCGGACTTTTTAGGAAATGGCAATGAATGTATCTTGCTAACCATGCACGTTTTACATACTGCTTCTTTGATGTTTTGTACGCTCCGCCTTAAGCTTCACATTTAGACCTTTGTCAACCATTCTGCTCACAGATAGGAAATGTGCTTGAAGCTCTGCGGAATACAAAACATTTTGAAACAACAAGTCTTTGTTCTTGCATTGGAAAGGTACATCACCTTTTCCTTCTGCAACAATTGATTTGTTTCCTGCTAAACCAATGATTTCATTATGTTGTTCAAAATTTACAAACTGGGTCTTGTTGTTGCACATGTGCGTTGTTGCACCGCTGTCAATATATCATGCATCACTTCGTGGTTGAGTTTCTGCCGCCGCAATCATTGCCAATGCTTTTTGTGAACGCGTGTATGTTTTTTCTCCTTATCACAATCACTAGCACGATGACCAGGCGCCCCACAGTTGAAGCATTTGCCGGAGAAGTGTTTCTTGGTCTAATTCTTCTTCCAATTCTTCTTTTCTTCTCTCTGCTTCTTCGCTGAATTTAGGCAACGAGTCACGTGTTTTTATTGCGATGACAAAGTTCTCAAACTCTTTGGACAAACTGGACAACAACATAACAACAAGAAGCTCATCTTTCATTTCTATTCCAACTTCAGACAATTTTTCTGTCACTTCAAGGAACGAATTCAAATGCTGCACCATATTACCCCCATCTACCATGTGGAGACTCATTAGGCGTTTGTAAAGACACACTTCTTGGATTGGACTTTGGGTGCATAGATTTCGTAGAGTTTTGTCCATGCCTCGAACAAAGTCTTTGCGTTTTTTATATAAAGCAATTGCGCAGGCTTCACACTCAAGATTATATTTGCAAGAGCCTTCTGATCGTCGGAATTGAATTTTTCAATTTCTGCAGCATCCTCGATGGACTCCTTTTTCACCTTGCCACATGCAACTTCCCAGAATCCTGTATGCACTAGAACACTCTTCATCTGTATGCTCCACACATCGTAATTGGATTCGTCCAATTTCTTTATTTGAGAACAATTCATTTTCAATTTAAAACAAACTTCTTAGAGAGCACTCCTGTGCCCATAACCTGTTGAAGTTGAAAAGTTTATTGGCGAATGAAATTTAAAAAAATGTCACATTTGAATTCCGTTGTAACGTACAATAAGTGATACCAAGTTACAATATCATTTGAAATAGGTTGTGCCATACACGTTGGGTACTGCCAGCTATTTCCAACAGATATGAGTACAACGGAGTATTCTAAATTACAAATGGTTGCTAGATAAAAAAACAGATGTTTTCAAACTGTTAGGGAAAGAGAAATATTATTTTGTGTCTTTAGTTGGCGCTACAGTTTCTGTGTTGTACTCTCTGACAGATGTCAGCACTGCTTCTTTGGGCGCTACACTTGTATGGAGCAGCTGATTACCTACGGCAGTAAAGAGAAACTACAAAGCGACACAACGCCATCACCCCGTCAGCTTTACAATCACTTTTCCGTAGTATTTTATCGTGTACAAACGTTAACTCCGCAATTAATATAAAATATATCTCTACTCTTATTCTGTGTAAAATAAAGTGTTTTAATTTATCTCTCAGTTATTAGTTCCTTCTTTTCATTCAACTCTCGCAATAGTTTATAAAATTCTAGATAAACGTTCAGTGGAAATAGTGATAACTCCCATACTTGATGCTGACGGCGTCATCTATGTTTCATTGGTGGGTAGTTTGCGTTGTTGTCTCAAGTCGCCAGAAATTGTCGTGTGAGGTCGCCACAAATCTATTAAAGTAATTAATGATTAAAGGAAAAATGCGTTTTTTGATTTAGAATGGTAATTTGGTAAAGCTATAAATTGGTCAGTAGTAGAATATGCATGCTTATTGTACCATTGTGTTATCTAAGTTTTAAGAACATTTTAAAGGAAATGTTATACAATGAAAATAATATTCAAAATTCTCCTAAGTCTGTGCCGTTGACACCCTTTCTTTTAATCTACCCTAGCGCCCCCTTATTGATACAGAAAATAATTTTGTTACTGACACGCAAACTCCTAGACGCAAAAATTCTTAAATATTCGAAAATCGAAAAAGTATCTCCCGCCGCCATTTTAAATAAGAGTGACTATTCCGCGGCGGTGATTGAATTTTTGTCTAAACACATTTCAATTTTGTCAACGATATAAAATAAAGATTTTCATATCATATATCGCTTACGTATAATGTTATAATTTTTTTTTCCAAATGGAGAACGTTGTAGCTTTTAATACTGAAGTAAGTAAATCAAATTAAGATTATGCTCAATATTTGCCTTGCAACCCGGTTGTGAATTATATAAAAAAGTGAACACGTACATACATACATGCATACATGGTGCACTTGTTTTTTTTCGACATATAAATCACTTAATATATTCACTATTGCTAGGATAAGCGTATGAGCGCAATCACTTATACTTGGGTTATTGTTAAATATTTCTCTTACAGCTTTCAGGTCTGTATGAAACAAAGCCGCCAATATCTAAGGCAAAAATGGCAGCTATAACCAAGGCCGCCATGAGAGCCATCAAATTCTACAAACATGTTGTGCAGAGTGTAGAAAAGTTCATTCTTAAGTGCAAGCCAGAATACAAAGTTCCTGGACTATACGTTATAGATTCCATAGTGAGACAGTCTCGCCATCAATTTGGTGTTGAAAAAGATGTGTTTGCGTCACGCTTTGCACGTAATATAAAGGAGACGTTTGCTAATTTGTTTAGATGTGCCCCAGAAGATAAAAGCAGGATTATTCGTGTCCTTAACCTTTGGCAAAAAAACAACGTTTTCGCACCTGAGGTAATACAGCCTATATTTGATTTAGCGGACCCCAGCCATCCTATTTATCAAATTCAACAACAACAAAGTGGAGGAGCTTCTTCAAATGAAATATCGGCTGCTTCAAACGGATTGAATGCATCTGGCGTTAGCTTGGATACAAGCGGTACTGGAAGTACTACTGGGGTGTTAGCAGGAAATCAAGTTGCAGGCGAGGATAAATTAATGTTACCCGATTTGTCGGTGAGGAATTCTTATTTTAGTTATTCAATCTAACATACACTTTTTCACGACAGCATAAATACACTCATACTTATATTAATGTTTCCTAACTTTAAAGCGAGGCTTTGAGTCACTAATTATGTCCATACTTATATTTTTCTGATTTATTTTGTTTTTTTTATCTTCTAAAAAAAATGTTTTGATAAGAACAGATTCAGATAAAATGTAAACGAAACAAATCTACATCAGATTCATAGATAAGTATTCTGAAAAAAAAAAGTTATAGGTTGACAACTTGTTCAGCATTAGAAGATGGCTTATTCAGTCTGATTAGAAAGGAATAGGAGGAAAATTGTTTTCCATTGGTTAATATACATCTGTATAGAGATATGTACGTTACATTAAATATTGCGGATATAAGGGATGATATCAATTTGATTTGCCAATTTGGAGCTAAAGTAGAAGCTTAACCATAATAGATCTCACCTATCTTTAGCTTATCTCAAAACAGAACAAAGAGTCCATTTAAGGTTTACCGAGCTATCATTCACTCATAATGCACATAAACAAGCCTATTCACATGCCATCTACATTCGGTTATCGTGTGCTCAAAAAACGGAAAATAAGTTAAAGAAACTCGAGCTATTCAATAATGGAACGGAAGGAAAAAAGAATCATGCAGAGTTAAAAAAATAGATCGGAAAAATGAAACAGATGTTTTTTTTTCATATTATTTTATAATAATAATAATAATAATAATAATGGCGGCGCTACTGTCCGTGGTGGACGTGGGCCTAGCTTCTTAGCAACCACACCACTGTTGTGCGTGCTATTGTTCTAATGTCTAATGCCGACTCCGAACGGCGAGATTGAGAAGCTTTTTCTAGACAGTTATACTCTTTGACCATTGTCAGTGACTCGAAAGAGTTGGAGCCGTGAAAAAATGTTTGATGTTTTTTCGAGATTCGAACCGACGACCTCGAGCGTAGGAGTCGACGCATCTACCCACTACACCACGGCGCCCATTTATATTATTTTACTGCACTCAATTGATTAAGTCATATCAATATCAATTAAGTCATAACGGAAGTTTCCCAAGCTATAGCTTCTTGCTTTGCTCATCGCATGCTCAAATTTCGTCACGGAAAAACTTATTTCATTTAGACATTCTGTAAACTTGCCCCAATTTAAAAAACAGGAAAATCCTATACAGCACTATTTACTGTTAAGACTATTAAGACATTTCAGACTTCGTTCTAAATATTTCGTTACAATTTGTTATTTACAATTATGTTAGTAATTGTATAAATTAATTCAGGTGATATTAAAATATATCTCATTTTCTGTTGTAGCAAACAAATCTGTATCTGTAATGCTACACAGGTTGCTCCATGCTCCTCCATACTCCTCCATACTCCATGCAATTCATGTTAATCCCATTATTCTAACACGAATGACTAACTCGATAATATACTGATCTGAAATCGTTAAGATGAACTAGACTTAAATTGAAGAATGTACAGTCATTCTAACGACCTAAATGGAAGATGGATGTATTCACTGTTATGAAGGATCATAGGATTTGTCTATATAAACTAGAAAAAAAGTAATGTTTATAAGAAGTATAAGGATAAAATATACTTTCAATTTCGCAAAAAAAAATTGTAAATATTTCTTCTTGTACGTGCATAAATATCCAGATAAATATATACTACTATTATCATAGGTAATAATGCAAAACGTTATCTAATCCTAATAGATATGGGAACTAGTCAAATATCCCCCCATAAGACCTCCGAGATGACTGTTGTTGGCTTCGGATGTTTATTTTGCTTTGAGCACAATCATTAGCTTTTCTTGCATATTTATAAAAAGTATGTTATCAGTACGCTGTGGCGTATTGATGAGTCTATCGACTCCTACGCTCTAGGTCTACTAAAAAAACCTTAATATTTCACAATGGTCAAGGAGTATGACTGTCCAGCTTCCCAAAGTTTTCCGTTCAGTGTTCTCTTAAAACTGTACTACAATAGCATGAACAACACGCGTGGTTGCTATAGAATTATAAATGTATAAATCTGATAAACGTACGCTTCCAGGGAAATAAATCGTTCTCATCCATTTATATGTTGCATTTATATGTTTAGTCCCTTTCGAAATGTCTTGAAATGGAGTTTCGAAAAACGGTACCAAAAAGTAACATTTATATTATATCTATTTTCCTTAAAAATGTAAACCCGTTTTTTAAGAATTTACGATATCATTTGTGCTTAACACCATCTCTAATTTACGCTATCATTTGTACAAAAATGTGCTACTGTTTGTTCCAAGACTTTTAATATTTGAAGAAACGGTGGTGAGAACTTTTTGGAGTTTTTTCTCCAAATGTAATAAAATGTAATGTCAGTGGTCTTGGTTGCATTGTTTCTTATATTTTGATTTGCTTTAATTATTTTTGAAAGTGATATATGCTAAGGCCTGTTTCTTATTTCCAAGTCACTAAAATATTTCAATCACCTCGACAAAATATTTAAGGGCCATTCATATCAAGTGCGATTTGCGATCCAAGATCTTGACATTTCATTTACATGGAATATTCCGCTGCTCTCTGTCTTGCTGTCATACAAGTATTTATTTCCGTACAATTGCGCTTGTAAACTTTCGAAGTGTTTTCTCTGTGCGAGGTGATTTTAAAAAGGGAAAATTTCGTTTAAGTACCAAGATAGATAGGCTTTTAGCATGTGCAGCCATTTTAAAAATACTTTTCATGAAATTTTCTTAAAAACAAGAAATGGTGTAGCCCTTTAATAGTACATATTTAAAATAACTTCGTCAATTTTTATTATTATATGAATTTATTCTATTTAAGTACCTGCATATACACATATGTATGTATATTCATTTATAATATGTGTAGATGATTAAGTAATATTTTCTTAATTTCTACATATATGTTTTCATTAGATTGGTCATCCTAAGACACAAGCGAGTGCTCTAGATCAAAGTACGATACGTCAGTTACAGCAAATCCAACAATTGCTTATTAGAAAAACAGCTAATGAACACACATCTTCAACATCTTCTGGAAACATGAGTCAGTCGGACTCAGCCAATTTTAATAAAAAGCTACTCGATTTTGATTACGGTGATGAAGACGAAGAGGAAAGAAAAACTACTTCACATGTACCAAATATTCTAGACGTAATAATTTAGCTCTTTTTCCTTCAATACACGTAATTTTATGTTTATCCCATCCTGTCAGAAACTTTGATGCCCAACCATATTTTCTGTTTCTTAAATACCTAATTGAAGCACGTTCAATTGAATACAACATATTTTGTAAATAAAAAATTTTGATTTATTTTGTAGAACAACAATTTGAAGCAATTACTTAAGGATCCAAATGTTTTGCGACAACTTCAAACTCTACAAAACTTTCAAAAATTCAAACAACAAGAAGAGAAACAGCATAAGCTGAATGAACTGCGTATGCAAGAAGAAGCTTTTGAAAAACATATACAAAACGTGCTGAAGGTGATTTTATATAAGCATATATATATTTTTTCCATTTCATGTAATTTTTTTTCTTTTAAAGGGATCAGGAACTGGCGAAACAACGGATGTAACTGGGAAAGAGGTCGAGTTTGTATCAGAAGAATCTAAAATAGAGGTAATTAACGTCAAGCTGCAAAAGACGCACTTGAAACTGATTTCCTATTTACTATCATATTGAGCCCGCTATTTGTGCTAAAAACGATCAGCTCTACCTAATGTTGTTATACTCTAAATCACGGCAGTAAACAAATGTTTTTCAATATTCTTAAATGGAAATAGAATATGTTATGTTTTTTTATGTTTCGAATTGAGATAAACCATTTAATACCAAAACTAGTTTATATATAGTAAGGAAATTGAATTTTGATGTAGTTATGTTCACATTAAATTAATAATTTTACATGGGATTAAGTTAATACATGAATTTACGAGTTTAGGGATTGAAAAGTACAAACGAAGTAGTAATGGTGATTTTGAATGTTACTGAGGTTTACGTGCATTTCCTCAACCTGGGCCATCTTCGTAAGCTGAGCCCAGTTAACACTTTTCAATGCCATCGAAATTGGGTAGAACCTAAAATCATGCATGTGAATGGAGCATGCATATATATTTTAGCCATATATGTATGTGCAAAATTTAAAACAACATTTTAAGAGCCTTTGTGTAAATTTATATATATTATATACTGAGAGATTTCACAATAACTTTATGTACAATTAACTGTTATTATTATTATTATTATTATTATTATTATTATTATTATACATACAATTAACTGTTATGTAGTTAAAAAATATGTAGAAAAGAAAATTAGTTTAGATTTCCAGTCTTTTGGTAAGTAACAACACTTATTTTGTATGTAAAGTAGATCGTAAGTGCGTTGACTCCTACGTGAAAAATTCCAGTTTTGGATCAGATTAGATTCGACTAGTTACCACAAAATTTTCATTTCATGCCATCAACTCTTGCAAGTTAATTATATTGATCCGAGATTAAGTGTAATGGAAAGTTTTTCATAAATCAGTTTATATAAATGAAGATCTTGAGTATCTGCTATTTGTAATAACAAACAAATTTAATTAACAAAATATAATAATTTGATTTACATGATGACAATTACTCTTTAAGAAAAGATAAATGTGGTTGAATAAATTAGTGTGTGATCTCAAATCATGTGTACAGTCAGAAGAAATGTTCTGCTTTGGGTTAATACTATATTATGATATATACAAGAATTGCATGTGTATAAAATATTTGTGTATACTTAACTGGAAATATTGCTTATTAGCTTTTAAAACCTTTTGATTTGTAAGATTAGGTTATTAATATTTTAGATAAAATGTTTATGTATTTTCCAATATTTTTATTGTTTTTATTTTCTTTCTTTTGTTTATCTTAAAACCTAAAAATGCTTAAGTTGACATTATTTACACTTTCCACAAATCGAATCTTTCCGTTATATAGGAATAAATAAATATACATTACATATTATATGTATTTATGTGTACATATTATGTATTTGATATATAATATGATTCATATTCGAGTTGAGCTCTTTTTTTGTTACACGTTTGATAGTTGTATATCAATAAATCTGCGAGAAATCTGACATTCTTTGTTAAATAATTGCTCATACATTCTCAGTTTAATACTGATATATAGCGACCTTGGAATGCTTTTTTTTGCACCATCTGTGTATGATAGTGTTATTCAATTTCTAAGATTTGTATTAAAACAACGGTTTGTCAAAGGGTGAAGATCGTTTCTATAGACGTATTTCGTAAACAAAAGAGATTTTTTCTTTAAATATAATTAAAATAATCTATTTATGCAGATAAAAGATGAATATAAATTCTTGTCGGAATTCAGCTTTTTTATTGGACCAGTGAGCACTCTTAATGTTTACGAAACGATAAATATATTTCCAGCTTTATTTATAAATTTCATAATTACGTTTCAAAACATGATTTTTATTCCTGTTTGTAACTACATACTTAATTCACATCATTCGTAACTTATGTTGTCATAGTTTTTTTTAGGAATGCCTTTAAAATAAAAAGAAAGCTCTCAAACGCGAAAAAATTCAGTTTTATATGCATCTTGAGAAAATGCTACTTAGAAAATATAAGTAAATTTAACATATAATTAAATATTTTGTGTTTGGGATGTTGTTTCAATAAAAATATCTAATACCCCATATAATTTAAGAAAAAATATACAATATAAAATCAATAGGTAGTAATAGTAACATTAAATGGTCGAATTTTCCTCGGAATTTCCAACTATAGAGAAGGTAAGACTTTTATAAGAAATTCCGCCGGACTAACAGTATAACAACGTTTGGGTACCAAGCTGGTAAGTTTTTGAATTTGATCAATACAAATAAAAAAGAACAATTGAAAAATTCACGCGATCGCAAAGATGAAGATATTTTTTGACATAATATACGCACATGGCTACATACGACTGTAATTAAATACGATGTAAAAATATTGTAATATATGAAATCCAAGTAATTTTTTATTTCGTCATTATGCTTTTCTTTGTGTTTTTCGTTTTTTTTACTTTATCTGATCCAAACAATACAACATAGGTTATCAATTTGGATGGCAATGATTCAAGAAGTCCTACACCAGAACGTGATCGTTATAAGAGGAGACGAAGTCGTAGCCGTTCCAGATCTCGTGAACGGTTATCTGTCAGAGAACGGCGTCGTCGCTCCAGGTCAAGATCAAGAAGCCGCTCACCGAGAAATAATCGTCGCCGCACATCCCGTGATAGAGAACGTGAGCGTCTTGCTGAACGTAATCGGGATAAAGAAAAAGAGAAGGAACGTGAACACGAGCGTGAGCGTCGGCGCAAAGGCTTACCTGATATGAAAAAGGAACATTTGAGTGGTAATTTTCTTTCATAATAATTATTGTGGTAAACTACTTAATTTAACATTTTCTGTGAAATTGCAGTCGTATGGCGGAGCCTTCGAGTAAATTTATTTAACTCGGTTTTAAATCTTTTTGTTTGTGATTATGTGCGGTTGTACAAATTGAACTACAATTTAAGTTTTATATGCATTTTATCTTCATCCTTGCGTCGCGTGGAATTATAATATAAAACAAAACAACATACGAACTAACATTCGATCTGTCAATGTTCCGATCATTGAAATATATAATAATACAGTAAATTTATTAATATAGGACTTATATGACTTTTTTAAACCTTGCAAGTCCGCATTTAAGCAAAAATCTATAGAAATTGTTTTATCTTAACAATTACTTATTTTGCATTACCAATGACAAGATTTTCTCTCAACATCTCTCATATCTTTATTTAATTAGGGTTCTCCGATTTAGAAATATTTTCCTTTGAACTTTCAGCGTAACAGGTTTCTGTTCTCCTTTTTTACTTTATGTGTATCATACAAGTAAAATATTCCTGTTGCAGAGTGTGGTTTCTAGTTTGAAGTGTAAAAAACAGTTAACATAAAAGTATATGTTATGGTTCAAGTAAATTAAAAATATATTTTTTGTCTGGTGTAATTTGAAAAAAATACTTTTGATATTTCTACGGCTCCACCTCTTTCACTCCACCTCTGTCACTGACAGTGTACAAAGAGTATAACTATCTAGAAAAAGCTTCTCAATCTCGCCGCTCGGAGTCGGCGTTAAACTGTAGGTCCCCTCCACTCGTGAGAGAACAATAGCACGCACAACACGAGTGTTTGATGAGAAGTTAGGTCCACCCCGGACTGTAGCGCGGTCATTATTATTATTATATTATTATAGTAATGTTAATTTTCTATGGAATTGGACAATTTTTCGTAACTTTTATTTGTGGTTCTTCTATATTTCAAAATTGTGTAAACACATTTACACAGCATTCATAAATGCATTAAAAGAATATGTCTAATTTGAATTACTTACTGGTGTCATGCCATTAATTATTTTAAACTTTAATTGGAACATATATTCATAGTTTTTGCTTCGGTTTATCATAGGGGAAAGTACCGCTTAATTTTGTTATTCAAAACTTGTATACCTTTTGAAAATCGTATATACATACTCGTACTTGTGTAATGCACAAGTATTCTGTAAATTGAATCCTTGTAGTTAAATAACACATCAACGGACGACATGGTGTGTACAAATTTGATTAGAATTACTTGTTGAGGTTTCGATTAATACTTTGCTTTATCAAAGTTTGCTTGGCAATTTTCTTTGTATTAATGTACTAATAATAAATTGTTCCAATATACGACTGCGAAACATATTTAAATCAAACATTTCAATCCAATTTCCAATACTGACTATATACATAATTTTCAGTTTGTAGTACAACTCTATGGGTAGGACATCTATCTAAACTTGTATATCAGGAGGAGCTTTCTGACACATTTGGTAAATATGGTGACATTGTAAGCATAGATCAAATTGTTCCACGGGGTTGTGCATTCATTGTAATGAATCGTCGCCAAGATGCAAGTAAAGCAATGAGCTCCTTAAAAAATCACAAACTTCAAGGAAGAGCAATAACAATTTCATGGGCTGCAGGCAAAGGAGTCAAAAGTAAGGAATGGAAAGATTTTTGGGATCTTGAATTGGGCGTTACGTATATACCTTGGGATAAGCTCAATGAAGATACCGATTTGGACACTTTAGAAGAAGGGGGAATGTTTGACGAAGACTCAATGCCTGACTGGATGAAGGAAAAAATTAATAAACTTAAAAATATTAAGGAAAATGTTGGTGGTGGATCCTCAGTAGTCTTTAGCATGGAAGGAATGCCAAAAATTGATACAACTCAACCACCTCCACAAACTGGCAGTATGATGCCAATGAATCCATTTTCGATTGCACCACCAATGGCTGGACCGCCACGTTTAATGGCTCCTTTGGGAGTACCAATGCCTGGAAATATGGTATCTGGTATACCAATGCCACCCGCCATGGTAGCAGGAATGCCACCCCCACATGCAATGATGATGACTACAGGAATGTTGCCTCCTCCCGGCTACCCTCCAATGCCACAGTTGGATAAAAACATTCCTCCACCAAATATGCGTGGTGATGGCCAAAATATGAGTGGAATACCATCAGGGCCATTTATGGGCGGCTCTGGTTTAATGCAACCATTATCCATTCCCAACACACAACCGTTCCAACAGCCTCAAAATGCATGCACAAACGCATCGAATGACGATCAAATGGATATCGAAATGGAAGATGACATGTCTGCAGAGACGACGTCGCAGCACCCATCTCAACTTACTTTTAACCAGCCGCCACCTTTATTTCAAGCTGTTGGCGGTTTTGCAGAAGGAGGGGTGCTAGGAAATAATGATTTATCCAACGAAGATTTTACTAATCGTGATAGAAATCGTGGTAACAGTTCTCGTTGGAATTCTCGAGACGAAAGAGATTCAAATCGTGATCGCAACTGTCGTGTTGACACTTCTGATGGTCTAGATCTTGAAATATGGCGTGAAAATGGAAATAATATTCCAACAGCTGGGCCATCAAAATTCAATGACAATGCACGACGGGGTGGAGTTCCACCAATTAACTTGCCACCATTTGATATCAACAATCATCCTCCAAGATCAGATTTTTTTGATATGCGACATAGTGGTAATGACGGTAAGTTCTAATAAACAATCTGAAGTTATACTTAAATATTAATTAGAATATTTTGTTATTACAGATTTCAGCGATCGTCGCGGAGGAGCAGCCGTTCGTGGAGGAGGAGAATTTTTTCCAAACTTACAAAACAGATTCAATCAGCCGAACAGCCTAATGCAAATACGTATTCAACCTCCACCGATATACAATAATCGCATGGTAGGGCCTGGAATGGGCCCGGGGCCAACAATGTTTATGCGTGGACAACCGGCTCGTTCGCAGGGAGGTCAAGGTAAGGAAAATACTTTGTATTATAATAATAAAAAATATGTTAAATTTAAGGTACAGGCTTCAATTTTAACGATCGTCTTCCGTTTGAACGTGAAATGGAAGGAGGAAATAGAATACGCGGTGGTCGTGCTATGAACGAAAGGCGGGGAGGCGGTAGAGGCGGTGGTCGCGGCGGTCTTAATAATTGGCGGGACGCCGAGGATGACGATGAGGGAATTTTTAAAAGGAGGATGGGAAGTGGTAACCGCTTCGGCTCAGCACGTGACCGTGATATAACCGATGATAACCGCATGAGTCGAGATAGAGATCGTTTAGGGGGTGGCCGTAGGCAATTAAATGAAAGAAATTCACGTGAACCATTAGACCGTTCCTCACGTGAAAGACGTGAATGCGGCAATGAACGATCATCACGGCAGCGTAAGACATCTTCAGAACAATGTGAAGGCAGTCAAGCAGCAGTTAACCAAACATGTTCTGCAGTTACAGATTCGTTTTCCGTACCGGACGATGTACCATTGGATACAGAGGAGGATTGGGATCAAGAACTTTCTGAGCACAAATTTGAAGGTGGACAGTTATTTTCTCAGTCCCCAAAGAAAGAGATAAACGATCAAGAAGAAGATGCCACATTAAAGCGAGAAAATGCAGCAGAACAAACAAGCGATTTAAATCAATCTATGGATTCTCGTTCACCATCTACATATGAACAGCGCTTCAGTAAAAAAACGGAAAGAACTAATTCAGTTAACACCCCGTTGTATGATGAACCTACTCCTAATTTGGAAAACAAATCTAATGCTGACGAAACAGTTTTTGAAGTTGACCGCTTAATAGAAACTAGTGTCGAAAACATCAGCGAAGAGTCAGGTCCAGTACCGTCGGGCACAGAAGAGTAAAATTGGAGTCAAAAAATGAGTATGGATTCCACATACCTGATCGTGTCAAAACTAAAAAAAAAGGCAAAAACAAATTGATTCATGAGGCAAGCACTTGATTTGGCGCTGCATTTATAAAGGAGATATTTTTTCGTTATTATTTATTAAACATTAACTACACATAGATACATCTGAAATATAGGTCAGATACCTAAATATTAAAAAATGAATTCTTTCATTATAGATTCAATAATCGTAAATATGTAGCTTAATTCCATGGTTATCATTTAGGAGAGAAACAAAGTTCTCTTTTACTGAAAACAAATAAATACACCACTGAAATAATTAGTTTGAAATTATTACAACCTTGCAGATAAGAATATTGGCATTGTATCAAGCCATGCACTATATTTGGAATCTATTTAAATAAATTTGTCTTATTTTTTAATAGAAAAGTATCATTCGTAAACCACTTTTATTTACGGATTTAACATCTTAGCCGTATTTAATTATTACTTATGATTCTTACACATCATTGATTTGACTGCATTAAAAAAATACAATCTTGCTTTTCGTGATCTAATAATTGGTTCGCGCTATTCCACGATATCTGCCTACGATTGTCAATTGGTCGTTGGCAGATGAGAATTTGAATTTGCAAACCAAATATTAAATAATTTTAATCTTCAAATAAATAAACATTTTTGGTCATAGTAATAAAGAAATAATAAATTAATTTGATTTCTGGAATCTTATGATTTAAAGGCTGCAAAATGTGGCATTTGGCATTTTTTGAAAAAATTAATATCCGCATTAGACAAAGTACCTATCAAATCATAATGCAAACGATGTATTCAACTCTTTGGACTTTAAGAAGTGATACATATATGGATATGTGTGATAAGAAAATACGACATTTACACGTGTAATTTGTTATATTCTCTGCCTGGCGAAAACAGCGTTGCTGTTGAAGAAGCCATTGTGTATTCGCCTTTAGATCCTCACATTCAGTCTAAATCTTCATGTTCAAAGAAATGATGCCCAGAGGGCGGTTCTGTCGCTTTCAAGCACTGTAAGCGCCAAGCCGGCGTTAATTTCTTCATAGCGTTGTGTACTTCGTCGCCGTTAGGTCGCAATTCAGTTTGATCACATTTAAAGTACATAATTTATTGGAAGTTATATTTATTAAATTCTAACATGATTTCGTCACCGAGCAAGTCAAAGAAAAAGCATAATAGTCCTCCCTGTTCAGGGAGGAGGTCTTCGTCTTCAAGTTCTTCCTCTGAGAGTGAGAGAATTGATTCACCACCGCCAAATAAACGGAGGAGAAGATCCAGATCTCATGAGCAGACATCCATTGATCAGCGGCTAGGTGAACTAGCAGATCAGTTATTTGTCCCAATGTATGGGCATATTTATTCCACAGGAAGAGGAGGCGAGCCAGGGGTTGCACATGAAGTCATCGGATCGTTTTCTCAGTCATGCAGAGTGCTCGAATAAAACATTGCATCTGGGTCAATTGCAGACTAAGAGTGATGGGAACGTAGTGCAGCCAGCAAAAAGGGAAAATCTCGACTCCCTTGTCAGATTGCAACATTTTGGACTACCAACGTGGAAGAGTGTTAGGTATGCGAAAACTTTGAAGATGTTGGTGGCGACTTCAGGATTTGTCGAGCTGCAAGTTAATGGCGAACTTTGTATGCTCAGTAAGACAAGTAGTTTCAACAGAACAGGTAATGGTAGCTCTTTCTAATTCTTTGTTGGAACAGAAGTCAGTATTGAAATCTGGACTTCAGTCAGTTATTGATTGGGCTTTCAAGCCTCCGAAGTACTTGAACCCAAATTCTCTATTTGATAAATTCACAAATTTGTTTGGATCGTCCTCTGATTCTTATAAGAATACAGAGTTAGCCTTACAAGTTATATGTGGTAAGAGAGCTGAGTGCATTGAGGTGAGAAGTGAGAGGTTGATTTCTGAGTTTTCTAATAAGAATGTTCCGGCTGCGCTAAGAGATATTCACCTTAGCTCGGAAGTTTTACAAAGACAGCTGGCAGAGTCTTGGTGCCAACTCCTTTATTTTACAAACCATTTCTGGAACCAGGATACCATTTTGTGCCAAACCCCTTCTAGTATTTCCAACACCAGATATTTTAAAAAGTTTTTCAACAATACCATCAATACCAGAGATGGATCTTCAGGTTCAAGAGATGAAAGAATTTGGTGTTTTAGAGACCTTCCCTCAAAACAGCCCGAGTTTTATTTCAAATATGTTTCTGTTAAAAAAATCAAGCGGGGGATTTCGTTCCATCTTCGACCTTTTTACAGGCAAACTATTGGATGGCAAAGATAGATTTATCACAGGCGTACTTTCATGTGCCGATAGCAGAATGCCACCGACTTTTTCTGCGAGTGGTATACAGAGACGAACTCTTGCAGCTAACATGCCTTCCATTTGACCTGTCTCAGCCCTCAGGTTGTTTTCGGCCCTGACCTGTTGAATCGAAAGAAAGGTGTTCTTCGAAAGAAAGGTGTATGGGTTCTAGTTTATCTGGACGACTTCCTTTTGGTTGGTCAAGACTTCTTCAAGCTGTCAGTTCAGGTTGCGGAAACTATAGTACTTTTAGAAGTCCTTGGATGGTTGCTAAATTTAAAAAAATCGATTCTGATACCAGCACAAACAATAGAGTTCCTTTACATTCTGTGAGATTTAAAGGAAAATTGTATGAGTATTCCAGAGATCAGACTCTCTCCGTGCCTTGGCTCAGAAAAAATCTTGCAACCTGCGGAGGCTCCAGAGGGTCTTGGATCAGTTGATCTTTGCAAGTTTCGTGGTCCCAAGAGGAAAATTAAACAGTCATTGCCTTCAGATCTTTCTTCGAAAGTTTCACAGATGTACAAAAAGGTCACTCCCCATCCCTCGGAGGGCTTTGGAGAAGATCACCTTGTGGCTTAGAACAATAGACAAAGTCACAAATTCACAGACTGGCAGTAACAAATTTCTTAGTAACAGATGCGGCAGGTTGGGGTGCTCAATTGGACGAAACAGGCATGTCAGGCCAATGGTCAGGGAAACAGGTAAGATGGTACTCCAACATGAAGGAGATGTATGCGGTATAAAGGTCTATTGGTCTGCTAGATCTGACTTATCAAATTTTACACCTTTTAGATCAGTACAACATAACAATATCTGCCTTCTACCTTCCGGGAAGGTACAATGGAATAGCAGATAGGCTCTCAAGAGGACGACCCATTCCGGAATGGCATCTTCTACCATTAGCAACGTCCCCCATTTTCAAGAGATACGGATCTGTTTGCTTCAAGAGACACATCTGTTGTCAGAAGATATGTGTCCATAGACACAAGAGATCGTGCAGCAGAGTTTCTGAACGCATTCAGTCGCCATTGGAATTATCATCTAGGTTGTATATTTCCTCCACCAAACCTAATGCCGAGGGTTTTAGCTCATCTAAATCATTCACGGGAAACCTATCTAGTAGTAGCCCCCGAATGGACTCAAGTTTTTTGGATGGCCGACCTAAAAGCTCGGCCACTGGAGACCCCAAAGTCAATCAACAACCTAAGGAAAGTTTTGGTGGATGTGACAACAAGACGACCTGAATGTATGGAGAGTTGGGGATGGGGTAATCAGATAGAAAAGTGGTCGAATGAAGAGAAAGAATTGCTGAAGAAGGGGTGGAGAATGTCGACCTTGAAAACATACTTACCTGCTATAAGAGATTGGATTGCTTGGTGCAAAGATAACTGTTTTGGCTCAAGTTGTCCATCTGGTCCGATCGTAGCTAAGTACTTGGCTCATTTTTTTTTAAAAGAAAATTATTCACCAAGCACGATTCTTGTTCATAAATGTGCTATTTCAACATACTGCGGCCCAAATGCAATAGATCATTTATCTTCACACTTTTTAGTGAAACAAATTTTAAAAGCTATAGCATTAGCAAGACCTACTACGAGAAAGCTACAGACTTGGGATCCACGGACAGTAGTAGATTGGTTGGCATTAACGGATGGTAGAGAGACTCTTTTTGAAGCTTCGAGGAGGCAGGGCCGGCACTACCCTATGTGCAGGATGTGCAAATGTACAGAGCGCCATTCACTTGGGGGCGCATTGTAAGCCTAAAAAAAATTCAATTTATCGATATACTGACTTTCATAAAATTTTAATTCGTCTAATCAGCTACCCATGCATTTCTAAACGGTTTTTGAAGGCAATTATTTTCTAACAATACAACTACATAATTTCATCTGTTCACACAATATGCCATTCACACGCAAGACTATGCAAGATAATTTCTTGCACAAGCACTCAAATATTTCCTTAGGAAAAATTCTCAAAAAAATAAACTCAATTCTCAGTTCCTATGGAATCATTTGAGTGACAATGTGCAGGTTTTATTTTTGCACGTATGACATTTAATACAATTTACACAATTTCTCGTATCTCTCTCTTCATTCTTCACACAAAATGCCAATCACACACAGGACTGTGCAAGAAATTATCTTGTACAAGCACTCAAAAATCTCAAAATAATAAACTCAGTTCCTATGGAGGAGAGAGAATGTGCACGTATGAAAGAGATTTACACATTATACATATTTGTTTGAAAGGAGAATGAGTAAGGTGGGTACATATACAGTACCTCATATAATTGAGCATACACCCAAAACAAAAAAATATTTTTTCGTTTTTTCTTGAAAAATTTAATTTATTAAAAAATAAACAAAAATATAGGTTCAAATAAACATATTTCATTTCTGGGTGATTTGCGATTGTCGTGAAAGTAGTCGATTTACGCCATAAAACGACGAGTCTACTAAAACGCCAAGTAAAACGACAAAAGAAGTCGATATGGATTTTGTTAACGTCTGGTATGAAAAATCATGTAGAAACTCGATTTTTTTCAATCCTTTAATTGAAATGGTGGGAGAATGTGTTTTGTATTAATTATTGATTTCAAGGATTCAAACATTGGCTCAAAACAAAAAAAACGACTGCACTGAACTGATGGAGCTAAAGGCATTAACAGCGAACGAATTTCAAAATAAGTGTTCTTCAAACATTTCCAACCAAAACTGGGTGGAAGGAAGTAGCAGGACTTTAGAATAGTTTAGAGCTATCTGTAAAAGATGAAAAAGAATGGCAAAAGATATAAGTTAAATTTCTGTAAAAAAGTTTATAAACTTGTTATCAACAGATTTGGCGTGATCTAAAATTTAAAGTGAGTAAGAAACTTGTGCAGAACAAGAACGATTGCGAAGCTACAGGAGGGGAACTATTCACACAAACATTTTTAAGCGACACTGATTAGTTGGTTGCAATGATATTCACTTTAAACGAAACGAAAAAAATTACTCCGAAACAAGCACTTTATTCTATCCATTTAAAATTTTAATTATGCATCAGCAAAAAGCGTAAGTGGCTCAAATATAATGGAAACCACCTCCCTTTCTGGCGATGCAGGACATTCACCATCGGCGTCATCGTCACTACTACAATCAATTGTCAAAAATGCTGTCCACATTTATTTAAAAACGTTGATTCCACAGAATAATTTTATTAATAAACACCAATATCACACACAAAAACAATACAAATATGTTTATTTCGATTGAATTTGTGAAAAAGAGGCAGCCAATATAAGAAAAATAATAAGGTTAGCAGCTTCCACCTCAATTCCCGCCTCTTACCCACACGACTCTCCACAACAACCAGTCTGGTTTAACCCCATCATAAAAAAGTTAACCATCGCGAAAAGCCTGGTATGTAGTAAAAAATCACCCCAGCAACAGTAACATCATAGCATACAGGCGCCTAGCAGCCAAAATTAAACGGATGGTACATGAAGCAAAAACAGCAGCCTGGACGAATTTCTTATCTTCAATAAACCCAACGATGGATTCGACAACGCTTTGGAACAAGGTCAAGGCTATAAATAATAAACAGACTCGAAGCAACATAGCGGCAATCAAAAAAGACTCTACAGTGACAATTGATCCAAATGTAATCGCGTAACTTTTTGTCACTAAATGGGCAGGATACAGTTCAGATGAGAACTTTCCACCCCATGTTATGCAGCTCAACAATAACATGAACGCAAACAACATTTTAACTGTCGAACATGTTCCACCAATTATTCTACCAGAAATGTTGGAAGGCCTTTACGCAACAAAAGGATCAATCCCAGGCTCGGACAAAATAACCTTTAACATGTTAAAAAAGTTGCCCACTTTAGTCATTTTGAGGTTATTAAAGTTATACAATAGCATCCTAAAAAGAGGAGTCTTTCCACATGAATGGAAAAAAGCAAACCTTATTCCTATTCCAAAACCAAATGCAGACCTGCAATACATCGAAAGTTACCGCCCAATTTCCTCTGTTCTGTCCAAACTATTTGAAAAAATAATTGTAAACAGTCTAAAAGGAACTCTTGAAAAATGTCTAGACAATTGCCAACATGGCTTCAGACCTCAAAGAGGCACAAACACTCTCTTGCATGTGCTTGACCAAGCAATACATACAGAAATTGCCTCTAGAAACCACTCTGCGCTTCTTTCCATGGACCTGGAAAAGGCTTTTGAAAAAGTAACAACTTTCGGTGTCATTACACAACTCCAAGAATGGGGAGTTAACTCAAATTTGCTTAATGTAATAAAATCATTCATGTCTAACAGACTAGTAAAAGTGTGCGTAAATGTACATTACTCAACAGACCACAGATTAGCAAATGGAGTCCCACAGGGATCTTCAATTTCGACAGCGCTATATAACGCCTATGTGAATTCTCTTCTTAAGCATCTTCAAACAAATGATCAGCAAATAAAAGTCATTTTAACTTTCGCAGATAATATCTTCATTCTAGGGTCTGGAAATCCAGATAAAGTTTCCAATGCTATCCGTCAAGTCGTAGGTAAAGCGCTGTAATGGTGCAACGACACAGGTGCAAAGTTGCCGATCGAAAAAATGGAGGCCGTGCATGTATGCAAGACGAAAAACTGTTCAACCCCCACCTTAAACATCAACTGCATCCAAATTCCCATAAAAGAAAAAATGAAATTGCTTGGACTTATCTGCACAAAAACGTTGAAATGGAATGCACATGCTAAATTAGTGGAAGAGAGGTTAAACAAATCTCTAAACTTAATAAAAATCATTTGCCAAAAATACAAAGGTCCTCACATAAACACTGCCATCGAGATAGCCAAAACTCTCATAAGAGGAGCAACACTACACGGTTTTACCATCTATACCAACTGGACTAAAAATAACGATCAACTAGCCCAAACTAAGATTAATGCGATACTGCGAAAAGCAATAGGTGCCTTACCATCTACACCTATTGAAGCAATGTTGGCAGAAACAAACACTCCACATTTCACAGACATGAAGAGAATCCACCAAAGCAAACTAATTGCAAAAATTTGCAGAACAGGTTGGAAAGTCAACGCAAAATCAAAAATAAAAAGCTCAATTTATAACTCCATACGCTACCTTACAGCCATAAACACCTTAACCCCCAAAACTTACAATTATGAAATGGACACCTCGCCTTCGTCATTCCCAATAAGCTGCATAAACATAGCAATGAGTAGAATGCCAAAAGAACACACTCCGCCCGTAGTATTCAGGAAACAATTTGCAGAAATTTTAGAAAAAGGAAACTTTGACTTTATTCTGTACACCGATGCCTCCACAACAAATTCCATAACTGAATACAGTGTCTATAGATACGACAGTAGTCATGATAAAATTGTGTCCCAAAAACTCACAATCCCCAACCAAAGTCCATATATTGGCGAAGTAATGGCATTAGTCGACGCATTCGCAATCGCCAACATCAACAATAATAAAACGGCTATTTGCAGTGACTCCTTGAGCGCAATACAAAGTATATGTAACAACAAAGCTAAAACACCCATAATCAAATACATACGAACAATCATCCGCTCAAACTTCCCGAGAATTCATCTATTATGGAGCCCTGGCCACGTCGGGATACCAGGCAATGAGAGGGCAGACTTGGCTGCCCGCCAAGCTACTAGAATGCCACCGATTTACAAAACACCCCCTTTTGCATCATCAATATACAATACCATAATAAATAAAATAAACGAATGTCAAGCCGAACGTTGGCATAATTCAAACACATTCCTGAGAAAACACAAAACAACTTTAGGTCAAGTCACATACAACATCGCTTTGAGCCGTTCACAAGCAATAACACTCTGCCGTATTAGATTAGGGCATGCACTGTTTAACAAAGTACACCTCTACAAAAAGGAACAGGTACCACTGTGCAGTTGTCATCAAAATTTAGACATGGAACATCTATTGTGCAATTGTCCTGTGACAAAACAACACTTCAAAAATAAGACACCAACTCTACAAACCCTATTGGATACCACGATCAATCCCGGAAACTCATCACTTTTCCCCTTACTTAAAAAACACAACATATCACCTAATCAAATTTAAAACTAACTGTTTAATGTAATTGCCATATGGGCTTAGTCCCCCGGCACTAATGTTTCTAGACAATGTAAATTAATTTGCATTGTACCTGTGTAAAATAAAAATAAAAATAAAAACATAATTTAACAATTTTCAGATTGACAGTTAGCTCAGTTGTGGAATGTATGTGGAACATAAACTCGAGTCGATTAAGGTTCGTGATACAGATACTAAAACGCCTAAAAAGTGACTCGCCTCCTAAAACGCCTTTTGTCGTTTTAGTAAAACGCCTTTCGTGATCGGGGTGATTGCCTAGTAAACCCTATTCTCCATAATTTTTTTTTTTGAGTTTTATTTGCAATGAACAAACATTCTCAAGCCTTGTCAAGCACAGATACAGGATGTTCCGGCCGGCCACATTTGAGTGCAATCTTAAAAAGTCATGAAAGTAGTTTATTCCACATACTACATTTAAATCGTGGAAGTTTTTCGAAAAAGGTTTAAGGTCAGGAAAAACAATAGACTAAATTTTTGAAAACTCGATCGAAACTGAAACAAAATATTGGACCGCTGTTTCGCAAACACTAATTAGGTTAGTTGAATTTCTTGGTTCTCAAGCATTAGTTTTTCGAGGAACTTCTGAAGTGTTGTTTAAGCTTAATAATGGTAACTTTTTACAGCTTGTTGAGGAAGTAGCACTTGAGGAGAATAATCAAGAAACCCAAAATAAATATTTGAATAAATGTATACAAAATCAAATAACACGTAACTTTTCTACAACTGTTATTAATCAAATTGTGTCCATGCTAAAATAAGCCTAATACTTTTCGCTTATTGTTGACTCAAGAACCGACAAAAGTCGTATATAACAAGTTACTATTGTTGTTTTGGGTTTTTTAAAAGGAGAAGACAAGACCGGAGAGGAAGTTACAAAGTTAATTTTAAGCAAACTCGAATTTCAAGGAATTTTAATAAGATACGATAAGGGTTCAAATATGAAGGGAAAAGAAGCTGGTGTTCAAAACAGTATTCGACCGTCCCATGCAGCTCGTATTGATTAAATTTAGTGGTCAGTGATTCAGCTCGGTTCTCATTAGTTTCTGTTTTACGTTTTTTTCACGTTTTACAAAGTGGTCGAGCATTTATCAAAAAAAACGTACAGACCTTACTTTGAAATCTCTTGCAGAAACAAGGCAGACTGAGTTCTGATGAAAAATTTAATGATTATGTTTAATTAACAGAGTGTATTGCTAGTAGTCTTGAAATATCATCTAAATTTCCAGAAACATCTTTACGATGGTGATGAATGTTACGAAACTAGTTTAGAACCGAAACAAAGATTTAAGGTGGAATTTTATTTCAAAACACTAGATCAAGCGATTTAATCAATACCAGAACGGTTTGAGCAGCTTGAAGAATATAAAACGAATTTTTAATTTTCAAATAACATTAAAATATTTTTTTTATTATTGTTTCAAAAATACGTTCCTCATTCCTTAATTTACAAAACAGTATTAGTCCCCCTTGTAAAACCGGAAAGCTCATGTTTAAAAGTGTTAAATTTTATTTAATTTTAAACACCGTTCCAGCCACAGCAGCTTTAGGAGAAGGCTGTTTTTATAAACTTTTATTATCATCATTTTCTCATCATTCATCATTTTATAAAATGATAAAAAATTAACTTAAGACAACCATGATTCAAAAAAAGAGGGTGTCAAAGTATTATTGATAGTTCAAAAATTTAAAAAATTTCGTGTACCTTAGTGGGCCTTAACCATGTGATTCAGCCATTACGGATGTTGTAGAGATGGACGGTATGACATACACAATGCATTTTGTTGTCGTTTCGGATCACAAGATTTTCTGATTACTGTTTGTTGGACTTTCGACGGAAAAACATAAGATTTAACAGCAGTATAAACACGGCGGCTTTACAAAACGAAGAAGTGGAAGTTAATTCGTTTATGCGAATTGAAATAGAGTCACCCAACGTGGAATTAAAAATAAACCCAGATTTACAACCAAACCTTGTGACCAAAGTTAAAAATCTAATTCAGGAAGAATACCTATCTGCAGATGTGACTAAACCGACGGAAATTCCTGTGAAACTTAAAATTACGATTAATTTGCGATCAAGTTGCAAATATTATTGATAATTTGCTCGGAAATGGTATCATTCGTCCCAGCCATTCGGAATACGCCAGCCCTATTCTATTGCCTAGGAAGAAGACGGGGGAAATAAGAATGTGTTAATTTCAGGCGCCTCAATGCTATTACAGTGCGTGATAATTTTCCACTACCCCGAATCGACGATCTTGTTGCAAACCTCTCAAACTGTAATTATTTTACGTGCCTGGATCTACAAAACGGCTTTTATCACATAGATGTTCATGAAGACTCGATTAAGTACACCGCATTTGTGGTCCCAGATGGTCAATATGAATTTTTAAAGATGCCATTTGGTTTTACCAATAGTCCAGCCATATTTCAACGATGTATGTATCAATATTATTTTCAGCGACTTGTGCACTTCAAGAAAACTACAAATTTATATTGACGACCTACTTATAGCAACGCCTACTGCAGAAAAAAATATCCAAATTTTAACAATATTTATTGATCGTCTTAAGAAGTACAATTAAAAATTACGTATGGACAAATGCAGCTTTCTAATCAACACTATCGGCTACTTGGGATTTATAATAAGTAAAGGTACGATACAAATTAGCCGTGTCAAAACAAAGGCAATTGATGATTTCCCTGTGTCTAGTAACAAGAAACAATTGCAAGCTTTTGTCGGACTTTCTAGTTACTTCCGAAGATTTATAAAAGAATTCGGTTAAAAGTAACACCATTAACCGATTTATTGCGTGGTGACGTAAAATTCAACATGGGAAAAAAGGAGCTATCCGCATGCAAGACTTTGAAGCAGCTACTGGTGAATAAGCCGGTTCTACAAATTTATAATCCCCAGTAACCGATCGAAAGTCACACTGACGAGAGTTTTCATGGGTATGGAGCTGTATTGATGCAACTGCAGTCCGATGGAAAATTTCATCCCGTTTATTACTTCAGCGCCATGACCACCAAAGCCGAACGAAAATACCACAGTTTTGATCTTTAGGTGTTAGCGGTAATAAAAGCACTTGAAAGATTCCGTGTTTACGTTTGGGGCAAGGACTTTACCATAGTGACTGACTGTAATGCTCTCAAACAGAAAATAATGCCAAAATTTGTCGTTGGACCCTTAAACTAGAAGACTATAAATATAAAATGGAGCATCGAACATTTAATAAAATGCAACACGTTGATGCCCTCAGCTGGTGTTTTCAAGAAGGCGAAAAACATAGTTGCGGTGTAGTAATGGAGTTATATGACTGGTTATTTATGGCACAACAACAGGATCCAAAATTACGGTTTATATGTAACAATCTGTAGAAGCGCATAGATGAGTGCAACAAGGGCGACAAACGCATACGCCAAGAATATGTCCTAATAAATGAGCGGCTATTTAAAAAAGATGGACGCGGTGTACTATGGGCTGTACCAGAGGGCGTTAGATGCAGGTTACTAAAATATAATCATGATGACATTGGGCATCCTGGATGAGACAAAACTTTTCAAAAACTAAGAAAGCTGTTTTGGTTCCCAAAAATGAAGAGGTATATAAAAGGCTATGTCGGATCTTGCCCGCAATGTTTGTATCACAAGTCACCTGCAGGTAAGAAGCCAGGACTTCTAAATTCCGTTAATAAAGTAGGAATTCCTTATAATACTGCTCACATGGATCATTTGGGCCCCTTTGTAAAGTCCAAAAAGGGTAATGAAGGTAATTGATGGTTTTACAAAGCATGTTATGTTAAAGGCTGTTAGGAACACTACAACGGAAATTGCAATAAAATTCCTAAAGGAGATAACAGATTTAGTTGGTTCTCCTAGTCGAATAACTACTGACAGAGGAACTTCTTATACGGGAAAAATATTTGAACATTTTTGTAGAAGCAAAAATATAGTCCACGTTAAAAATGCATCTGCAACGCGTCGAGTCAATGGACAGGTAGAGCGCGTCAATAGAGTTCCTACACCGGCTATAGCAATGATGTCAAACGACGTCAAAGGGTGAGACTGGGAACACACCCCACAGTACGACACGAAAAACACCTGGAAAGCTTTTGTTTAATTTTGTTCCGCGTGGTTATGACGGTGATGTGCTTATTGACGAGTCTCATAGCTGGGCTACAATTGAAGACAATATTGACAAGCAAAGGCGAGACACACTAGAACTAATTATCAGAGATCAACTCAAACAACAACATCGATACAACACAAAGCGATACACAAAAAAATATAAAGTTGGTGACCTAGTATTAGTATGTGGTTGTTATTACTATTTCCACTGAACGTTTATCTGGAATTTTATAAATTATTGAGAGTCGAATGAAAAGAAGGAACAATAACTGAGAGATAAATTAAAACACTTTATTTTATACAAAATAAGAACAGAGATATATTTATATTAATTGCTGAGTTAACGTTCGTGCACGATGAAAAACTACTGTTCAGAAATGTTAATCTTTTTTTTTGTTTTGTTAATTTCCATTTAAGATTTGTAAAACCTAAAATATTTTTCTTATCTTGTATCTTGTGCGGCAAAATGTGTCAAACGTGGCTATAATACCCTATGTACCCTCATTATTACTTAGTTATTCCATAAACATCTTCAACCCGCTGTTGTCTCAACGGGAAGACTTGGGAATTTTTTGTGGGTCCTAATATTACTCATGGCAACATCGGACTCTTTTGTCTAGCAGCCACCAGCCTGTAAACATCGCACAGTCCATTTGATAATTTGATAATTTGTTAATTTGAAAGAAAGTGAATCAATAAATTTTGTAAAGTTGTTGAACGTTGGTTTTTAATTGTCGATCAACTACGGATAAGTGATTGTAAAGCTGACGGGGTGATGGCGTTGTGTCGCTTTGTAGATTCTCTTTACTGCCGTAGATAATCAGCTGCTCCATATCATTCCCTCCCAAGTGTCATAGTAATTGACTAATTAATATGTCACGAATCGTACTTTTTTCGTTTTGGCTGGAGGATATGTACGAACTAGTAGATTAGCTGATGTTGCTCTGTTTTGGGATGTTGCTGATGTTTCCGGAATACTTGGAAGTTGAGCAGAATGAGTGTGGTCTTCATGTGCTGATATTTTCTATGTTATGGTTGTTTCTGTTGTGTTTGTCTCTTCATGTGAAAGGTATGCCGGCTTGAGTCTTTCTGTTGAAACATTGATTTGTTGTAGGTTTGTATATAGGTTTGAGAAAATTCGTTTGACTATTTTGTGTGGTCCAGCATATTGTTGTGTCAAAGCTTTTCGCACTGTGTCGTCTCGAAGAAAAACATGACTGCAGGTTTCAAGTTTTTTGTGGATGAAACCGTCGCCTTTGGTGTGATGAGAAGTATTCACTGGTCGTAACTCTCTCATGTGTCTTCTCAGATGGTCCAGGAAGATTTCGGTGTTGTCGGTCACTGGTCCATCGATGAAAAGTTCACCAGGTACACGAAGAGTGGTTCCATATACCATCTCCGCACACGACGCCTGCAGGTCCTCCTTGAAGCACATTCGAAGTCCCATCATAATCGTCGGCAGAAGTTCGAACCAATGTGCTTTGTTGTCGTCGCTCGGATGGGACAAATTGTGGATTATGTCGAACACTTTCCGACGCAGCGTTGTTGGGATTTATGGCCTGATGATGTTAGTCGAAATATCGCAGTAGAATGTTTTGCCGTTGTCTGCTACGAGTTTCAGCCATTTCAAACTATTGTCCCTGGATTGCAGCAAGGTCTTCATCTCGTCGTCATGTTCTTGCTCCTCGGCGATTTCTTCCGGCAATATTTTGGTTGGCATGGTGACTGACGCTATGCGTGACAGTTTATCTGCTACCGTGTTGAGATTACCGGGAACGTGAACTATATCCGTCGAGAATTGACCGATGTAGTCCAACTGCTTGGCGCGTCGAGGCGGCATCTTCTCTGCTCGTTGCGAGAAGGCATAAATCAATGATTTGTGATCCGTTTTGATTGTGAAATTGGATCCCTCCAACATATGGCGAAAATGTTTAACAGCGCAGAAAATTGAAAGGAGCTCGCGGTCGTATGGGCAGTATGCGCTTTCTGTTGGGCTCAACCGGCGACGAAAGAATGCTAGTGGCACCAGCCTGTTGTCCTGTAGCTGCTCCAAAACTGCACCTATGGCGTAGTCTGATGCATCCGTTGTTAGGAATAGGGCTGCGTTAGGTTGATAATGTGCCAACGTAACTGCATTCGCCAAACATTCTTTGCAATTGTTGAAGGCTGCACTGCTTTCGGGAGTCCATTGGATGTCTTTATTTTCGCGTTTTGTTCCACCACATAGGTACTGGATCAGTGGTGCCTGGATGACCGCAATGTCTTGGGGGAAGCGACGATAAAAGTTTACCATCCCAAGAAATCTACGCAGTTCCTTTATCGTCTTCGGGTGCTCGATGTTTTGGATGGCCTCGACTTTGGATTGAGGTGGTTTGACTCCACACTTGTTGATCCAATAGCCAATGTACTCGATTTCCTCCGCGAAAAACTTGCATATAGCAACGTTGATGACCAGTCCGTGTTGTTGTAGGCGGTCGAATACGATGTTTAGGTGTTGCTGATGGTCTTCTTTGTTTGATGCTCAAGTGAGTTAGCCAATTGCATCCAGGTAGCACGAACAAAAATCCTCCAGTAATGATAGGACTCGATCCATGAACCTCTGGAATATTTGCGATGCATTTTTTATTCCAAAAGTCATCACCAGGAACTCATACAATCCAAATGGCGTAATGACCGCTGTTTTTGTGATGTCTTCTTCAGCCATTGGTATCTGGTTGTATGCGCGCACTAGATCGATTTTGGAGAAGATGTTTTTCCCCTTCATGACTGGTAAAGCGTCGTGGATATGCCTCATCGGGTATCTGTCCGGCTGGGTGACTGCGTTTAATCTGCGGTAGTCACCGCACGGCCTCCATGAACCATCTTTTTTTGGGGCGAGGTGTAATGGACTTGCCCACGGACTGTCGGATGGACGACAATACCCTTGCTCAGTCATGTACTCGAATTCTTTGCGAGCGATCTGTAATTTTTCAGGTGGGAGCCTGCGTGCGCGTTCTGCCACTGGTGGTCCGTGTGTGACAATATAGTGGCGTACGTTGTGGTTGGATTTGTTCCTGGCGAGTGATGGGTTTGTAAGGGCTGGGTAATTTTTAAGCAGCTGAAGATGTCGGTACTCCTCCGATATTGTCTGGATGCTGCCGTCTGCGTGCGTTTTTGTTGTTGCTCGGGTTGCCATTTGTGTTGTTCCATCGGTGAGTCTTTGGTGTTTTAAATCAACAAGTAGATTGAACTCAGCGAGGAAGTCAGCTCCGATGATCGGCCGGGATACGTCAGCAACCAGAAAACGCCATTTAAATTGCCGGCGAAGTCCGAGGTCAAGGCACAATAATTTATCTCAGTATGTACAAATTGATGTGCCATTCGCTGCGTAAAGCTTGAAATCGGATGCTGGGTTTCGTTTGGCAAACGAACGAGGGAGTACCGAGATGTCAGCGCCAGTGTCGATCAGGAACGACGTTTTTGACGAACGGTCAACAATGTGCAGACGGAATTTCCGTTGATACTCGCTGCTGCCCGCCTGGTGTTGCAACGAGGATGTTAGTTTTCCGAGACATGCGGAAAATATTTGCACGGAGCGTTGCATTTGCGAGCTTTTGTGCCGAATTTGGTATGGTAATAGCACAAAGCTTCGCCACTCGCATTTGTTGTTGTTGTTGATGTCCGCGGACGGCTGCGGCTGGGTGGACGGTTACGGCTGGATGGACGGTTGCGGCTGCGTTGTCGATTGCTGCTGTGACTTGTCTCCAAGTTAGCTAAGCGCTTTTCGATTGATAAAAGCAACGCTGTAGTGCTGGTTGGTTCGCTTTCCAAAGCTGGTGAATTTGTGGCTGAGGTTGAAGCATACGCACTTGTGATATGTCTTCGATGTTCGACGGTAATGTTGAATGTGACGCAGATGCTAACACGCTAGGATTTTGTCCTTTTTCGCACTTCTCTTCTTCACTCATTGTCCTTTTTTTTAATATTTAAAATTTGAATGGCTATTGTTTTTTGAATTTTTGAAAGGAACAAAGGGGTCACCAATGTGGGTGTTATTACTATTTCCACTGAACGTTTATCTGGAATTTTATAAACTATTGAGAGTCGAATGAAAAGAAGGAACAAGTAACTGAGTTATAAATTAAAACACTTTATTTTATACAAAATAATAACAGAGAAATATTTATGTTGATTGCGGAGTTGACGTACGTGCACGATGAACTACTACGGAGAAGTGATTGTAAAGCTGACGGGGTGATGGCGTTGTGTCGCTTTGTAGATTCTCTTTCTGCGTAGATAATCAGCTGCTCCATAAGTACAAAGAGAAATGCCATCTACTGGTCAATCGACGAATTTGGAAGCTAAGTTTCGCGGGCCATATATCGTAACCAAGATATTTCCAAATGACAGATACGTGGTGAGTGATGTTCCTGGTAGTCAGGGAACGCAAAAGTTTTTTGAGGGAGTTATTGCAGTGGATAAGCTGAAATCGTTTAACTCTACAAATTCGCTAGAGGCTTCGTATGATGACACGGAAAGTGAAGAAGAAGATGGCAGTACTAAACAGAAAAGAGACAGAAAGAAGTAAGAAGAAAGAGAATGAAATAATGATGTGTGGCGACCTCGCACAACGGCTCCTGTCAAAAGCACTGTGGCGACCTCAAACAGCGACTTCGTTCAACTGAAGTAAGCTTTCCTGTTTGTCGAGCACAGATGCCGCCGCGTTCAACAGAAAGAATTCTAGGACATTCGAAGCTACGGTTATTCTTAAAATATCAATAAAATATACAACGCATTCGTTTTCCCTCATCGAAGCAGAGAAGTTCAGTTTAACTTTTATATATTTACATTTGCGTAGTAATCAGTACTACAGTTTCATACTTTTAAATAAATAATTGTTTGTCAATTAAATAGCCCAATTGTGTTTTAATTATAGCTAACCCAAATAGCTAAAGTGGTGACCCCGACAATTTAAAAAAAATATATTACAATGGCTAATGCAGACAATGAAAGTGCTCAACTACGCAGTTCCAATGACGCAACAAGTTTCTCTGACGACTTCCAGGAGATCGCTGCTCTCAGGAACATCAAGATTCCCCCGTTCTGGAAAATCAACCCTGCATTGTGGTTCGTTCAAACGGAAGCGCAGTTCCACAACCACCGCATCAGTTCGGACAACAGTCGATTCAATGCTGTCATTGCTGCCTTGGATCCGGAGATTCTGAACGAGGTGTCCGATTTGGTCCAGAAACCACCTCAGCAAGATAAGTACAAAACCTTTAAAGATACACTTATTGCTAGGTTCACAGAATCAAAGGAGCGACAGTTGAATAGACTGTTAACTTCGTTAGAACTTGGTGACAAACGTCCGTCGAGTCTTCTCAGAGAGATGAGGAGACTAGCAGGGGACAATTTTCCGGACGAGATGTTGCTGACCATTTGGATGTCCAGAATGCCTAACAACGTGCGGGGCATCCTGTCTGCGAGCCGCAACGTCGACATCACTGCGCTGGCGGAGATTGCTGACAAGATTATGGACAACGTTTCAACAAACGCAGTTTTTGCAACCGAGGTGTGCGATGTAGCACAAAATAACACCGACCTCGACAGGCGATTAACTGCGATAGAGTCCACACTTGCTAGTTTGTCAGCAACTGTAAAAAAACTCTCCGTACATCTTTCGCGAAATAGATCACGCAGTTCGTCACACAACCGACCAGGCTCACGCACAGGGAATTCACGGGAACGGCGTTCCAATTCAGCATGTTTTTTCCACAGGAGGTTTGGGAATGAGGCTAGGAATTGCAAGGCGCCCTGCAGCTACGCATCAAAAAACCCGTAGATCTGTTGTTACCAAAGGCGGGTAATAACAGACCGAATCTGAACGACGAATGCCGCCTTTACGTTTTCGACGAGAAAACAAACCAAAAATTTTTATTAGATTCGGGATCTACCATCTGCGTTCTACCCAGACCCAGCACCTGGAAACAGGGCAGGGGCGAAACAACACTCCTAGCGGCAAACAACTCTCCCATCCACACATACGGGCAGAAGACACTTACCCTCAACCTCGGTCTCCGGCGCGATTTCACTTGGCCATTCGTCATTGCGGATGTTAAGACTGCAATCATCGGCGCAGACCTTCTTGCACATTACGGACTCATCATCGATTTGAAGGCAAAACGCATCGTCGACAAGACAACATCGCTGACAATACCAGGAGAAGTCCATTCCATTGGCGTCACAAGACTTTTGTCCGTCAATGGACCTGAACCCTACGTTGGACTAGTCAACCAATTCATCCTGGCCAGCAAAACAAAGCCTGTCGCCAAACCGATGTCCAACCACGTGCAACACCATATCATCACAACAGGTCAACCCATTTCGGAACGTCCGCGACGACTCACCGGAGACAAGTTGAAACAAGCCAAGGCCGACTTTGATGACTTCGTGAGGAAAGGATACTGTCGCGTTTCCAGCAGCCCTTGGGCCAGCCCCATTCACCTTGTGGAAAAAAAGACTGGTGGTTGGAGATGTTGTGGTGATTATCGCCGACTCAACGCGCAGACTCAAGCAGATAGTTACCCAATACCACACATTATGGATTTTACTGAAAATTTACACGACAGGAGTATTTTTTCCATCCTAGACTTGGACAAGGCATATTATCAGATCCCGATGGCACCGGAGGATATCATGAAGACTGCTGTTACCACGCCCTTTGGTTTGTTTGAATTTCTAGTCATGCCATTTGGACTAAAGAACGCAACTCAAACATTCCAAAGATTCATGGATATGGTTCTTCGTGGTCTGGACTTCGTGTTCTGCTACATAGATGATGTTCTCATCGCGTCAAAGTCTGTAGAAGAACACTATCAACACGTACGTCAAGTCTTGCAGCGCCTTCAAGAACACGGTCTGATACTCAACATCAAGAAATGTGTATTCGGTAAGTCTGAGGTAACATATCTGGGTCACACCATCAACAAATCCGGCTGCAAACCACCAGTAGAACGAGTACAAGCGATTTCGAGCTATCCAAAGCCAACAACCATCCTGGAACTACGTCGTTTTCTCGGAATTGTTCATTATTACCGCCGATATATTCCGAACTGTGCAACTCTTCACGCTCCCTTGAACGATCTCATCAAGGACTCAAAGAAGAACGACAAAAGACCTGTTCCATGGACTCCGTTAGCTGAAGAAGCCTTCCAAAAGTGCAAAAGCAGCATTCAACACACAACGTTGCTTAATCACATCAACCCCAAAGCATCGTTAGTTTTGACAACAGACGCTTCTGATTTTGCAGTCGGTGCTAAATTAGAACAAATGGAATTCGGCCAAAGGCAACCAATTGGTTTGTATTCCTGCAAACTGTCGAGTGCACAAAGTCGATACAGTACCTACGATCGTGAATTATTGGCAATCTATCTGGCAATACGATTTTTCAAACACATCCTGGACGGTCGCAGATTCACCATACAAACTGATCATAAACCATTAATTTATGCATTTCAGCAGCGCTCCGACAAAGCTCCACAGCGAAGATTAAGACATCTGGATTTGATCTCTCAATATTCAACAGACATCATCTACTTACCTGGTGAGAACAATCTTGTAGCCGACGCATTGTCACGGATCAATGAAATATCTCTGCCAACACAATTTGATCAACGTGAGCTGCATCTATCACAACTGCTGGATAACGAGCTGCAAGATATTCTAAGGCAAGGTAATTCAGCACTAAACCTAACAAAAATAACCTTAGAACCAGATGTAAAAATATACTGCGACATCACAAACAATAAGCTACGACCATACATCCCAGTGTCCTTACGCCGGAAAGCCTTTGAATCTATACATGACCTTTCCCATCCAAGTGGAAGAACGACCAGTCGCCAACTCAGGGAAAAGTACATTTGGCCGAACATCAGGAAGGACGCGTTAGAATGGTCACGCACTTGTATTAAATGTCAACGCTCAAAGGTGAATAAGCACACTCATTCAACACCAGATTCAATCACAGTTCCTGAACAACGTTTCCACCATGTACACATTGATCTAATCGTATTGCCACTTTGCAAAGGATATAGGTACTGTTTAACAATTATCGATCGTTTTAGCAGATGGCCAGAAGCAATCCCTCTGCATGACATGACAGCCGAAACAGTTGCTAATGCCTTCTACACTAATTGGGTTGCAAGATTTGGTTCACCAACACTGCTGACAACAGATCAAGGCACACAATTTGAGTCAGCACTATTTAATGCATTCACCAATCTTTTAGGCACAACACGCATACGCTCGTCACCATACCATCCAGCGTCAAATGGGCTTGTCGAACGTTGGCATCGTTCATTAAAAGCCGCGCTAAAGTGTCACGAGGAAACCGATTGGGTCGATGCACTCCCAACAGCACTTTTGGGATTGAGAACTGCATACAAAGAGGACATTAAGGCTTCTGCAGCAGAGATGGTCTACGGAAAAAATTTGAGAGTTCCTGGTGAGTTTTTCGCAAACGACAACAATAATTCAGATCCACAAATTTTTATTGAAAGACATCGTGAGCGAATGAGGAATTTACGCCCAGTTAAAACATCAAACCACAGCAACAATAGAGCATTTGTTTCACCCGACCTTTTCAACTGCACACATGTTTTCCTGCGATGCGATGCAGTGAAGAAACCACTCCAGCAGCCATATACCGGACCACATCCTATAATTAAAAGAATTAACAACAAACTTTTCACAATCAATACAGACGGTCGAATTGTCAACGTATCCATAGAGAGACTGAAGCCAGCATACATCCAACCCGAAACCATCGCAGATCATCCTCAGAACAACAATAACAACAGAACTGCAACCAGCAACAAAATGCAACCAGCTCAAAAAGAACACCGACGAATCCGATTCCAAGTATAAAATAAACAAAGTAACATTGTCATTAGAAGGGGAGTACTGTGGCGACCTCGCACAACGGCTCCTGTCAAAAGCACTGTGGCGACCTCAAACAGCGACTTCGTTCAACTGAAGTAAGCTTTCCTGTTTGTCGAGCACAGATGCCGCCGCGTTCAACAGAAAGAATTCTAGGACATTCGAAGCTACGGTTATTCTTAAAATATCAATAAAATATACAACGCATTCGTTTTCCCTCATCGAAGCAGAGAAGTTCAGTTTAACTTTTATATATTTACATTTGCGTAGTAATCAGTACTACAGTTTCATACTTTTAAATAAATAATTGTTTGTCAATTAAATAGCCCAATTGTGTTTTAATTATAGCTAACCCAAATAGCTAAAAATGTTTAGAGTTTGAATTTTAATTTTGAGGAGCATTGTAAACGGTAGCTTTGATTAGATATTCTTGCGATTTCAAAAAATTGTTAAGCGGTGTTATGTTTGAAATGTTAATGTGACCGCATAACACGACGATTTGGAAAAAGGTTCGATGATATCAACATATTACGATATACGAGTATACGTGATTTAGAAGTGTAGCCGCGTTTAACAACGAAATTTAATTTCCCCAAAATGTTTGTAGTGCTGATGTTTGCGGTTAAATTATATACAGAGCTGTTCAAAATAATAGAATATTTTGTTGACAATCCACATTTTATATTTTTTTCGGAAATCAATTAGTACCGCTACTAGCAACGGCACATTGTCTCTCGCGTGATGAGTTTGTCTCATATAATCATTCGTGTAATTCGTGTTTATATATTGTAAGATGTACATTAGGTTAGGTACAGGTGGCCGGCTGCAGAATAACAGCTTCACTTAGGCCAACATAGGCCCCTTGTAGTAGATCCAAACCATTTGATGGTTGTTACGAAGCCTTTTAGTTGACTGATGCCAACATTCAGCTCAATCAGGTCGTTGAAGAAGCAGGCTCCAAGGTGTTTTTTCCTGCGGGATGAGAAAGCATTACAAGTTCAGAAGAGATGTATTATACTTTTCTCTTCTTCTTCGTTTCTGCAGCTTCTACAGAAGTTATGAGGGGGTCCTTAAAGCTTGTATGCCAACGGCACAATGTCCTGTGACAACGCCGATGAGAGTATGTACTTATAGATGACCTGACCAAATATATTCAAGTCTGAGTAATGGCTGAAACACAATAGTGCGTTGCTATTGATGTTCCCTCTCTCTCTCTCTTAAATACCAGATGAAAAATATTGCGTCAGCAGTTTTCATTTCCGAAATGTCAAAAAAAAAAATTAAAAAAGTGCTTCTTGTTGCTAATTTTGCGTATTCATGCTTCCAAGCATGTTTTGTCGCTAAAATAATTTTGCATGTCTCAAATGTCAGTTGCCACAAAATTTTTTCAATTTGAAAAAAAAAAACTCAATTTCGAAAACATTTCTCAATTTCGTCTCACAGCGCATTCCTCTGTCAAAAAAATATCCAACATGTTCTATAATGACGTGCATTGGGATTACGTTTTACGTTTTATTACGATCCTCTCATATCTCTCATTTGTCACTTACGTAGGTCGACGGAATATTGTGTGCATGGCCATTGAATTGTGTGCATTGAAAAACAACGCCAGCGCTGACGCACTATTGTGCTTCAGACATAATGCTATCGCAAAAAATATACATATGTCGACTTGGCATCTCTTTCTCTTTTTTGAATGTCATTGCATGCTTAATCGTTGTTGTATGAGAAACTTAAATGTAACATATTCTGCCAAAAGACAGTGACGAGTTTACGGCTTATATAAAGTTCTGTTCTGAAAAAAATCCTTGTATAACTGGAATTGTATATATTTATATATAAATATGTTCCAATTAGTTTATTGAGTGTTTTTTAAGGCACTATCATTGCATTTATGCTATGCGTTTCCTTATGTTATTACTTAGCGGGCTGCCAACCCGTGGAGGGTCTCTGCCTGAGACACGGCAGCCTTCCATGCCCCGCAGTTCCGGGCACGCTGCTTCCAGTTATTCAGACCAACTGCTCTGGCATCCGCGATAGCTTGGTCCTTGAAACGGAGGCTCGGTCTTCCTTTTCTTCTCGAACCTGTGGGCTGGAATTCGAAGATCCTCTTTACTGGAGCGTTATTGTCCACTCCCGATGTGGCCGAGCCAGTGT
This sequence comes from Myathropa florea, assembly GCA_930367185.1. Lineage (NCBI taxonomy): Eukaryota > Metazoa > Arthropoda > Insecta > Diptera > Syrphidae > Myathropa > Myathropa florea. Next base: position 89,218,757 of record OV884002.1, on the reverse strand, counting down.
AGTCGTCGTTTTTTGGCTTTTTTTTTACTACATCCACATCTTTGTACAGCTCGTAGAGTTCGCGGTTGTATCTTCTCCCCCATTCGCCCTCCTCGCATACGGGACCGAAAATTCGACGAAGAATTTTGCTCTCAAAAGTACCCAAAATGTGCTCTGCTTTCCTGCTTATCGTCCAACACTCGGCTTCGTACAGTAGAACTGGCAGGATTAGCGTTTTGAAGAGCATGCATTTTGTCTTTCGAGTTAGGATTTTTGAACCCATTTGTTTCGCCAAACCGAAGTAGCAGCGGTTTCCTAGGGTAAATCTTCGTCGAATCTCCACTAGGGTGTCATTCGTGGGGTTGGTATTTACTCCGAGTTATGTAAACAACTTAACCACCTCGAAGTTATTGCTGCCAACAGTGACGTTTTGTCTAGGCGGTGGACCGATAATTCTTTGTTTGTTGACAGCAAATACTTGCCCTCATTTACTTCAAGACCAACTCGTTTCGCCTCTTCTTCAATGGCCGTGAAAGCTTCTAAAACGGCTCGCTGGGAGCGACCTATGATGCCAATGTCGTCTGCGTAGCCCAGCAACTGTACGGATTTGTTGAAGATAGTGCCTTTTGTGTAACTATCTGTTCCAGTACATGGTTGAAGAAGTCACACGACAGCGCATCTCCTTGCCGAAATCCGGTGCATGTTTGGAATAGTTCGGAGGAACTGTTCCCAAATTGCACATTGCACCGCGTGTTTTCCAGCGTGACACGGCACAGTTGGATCAGTTTTCCCGGGATCCCGAATTCGGATGCTGTCGTATGCGGCTTGAAGTCGATAAATAGGTGATGAATCTCGACTTGACGACTCGTTGGTCTTTTCCAGGATTTGCCTTTTTTTTTTTTGTCGATCTGCCGGGCCGGAACCCAGACTGGTAAGTGCCGATTAGTGTGTTGCAGAAAGGTTTCAGACATTCACACAGAACGTTGGATAGAATCTTGTATGCGACACTTAGCTGGGCTATGCCTCGGTAGTTCTTGCAAGACATAGGATCGCCTTTCTTGAAGATGGGGCATACAGAGCTGATAGTCCAGTCATCGGGCATGGCTTCATCCATGATGATTTGGTGCATGCACTCGACCAAAACATCACCACCTTGTTTGGAAAGTTCCGCTGGGAGGCCATCCGAGCGGGCGACTTTGTTGTTCTTTAGCTTTTTGATAGCCCAGCTGACCGCTTCAAAACTTCATTGACTGGAAGTGGGTTCTCTTCTTGCCCTATTACTCTCTCTACGTTATGTGCATTAAGAAGATGCTGAAAACGCTCCTTAAATACATCTACTATTCCCTGCGCTTCGGTGAATAGTATACTTCGGTGATTTCCCTCACTATTTCGAAGAGCCTGCGTTCCGGCTTTAAAGCCAGCTGCCAGCTGCTTGGTTCATCTAAAAAACGACCGGATATTGTTTCTATCGTGAGACTCATCGATACCCTTGAGCTGGGAGGCTGCGTAGGCCCTTTTCTTCTTATATATTGATTTTTTTCCTCCCTTCTTCTAATTCGGTACTCTTCCCTTGCTGCTCTTGTTTTGCGCTGCAGAGTTAGCAAGTGTGCATTTTCTGTCACCTTTTTTCGAAGTACACATTCGTCATCATACCAAGGGCTCTTTATAGGTGATGTTTGGTAGCCTATTGTAGTTTAGGCTACCTTTTTGATGACGTCGCGGTATTGGTTTCAGATATTGTTGACGTTTGTGGATGGTGAATGCACATGGGAGAGTATCTCACTTAGACGCTCTCTGTAGGCTCTGGCTACTCCAGTCGTGCTCGCATCTTCTTCTCGTTGCTGAATTTGGCTGCAACAAGAAAGTGGTCAGAGTTGACATTTGCCCCTCTGAATGTTTGCACATTCAGGATGCCGGATGGGTGGCTCGCATCTATTAGCACGTGATCAATTTGGTTGGCGGTTCGATTTTCTGGAGATAACCAGGTTGCTGTGTGGATTTTAAGTTTTGGAAATCTATTATCCGAGGCTTATGTCTCTCATAACTAAGTTTTTTTTACGTGGTAGGGAACTTACCCCGTCGGCACAACCCCCAACCTGGAGGGCCACTTCCTTAATTTGTTACTCCTAGGACGTGGGGCCGGTTGAGAAAAACCGATGTCAGTAACCCACTTCGGGGATGCGAGCGTTGCCGTTGGCCCATCAGGGGTTCATCCGCCACCGTCTCTATTCCAAGAACCTGACGTAATCTTTACTGGCCTGAGCTTCGAATAGGTCGAAGTAGCCCGAGTAAAGTGGTGCTTCCATTTGAGGCTGTGGCGTTACCGTTGACCCCATCGAGAGAGTTCATCCGCTGTCGTCTTTTTAGTGCTGCTATTTTCCCTTGTTCAACACTCGCGCCTATAATTTTAGTCCGGATGGACATCAACCAGTATACGATGGCTACCACTAGGAGGTAAAATAAGCAAAATTGATGATCACATCAAACAAAATGTAAACTTAAAGGAGCTTCAGCTCTATTTTATGCAGATCCTCCAGCTCGTCGAAGAAATAACTGCCTAGTGTTAGTAGTTTCCTTCCCCATAGGGCTGGACAATCGCAAAAGTATATTTAATTTTTAATTGAGTATTTAATGAAAGCAACTACAGTAAGATCATATGATCAAAACAGTCGCAGATTTTCTATAAATAATTCATTTTGAATATCCACTCACAAAAAATATATGAAAACGACACCAATTTAGCTGTCACATGAAAACTATCGCAAATTTGCGATTCTTAAATTGACAGTCGCATTACGCAGAAGAAGATTGTCTCTTTTCAGAAGGAAACCGGATTTACTTAGATTAAGTATCCAGTCTGAAAGAAAAGAAAATTTCTTCATCTGCTGAAAGGTAAGATTCTGGTCCAAAAATCGAAACGATTTCAGAAATTCTACCACGAAGACGATCTTAAATTGTTGTCCTATTAATTCCGTAGGTTGCGGCGGATTTTCTTATGCTCAAAGTATTATTTCTTATGTCACGAAAAACCAAAGCTATTTTTTCTTTATCTGAGACTTTATTTGACCTACTTGTTATTTTTATTGAGACAAATTTTTGATTTTGATATGTTTTCTGCCTTATTTTGTTTTACGTTTTTTGATTTCTAAACGAAATCTGAAATCGATGACCTAAATTAGACAAATAAGCCGATACCAATGGCAATAAGCTTCAGTGGCCGAACACTAGCTTTGTAATTTGAATAATCGGTCGGCAGTGCGTTGACAACTTTAGTACCTAGCTGAGGATTAAAATTTCACAAATATTTGTTTGCTTAACGGTGATTTCATTCATTAATAAACTTTCAATATTGTACGTCAAAAGATAAATTTAAGCTATAGTGAATTTTTTAAGTGCTCGGTCATACCAGGCTATTATTAACACCGATATTAATACTTTGTAATCTTTGCACCACTAAATACATACATACCTTATGCTTCTAAGAACAATACAAATTCATTAAAATTGTATCTTCGAAACAAATTGTAATATAATTACACTTTCGCAAATGCGTACTGCCTGATGTGTATCTACCAGCTGCAGTATTTGCGTAATAATATCAAATTTGAGGGTAGATGCGTAGGACAGGTATCCTATCATATCCAGTGGATTAGAAACAAGTGAATTGATATTGAGGAGAATTAAATTTCTAACACCCACTTATTAAAAATTAGTTTTACAATATAATAATTTCAAGAACAACACATATTAAAGCTAATGTTTAATATTAATCAAGCCCATTTTGCAAGCACGAAATTCTTGCTTCGCTGTAATAACAGCCTTTGTTAAATTATCTCCTACCATGTTCTCTGTTGGTAAATAGGAAATGTTGGCTGTTAAATCATTAACTTTTTCACTAATGAAGTGATGGCGAACGTCAATATGCTTTGATCTTGACCTGTATGCATCTGACTCAGCTAGATTAATAGCTCTCTGGTTGTCACAATATATCTTGATATTATTATTTAAATCATCGTCAATTTATTTTCCGAATTGTTTAAGTCAGATCGCTTCCTGCACAGTTGTTGAAAGAGCCATGCACTCAACCTAGATGCTGGATAAAGCTACTGTTAGTTGTCTTTTGCTTCCAAGAGATGGCTCCTCCACAAAATTTAAAAATGTAGCCAGTATATGAACGACACTTGTCCATATCAGATACCCAAAATCCATGTAGTGATGAAGTACCTGAATATCGGTTTTACAGCAGTCCAGTGGCATTTACCGAACGTAGTGTTGAATCTACTGACATCATTTACAGCGAAAGCAATATCTGGTCGTGTGACCTGCGCTAGATATAGCAAGCTACCAATAGCTTCCTGATATGGTATTTTGTTTTCTCGTTCGCCATCATCGTCGGAAGAAAATATATTTGTTAACAACTTTTGATTTACATCACTAGGCGTTGCAACTGCTTTACAATCTGCCATATTGAAACGATTAAGAATTTCCTTAATATAGTTTGATTGATCTAAAAATAAATGCCAGAAGATGCAACGGCCAATGCGATGCCATTTTTTGATCGTATCTCAGCAAGAAGTAGCGAAATAAGGAATGTTTTGCCAGTTTCACCTGGTGCATCCAAAAGAAGAATCCTCCTTGTCAAGGCCGAAACTGCCAGCATAATGCGGTCGTAAATAATTTTTTGTTTATCATTTAGTAGTGGAACATTGCGACTAAGAATGCCTGCCATTTCTACATTATCTACAGTATGCACTTCGATTCGGTGAGCTCGTACCGAAATGACTGATGGGTAAATTCGCAATAGCAATGCAAAGATCCTCGATAGCAATCAATGATATCGTTAGATCGTTGCACCTTGTACGATGTCGATACAATATATCATCAGTCATTGAATCTTTGTGATTATCCCACAGCATTTGTGCTCGGGCCGGGAAACATGTAGTCAATACTATAGCAAATAGTAGACGAATTTGTGTTCCTGTGCAGTTGAATGCTGCTTCAGCAACCATACTGTCCCAATGATTGTCGTCTTCTAGCAGGTCTAGAGCAAGGCATGCATCTTTATACGTTGGATACTGTTGTCCATCTACCTTACGTACATATATCCTGAAATGACAATGGTCCGGTGACATTAACCAACAACAGTCGCAGATAAAAGCACTCAGTCTGCCTTGGATTGACTGTATATACACGACCCAAACAATTTGATTTGAATAAACGGGTGCACGCATCAACTGGTGTCCCTTGCTTGCGAGGCATCCATTTTTTCGATTGAGACAATGTAAAATATCGTGGAACTTCAGCATAGAGCAGTGTTTGTGCGAAGGCACCAAAAGCATCCGCACGATTTCACAGTTCAAAAAATTCGGTGAGCGTAGTTTTTGGTGGATTTATGGCACGATCAAGCGCTGTATCGTTCGCGAAATATACGCGCTGGCCGTTTTCAAGGACAGCTAAATGGATAACTGCTGGATCCCGTCATGTTTGTAGTAACAATATCAAAAAGTAATCGATCTGTAGACGGATCTGGAATCCCTGCAGAAATTAAACTATCAATGTCTTTAGCACGTATTTTAAAGACGAACCAAGTTAAAATGTGAGCATGAGGTATTCCACGCTTTTGCCACTCAATTGAATACATCCAACAACGTGTGGGGCCAAATACATGCAATTTTGTAATAAAGCTGATTAATGACCTTAATTTTTGTTTAAACACAGCTGCTGTAATGTCATGACGATGTATTGCATTTTGTCCTGGTAATAGCCTGGGTAAAGTTCCGTCGCATAATATTGATGGATGATTTCTGAATATCAAATGACGTTTACACTATTTCAGTTGAATTTTCTTCTAACTTCATCCCAAATCAACCCTTTTTTCATACATTCATACATCTAAACAAACAAACATTCATCCATACACATATCTATACCTCTATCCAAGTTTATCCAACACAAAAAATCCCTTCCGTCTTATACCTAATCACTGCTCATGCCTGCGGTGTGTGTGTTCTTTTCTGTTCGGCATTTAGGGGTTAGATCTAAAAGATACACTCATCAACGAATACAGTGGTCGAACACAGCATGAAATTTATGTGTGAAAATGAAAATATTTATCATTTTAAATCTTAGATATCTCAAAATTTCAACATTAATCGATATTTTGAAATTGATTATTTCTTAATACTTACATTGATGTCTTCAAAACTGCGTTTTCAGATCTTCAAAATTCGCATGTCGATGGTTGACCGTTTTTGGCCAATATCTCGAAAACTATTAAGGCCAGAATGCTCGAAATTATTTTAATTAAAAGTACTTAATGAAACCAAATTTTTAAACACTTTGGTTTAGAAATGGCAGGGGGGAACTTTGAAGCTCCATATTTTTCGAACGGTACTTTGGATCGAAAAGTCATTTCAAAAGATCTGTCGATTGATATATATGACGATGGGGTGCGACAATATTTCAAAATTAATGGCAACTTCACCTGTACTGGAGCCACCCCCACATGGGCCCTTTTTTTAAATTTGGGTGCATGGGCAATGACATCTAGGCCTGAAATACCTAATTCCAAAATTTCATGCCGATATCTTTATAAACTTCGGAGATAAAAAAGTTAAAGTTAAAGTTAAAGTTTTTAATTACCAAATAAAAAATAGGGGTTGATTGAAGATTGGTGAAAATTTAGGGTTGTATGTATTTTTATTTTATTATTATTTATATATATATTATAAAAAAATAAAAACAAAAAATGTTGTCTAAAAAATAAAAAAAATTAGGGGTGGACCACCCTTAACATTAAGGGGGATGAAAAATAGATGATGTCCAATTCGCAGACTTAACCGATATGCACACAAAATTTCATGAAAATCGGTCGATCCATTTCGGAGGAGTTTAACTTCAAACACCGTGGCACGAGAATTTTATATATAAGATTATATATAAGATTATTATTAAATTGGGCGGCTAACTAACATATAATCCAGTTCGTATATATATATATATATATTCGTATATATATATATATATATATACTATACTAATTCTACAAAAATGTGATGCATTTACTGAAAATGGGTCGCAATAGGCATTCACTTCTATTACCAAAAGTCATTTTAACAAAAGGACACAAAACGTTTTGGAAGTGGAGTCATTTTATAGTTGTTTAAGTATAGGTATATTGTGGGCGCCATTGCGCTGTGGGTATGTACGTCTACCCCAACGCAATAGACTATCAGGTCTAAGTTAAAATTCCAGAATAAGTTACAATATAAAAATCACGGCTTTATCTCTTTCGAGTCACTGACAATACTCAGAGAGTATAATTGTCTAGAAAAAGTTTCTCAATCTCGCTTTTCGGAGTCGGCATTAAACTGTAGGTTCCCTCCACATGAGCGGTTGCAAGCTAGGCCCAGGTCCACCCGAACTTTAGCGTTACCATCATTACTATAAGTATTGGTATTACTAACCTTAAACGAGTCGAGCTTATCACATACATTCTTCAACTGCAGCCGAGTGTCAATTTGAAAGTTTGAATTGTTTGGCGATGTAATTTTCATAAATTCTTTTGGAATTTACGTCTTTAAACTATTTTTGTGAGTAAAATTAGTGTTTGTAATTTTTTTTGTTTATTATAACGTTTTTTTTACATGTTTTCAAATATGGACAGCATTATAATGACGACGAACGAAGAGTACCATAAAAACAACTTGATTTATTTTGATTTGACCAGATGATAAGTAAAAACATGCCTCACGAAAAGCGTCCTGTAGTTTCGCATTCTTTATTGTTATGTACAAGTTTATTTTTTACTTTGATTTTAGATCACACTAAAGCTATGAAACACAATATAATAAAGATTTTATTGATATCTAACTTATGTCACTATTCATACCTTTCGACATTTTTGTTCATGCCTTTGAAGTGGCTCTAAGCTATTCAAAATTACTGCTACCTCCTTCCATTCGTAAACTTTGAAGTCAGACCAAAATTCGAACAGTAAACGCAGTCATCCGGTATAAATTAGTTTCTTTATTCTTACTTTTTGCCAGCCAACACTGTCGCGCATAGCATGCCTCTCTGCATCTAAATCTTTAGCCAAAGACTCCCATAAAAAAGACAGCATACTTCTAGCACCCGCAGTTTTTAAATATCTATCTAGGCCACTGGCGATCAGTGTCACATGCACTTAATAAGCCGAGCGCGGTTTCGGGTATCGCCAGCTGACGGCTTGACAGCTCAGCTTCAAGGCTTGAAACTCCAACACGCACAAGGTTTCGAGTTTGACAGTTTCAACCAATCTGTCTCTTCTTTCGTCATCCGTCCACAAGTAAGCAGCTGTCAGAAATCGGGTAAGGGTAGGACTATTTTTAAGAATAAATAAACTGAATTCATTAAGCTTTCCAAGTTTTCTTGTTTTTACAGCTTCTCTGTAAGAGGCTTTTTACATACATATGTATGTTTAAATACGTTGACACAACTTTTTTCTTAACAAAATACTTACATTTTCAAATAAAACTTATTTACTTCACTCACCATTCATGAACCAAACCCCTATCGAATTAAACAATGTAGATTCGAACGGTTTTGACATTGAGATAAGCGTAAGAAAGTGCCGAAAATAAAGGATCATCAAGTTGGTAACCCGAGATCACTCGATTTTCGAAAATATTACTGACAATGCTCAAAAAATACAACTGTCTCGATCTCGCCGTAGTCGTAAGGCAACAATAGCATGCGCAACACGAATAGCTGTAGCGCCACCATTATTATTAGTACTGTCATAACATTATGTTAAAAAATATCAATCAATTACAAAATTGAAGATTTAGATATAAGGAACGCAATTAAAAGAGTACAAGATTGGATAATTCGAAAATGGATTTTCCTTACACAATATAAAAAACGTATTTATATTTGTAAAATACATCCATTGAATGAATTTTAATAAATTCAACAATTAAATAACTTCATTTTTTTAATCGAAGCGAAATTCTCGATGATCGTGTGCTTTGAAAATAAGTACTAAAATAATGGAATATTGATACCAGTGTGATATTAATTGTGATAGTGCTCAGATCAGAAATCAATTACATGGAGAAGTTAAACTCTTTCCTTCCTTGCTCCTTGAAATTGTTTAACATCGTTGTTTATAGATTTATTACTTGCCTCGATTTCTCATTTCTCTGAAACAAAAAATACTTAATATGAATTATAGATTCTGCTGAACAGTTCAAACCTAAGTTATTGTTTGAAGTTAATTAACTTTATTATTATTTCAACTTTTCGTCTTATTTCTGTAAGATGATGTCCAACGTCTGTGAAGTTCGTTGCGAAAGTTAAATTTTCCTGGAAAAACAAGAATACGATGCGGTTGTGCTAAATATGTAAAAAATAAATGTTTAAGTTTGATTTAGTGTTTTATATTAAGCTTTACGAATGTACATGAATTAACTAGTGTTTTAAAATAAATTGCAAAACGACGATGCCAAAACCCTTCGTGTGGCGCAAAGAAGGACCCACAAAAGGAGACGAGAAAAACATCCGACCATCCCGTACACAGCAGTGCGACGACCCAGCGGTACCGATTACCTTGTGGTGGCCTGTGCGCCGACGATTGGTGTTTGATAGGAAATCAATTTTCTTCACTCTACTTTTGTCACTCGTGCGGATCAGAGTCAGTATTAATTATTAAATCTCATTTTTTGTTTTTCAATTCAAATACAGTCCATTTTATCTTGTTATCAAAGTAGGATTTTAATAAATAAGAATTTAAACACAAATTTCCTTTATTGATCCTAAAAACTTTATATCTCCTACGGATAGACACCTTGTCGTGGTGCGGGGGCTTAACGGACCCGCAAGCCTGCTGAAGGAACGACTTTGCCTGACACTCGTGCAACGCAATAGCTTCGGACAGGGGTGCTCCAACAAGAAGGATGGGGTAATTGGCGAACTAAGTCTATTATCCCCCTAATCCAGGGTGTCATGCGACCCGTGCCCACTGGATGGTTCGCAGCCAGGGGGTAATACCGGCTGTGTTTTAACGGAGCCTCTCTGATACCGGGCCACTTTGGAGAGTAACTCTGGCCTTACCGCATTACTGCGAGTTTTACACCTTTTGCTCTGCTTCTCGTGGGATCAATATGGATTCAAATACAAAAAGAAGTACCAAAGGCGTGCTGAATAGGCTGCGGGGGTTACCGTAGCTGATGCAGTAAGCCGGGTTGAGCATGGGCTCAAAGTCGAACGAAGTGCAAACCCTGTCGCAAGCTGCGGGGTTAGCGAAAGGTCGGTGCAACCCAGCACTAGCCAGAAAGTGAAAACCCCAAGGCAACTGATAGGCGTGAGCACAAAGACTGTCAAAAGGGTAAGCGGGAGCCAAGCTCTAGCTTCCCGACCTCCAACTGAGGTGGTGGGGGGGGAAAGGGGAAGTGGTGCTGGAAGTAGGTGGTATCTTCGCTACCTCGAAAAGGGTTTCACACCTGAGGAAGCAAGGAAAAAGGCAGAAGAGCACAGGGCTTAGCCCAGCTCGGAGCCTACCACCTCAGGTAAAAGGAGCAGTAGCTCCATTTCACCTCCTGTGCCTAATGTACACAAAAGGCAAAGGGTATCGTCGAAGCTGGACAGGTCGGAGGCGGGATCCTTGAAGCAAGTTGCTGTTTCAAAGAGCAGAAGCTATGCAACTGTTGCAAAAGCAGCGGGAGCTGGCAGGAAGCTCACAGCGATAGCCGAGAGGGTAGCAGTTCTCCCTTGCAATTATCCAAGGGAGATGCTGTGTGCTGAAGACCGGAAAGGCCTAGAAGATGCATTTGTATCTGAAATGGTCCTAGGATGGGAGCACAAGCTCAAATTTCAGAGCATTATTTTCAGGCATGGGATGCTACTAGTTGACTACAAAACTCCGCAGACGGCGTAATGGCTGAAACTGGTAACACGCAAACTTGGTAATTGAAAGGGAGTGGGCCTGACCACAAAATGTGGGATGGAGATACCACGTATACATTCCATTACCATTTATTTCCCAAAAGCGCTGGACAGGAGCACAAAACTACACTAGCTCTCCTCGAAGCGCAAAATGAGGGAATAAATGTTAAACTGTGGAAGGTGCTGTATGGTCGAAACGAGGGAACTGGGCAGGTACTGGGCCTCGGAGTAGGCGAACAGTCCTTTGACGTTATAAGACGTCAGAACAATTCCCTGAGTTACAGGTTCGGCAGAGTTTCAGTATCTGGACTCAAAAGGTCGGAGGAGGAGATAATTCAGTTGACCACTCCAAACCCAACTTCGAAGACGACAGAACCTGTAGAGGAGAAATCAGATCCTTAGCAGGTTGTAACACTCGCTCCTTCTGCTGAGCAAGTGACTGAGGGAGGACATGAATACATGTCCCTGTCGGAAGACTCGTTCTCTGATGGGGAACAAGAAATGACGGTAGTGGAGATAGAGGAGAGTATACTCCTCCAGGAGGAGAGCGGGGCATTAGCCCCCAACGAGCAATAAGCTCGATGCTCACCTCCCACAAACTTAAGGCGGCCCAGGTGAACATCCATCATGGAGGAGGAGGAGCAGGAGCCTTACATCCTGAGAGGTACAGTCAAGGGACTGACATGCAGGAATGCTGAGGTAATCTGGGACACTCGGGTGCCCTTCTCTTATCAATAAAAGTATTAATGATGTTCTTCTTGCAGAATACGCTACAAGAGACCTGGTGCCCATTAGGGTAACACTGACCATGGCAGGAGGTGGGCAACGAACCGTCGTCCTGGAATCGGGGTACTGGAGATGAGCCGGCAGTACCAGCAGCAGTACAAAAACTGGTAGAGTACTGCAACAGACAGCAAATGCCGCTCCTGATTGAGTGTGATGCCAACGCCTACAATACCATCTGGGGGAGCCTTGACATCGGGAGAGCTAAATCTCACTTTCTAGAGCTAGAACATGTTGTAGAGAGCACAACAAAAGCTATCACAACAGCATTCGAAGCAAGCTGCCCAATAAGCGGGGATTTCAAGGGGAAGAGAGTGCCATGGTGGAGCAATAAGCTATCCAGCCTCCGGTCCAAAGTACGCAAGCTGTACAACGCAGCCAAGAGTACACGAGACTGGCAAAGCTACAAACAGGCACTCACCACCTACAACAAAGAAATAAGAAGCTCAAAAAGAGAAAGCTTTAGGAAATTCTGCGAGACAATCACCCGTACCCCTGCTGCGGCCAGGCTCCACAAAGCGCTAGCAAAAACGGGGGAGATACAGATGTCTCTAAGAAAACCTGACGGCAGATATACCGAAAGTGAAGAACAGAGGGCAAGACTTCTTTTGGAAACCCACTTTCCGGGCAGTCGTCAACACACAGAAAGGTGTGAAAACAATCTGCCAATACCAAGGGATGAAGACTGGAGAGTCGGAAGGGAAATCTTCTCCAAAGGGCGACTGGAATGGAAAATTAACTCGTTTCAGCCCTTCAAATCCCCAGGTGTAGATGGAATCACGCCAGTCCTACTTCAAAAAGAACAAGGCAAACTAATACCATTTCTATTACTGATAATAAGAAGTAGTCTAGCACTGGGATACATACCGCACCAGTGGAGACGGGCAAAGGTAGTGTTCATTCCGAAAATGGGGAAGAAAGACCCAAGTCTACCAAAGTCCTACAGACCGATCAGCCTAACATCGTTTCCTCTCAAAACAATGGTAAAGGCTGTGGATAACTACATAAGAGAGGAAGTGCTACAGACATCCCCTCTTCATGACTGTCAGCATGCTTACAGGGCAGCCAGATCCACAGAGACTGTACTCTATAAAATGACAGAAACTATAGAAAGCGAGAAACTTCCTTGATGCGAAGGAAATAGGTATATGTACTTTCTTGGATATTGAAGGAGCATTTGACAACACATCCCATCATGCAATTGTTCGGGCTCTGGATAAAAAGGAAGTAAACCACTCAGTATCGAAATGGATGCATGAACTCCTGAGCACCTGAGTCGACACAACAAGAGGATGCCCACAAGGAGGAGTTCTATCTCCTCTCATGTGGAGCCTAGTTGTAGACGAGCTTCTAGAGATACTAACTAACCATGGCATCAGATGTTAGGCATATGCCGATGACGTAGTAATCATGGCCGGAGGAAAAATGGAGGAGACCCTATGCGATATTATCAAATGGGGGCTAACTCTAACTAAGGAATGGTGCCTGTCGGCTGGGCTAAGCCTAAATCCGCCAAAAACCACAATAGTACCTTTCACAAGAAAACGAAAACTGGAACGACTAAAACCAATAAGTCTGTCGGGTACAACACTAACCGCGGTAAAAGAAGTTAAATATCAGGGAGTAATCTTGGACAGCAAGCTCATCTGGAAAAAACATACCGAAGAGATAACCAGGAAAGCGACACGTCCTCTGATGATTTGTCGAAGCTTGGCGGGCAAATCCTGGGGATGCAGTCCAAGTATTCTAAGATGAATGTCTCTATTGTTCGACCTACAATAACCTATTGTGCAATAGCATGGACCAAGAGAACCAATCTAATCAGCGCAAGGGAGACACTCAGCAAAGTTCAAAGGTTCGCATGCCTCTGTATTACAGGAGCCATGAGAACTTGCCCAACTGCGGCCATGGAGGTGCTACTGGAGCTGACTCCTTTGCATCTTGTGGTAGCAGAGTGTGCAAACAAAACAATCATGAGAATGACAAAAGAAGGGATAGGCAAAGACAGGTGCATTACATCGAGGCAATTCGACGCACTAGTCAAAAAGCTACCACTCCTGGCTACCACTTAGGAAATTCAATTTCCAAAAGAAATTTACCAGCAAGCTCAGCACCGCAAGGGACTGGAGCAATGACTCCATGATCCACAGACTGAGCAGCAACACGGTAAAATGGTATACAGACGGATCAAGAACTGATGAAGGAACTGGAGCAGGAGTTTTTGGACCCAGGACAAAATACTTCGAATCCATGGGCAAATATGCCATAGACCAAGTGCGACATAGCAATAATGTCGGACAGTCGAGCCGCTATTATGCCACTGGACTCCTACATCATCAAATCCAAACTTCTATGGGAATGTTTGCAAAAGCTCAAAGAGTTGAGTAGGAGAAACCGATTAAAACTCTGCTGGATACCTGGCCATACGGGGATAGAAGGCAATGAAATGGCCGACTCAATTCCAAGGAAAGGAGCATCAGAACCCTTCATAGGCCCTGGACCATTCTGCGCTGTAGGAGACCATCTCCTCAGAGAAGAATTCAGGGAACTGGAAAGAAGGAATCGGATAGAAACCTGGAATAACGCTTGTGGAATGAAGCAGGCCAAGAAACTCCTAGGGCAATATAACCGGAAGAGATTCGAGGCATGCATCAAAATGAGCAAGAATAACCTCCGTATCCTAACAGGCTTCCTAACGGGGCACTGTAGACTCAGGGAGCATCTAAGGAAACTAGGGTATCAGAAGAAGGTCTCTGCAGATTTTGTGGAGAATTTAATGAAATTCCAGAACATATACTGGGATTTTGTGAGGCACTAGCCCACAAAAGAAAAAGAAGTCTGGGCAAGTACCTACTATCAGAAGAAAAAATGCAATCACTAGAACCATCTCTCATTCTCAGATTCCTGAAGGAAACTGGCTTAGAGAGAATACTCTAGAACAGATTTCTTCACCTATGCGCAATAGGTGAATTTGTGAATCAAATTTCACTACTCTGAAAAGAACTGTATTTGAGGGGAACTCGTAATTGTGCTAAGGTATTGAAAGGGGGCACAATACATTTTAAGGTCGCGGTGCAATATACCCTCAACCATAATAGTAATAACACCTTTGTATGTTCAAAACATTTTGCAAAAGACCAGCACGCGCGTAATTTGCAACACGAGTTGCTGAATTATTGTCCCAAAAATGCGAGAACATTGAGAGGTCAGAAGAACTTCCGTACCCTAGTGCCAGTGTAAAACAGGAATCGAACAGCAAGAGGGATGAGAGAATCCAAAAGCGGAATAACCAAGCTGTGGTAGAATCCTTGTTAAGAGAATATAATAAACAGGAAGACCAGCGTAGTGAACACTTCGAGGTGGTAGAGAATCAATCAAATTTAGAAGAAATTGACACGTTAGTTTTATCTTTTGCATGAATATTTGTTTTCTTATTATTATGCATATGTTAAGTGTTTTTTACAATTCTAAAATATTTAGGCCTAAGGAAAAAGAGATGCAGAAATTGATTTTAAGCCTGCGAGAACAAATTAAATTGCTCCAGGAGGAAAAAATGTCAATGCATAAGTTCTCAAATTAACACATGAGAACTATAAGTTGCGGCAAGAGTGTAGTGCAACAAACAACATTTTTTCGCCTACACAAAAAAGAAAACTGAGTCTAGGAGGAGCAATGGTTACATGGACTTTAGATGATATGTCCAAGTGTACAGCCATATACGCTTGTGGTCCGAAAGCGTATCGGTTTTTACTAAAAAAGGACTACCCGTTCCCAGCCGTTTCAGTTTCTAACCTAATGAAAAATACAAAACTCTCCCAGCGTGAAAGAGTTTGTATGTTGATAGCAGATGAGATGAATATTCGCTCCTGCTACGAATATGACAAGAAATCAGACACTTTACTTGGGCCAGCAAATTATGTTCAAGTCATCGAGTGTAATTTTCACCAATTGGAAGCGACCTGTCTACTACAACTTCGACACAAAATTGTCCAGGGGGCTGATATACAGTATGATCGGTAATTTAGATTTTATTGTTTACCAGGTTGTTGCTGTTACAATGGATATGGGAGGTGGCAATCGAGGTTTATTGGAAGAATACGGTGTCGAAGAAGATAAGCCATACATTGAACATCCTACAAAGCCGGGTGAAAAAGTGTTTATGTTTGCTGACGTTCCGCATTTAATTAAATTGTTGAGAAATCATTTCCTTGACGATGGCATAATCATAAACGGAAAGAATATAACACATGCCCCTCTATTTGAATTATTGGAACATGATAATAAGGATTTAAAAATTGCACCTCGCTTAACACCTATTCATTTAACTGTTAAGCAAAGTAAGATGCAAAAGGTAATACTTTACTTATTTGATTTCAATGATTTGATTGATTTTGATTTTTATTTTTGCAGGTGAAATATGCTACACAGCATTTTTCGCATACAAACTCGTGTGCATTACAACGAGTGGGTATGTTGGGAATACTTAATTCACCCAACTGGCAGGAGTTATCTGAAGTTCTTAACACTGTAAGTAAATAGTTAAAAAACAAAGTGATTATACTAATGATTTCACTCTAGGTTGATGCATGGTTCGATGTTTTCAATTCAAAAGTACCCAAAGCAGACTCAAGACCCAGAAAATCGGCATTTGGATTGGATGTGGACGCTCAGAAGAAAATATAAGAAGAAATGCAAAGCCTTGTGTTGAGGATGCGGTTCGGCAATAGAGTTGGCCTACCTCCATTTCAGAAAGGAATGTCTCAAACAAAATTTCGAAGCAGAATATGTCCTCACCTACCGTTTAAATCAGGATGTGTTAGAGATGTTCTTTGGTATAATACGTGCTAAAGGAGGTCTTTACGATCATCCGAGCCCACTCGAGTTTAAATACCGTTTGCGCTCGTATTTGGTCGGTAGGAATGAAGGTTTAACATCTGATGCTTTGAATGTAGAATCGTTTGTTGAAGCAGAGACTGAAATGGGAGCTGGTCTTCAGGCCGACGGTATAGAGGTATGTAAAAAAAAGTTCTTTACTAACATCAGACCTTCTTTCCCCTCAAGTTGACGCGAATATCATCCCAGCTGAAGAAAATCACACTGATGCAATCATAGGGCAGGACATGGGTGAAGTGATATGACGCTTGGAGTACCTGACAGGGTATTTGTTAAATAGGTTCAAGACAAAGGTAGGTAATCTGCTGGAGAACTATTCGGAGAAAGTGGATATACACATCGGCATTACCTGGACAGACGTCATCAATGAAGGAGGACTCCATAAACCAAATATATTATTTATTACAGAATTAGAGTATTTAGAAAAAATCTTTAATGAATATAACAACAACAATGTATTAAATCCAGGAATAAATTATATTAAGATCATGTTAGATTTAAGTTCCCAATGTTCCTTAAATCCATTAATTGTAAAAGCTTTTTTTAGATGTAAAATGCATTTTAGAAATAGAATAGAAAACAAAAAAAGTAGTGATAATTCTTTTTTTAACAAATTACATTTGAAACGAAAATTAGTTCGAAAAGGTTCTTAATCCATTATGGTTTATTTTGTATATATGTATGTATTACTAGAATAATAATGCATGAAAATTAAAAAAATAAAATATTTCTATTTTTTATAATATAAGCATCGTTTTTCATTTAATTTATGCTGCAAAAAGTATAAGTGCAATAATTATAATGAGTAAGTATACAATTACTAGATACAATTTACTCCATACTCAGTACATACATTTACTCCATACAATTACAATTTGAATTCAATGTGAAGTTGCCTTGCTACGTGTGACGTCACACAAATTTAACAGATGAAGAAATATAATACTTTGTATTCTGTATATCGTGATTAAGATTATTTATTTTCAATAATGTAACATTTGGTGTCAGAAGTGGGATTGTGACGAAATGGTGAAATCTGTGCAACTTAAAATGGAACAGCCTAAGAAGGAGCTGGTGCAGAAGAGTCTTTTGAACGTAGGGGGAAAGGCGGAGCTACAACAATGGCTGCGTGAAGCTTTTAAAAAAGATGGAATCGATGTGGAGACGCATGAATTTATCACCGAAGTTGCGTCATCATCGAAGGAAGAACCTCCTGGAAGCGCGTCCCTAGTTTATTTAACACAGGAAATAATGTAAAATTTGTTCCAAGAACAAAAGCAACAAATGCATCAATCGCAGCAATCAATAGAAAAAAATGCATCACAGGAAGAACAAAAACAACAAAAAGTGTGCATCAATCGTTGGAAGACCAAAAGACCGAAATCAAGAAGAAGAACAGAACCGCTTAGAACAGAAACTTCTGGAGGTGAATAGTAAAGTGAAAGTGTTGGGGGAGAAAGTTCATCATCTCGACAAAAAGGTTCTGAGCCTAGAGACAACGGTGGATGGTCTGGAAACATCGGTCAATGAGAATGTCCAGCGGATCGAGAAAGACATATGTACTCTGAAGGTGAGGGAATCTTTGATCAGTGGCACGTCAACGAAATCCAAGCTACCGATGTACGACGAAACTACAGAAGATGTTCTTTAGGCTGCAGTTCGAAATATCTGTCGCCAGGGCACATCTAAGTGAAGAAGACAAGGCGGCAGCATTAGTTGTATCGTTGAAGGGTGGTGCTGCAGATGTTCTCCAGACGATTCCAGAATATCTCCAGATGAACTACGAAGCAATCATGAGCTCTCTACAGCGCAAGTATGAAAGAGAACACAGCAGGTCTTCAAGATGGAGTTGAAGAGCCGAAATCAACACAACGGTGAGTCACTTCAAGAATTCGCAGCAGAAGTTGACCGACTGCCACATCTGGCATACGCCGGCACAATATTGAAGTTCATTGGAAATATGAAGACTAACGCCGTCGTAGGTAGAATTAGGGATCTGGAGACAAAACGAACAATACTGTCGTCAACGGGGAAGAACTTCCAAGAGACAGTTGCTACTGCTCTATCATACGAGGCAGCGGGACTGGTATGTGTCCAGTATACAAGAGCTCGCAGAGTAGATGTAGAGCTGCGCGCTTCTCACGACAAAAATAAGGGTTAATGCTTAGTCTGCGACAAAATCGGGCACATGGCACGCGATTGCAGGGAAACAAGGAAAAAAACGGCAGCCAGATACCAGCGGAAATAGCGGCGGTAATAAGCCGTCGTTAAACTAAAAGGAGTTAGTTTCGAGTGAAAAAAAAACTGTCTCCCACAACGGATTGCCCCACAATCCTTCTTTCCCAACTCGGACGGAAGGCGTACAATCCGACTGTAGACGGATTTTTGAAGACAAACGGTTGACTTTTACATTGGAAACGGGAGAAACGGAGGTGGAAGAAACGGAGGCCTTTTTTTGGGATACGGTTACGCAAAGCGACGGGAGAGGATGCACCGATACTTGGGAAGCACGACTTCATAGTGGCGGAAATTGTGGTTGAATTGATTCTCGGCTTGGACTTCGTGAAAAGGACCGACATTGCTTTGGACCTTAAACGGGGGATTCTGAGGTACAATTCTGAGACCCCATTGAATGTCAGAAAGGGCAAGTCTCCAAAGGTCAACCAAGTCGTCACGGAAAAAGACACGAGGATTCCGCCAAACTCAGAGGCCGTAGTTTGGTCAAAGATGGATGGAGATTGTGGGAACAGCACGTTGTAGGTAGTGGAAGTCAGAGACTAGAGACTGACAATGTTGTCAAAGCCCGAGCGAAACTATTGCGTTACGAGAAGAGAGCTTCTGGCAGTGGTTGTAAGCGTCAAACATTTCCACAAGTATTTGTATGGCCGATAGTTCCATCTGAGAACGGATCATGCTGCATTAAGATGGCTTCTCTAATTCAAGAATCCCGAAGGACAACTTGCATGAAGGATCGAAAGATTACAGAGCTACCAGTTCAATATCGAACACCGAAAAAGGGGACAACATGGCAATGCGGAAGCACTATCGCCCCTGTAAGGTGGAGTATAAACATTGCACAAAGGGCTGAAGGTAAAGAGAACATTGTCAATGTGCGAAAGTTGAGTGTTCTTCCGGAGGAGCAGTGGTCGCTGGAACGGATCCGCAGGGAGCAGAGAAATGATCCGGATCTGACAAAGATGATCGAGGCCAAGGAACGTGGAACCAGACCGACGTGGGAGGAAATGCCAGTCCTGTCACTGTCGCCATAGCATATTGGGCAGTCGTGAAGTCTATAGTTAAGGAATGGTTGTTTGCATCGAGTTTGGGAAACTGAAGACGGCGAAACGCCAAGAAACTTGATTGTGATTCCAAGGAGAAGAATTCACAAGATAACCACAACGAATCAAGTGGAGAACATCCGGGCATCACAAAGATGGTAGAGAAAATCAAACAGAGGTTCTACTAGGTTGGTTGCCGGCAGTCAGTTGCCGAGTGAATCCAAGCGTGCGATAGTTGCATAAAGACATAAGAATCACAAGAAGCCCTGGGAAAATGCATCAATACAACGTGGGAGAACCATTTGAAAGAGTTGTGATGGACGTAGCCGGACCTTTTCCGACCAGTGAGCGTGGCAATAAGTACGTCCTGGTGTTGATCGACTTCTTTAGCAAGTAGCCAGAAGTATACGCCATGCCGAACCAGGAAGCCAAGACATGTGCGGATGCATTTTTCAGCAATTGGGTATGTCGTTTCGGTGTTCCTTTTGAGCTGTACTTGGATCAGGGAAGAAATTTCGAGTCTGTGGTCTTCAAAGAACTGTGTCAGACCTTAAGCGTACACAAGACACGAACAACACCGTTGCATCCACAATCAGATGGCTTGGTGTAAAGGTTCAACCGAACGCTTAAGGAGCATTTGAGCAAAGTAGTCGATAAAGTCAACGAGACTGGGACGAACAAATACCAGCATCCCTTATGGCGTACCGGAAGAAGGGACTGTCACCCAAGCTGCCCATACAAGAAGGCCCATCCAGGGTTATCAAACGATTTAATGGTGGGGTCTACCGGGTACAATAGACTGTTAGCAACAGAGAAAAAATGTAGGTCGTTCACCTAGGTTGACTTGCACCGTACAAGGGAGAGATTATAAATCTTGTTCGGAACGAACAAATTTCAGTGGTGGGGAGGCACCCTCTAACGCGGACAGCGCCATCTAGTGCAAAAAAAAAACATGAATATATCCAATATGAACTCGGCATCTGTGATAGGGTGGTGCAATCACTACCTAATAACAATCCTCAATTGTGGGAAATTCCATAGTGGGTCATTCTCAAGAGTTCGAATCCAGTTGGAGAAGTGCGCGCACTGGTATCGGTGCGTTCAAATGTTCAGAACAGATTTTTCCGTGCGTCGCACTGTGTGAGTCTGACCTGTGGAGAGAAGTGTGTGCACTTTCATACAAAACTTCAGTTGATTGACGACTTTTGTAGAGTTAAGTCATTGGCTTTAACCGGATGCAAGAAACCACAAGATGACTGAAAATCTTTTACCTGGAAAAGGCAATTAAGGAGAGCAAAGCAAACTACTTCAAAACGCTATGCAACGAAGTAGACTTAGATCCTGGGGAGAAGCTTAAAAAATGGTAATGCGGAAACTGAAAGGCAGTAGGTCTCCTCAATTAACCTGCCCATTGGTGCTCCGAACTATAGTTGGACACCTGTTCCACAGTAAATCTCCTACAAACTTCGTCCTCACACAATTAGCTGGTCCAAAGGATCCAAAAGGATGAGCACATCGCAGTACTTGAGAAGGATATTCGTCAGTTATTTCACCAATAGAAAACTCAGATACCAGACTGACGATGGTATTAAATACTACGACGTCTCGGCAGGGTTCAGTACTGAGACTGACGCTGCCACATGGAGTCAAGATAATCGGCTTTTCCGACGACATCTCGGTCGTGACGGTGGCCACGCACATTCACGAAGTGGAAATCGCCACAAACGAAACAGTCGCCAGGGCCAAAAATTGGCTGGAATCTTCCGACCTTGAACTAGCGGATCACAAGACAGAGGCTGTTTTAATAAACAGCCGAAAGATTGTGGAACTCGCAAACTTCTGGGTACTCTTTCGGTAAAGGAGACATCAAAGAAGCTTTAGTCAGCTTACAGGCTCTGCGCCATAAAAAGAATCAGCGGCTTCCGAACAATTTCGGCCGAAGATCGTGGGTATGGTCCCCATCGACATTCTCACCAAAGAGATGCATAGGGTCTACCTAAAAGATAAGGCGAACGGCATATCACGCTTAGACTAGCGTAAGATGCCTGAAGAAGGAAGAAAGGGCAACATCTATTGTACTGTGGCAAGCCAGATGGGACACCATAACCATAAGCAGATGGACCCATAAATTGATCCCAGCGATAGAAGCCTGGGCATCGAGAACTCACGGGAACTGCAACTACCTCACGCAGTGAAGGTATTTCCGGTAACCTCCAAGGACCGACAAGAACTGCGTGAGGTAGTTGCAGTTCTTGTCGGTCCTTGGAGGTTACCGGAAATACCTTCACAGATTTGGTGACGACAGCTCACCCTCCTGTTCAGAATACGCGAGTAAAGAGGAAGACGCAGAGCAAGCAATATTCCATTGCAGAGGCTTTGCCGCGGGGAGAAAACATTTACCAACTCCCGAACTCCTAGTTAGTCATATGATAGATTCAATTGACAAATGGCTAAGAAACTAATAAGGCTCAAAAGAGAAAGGAAATCCGAATTGGTCAATGTGGAGCACATAGTGTGATATTCTAACAGCCCCGTGAATTAATACCGGTAGCCCGGTAGTTGAGAGTGGTTGAAGTGTGTAATGGTTTAGTACGTAGGCGTATTCCCGAAATCGAGTACTCGGGATTGCGAATCGTGCATGCTGATAGCCCGGGCTATCAGTATCTTTAGAAGATTGCCACAGATTGTCTACAAAATTTGATAGAACTTCTTGTTGAGACTTTGATTGATTTCGTACTGGTTCTTTATTATTCAGAGGTTAATGTTGCTTGTCATATCTTCACCACAGGCAGTATTTAGCCACTTTCTCAACAATTGGTTTTGTATTTCCAATTTCACAATGAGGCCTTTTTTAATTTAAAGATTTTCTTAAAGGCCGAGCGACTTAATGAAGTAGTTTGAGTAGCTTGAGCTAGTGTTGAAATATGTACATACATATATAGTTTGAGCAAACCTGTTTCTGAATAGTTTCGCCCTGATTCGGCTAAATTAAATAAATGAAAAAAACACAAATTGATGGTCCTTTCTTGGAACTTACGGAGTTATTTTATTACATACTCGTAGTTTATTGAAACATTTCCAGTAAAGTGTGAATTTAAAAAAATTACAACCCTGTAACTTGCTTTATCCAGGGGCGGAGACCTCCAACGAATGTATACATTGCAGGTTTTCCTGGTGACCCACACCCGAAACCCCATGAGACGATTCCAAATAATTCATCATTCACAGTAAGTGGGCCACCAGAATCTCCCTGACATGACCCTATCTGTCCACTTGGATGACCTGCGCAGATCATTCTATCAGTTACACCAGGAATATTCTTCGCATTGCAGTAATCCCGGCTCCAAAGTTGAACTTTAGCGTACTTTAACATATTTGGAAGCTGCAAGTTTTCGTTTATAGCACCAAATCCACTAATAGTTGCCAAGGTATTTGCAGCATAGTTGGAATCAGGCTCAGCCATTTTTATTTCTCTTATATTCTCGTTAAATTTAACTGGTGAGCTCAGCACAATAATAGATATATCATAATCTTGTGATTGTGGGTTATATTTTGGATGGATTATAAATTTTGAAATATCTGCACTAACACCACCTAGAGACAAGTCATTTGTTCCGGCAATTACTTTCATTGTTGTAGGTGACTGTCTAATAGTACAATGGGCAGCTGTTACTATAAACATGTCGGAGATAAAAGACCCACCACAATGATGACGGCCGTTAAGTTGTAAAGAAATCTGGTGGGGAAATTGACCGGGACTAGCAAAGCTTCCACCAATTATACGATTTACACCAAACACACTGGCACAAAGATGTACAATAATTAGTAAACTGAACATTTTCTTGTCGAAGCTACTTGTTTTCTGCAAATAAAATTGAGGTTTTATAGCTGAACGCTCTCTGCGGGGCTCATATGAACCACTTAAAGTGTGCTGATAAACATTTTCTTATCAGTAAAACTGCGGGGTCTTATGTGCTTCTTTTAAAAGTTTAAAAATGTTTGTACATTTGGCGTGGAAAATAATTGCATGAACACAACGGGCAAAACTTAAAAGAAAAGAAAAGATAAGGATGTATTACTCAAGAAACCAGGACAAAGTTCCTGGGGTTTACGGATTAAATTCGTTTTCTTGGAGTATAGAAATTATTATTTTATTAGATTCTATTAGACTAGAAAACTTATCTTTTCTAGTCAAGTTCTGCTGATGGCGTTAGCTTACAAAGCGTACATTTCGTGATGACATCTTTATTTTTCAGTAGTGTTCACCAGAACAGCAAAGTTTGTGATATTACAGAATAACAAATGTGTAATTTAAACAAACAAATAATATGAACGTTTTTCAGAGTGATCAATTTCTACATTGACAAGTTCGGTCGTCCTTTCTTTCTCAAACCAGGAGTCTCGGAATCGAAGACAGTCTTGGTGATCATTCCCTCAATGTGGCCGAGTCAGTTTAGTCAATGGATTTTTGTCTACACATGTCCACATCTTTGTATAGCTCGTAGAGTTCCATTAGAATTTTTTTTTTTCGAAGGCACGAAGAATTAGCTCTACAGCCCTGTTTATCGTCCAGCTTTCGGCTCCATATATCACGACTGGCAGGATTAGAGTTTTATAGAGCATAATTTTTTTTTTGATTTCGAAGCGTTAACTGGCGAACCATGCAGACACAACCGTCTGCACCTAGCCTCTATTAACGAACTCCTACTCTCACCTCCCCGTGGTGAAATCCGGGAGCCGAGTACCCTCGACAGAAAATGGGGTGACCAACCTTGTGGGACGTCTGGACGGCTGCAAACGAGAGAGGGGGGAGTGTGAGTCTACCAGGGCTCATAACTCTTTTTAGGATGGCAGCGGAGGAGCTGGTCAACTGATTGGCCAACGGCGGCATCCACAACTCCAGTCAGCAGGAGCTACCTGGTTTCCATGGTAAGGTCGGGACCCTGAAATAGAGATGGCGGCGGATGAGCCCTTCTTTTAGGGCCAACGGTGGCGCTCACAGCCTGCAAGAGGCTACCGACACTGGATCCTTCCGGACCCCTTTGGCCGGGGGCTAAACAAATGGACCTGTCCTCCCAATTGGAGGTTGTGCGTGGTGTTAACTTCCTCACCACGTAAAAAACTAACGAGTTGAGAAGCAACAATATGCCTCGGATACAGACGGATTTACTGTTGACGACGCTAGCAAACGAAAAAAGGACAGTGATTTTCGGTTCTGCGCGTGGATTGTGAGGTCCCTGAACAGACCACGTGCAACCGATGAACTCGCGGAGGTCCTAGACTGCTATAAAGCAGACGTTACCGCAATCCAGGAAGTGCCGCGGGATGAGCCGGGCAAAAAGAGGATGAAAAACTGCGATATCTACTACGGCGATTGTTACAGAGAACGAAGGCAGCGATTATTTGGATATGGATTTGTTGTTCGGGGCAGACTTAGGCAAAAAGTCTTAAGCTTTAAGTACATAAGCGAGCGCCTCATAACAATCCGCATCAAGGCTAAATTCGGCAACATCAGCCTAATCTGCGCCCACGACCCAACGGAGGACAAAGATGACGATAGCAAGGATGAATCTATGATCTCCTAGAAAGAACGTACGACCAATGCCCCAGCTACGACACCAAGATCGTTCTAGGAGATTTTAACACTAAGCTGGGTAAAGAGGACATCTTTGCTAGAGACATCGGTAAACACAGCCTGCACGACACCACGTCCGAAAACGAACTCAGGCTGGTGGACTTTGTTACAGGGCGAAACCTCTCTGTAGTTAGCACGCGGTTCCCACACCTCAACATCCATTAAGGGACTTGGCGGTCCCCTGATCATTCAACCGTCAACCAGATTGATAACGTTGCGGTCGATGTGAGACACTCCTCATTCTTGATGTCCGAACGTTCCGAAGCGCCACCATCTTCACGGACCATTTTCTTGTTGTAGCCAAGGTAAGGACACGGATATCGAGAGAACAACGGAGTCGAGGAAGACAACCACGGTTTGACGTCGAAAAGCTACAATCGCAACAGACTGCCTGGAACTTTGCCACTCGAGTCTCCTGCACTAACAAAAGACGAAGAATGAAAACGTTGTCAAAAAGCCATCACTGAAGCCGCTACTGATGTGCTGGGTTTTAAAACACCACCAAGGAAAAATCACTGGTTTGACAACAACCGCAGGCTGGCACATATAGCAAAGCAAGAACCCTACCAGGCAACGCTGCATCGAACTTCGAGAGCTGTTCGTGAGCTCTACGAACAGAGAAGAAGGGA